>CM057339.1:398314445-398926991 GCA_030015575.1 Agapanthus africanus
TTAATTTAAACTATTACATCTGCTAAGTGTAGCAGTTAATGCAGCAGTTTACATATACCTGCTAAATATTGCAGTTATCTGTTAGAAGTTGACAAGAGTAATATGGGAATTATAAAAAATAAAAAGTGGTTGGTTGTACTCCAAGAATTTAAACTTATAATTTTTTGGATCTAGAGAGTTTTTCTAGGGAGTTTTTTCTGTTGGTTTTCTAGGCCGGAGAGCTAACCCATTTTCCCTATATTTTAATAGAAAATTTTATACTTTAATCATAATTCAATCATTGTTTCTCATTTTTGACACATAAGAAGATTGAAATTCATGGTTTGAGATATATTTTGTTGACACTTAGAATTTTATAAATTCGTTGTGCCAAAATTTAAAAAGTTGAACTATGGAAAGATTTATATATATAAACTATCCTTAAATGAACCAAATAGAGAAAAAAAATTAAATTAGAAAAATAAAATGAATTGAATTTAGTCATGTAAATGGTGAAAGCATCTTAGCCCCTGAAAACATAAATGTGCTTCTCTGCTCTCTTTTTTCTTTCTTTCTTTTTGTTTTCTTTCTCTTTTTTGAGAAAGACACTTTTCACATGAACCTCTATTTGGTTATGACTCAATGAACTGACTATTTTACAAATAGGTACATAAGTACTTGGCTTTACAATTTTACCCCATAAATGTAATATTTCTTGGGATAAGTTAGGAAATCTCTTGGAAAATTCAATTTTCCAATTGTTTGCTGCCAACAAGCTCCCCTAAACTTCTCCCACGTGGCATGCACATGAATCTTTTTTTTATCCTAAATCTAACTCTCATTGCCTACGACTCTCAAGGGCTTGCCTATTTAAACCCCCTCAAACCCCTCTTCTTTCTTCCTCCCATTTCTTCATTTCCCCTATTCATCTCTATAGGAGAAAGAGAGCATCCTTCTCTTCTCTTAGTTTTTCTCCATTTATTAGCCGAACTCTCGGTCTTCTAGAATTCGGTACGTTTATGATATTATGAATACAACTGAAATTACGTTTCTGCGGTATAACATGAAAATAAAATTTCTTCAAACATGATATCAGAGCTTATAATTTGTACTTTCTCAAAGAAATTTTGAGTCCAAATAATAATAATAAAAAAGGACATAAATGGTGTTGAACTTCTTGTCTAATTGCTTGGTTGTTTATTATTGTTCATATTAAGTCCTATTGAGAAGTAATTTTTTCAAAGTTCGCATACCTAGTACAAAAGGACTAGTTCTAAACATGGGTTGAGTTATTTTGCAATTTTTAGCTGATTAAAAGATGGCATTTGAAGACCTTTACCGAAAGGATTCGAGATCAAAGATCGACTGCCTTCTCTTTGGTATGCCCTTCTTTCTAGTTCTTTAGCGAAAGAAATAAAACTCTAATTTCATCGAAATATATTGAGTTTTTTTCTATATATTTATTTTTTTCGTGTTTCAATTTATATGTAGATCTTGATGACACTCTGTACCCTTTGAGTTCTGGCCTAGCAAATGAGGTCCCCAAGAACATTGGAGGTATAAATCTTAAGTAAATTTTGTTAAATTTAAATGCTGTTGCATGTCTCCTTTGATTCACATTTTTTAATCTTTCATTTCTCTTTACTATAATTTCTTTTCAGACTATCTAGTTGAAAAACTAGGGGTTGAAAGGAGAAAAGTCCCTGAATTATGCAATTTACTCTACAAAAATTATGGGACTACAATGGCTGGATTAAGAGTGAGATTTTTATTTATTTTTTGTTTAATATATTTTTCTTGAAATAATTGGTTTTCTTTTTTCTTACCTTCTCCCGATGCTATTTTTTTTCAGGCCATTGGGTACTCATTCTACTACGATGATTATCACAGGTTCTAATTTTTCCTTTATATTTCTAATGCGTCATCTCTCTAATTAATTAACAGTATTTTTGTTAAAATTTAATTAATTATTTTTTTTAAAACAGTTTTGTTCATGGAAGACTACCTTATGAGAATCTAAAGCCGGACCCTGTTCTCAGGCATCTCCTCATGAGCCTGCCGATTCGCAAAGTGGTAAAAAAGAAAAATTAAACTATAACATTTTTCGATTGATTTCGGTTTGGCAGTATTATCTGATTTCTTCACTGTATTTTGTAAAACTTAGATATTCACAAATGCTGATAAGATTCACGCCGCTAAAGCCCTAAGCAAGCTAGGGCTCGAAGATTGCTTTGAAGGGATCATTTGTTTCGAGACTCTGAATTCCCCGAACCAACCTGATACTAGATCAGAAATCTTCGATATAACCGAGTACTCACATAACCCAAATCCTATCGTTGAGCTGCCCGAAACTCCCATTATATGCAAACCATCTGAGTATGCTATCGAATACGCTCTCAAAATCGCTAATATTGATCCCCAAAGGACGGTAAGATTCTAAGCTTGCTCTAAAAACTAGTCACTGTACTTGATATATTTGAAAAATAAGAATATTTTGGCGTTTACAAACTTATAAAATTTTCCTGATATTATCCAATATATTGTAGATTTTCTTTGACGACAGCATTCGAAACATCCAAGCGGGCAAACGCGTCGGTCTCCACACTGTGTTGGTAAGCCTCTCAATTAGTCCTTGTTAGGACTGTGTACACATCGATGCACACAAACATACATACGTTGTCTAGCATATTTTCCGACTAATAATTTTTTGATGTCTGAGAAAATTAGAGTTTGCGCTAAATTAGCTATATTTTAGTATTTAAAGTTAGGTTGATTGATATTGAAAGAAAATAGGGTTGGGATAGGTGTACTAATGGTACAAGGAATAACTATATAGTATATATTCAAAATATAATGAAAATATGATACATAATGAATATAGAGAGAGAGAGAATAATGGAGGAAAGATCCCATAAGAGGGAAATTTCTCCCATGGCATCGAAAAAATACGCCCTCCGTCATATCTTCCGACGATCGGAATCCATCATTTTCATCGTTATCCTCTAAGATGTGGGTATGCCAAATTTCGTGTGATTCTACAACCTTTTCACCGTTGAATTAGTGGGTTCAAAATTAACAGTTTACCGACAATAGAACTTTTTACATTACTAAATCAACGGTGAAAAAGTTGTAGAATCATACGAAATTTGGCGTATCCACATCTTAAATGATAACGATAAAGATGATGGATTCCGATCGTCGAAAGATATGATGGAGGGCGTACTTTTTCGACGCCATATGAGGAAATTCCCTCCTATGGTCTCTTTCATCCATTATATATATATATATATATATATATGTATATATATATATCATTGTGATGCACTTGTGAAGTTCCAAACTTCTAGTTGCTATCAATTTCCTTATTAAGTTTTAATTTTTACCTATAATTTATGATAAGCGGGGTTATACTAATTTTGGAATCCTGAGCTAGAACTGACAAGGGTTATAATTATGATTATGATGGTTGCTAGCTTCTAATCAGTAATCAACATGACACCAATCATTTGACATTACAAAAAGAAACTACAAAATTGACTAATTTTTGTTAAAATTATTAATCTCAGGTGGGAAAATCACAAAGAGTTAGAGGAGCCGATTACGCGCTAGAGAGCATTCACAACTTGAGAGAAGCATTGCCAGAGCTTTGGGAGGAGGCTGAGATCAAACCTGAAGATATTCTCTACTCAATTGAGACACCAGTGACTGCTAATTAATTTGTGTTTATGTAATCCCTAGATGATTGGGAAATTTTCCCATTTCTTTTTCAGCAGTTGCTTGTATGTGTGTGGGTGTGTGTATAAGTGGGATAATGAAGCCCACTGAATTCTTTAAAAAGTACTTAATGAAACAAGATCCCAACTATTGTGTAGCTTACAAAGTTGCAATGCAGGAAAAGACTAACAAGAATAACCGAAATATAAAGTTCGTGTCTCGTTTGGCACGCAAGCCCAAAATGCATACGAAATAACAAAAATGGCTTGAATGTGCACCGCCCGCAGCAGCAGCATGTAAATATTAAGATGGAATCATAATCATTCTGATCCAAAATATTTTGATGAACAGCCCATTTAAGAGAAATTAGTTAAAATAATATTGCTCAACAAATGTCAAGACTTCGAAGTGGAGTGAATGCTCTTAGAAATTAAGTGTGTAGGAATCGAAAATCAGTGGGTAAAATTAAATGAATTTAACTATGAGGCACAGTTGACTTTTTTCAAGAATTTATTTCTTTCCTGTTCAAAATGAGTTGTTAAAGGGCTGCGGACAAGGATACTTCATAATAAAATCGATTCCGAAGTTCTCGCGATTATTCGAATTGAAACTCAATTCTAGTAACAGGACTGATGATGCTCAATATTGGCGACCTCTAAGATCAGGACACGTGGCAGGTGACGTGTCCAAAACACAAAAGAAAGGGCCCACAGGGGCCGATCAGGCTACCCTGTACCCGATCTGCAAACACAAGCTGGCCCTCCTCGGGGCCCCCTGCAAATTTGCTTCCTCGGCCCCGTGGCTCGCGCCGGGCTGCCACAAGACCTGGACTCCTCGGCCTCCTCGCTCGTCCCGAGCTTCAGGCCGTGGCCGTCCTCCTCGGCCCTCCGACCAGCTCCACCACTCACAGGCGTAACCGCCGCTCCGCGAATCTCGCCATGCGCGGATTTTACGCCAGCAGCGTCCCACGTTCCCCGCCATCGCGATCCCCATTAATGGGCGATCCGCTCACTACGCGGGCGTGACGTTGGGAGCGTAACTGCCGGCGAGATTCTCGCGCCTGCTGCTGCATTCCACCGCCGCTATATAAACCCCCATCACAGAGGGGTCAAGTAAGCCATTTTTCACTCTTTAAGCCGTTACTCTGCTTGGATCTCATCACTAACTTGATCGTCGGAGGGTCCTTAGTGGTACCAAACCATCCCGGGATTTCTTTGCAGGTACTCGGCACCGAACTCCTCATATCATCTCTTCCACCAAAACCCATTGAGACCCACACGCAACGGAAGGTGACCACCTAAGTCCATCAGGAGATCAGCGGAAAACAACATCTGACGGAGACCCGAAAAGGACTTCCATCAGTTGGCGCCGTCTGTAGGAAACGAAACTTCACAAAAACAAAAGTTGGCCTTCCGATCTCCGTCCACATGGCGCGTGATCACCCTGAAGATCCAGGTACCAGCCGCCGCCTCCCCCTCATCGGAGGCGCGGATGAACCTCTTCCGGCGACCGTCATCAACGCCCTCGCCGTCCGGTAGACCGACTAAAGTCCAAACGGCCAGGCCAGGGCCCCAGATCGCCGCTCCCCTGCCTCCAGAAGACTCTGCCCTCGTCGGCACGGCTGAACACCGTCAGGCGACGTCCCATGGCCACAGATATCATAGGCCGATACTCGTCCGCTGGGCGATCATTGAACCTCCTCTGGCGGAATCGAAATAACGCGACCCTGGCGCTTCGCCTCCCTGCACAATCGATGCGCGTGCTACACGCACGTTCACCGCGACCGTTCCTGTTCTCCATACCTGCAAATGGATGGTCGGGCGAAACCTCATGAAGAATCAGCCGAGCAGCTACCCTGCTCGGTTATCCATGGCCGGTAGCTTCCCTACCGCAATGCCAGGGATCAGAAAGTCCTCCCAGAGGCAGTCGAGCCCGACCCTCGCTCGGCTATCCCTGGCGGGTAGCTTCCCTACCGCGACGCCACGGATCAGAAAGCCCTCCCAGAGGCAGTCGAGCCCGAGGATCCCTCGCTCGGCTATCCCTGGCGGGTAGCTTCCCTACCGCAACGCCAGGGATCAGAAAGTCCTCCCAGAGGTAGTCGAGCCCGAGGATCTCTCGCTCGGCTATCCCTGGCGGGTAGCTTCCCTACCGCGACGCCAGGGATCAGAAAACCCTCCCAGAGGCAGTCGAGCCCGAGGATCCTTCGCTTGGCTATCCCTGGCGGGTAGCTTCCCTACCGCAACGCCAAGGATCAGAAAGCCCTCCCAGAGGTGGTCGAGCTCGAGGATCCCTCGCTCGGCTATCCTTCAGGACACAAGCCTTCGCCAAGAGGCACCGGACAGTAACCCTGCCCGGCCAAGGGTCCTTGGTAGGCTTCTTACATCCCCTCCCGCGCTAAAGACCAAAGTCCTCCCAGAGGCAGTCGAGTCCTTGCTCGGCTATCCCCGGCTGGTAGCTTTCTACCACAACTGACAGGGATCAAAGTCCTCACCAAGAGGCATTGGGCAGTAACCCTACTCGGTCCCCGTCCTGAAGGATCAAAAGTCCTCCCAGAGGCAGTCGAGCCCGAGGATCCCTCGCTCGGCTATCCCTGGCGGGTAGCTTCCCTACCGCAACGCCAGGGATCAGAAAGTCCACCCAGAGGCAGTCGAGCCCGAGGATCCCTCGCTCGGCTATCCCTGGCGGGTAGCTTTCCTACCGCAACGCCAGGGATTAGAAAGCCCTAGCCAAGAGGCGCCGAGCAGCTACCCTGCTCGGCCATCCTTCGCAGGCCTCTCACGGCCCCTCCAGCGTCAAGGATCAAAGCCCTCGCCAGGAGGCACCGAGCAGCTACCCTGCTCGGCCATCCTTCGCAGGCCTCTCGTGGCCCCTCTATCGTCAAGGATCAAAGCCCTCGCCAGGAGGCCACCGAGATCCTTCTTGTTCGGCGCATCCCCAGCGGGCATCCTCCTACCCATCAGACGCTGAGGATCTCAAGCCCTCACCGTGAGGCCGCCGAGTTCTTTCTGCCCGGCGCATCCCCTGCGGGCGTCCTCCTGCCCATCAGACGCAGAGGATCTGAAGCCCTCTTCGCGAGGCCGCCGAGCCCCTTTCTGCTCGGCGCATCCCAGTGGGTAGCTTCCTACCCAACAAAGACAAGGATCAAAGTCCTCCTTAGAGGCAGCCGAGCGGCTTCCCTGCTCTGCTATCCCTGGCCGGTAGCTTCCCTACTCGCAACGCCAGGGATCAAAGCCCTCGCCAAGAGGCAACCGCACAGCTTCACTGCCCGGTTATCCTTAGCAGGCCTTCTACGGCCTCTCCAACGCTAAGGGTCGAAGTCCTCCTTAGAGGCAGCCAAGCGGCTTCCCTGGTCGGCTATCCCTGGCCGGTAGTTTCCCTGCCAGCAACGCCAGGGATCAAAGCCCTCGCAAGAGGCATCTGAGCGGCTACCCCGCTCGGTCATTCCAGGCTGGCGGTTGCCTACCCATGACGCCAGAAATGAAAGCCCTCGCCAAGAGGCAACCGCGCAGCTTCACTGCCCGGTCATCCTTAGTAGGCTTCTTACAACCCCCCCAGCGCTAAGGACCCAAGCCCTCGCTTGGTCATCCCTGGCGGGTAGCTCCCCTACCACAACGCCGGGGACCAGAAGGCCCTTGCAAGAGGCGACTGAGTAGCTTCCCTGCCTAGTCACCCCCGGATGCGGGTCAATGCTCGGAATCAGAAATGCTCGCCGGCCCGAGGAGGATACAAACCCCTGCGAGGGGCGTCAAGTCTATTCCCGTCTAGACGATCTCCCCTCGACTCCGAGGCCCAGGGAAACACCTCCTCGGCAGCACGCTCATCGGCCAGCGATTGAAGTCAACTCGACGGGCGATCGCCAGACAGACGGCCAACCTGACATAAAAGCACAACGGTACAAGCAAAAATATCTTATGAGCATTCTTCACAAACAGATGGTAGAGCGCGACACAATTCTATGGAGCCGAAGAAAAACTTAAACTTTATTACTACAAAAGGCAAAAGTTTTTACAAAGGGTATTTTTCTTGGCTCCCCAACCTTACAAAATTCAAGAAAACAAAGTAAAAAGAGAAGAACGGGGGCTCTACACCTCGGGGCCAGGTAAGACCTCGAGGTCCTCGACCTCCACCACGTGGCGCGCCGGGTCCTCGCCACCTCCTCGCCGGGAACCCCTTCTTCTTGCTCGTCGGCGCCCACGAGAGGGAACTCGGCCCGGAGCTCTGCGTCGTCAAACTCCGGCATCCGGGATTTGACGGCATCGAGGACGTCGTGCCAAATGCAGGTCGTGGCCACGGCCAAGTCGTCATAGAAGTTTTTTGACTTCTTGTAGCTATCCACCGCCCTCGATTCAGCCAACTTGGCCGCCTCGGTCGCCGTCCCCAGCTCCTTTCAGAGGGCCTACACCGTCCTCTTCAGGCTGCCGGCGAGCACCTGGGCGTCCTCGAGCTTGCCCTCGGCGATCACAGCAGCCTCGCGGTGCCGGGCCACCTCCCATTTCCCGGCCTCCACCTCGCTTTCCAAGGCGGCGACCCTCGCCGACATCACCTCCAGCTCCCGCTTGGAGCTCTCTTGCAGCGAGGCGAACTGACCTGCAGCCTCCAGTGCCGGGGCTACCACCTCGGCCTCCATGCGCAGGGCGAGGGCTACGTGCTGGAGAACCTGGAAAACACGGAAAAGATCAGAAAGATGAAGGGAGCACTGAATCTCACCATGAACAAAAAAAAACTTACCTGCACGGACTCCTAGGCGATGGACGCCAGCTGAGCCTTGAAGGTCCCCCCGGGGACTCTACCCCCTGCCGAGGTCTCTACCTCGTGCAGATGGCTGTCCGCCATGGAAAGTCCCGATGCCACCGCAAACCGGAAGCCCCCTTCCTCCACCATGGTCGGTGAGGACCGGCCCCGGGAGGGTCTCTTGGAGCTTCTCCTGAGCGGCTCCGAAGGAGAGCCGATCTCCTCTTCTGAGGCTGAGTTCTCCTGAATTAGGGCCCGCTTCCGGCCCGATGCTCTGCTGGGACCCGGGGCGGGATTAGCCACCGAGCGCTCGTGGGACGCCGCCGCCGGAGCGGTAGGAGCCGGGGCGATCTTCGCACGGGAAGAACTGGCGCCCCCAGCCCTCGTAGGCTGTCTCGGCTGGCGCATGGAAGCTCTGAGCGAGACGAACTCCATGGATCCTGCACAAGACAAATACCCAACAAATCAGCAACACGAGCAAGACACAAGCCAAAATGCTAACCTAACTTACCGACGAACTCAACAAGGCTGAGTCCGGCCCAGCTCAGAACCCTCTCGGACAGCAGCACGTCAGGTCAGGGGATGGGCTCCCACGATGCCACCCTCACCGCGGCAGGGTCATTGGACTGGTTCCCCGGCGAACATTTCTCCCTCGACCACTTGGTAGGCACGGGCCAGTCCTCGCCCTCGGGAGGGGAAATGAAGAAAAATTTCTTTTTCCAGTCATGAATGGAAGAAGGCAAGGTCACGACCCCGGTCTCGGCAGCGCCCCGTGGCCGCTTCCTGAAAGTGAGATAAACCCATCTCGGGTCGCCCGTTCGACCACCGGGGTGATTCTTGAAGACAAGGGAGGAATCGAGAAGGGGAAGATTGAAGGGAACCGCCTGTAACTTCAGACGGATCAAGAACCCGAGGAGGATCCTCCATAAGTTCGGCACTAATTGGCCGAGGACCAAACCGAAGAAATTTAGTGTAGCGACGACCTCAGGAGAGAAGGGCAGGCGCATTCCACCCCAAAAAGCTTCCAAATACAGGGCAATCTCCCTGCCCCGTACTTGGTCTGCCCTCTCTCCCTCACTGGCCAGTCAAAGTGTGTAGCGTGAGGGGATGAGGAAGCGAGCCTGAGCGTTGGCGAGCTCGTCCTCGTACCTCACCCAACACGAGGTGCTGGGGGCCACATCTGCCTCCTCCTCCCTGGAAGCGGCCCCCGCCTCACGATCCCGGGGAGAGGATCCAACCCCTACTCCCTAAGGGGACTTAGACACAGCTAAAGGAACCCTAGCACCTACTCCTACAATGTCTACTAATTCTACAGAGGAAGACATCTAACCAAAGAAAATCTTCAAAGTCTAGAAACGAGAGAAGGGAGGTGAACGCCGAGCAGCCAAGACTTGAGAGAGGGAAATATGGAGGAGTAAGGGCCCTGGAGCTGGCCCCACCCCTGCTTATTGCTGCACACGGTCTCATCCAACGACGCCCGTCATCTCCCGCCGAAACAGCTCTTCGCGTCCAGCGGCCCCGATCGCTCCACGTGTCAATTCTGCGCTGGGCCACGTCCCATCAGACGCCGCAGGCCTGCATACGTCGCATCAGCCAATCGACGTTCGACACGTGGACCGTCGCTTCAGTTGCAGAGTGCACAGACCAGCGCACCTTCTTTAAATGCGGAGATCTCGCCTTGATTCGCTAGCGGAAAAGACAACCGACGGCCCGAGAACTCATCCCGACAAAACCCTAGGAAGGAGCTCACCTCGGGAGGCCCGGCAGTCCACTCCTGACCCGACCCGCTAACTGGTCGGGACAAGAGTGGGGGGCTAATGATGATGCTCAATATTGGCGACCTCCAAGATCAGGACACGTGGCAGGTAACATGTCCAGAACCCAGAAAAAAGGTCCTACAGGGGCCGACCAGGCTACCCTGTACCCGACCTGCAAACATAAGCTGGCCCTCCTCGGGGCCCCCTGCAAATTGGCTTCCTCGGCCCTGTAGCTCGCACCAGGCTGCCACAAGACCGGGACTCCTAGGCCTCCTCGCTCGTCCCAAGCTCCAGGCCGTGGCCGTCCTCCTCGGCCCTCCGACCAGCTCCACCACTCACAGGCGTAACCGCCGCTTCGTGAATCTCGCCATGCGCGGATTTTACGCCAGCAATGTACCACGTTCCCCACCATCGCGATCCACATTAATGGGCGATCCGCTTTCTACGCGGGCGTGACGTCGGGAGGGTAACTGCCGGCGAGATTCTCGCGCTTGCTGCTGCATTCCACCGCCGCTATATAAACCCCCCATCACAGAGGGGTCAAGTAAGCCATTTTTCACTCTTTAAGACGTTACTCTGCTCGGATCTCATCACTAAATTGATCATCGGAGGGTCCTTAGTGGTACCAAACCACCCCGGGACTTCTTTGCAGGTACTCGGCACCGAACTCCTCATATCAGCTCTTCCACCAAAACCCATTGAGACCCACACGCAACGAAAGGCGACCACCTAAGTCAATCAGGAGATCAGCGGAATACAACATCTGACGGAGACCCGAAAAGGACTTCCATCAAGGACAATAGAGAAGAAGAAAAGTGAGTTTTGCATGATTTTGGCCCTATTTATAGAATCTGATGGCTCACCAAAAACAGTTGCAATCTTTGAAAAGACATGTAATCAAAAAATAAAAATGGTTCTCAATCGATTTTCAAATTCTAATTTTTATTATCTAGCTCTGTAGTCTAAAATAAGTGCCAAAGTGTCCAAGGAACTTAGGCCATCTGGTAAAAAAAGGCAGCCCAAAGCTGTGACTGCCTGCATGCCTTAGGCCTGACAAATGAAGCGAGCCGGGACGATTCGCTTCATTGACGAGGTGGGTTGAACTCGCCAGGTTAGCCGGCGAAGCGAGGCGAGACGAGTTCAACCGTAGCCGTCTCTGCTCACTTCGCCTAGGAGAAGCGATTTACGCGAGTCAGTTGAGTCAACTCCTCTGACTCAGATATTTTTACTGTTTTTTTTGAACTGCAGACGTCTGTCCCGAGACATTTTAAGTTCAAAAAAATTCTTAAGGAGAACAGTAAAAACAGAGATTTGAAAAATAGAAAATTTCTTCAGCACACGTCTATACCAGACGTCTATATTTCAAAAGTCTCTTAAACAGACATCTAGGTCAGACATCTAGGTCAGACGTCTGCAGTAGAATGAATTTTAAAATCAGATAGAAAATTTAAAGAGTTTGAATCCAACGATTATGTTAAATTAAATAATACGATTTGTTATTTTACATTAAAGACCGAACTCACTCGGGCTACCTACATATTCCTCTCAAATATTGAGCTCAACAAGAGAGAATTAGGTCTATATAGTTCTTTTTTTACTATTACAGTTCCTACTCATTACACGTCGCCGCCGGTTGTGGTTCCTCCTTTAGAGTTGGACTCTCTCGATCCTGTAAGCTCTTTAGGTAGATAATCCGAGTGCAAACTGATTGTATTTTGTTTTTGACAGCTGCTGCTTTCCAATCTTATGAGCAAATCATGCACTTCTTGATGTCGTACGCCAAACTGCATTTCTTCGCGCTTAAAATTTTGCCACGTGTACTAAAAGCACTTTCTGACGTTACTGTGGGCACTGAAATGGTTAGTAAATCACGAGCCATAGTAGAAAACACCGGATACAATTGTTCGTGGCTTTTCCACCAGACTAAAACATCAATCTCATCTATAGTATAATCTACGTCTAACTCATTCGGTAAATATATTGTTAATTCATTTAAAGATGACGATAATAAGGCTACATGATCTCGTGCCATTTTCAACTGTTGAATAAGTGCAAAGGCTGGAATCGAAGCACGTGAACTGGTTGTGACCTATGCTCTAGTATAATTTACGTCTAACTCTAGTTTTATTTTAAATAAAAAATCTTAAAAATTTCTTCTTTGTCTTTCTTAGTCTTTCTTCTTCTTCCTTTAATCTCAATTTAAAAAAAAATCCCAACTCATCCACCGCTCGCCCCTTCCACTGTCGTTGCCTGATCCTCTCTTCCCTCTTCATTCTCCTCTTCATCCTCTCCTCCTCTTCCTCCATCACCACACCGACGACGCCGACAGCAGCCACACCCATAGTCATTATCACATCCGCCACGGCCGCAGCTTCCTCTCCCTCTCCCCCTCTGACGGCCCCTTCACCTCCGCTTCCTCCTCCTTCGCCGCCACTCCCTCGACTACCGCTCCCTCATCCACGCCTACTCCTCCTCCTCCCACCGTTTCAAGCTCTCTTCAACCTCTTGCACTCCTTCCTCAATCTCTTGCACTCCCTCTTCGACCTCATCTCTTGCATCTCCTCCTTCTTATCTCTCGATGAGGCCAAGGACAAGGACTCACTTAGGTGAGTCAACTCGCAAGTCTGCGAAGTGAGGCTTAGGTAAGGCTAACTTGATCAAGGCAGCATCGAGATTTTTTGGAACCGGCCCTGATGGCGTTCTAGATCTCCTTCAGATGTTACCTTCCGTAGATCTGTTGCAAGCGACGACGGACGACTGAGATTGAGTTGGAGGTTGCCTCCTGAAGCGTGTGGATCTCAATGGGTTTGAGGTGGTTGAGGCCGAGCTACCTGCAAGGAAGCCCCGGGATGGTTGTACCATCGAGGACCCTCCGACGATCATGTTAGACCGGATATTTGAGCAGAGTAACAGCCTAGTGAGGAAAGAATCACTTACTACGATCATCTGAAAGAGGGGTTTATATAGTGGTGGCGACGGACAGGCAGGTGCGAGAATCACGCTGGCCTAATGTCGAGACAGGCTCGTTAATGGGGGGATAGTGATGGCGTGGAACGCGGGATGTGCCGGCGGATATCTCGCGCATGGTGAGATTCACGGAGCCGTGGCGGAGGCGCCTGTGATCGGTGCTGTGGGTCGGTCGGCTAGACCGAGGAAGATAAGCTCGGCGGGAGGCTCGGGAACGAGCGGGAGGCCGAGGTATCTTAGTACTGTGATAGCTTAGAGGCAAGCCGGGAGGGCGAGGAAGCTCAGCCCGAAGGTAGGCTCGGAGGCGAGTCGGATGGCCGAGAAAGCTCGGGCCTGCGATAGCTCGGAGTAAAGCAAAGAAACAGTTGGCTTGGCTGCTGAAGTGCTCGGGGGCAAGGAGTGGGGTGCAATGTCGGAGACAGGGTTTGAGGGAAGCCCCCACTGTAGCACGCTGATTCCCCCTCCGTGGCCCTCATGGCCTAACTGGTTTACGCATGTATCACGTCATCCGCCACATGTCATGATATAAAAAATTACCGTTATTGAGCATCATCAGGCCTGCTTCATCTGACTCGGCTAGACTAGATGAGTCGACTCGCCGATGTCGACAACGAGACGAATAAAATTTGCCTCGTTGCGAGGCGAGTCGTCTCGTCTCGTTTGCCAGGCCTACCGCTCGTGCATTGCTCCTTCGCACATGACCCATTATATATTGCATCTAAGTTGTTATGCACATGTTTATATTTAAGAAAAGAGATATTCCTTCATCTTTTTAAAGTGGGGCTAAACTCCAACCCATAAGGCTCAAGAATTCTTCTCAGCTCTTAGCAGAAAATTGGGCACTAACATTGAAAATCTGGAAGGCATCATAGCCGGCAGCCTGATCCAAAATTTCATTGAAGCAGGAAAAAAATAATTAAAATAATATTGTTGAACAAATATCAAGATTTCAGCTAGAAAAGGATTAATAATTTTATGGCAAAAATGCATATTGAAGAGTATGTAAAAGTATTTTCTCAATTCTTATCATAGTCTTGATACAGTAACTTTAGTCCTAATTAAGCCAATATCAAAACCGTCCAGATACACATCTAACTTGAGTTCTGATACATCACAATCATTGACGCTCCAACTACCAACAATATCTATTTGTCTCTTTTGGGATCACAACAAAAATTAGGGGTTTCTAGACCTTGATATTTAAGTCTAGCGATTTGGAAATAAGCCTTAAAAATTGAGCTTTGCTTTCTTTTTGGAATCATATTCCTTTTTGTTTCTTTGAACAGATGTATCCTTCATGGGCTTATTATAAAATGCCGATACATTCTTATTCTATAAAAATTTATGCCGATTTTATATAAAATCTATCTTAGTTTAATGTCCAATTGTGAAGAAGTACAATGCACGAGAAGATAGTTTAGTTTGCTTTCATTGTGATTATAAATGAAAGTGCTGTGGTTGTTTGTGCTCTTCCTCCATCGGCATTTGATGCTGTTTCTTTCCACCACTTCTTAGTTTATATATATAATTTCTCAATAGTTGGTAGCATAGTCATAAATTTGTGATTCGGCAATAATTCGGCGAGGTCGAAAAATCGGATTCGGAGAACTATTCGGAAAAAATCGGTAGGTTTTCGGGAAAAATTCGGTAAGTGTTCGGAAAATGTTCGGGAAGGATTTCGAGCAAAAAATTAATATATGAGACGCTAGATTTTGATTTCGTGAATTATTTGCTGTTTTTTGAATAATTCGTTTTTTTTTGAATTGTTCGCGAATAATTCGGGAATTATTCGCGAATAATTCAGCAATAATTCGGTGCGTTCGGTGATGGCGAATAATTCGCTGATTTAATCGGCAGTTGCATGATTCGCGAATTATTCACGGATTCACCGAATAATTCGTGAATTATGTGACTATGGTTGGTAGCATGACTAAGAATTTACGTCATTTCCATCAAAAGTCACATCAAGTTTCTCTTTTGATGTCTCCTAACATAATTTTTGTTGAATTTTTCTACTGTGCGCTCGCTCTTGGATAATTTGGCTATTTTTACTTTGATGTCAGCAGGTCCAACGAATGATATTATGCCACTTAAACCTCTCATTTTTCAGCTGTGAAGTAACACGTGTCCATCTAGTTTCCTGACAATTCATAGCCTGATAATAAGACAGCTTCTCTGTTCCATTTTTTCGACAGCGAGAACATTTTACGGAAAAAACTTCTCTCGTAGGTCTATAGAAAAAATTTCTCTATAAGTCCTTTACAAATTCATGGATGGGCTTTAAAATCCGTGTAAATCTTTTTTGCATACTTTCTGTTGGTTGTATATATGCCCTAGAGGCAATTGTTGTACATACGATGTATATTATGATGGATACTTGGATATATACAGAGAGCACTTTCTTGCTCGATATGATAATATGCTATCTGGTTTCACTTTGTTTTAACATGTTGACTTGTATTGGTTTACTGTCTTGCTCTCACATGTTGATAAAGCCCTTAAAATATGTACCTGACTACTAGAACTATGATGAGATCATACTAGTGGGGTCGGGTAGTCAACGAGCATATCCTATAACTGTTCTAGTCGAGAGAGTATTGAGACAGGGCATCGATACTCCAGAGTAGACTAACGTATATGCATCTTGACCCATATGATGGGCGATGGATGATCCCATATCTATCGGTATTTGACATCAAAGATGGTGTACGGGTGCTCAGTGGAGACTGGGTACACTGAACGGACTCGTCGAGAACTCCTAGATGGTATTATACCTATCGTCAGATAGCAGTTCTCCGGTGACACTGGTACAGGTTAGTCTGTAGACCCGAGATCGTCATAGAGTCTTGTGTGATTCCCACTGTGTTTTGATTTCCATCTTACCACGTCCAAGAGATCGTGCAAAACGGTGGTTTTTGGGAACAGTCCCGAATCACATGGAGGCAATGAGCGATAGGAGGGGTTTCGTCTCTCCCGGTATAGGGAGTTGATATTGTGCTGTGTTCGATTGACTATAACTGGAAGTCCTTGGCCAGGGCAGATATGGAGTGCTATTGGTAAGAGTTATCAGTAGTTTCTCGACCCGTTATGAGCCTCACATCGACACGATTTATCGGTTGCTGGGGTCTGACGTTTACCACCCCTAGACTTGATATGCGACATACCAGACGAAGAGATCGGACTGTACGGTTAGTGTTACTGATTGGATTCACAGGAGAATATATAGGCTTGCTTGTTGATCTTCCGATCGTTCAATACCTGAGTGGCTGTTACGTTTAGCTGACCGCTTGCAGCTTGTGGGTGTTTGATATGATCATCGCCTACTGCCGGCGTATTGACGATTCTTTAGAGTCCTACACAGAGGTTTCCTGGCTCAGGCAAAACGGAGTAGGAGCACATATGTGATATGTGCGGGACCGAGAATTATATGATATGAGATACCGTATTCTATTCTTGCGATATGTGATATCGGCCGGGTATATGTGATATAGCCGGATTATCGGATCAAGTGTTGATTCGATGAAATGTTACTTGTTATATTAGTCGGTTATATGTAATATAGCCGGATTATCGTACCAAGTGTTGATTCGATAATTTAATGTATAATTATATATGTAATATATTACGTTACATTAACTAATATAAGCTCGCTTTATTGATTCTTTTTCTCACTCGGATAATATATTGATATATATGAGATATATGTTAATTGTATTATTTTATTTTGTTACATTATATATTATATATGTGATATATAATATTGTAACATGTTAGGGTTACAAATGCAACAAGGGTTTTGAGTTTAAACCAAGCTAGGGTTTGGATTAGGGTTAAGTTTTTGGATGAGCTTTCATGAAGCTTCATGAAAGTTTGACTTTTGTCATCTTTCTTTGATATTTTGGAGAGATATTTGTTAACCTAACCCAAACCTCTACCCATGGTTTATTTTCTACAAGGGTTAAGCATGTCATGCTTAACTCTAGATTGCAATTGTAACCATAACAATAATTCATTATTCATCACAAAAGCTTTTCTTCTTCTTCTTCTTGCTTTTGAAAAAGCTTCACTAGCTTTTTGGTTTGTGATGATTTTATGTGAGAAATTGAAAACAAAAGAGAGTAAAATTCCTACTTCATCATTCTCATCTATTCTAGCCACTTAGATTAGGGTGTTCACTTCTCTAATAACTTCATTAGTAAAGTGTAAGCTTGGGTTAGAGATTCTTCAAGGTAGATCATCTTAGATCAAGAAGACTTCAAGCAAGATACCTCATTCACCTCATGGAGCCTCTCTAGAGTCGGAGTTTTTGATGATCGCAGCGAAGGGACTTCAATACGGAGCTTATGAAGCGAAGGAATGGACTACAAAGGTTGTAATCCCAAACTCTTAGAAGTAGAACTTCTTTGTATGTGATACAAAACCTTGTTACCCTAAAAATTCTAGTAAAGATTCATGGTTTGTTTGCTTTGCACCTCTCTAAATTTTAAAGTGGCATGAGTGATGCTACCAAACCCTAGACTAGGTGCACGGGAAGCCCATCACTTTCAAATCTATTGAGATAGGAATGTGCTCGCTTGTCAGACGTTGTACATATTCCCCCTGTCTAAGGTAGACTGGGTTTTATTGACTGTGGAGATTCTAATCTTCAGCAGCCGCGGATAAAACTGCCTTTAATTATCTCTTGCTTTGATGCAATGAAACCTCCGATTAACGGGTTGTGTGAATCAAGCAAACTCATTGCGGAATGTTTATGCTTAAAAATAAATGCAAAAACATATTCACTTCATTTTTTTATTTCTTTGTTAACTTATTTATATTTTTTATTTCTTTTTTATTTGTATCATTTGATTTATTTTCACAATTTTCTTTTTATTGTATCATTTCATTCATTTTTTTATGGGGACCACCACTAAGGGAGAGGGTACCGGGGCAAAAGGAGGGGTCGAGAGGTCGGGGACCTCCCTCTTTGGAGGGGGTCCCCGGCAGTCGGTGACCCCCCTTCTGGGGAGTCACGAGGAGGGGAGTCAGGGACCTCCTTCTGTGGAGGGAGGCTCCCCGGCAGCCGGGGAATCCCTTCTTGGGGGTCCTAGGGTGGTCGAGGACCTCTCCCAAAATGGAAGGGGCCCTTGAAGGCTAAGTATAAGGTCTTTTCTTTTCTTTTCTTTTTGGGTGTGGACTTGAAGCAATCAACTGCATAACCCTTTTTGCAAGGAGCATGTTATTATCTATTTATATTTTTCTTTTATTCTTATATTTTCTATTTATATTTCTTTTAATTTTTTAAGCAAGATTAAGAACATCGATTTTGACAAAATTTTGGTAGCATAACAGCTAAATTCATCGATTTATCGTACGAAAATATGCAGCACGGAAAAATTCGTTCGCCGATTTATCATACGAAAAGATGAAATACGGAAAAATCTGTATCCACCAAAAGAGAAATACGGATCGAAACCTGCATTCTCAAGGGAAATACAGATCGAAATCCGCATTCCCGAGTCATCGAAAGAAAAATACGGATTGAAATCCGCATTCCTGAGGCACAGAAGGGAAATACAGATCGGAATCCGTATTCCCGAGGGTTTCTCTAAGGAAAAATCCTGAAGGCTTTCCCTTTGATGCGATCACTCTCAACCGTCTCCGATCGAGTCCCAAACATTTCCTTGAAACCTCAAAACCTTGGATTTGAATATTGAATATAAAAAAAAATTCTTTCCCTTTTATAGGCTTTGGATCTTGACGAGGGAAGAGAGGAGATAAAGAAAATATCTCTTCTTGGGGATTTAACAGAATCTTGATTCTCTCTCTCTATATATATATATGTGTGTGTGTGTGTGTGTGTGGATTTGAGGTCTAAAAAAATATATTGACTGTAAAAAAAAGAGAAAAGTTTCCCCCAGAAAGAAGAACCTTAAGGAGGCAGAGAGAGAAAAAAAAGAGGGCAGCTCCAAACCCTAGATTGATTAAGGAATTAAAATTGTTGTTATTTCTTCATTTATGTGGGGTTTAAATACCTCTTACATTTTTCATTTGGACCCTTAGGCTTTACAAATTGGCTTTTTGCCTGTTCCTAGCACCCATATGCACACTTTTACACTTTTAGCCTCATCACCTTCAATTTTGGCTTTTTGCCCACATTCATTTACATTTATTTTTAAAAGTTACATCTAAATTTATTTATTACATAATTCTTTTTCTTTCTTTTTCGATGGCTAGCTGACTTCACTTGGGCTTGAGGCGGTATCAGTGTGGGCCCACTTGGTTGGGCTTGGACCTGGGTCCACTTGAGTGTTGACTTTGACTTTAATTTTTAATTTTGGTGATATGGTGTAATTATGACCTCAACAAAGTGCCCCCATCAATAAGTGCACGCTGCATGTGTGCATCACATGCATGAAATTGATAGATCTTCTTCCATGGAGAAGTTGACTTGGTCATTTTTGCAACATGGAGGTTGCTGGTTAACGTGCTTCCAGTGCGGAGGTCGTTAGTTAACGTATCACCGGCATGGAGGATCGCTATTGACGTGATTCCGGTGCGGAGAGTCATTGTTTGACATATCACCGGCACGGAGGTCACTACTGATGTGATTCCAGTGCGGAGGTCGTTGCTGACGTATCACCGAGGCAGAGAGTCGTTGTTTGACGTGTCACCGTCACGGAGGTCGTTGATGACGTATCACCGTCATGGAGGTCGTTGCTGACGTAGCACCGAGTCAGAAAGTCGTTGTTTGACGTGTCATTGTCACGGAGATCATTACTGACATGTCACCGAGGCGGAGAGTCATTGTTTGATGTGTCACCTATTGGATATGTATGCTCTAGAGGCCATTATTGTATATTATATTGGATGCTGGGGATATACATGTACATGACAGTTTTTCTTGATATGATAGTATGCTATCTGATTTGTCTTTATCTTAACATGTGTGTATGTTTTAATTGTTATTACGTATCGCTAATACATGTTAATAAAACCATAGTATTTTTGCTTGACTACCAGTGCTGTGAGGGCGATCATACTCATGGGGGCTGGGTAGTCTATAAGCACATCATTAAATATCCCTAGTCATGCGAGTATCAAGATTGGCCATCGATATTCCAGAATAGACTAGTATATACGTTTCTTATTCCTGAGAGGGGAGATGGTCGATCCAATAGCCATTGGTGTATGACACCAAAGAGTGCATACAAGTGCTCATTAGGTTATGAGTTACACTGGACAGACTCGCTGGGAACTGTTAGATGTTATTATACCTATCATCAGATAGCAGTTCTCTGATGACATGAGTATAGGGTATTCTGTTGACCTGATATCATCATTTATCTCGAGTGTGTTTTCACTGTACTTTGATTACTATCCTACCATAACCTTAAAAAGTCATGCAAAAAGGTAGTAGTTAGCTGCAGTTCCGAACCACTTAGTGGCAGTGAGCGATAAAAGGGATTGGTCTTTTCGGGTATAAGTAGTTGATGTTGCACTGTGTTCGGTTGGCCATCACCATAAGACCTAGGCCTAGACGGATGATTTTAGTTAATTGTGCCCACTTTACAATGAAAGTAGAGAGACGAAATGCACAAAAATCATATTTTAAGCAAGCACACTAAACAAAAACCCTAATATCAACCATAACCCTAAACTAGCAAACAATGAGGAGTTTAACTACTATGAAAGGAGATTATACCTAAAGGATTCGTGTCCTTTGGGTCTTCAAAATCTTCTTCCTTAGCTCCTAGTCCGTTGGGATCGAGCTTGAACGTTGGCCTCCTTGTATCAAAGATGATTCACCCGAAAGTTTATGGTTCAAACTCTAGCTTCTCTAAGTGAAGCAACTAAAGACCCTAGCTTTCTAAACTAAGGTGTTCAGGGATGTAGTGAGGTGCTCAAGTGTTTAACTATCTTTTAATTCCTTAAGATTCTCAACACATGAGAGAGTTAGGGGAATGAAGAAGAAGAAGAGCTAAGTGAAGAGAAAGAAAAAAAATTGTGAAATGAAAACTTGTGTGAAAAATAAAATGGCTTGCATTCTTTTGTTAACCATTTTCCAAAATAGAAAATATCAACCATACTTGAATAGTGCATACAAGTGCAATAAACAAATGCAAATCCATTCCTCTCACCATTCTCTTTTTACACCTCACCTCTCCACATCATTTCTATTTTCCAATAAATGGAAAATCCTAAAATAAGGTATCCTCCTTTTAGAATGTATACTTGTACAAATACAAAAATACATCTCCGTATATACATATCCGTATTCATATTAAAATATGAATACCCTAGAGATAGAAATATACAATGAACATAAAACTAGAATATACATATCAAAATATCCGGCTTAATCCTAATCCGGTTAGTATTATCAACCGCTCGATCAAAAGTCCATGTAGCTAGTGCACTCATTTGATCGGAACCTTGCACGTATCAAAAATACATCCACTATATCATTTCGCCTGAACCAGGGAAACCATCTGTATGGGACTCTAAAGACTCGACATTACGCTGGCAGTGGGTTTAACCACAAGCACGTTAGCGGCACCAGCTTTACGTAACGACTACCCATGTGATACCGTCTCAAGATATGTCAGGATTTCTGATGGGATCATAGTTCCTCCGCTAAAGCCATAGCCCTATTGTTATCGCAAGACAAAGGTATTGGATCAACAATGGATGAAAGCACTTCAAGTTCAGTAATGAACTTCTTCATCCAGACCGTTTCTTTTGCGGCATCATTGGCAGCAGTGCATTCAATCTCCATCGTCGAGTCTGCGATGGTGTCCTATTTGGAGCTCTTCCAACAGACCGCCTCTCCGTTGAGGGTAAACACATAACCCAAGATATACTTGCTGTCATCTTTATCATTTTGGAAGCTTGAGTTGCTAAAGGACTCCATCTGGAGGTCTCCATCACCCTAAACCAATAACATCATCTTAGTTCTTCTCAGGTACTTCAGAATGTTCTTCACAGCTGTCCAATGATTCTCGCTTGGGTTCGACTGATACCGGCTCACTACGCTAAGCGCGTAAGCTACATCTGGTCTGGTGCAAGCATCACATACATTATAGATCCTACCACCGAAGCGCAGGGTATAATACTTATGCGATCCCTCTCTTCATCAGTCTTGTGAGACATCTCTTTGGAGAGGGTCAAAGCAGGTATATTACCGCGCTTGGAATCTTCCATACTAAGCTTTTTTAGTATGGTGTATATGTACCTGGACTGTGATAGACCTAACAAACTTTTGGATCTATCTCTGTAGATCTTAATTCCAAAAATGTAGGAGGCATCACCCAGGTCTTTCATGGAGAATTTTGTGACAAGAACAGCTTGATCGATTGCAATATATGAATATCATTTCCTATTAAGAGAATGTCATCGACGCACAAGATAAGAAATACAATAGTTCTCCCTACAATCTTCTTGTAGATACATGGCTCATCCTTGTTCTTGATGAATTCAAATTCCTGATTGTCTCATCAAAACAGATGTTCCAGCTCTGCGATGCCTATTTTAATCCATAAAAGGATTTAAGCAATTTTCACACCTTCCCGCTGCTCCCTCTGTCTACGAACCCTCTGGCTGATCTATATAAACGTGCTCTTGTAAACTTCCATTTAGAAAATCCGTTTTAACGTCCATATACCAGATATCATAGTCATGGTAGGCAGTAATGACAAGTGGGAGCCGAATGGATTTTAGCATAGCCACTAGAGAAAAGGTTTCGTCATAGTTCACACCTGGTCTATGACGAAAACCTTTTGCAACAAGTCTAGCCTATAGGTTTCCACATGTTCATCTACACTGATTTTCTTCTTGAAGATCCACTTGCATCCAACAGGTTTTACCCCGGGAGGAGCAACATCCAAACTCCAAACTTTGTTGGTGTACAGGGATTCCATTTCGGATTGGATGACTTTGTTGGTGTACAAGAAAAGGTTTTACCCCGGGAGGAGCAATATCCAAAGTCCAAAGTTTGTTGGTGTACATGGAAAGGTTTCGTGTAACGTTTTAAAAATAGTTTAGGTGAATTTTCCGATAATCGGTAAAATAACTTGTGTTTTCTGTAAAAACCAAGATATAATTATTTTTCAATATAGACTTAAATACACATATTTTAACTATATAATTGCTAGTATTTGGTATTTATTTAGTCTCTTATAAATTGTTAGTTTAATTAAATATGTTTCTTAATTAATTATTTTAAATAATATTTTACGCTTTCACTTATATATTTAATTAGTGTAATTACAAAT
The DNA here is from genome assembly GCA_030015575.1 of Agapanthus africanus. Classification (NCBI taxonomy): domain Eukaryota; kingdom Viridiplantae; phylum Streptophyta; class Magnoliopsida; order Asparagales; family Amaryllidaceae; genus Agapanthus; species Agapanthus africanus. Next base: position 398,337,847 of record CM057339.1, read on the forward strand.
GAGAATGGGTTAATTAAACATTTGTGCACCATGACAACTTAAAAATCAAGATTGCAATATATCCTTTCGTTTTGAATTCTCTCCATGGTTCTGGAGATTTTTAGGAAAATGTTTAAATTAGAAAAATTAAATAATTAAGAAAATAAGCTAAATGATGTAATAATTATGGGGTTTTTCTTGACTTGGAACTTTACACACACACCCACACACACCCATTTCTCCTCTTGGCTGAAACCAAGGCTTGCTGCACTCCCTATTTCTCCACTTCATTTCCCTTCAAAAAAATCTTCAAATTTCCATCAAAATCCCTAAAAATTCTCACTAAATTATAGTTAAACCTTTACCCAATTTTCCTTGGCCCAAACTGGTTTGGATTTAAGAGCAAGAGAGCATTTTGGGAGGCTAAGTTGCAAGCTAGATCCCTTCTTGGTTGAGGTATAATCTTAACCCAATGGTTACTTATTGGAAAAATTACTTCAATTTAATCTATTTAGGTGTTTAAATATGGTTTTAATTTCAAGTTTGAAATTTGAAGAGAAGGATTTAAATTAAAATTAGGGTTTTTATCACTTGCTCATGATTGCAGTGAGTAGTTTAACATCTTAAGACTTGAAAGATCTAGTCTAGTTGTTAAGTTGCTAATTGTTATTTTTTAAAATTGTCCTAATTAAACATTTTTGCAAACTAAATTTTTGATTAATCTAAAAATAAGTGAGATTAAAATCTAGTTAATATTTGTGTGACCTAAATTAAGATATTAAGTGAATATTGTGGCCACTAGATTTGTTAAAATATCTAGAATTGCACTAAAATGGTTAATGGTTGCTTACTAGGTTTTTGGAATAAATAGGTTTTAAGTAAGTTTGGGGTTGAATTGACCTATAACCTATTTCCTATAATATCTAGTGTGTTGTGAGTGCGCGATTGGTACGATTGGATTTTAGACTTGGTAGCGGTCACGTATAGCGACCCTAGTGGTGGTTATGGCGTTGTTACGAGCGCGTTTTGTGCACAAGTGTGTGCGCGTATAATTAGTGCGCGTTGATTGTCTTGTTTCGTTGTGTCCGTGACCATTTATATATCTATCCTCTTATTTACTTTTGTGCGATTCTAAGACCGGGTGCAGAGGCGTCGGACGTGGTGCAGATAGACAAGGCTGAGATCGGATCAAATTAGCCGAGACATCCCGATGAGTAGATGTACACATCTATATGGGGATTGTCTGGATGGCGTGTGGCGCCCGACAGTAGGATTACTAGTAGCGCTTGCATTTATATGCGTAGTTTTTCTAGTTATTCATTTCATTTCATTGCATCATCTTATATACTCGTGATATCATTTCATAGGACACTTGCACCGTTACTATTGATTCATACTGCACGTGCACTATTCATGCGAACACACACGCCTTTGGTAATTGCTATATCACGAACACTATAGAACTTTCTTAGAATCGGTAATTGTGAATTTGCATCATATTTGATCCGTGGACTTATACCTGTATTTTCATTTCATTAAAATAGATACGTAGGATTGTTAGTCTTATATACATACCTCATTACATCATGATTCATTCATAACTTCTGGCCGTACTTCGCATAGTATATACTACTGTATCATAGATTTCTATCATCATCGGCATGTTTATATATTGTGATTCTTCTCGAGGATTTCAGTATTTATGAGATTTCTGGATTTTTGGGGAAAACCGCAAGAATTTTATAAAGCTGTTATCATTTTAAAAATGCAAGTTGCGGTTTTCTCGTGATATGATGTATGTGTCGTCCACCATGAGTTTTCTGATTCTGTTGGTTTTCGAGACCCGATTCGAGGAGTAGGCTGAACCGTTTCAGGTACATGGTGGGCCCGGTATGGTACCCCGGGGCAAGAGGCTTGATTTGTAGACGATGAGCCTGCCAGGGGCAGGATACCTACCGGTGATGTCTGGCGCGGCGGATATCCGGAGGATACCGACTGATGTCGTGAGATTTGATGAGATGGGCCGATTTGGACTGACGGAGCCCGAGACATTGAGACATTGAAATATCGAGATATTGAGAGATTGAGATATCAAGATATTGAGACATTGAGATATTGAGATATACATATATTGTGTCTATGTTTGACACAGATTTTCTGTTGATTTCATTGAGAATATTTCGGGTTATTGCACAGAGGTTTTTCTAAGATAAGAATAAATATTTTCTCATACCAGATATGTTTCAAGTTTCGTGTTTGATTATGCATTCATATTGAATCCATACGAGTGCATCGCGTTGTATTGATATATGTAGGCTGTGACGCATTGCGTGCATGCTTACGATAGCCTTATTAGATGTTAGTACTACTCACGAGTTGGCAACTCACTCCCATTGTGCCACAGTATTATCTTGCAGGTCCGACCCCTCAGCGCAGTAGCGGCGGGCGTACTTCCTCCTTTTGGCTTCATTTTCTTGATGTGAAGCTTGCTCGTAGGTGGGTTGCGAGGATACTTTTGTTCCATCTTGTATTATTATTTATATCTAGTACACTCCATCTATCTTATCCACCCTTGTATATTTGACTAGACGGTGAGACTTGTATTTGTGGTTTTTGGTGTCGATGCTCACTTGAGCCGACGTGGTGTTTCTTATTTCTTGCTTTCAGATACTTATTTTCGTGCTTTGATACATATTGTATGTGGTTATGATTCCGCCTTTGGCGAAGAGCTAGCTCCCGCTTGGGGATGCCTTTATTCATTATGTATATGTATTTTCATGTGTTGTACCCGTTTGGGGGCCAGTATTTACAAAGGAGACTCTGCCGAAATTTTCGGGAAATTTTGATATTTTTAAAATGTTTAATGCGACATATTTTGTTAAAATTGCTTTATTTAAATAAGTTTTCCATCACTCTATTTCTTTAAATGGTTTAGATTTTTGGGCTTTGGCTTACTAAAATAACGTTACGCCTTTAGACGTTTCATAATTTAAGTGCCAGTCACGTTCCGTACCTTCAGGTCGTGACATTTCGTCATAGTTCACACCTGGTCTATGAAGAAAACATTTTGCAACAAGTCTAACCTTATAGGTTTCCACATGTTCATCTACACTAGTCTTCCTCTTGAAGATCCACTTGCATCCAACGGGTTTTACCCCGGGAGGAGCAACATCGAAAGTCCAAACTTTGTTGGTGTACATAGAATCCATTTCGGATCGCATAGTATCCATCCATTTCACAGAGTCCCTACTAGTAAAGGCATGGTCAAAACTAGGAGGATCATCTCTTCCAAGATGCAATCCTCTCGATCTCCGTCTATGAGAAAATTGTAGTATATCTCGAGCGGATGAGAAATACTACTAGATCTGCAGAGTGGATGAGGTTCTTTGGGGACTATCGAATCCTGAGATTCCACCAAATCCTCAGTTGTAGTTTGTGTTTCTGCAGTTTCTTCCAGTTCTACCACACTCCTACCAGTTTCTTTTGTAAGAAATTTCCATTCTAAAAATTTGGTGTTCCGAGAAACGATAATTCTTTGTTCCTCTGCGTGGTAGAATAGATATCCATTCGAATGCTTTGGATATCCCATAAACTTACACAAAACTGATCATACCTCGAGTTTATCTCGTTTCTTTTTTTTTAATATAAGCAGGACAACCCTATATCTTAACACGTTTAGGATACAGACTCTTATCACTCCATATTTCATATGGAGTTTTAGGCACGGATTTGGATTGAACTTGATTCAATAGATATGCTGTTGTCTCAAGCGTATATCATCAGAATGAAAGAGGTAACCCGGCATTACTCGTCATGGAGTGAACCATATCTAATAGGGTCCAATTCCTCTGCTCCGATACACCGTTGTGTTGTGGTGTATATAGAGGAGTAAGCTGAGAGAGAATACCATTCCCTTTTAAATAGTTTAGGAAATCCGTACTCAATTACTCCTCTTCTCGATCAGATTGAAGGATCTTAATACTTTTGTCAGTGTGGTTTTCTAATTTGTTTCTTTCTTTGAATTTCTCAAAAGTTTCAGATTTGTGTTTCAAAAGATACACATATCCGAACCTAAAGAGATCGCCACTGAATGAAATGAAGTAGGAGAATCCACCCCGTGCATATATAGACATTAGACCACACATATCACTGTACATGAGTCCTAAGTGTTCTGAAGCTCTTTCTCCGTGTCTCATGAATGGAGTTTTGGTCATCTTTCTTTTGAGACAAGGTTGACAAGTTTCATATGATGAAAATTCGAACGGATCCAAATATCCATTCTTGTACAACTTAGCTAGTCTTTTCTCATTAACGTGACCAAGTATACAATGCCACAAGTAGGCTTCATTCACTTCTGAACTCTCCCTCTTGCGTGTGTTTTGTATATTGAAAACTGTGTTTTGATTAAAAACATAGATACCATTGTGTAATATACCTTCTGCAACCAATACCTGATTTAGGTAAATGTTCATGATATTTCTATCTAGAACAAAGTTAATTATCTAGTAAAGAAAGTGATATAATATTGCAAAGCATGGAAGGGACATGGTAATAATTGTTTAAAATCATAGTCTTGCCACTTGGCAACACTAGGTGATATTCGTCGACGGCAGCAACATCAACTTATGCTCCATTCCCTACTCTGAGGGACATATCACCAGATCCAACCATCCTACTTTTTCTCAGTCCCTGTAATAAATTATAGATATGATATCAGATTCTGATCCGGTATCTAGTACCCATGAGGTATGACTGACCGAAAAACAATTCTCAATAACAAATACACCCGAAGAAGATGCATTTGAATGTTTCTCCTTCCTCAGGGTCAAACAGAAGTCCTTGCATTCCTCATTCCCTTGCCCATACCCATGACAGTTGTCACAAGTTAGAACCAAACCGACGTTCCCTAGCCCAGTGTAATAAGCTGGTTCAATCAAGTCATATATTTTATTATCTTGATTAAGGCGTGATATGGTTGCTACCAAGGGAAAGAAAAAATAAACACTCAGTGTATTCTTTTGAAAGATTATATTGGTTTTTAATTTATCTAATCAGGATGGCTCCCACTGTTTCCTCGAATTCTCCTTCAAACCTTAAAAGGAGAACTAGTCGGGATCATTTACACCTTACAAGTTTGCTAACCGTTCAACCAAATGGGTGTTGGTACTCCGAAGGAGGTTCCCCATGCTTTCGCATGGACCTAATTAAAATAATCTCGTTTCCGCAAAGGTGTAGCCCCGTTAACACATTTCTAGACACTTAATAAGTTAGCTAGTTGTGAAGTGAAAAATATCTCCCAAGAGTAATTCTACTCATCTGTGGGATCGGGACCCAACTATCATCGCGTGATAACCTAGATGGAAGCCACTCTAGTCACCACACTCCAGAAGGTATGCACACACCTGGCAAAATTCCTTTATATTTGAAACTCCTGATATAGTTTTTACCCCTAATGGCTTATGACCTTGATACAGTCAACATATCATAAGTCGCTAGTCAAGTTCAACCCGTCATTGTCATAGAGTGCATTAGACCAACCCGCATGACCCTTGACACAGTCAAAATGATTATACAACCGTCCTAACCATTCGCATCATATGCTACAAACAAACACCACTTAGTTATCGTACTACACTACGCCTTGACGTAGTCAACATATGCAGTACACATACTAAGTAATACTTGTAAGAAATGACGGAGGTTTACAGCTAGTTTTTGGCGAAAAACCTTCAATGTAATGAACTTGATATCATTGAAGAAATCAAATAGCTTTGAAAAGGAGTGGTTCAGGCCCCTCATTTAAAAACACTGGTTTTGAAGAAAACCGAGTAGGTAATAATAACGCAAACTTTTGCTCAAGAGATCACTCCCCGTGAAGAGATCTAAGCTCTTGCCTCCTCGAATGAGGTGCGGGATCTTCCTAAATGAATACCGCCACGCAAAGCAAAAGAATGTGACTATAGTTTTCGAAAAATTGGTTCCGAAAATATCTTTTAGGTCTTTTTTTCTTGCATTAATCAGAATTAATGCGGTCCTATCAATTAATTCCTATCACACCAGAAAATAACGAAAATAGAATATACGTATATGCCATCCGCATTCGCCACGGGGTCTAGGGACTTCACCGTAAGGTTACTTAACTTACGCATGGACAGGGCTAGCGCGGATGCAAAACATATAAAAAACACATACACACACACACATATAACCATTCGTCTCAGGCATGATACAATAAACATCACAGGCATACGATAAGGAATATAGAACAACGGGTAATCAAGGAGCCCCGCATTTTTCCTGAGCCACAGACAAACTGCAAAGTTCCCTATTTGTGTGGATAGCTCGTACAATATCGAACCAAGACCCCTACGAGCGCGGCAAGTTACCTGCCAATTCCAAAAGTGAGACAACCTGCACTCTAGATCACGAATAGGGTACCCGACACTTCATAGAATCCGGTAACTTGAGTACTCCACCGTGGGTCATCCTAAAACCCCTACAAGTGCGGTGAATAGCCGCCAATTCTAGAGCGAGTCGGCTCGAACTCACCATTGTGAGATGATCACTTAGCACACTCTAGAACTCGACTATTCGAGCACTTCTCCGTGGGTTTATCCTAGTACTGAAATGAAATAATATACAATGGTGACATCGACCTCAACCCGGCCGTGTCCCAATAAAAGACTATATAAACAGGTAGAAATGGCAGTTCACATGTCAGAAGCTCGCCCCATAATAATGAATATACAAATGACACAACCGTACAACCAACATCGCACGAGGGGCTATCCAACACGACAATCCGTATAACCCATCACAGAGATAAACATCATAGCACCAGAAGCAAATATGTGCAAACACTTCTGAATGAAATATATCAATTAGACGACGTTTGAAACACATACAACATAATAGCATGTATAGCGAAAACCATGACCTTAGAATTTATCACTCGTGAAGCCCACGCTTGAAATTTCAAACGATGGAAATCAAGTGAACTTCGACAACCAAAATTCCATATCTTTTCGTGAAAACCAAGGGTCTGAACGACTTGTAATGTGCCCTCGTGCCTGATGGAGTGCTCGGGAACTTCCCGGGATACCCCCGATCCCCTTCACGGGTTCATGGTGTTGGATATAGGTGCCCTAAAGTTAATTATTGTAATTGAAGGAGGACCTATATGAGAGAGCAATCTTACTCGAGATTATAATATTCTATCTGGTTTTCCTTTATCTTTCATGTGATGCTTTTTATTTACTATCACGTATTGTTTAAACACGAGATAAAGCCCTAGGATTTTGGTTGACTACCAGGATGATGATGGAGATCATACTAGTAGGGCCTGGGTAGTTGATAAGCACATCCTTAAAAGTCCATAGTCGTAGGAGTATCGAGACTGGGCATCGGTACTCCAGTTTAGTGTGTACGTTTCCTGACCCGGTTGGAGGGCGATAGATGATCCTGCAGCTATTGATGTTTGACATCAATGATTGTATATAGGTGCACATTGGATGAGTTACATTGGACGGACTCACCGAGAACTCCTAGTTGGTAATATACCAATGTCAGGTAGCAGTTCCCTTATGACATGGGTACAGAATAGTCCCTAGGACCTGAGATCGCCATAGTGTTTTATGTGTGTTCCCACTATACTTAGACTTCTATCCTACCACGGCTCAAAGGAGTCGTGCAAACAGGTTTTTGTTAGGTACAGGGAGTTGATGTCACGCTGTGAAGGACATGACTATAACCACAAGTCGATACCATCACAGTAGAGATAAACTGATAAGTGTTATCAGTTGTATCTCTGGTTGGTTATGAGTTCTCTGTCGCACGACTTTTCGAGTTATTGGAGTCTGACAAATTCCAAACCCTAGACCCGATATATGATACTCTTAAACGAAGAAATCAGATTGTATGATAATGTCACTGATAGACTTTGCAGGGTTCTGATGAGCTTGCTCGTTGACCTTCTTTCAATCAATACCTGGGTAGCCTTTACGTACAGCTAGTACCGCTGACATGCTTGTGAGCTATGGATATGTCCTAACATACTGCCAGCGTATTGTCGAGTTTTTAGAGTTTCACACGGAGCTTTCCCAGCATATGCGAAACGATGTAGGGCACGTATAGAGATACGTGCAGGAGTTCGATTAAACACGTATATTTGATACATGTATTTTAATTGGGTGTTAATTGATATTAGCCGGTATATATTGATATAACTGGATTATTAAATATATATCTATAAATTGTTATATTTATATATTAACTAATATCATGCTCATTTTATAATTTTCTTCTCTTTGTTAATATATTTATATTTGATATAAATATAGTGTCATGTATGATGATACATTGGAGATGGGTGTATGAGAATTATATGGAATAAAAGAACACTTTTATATGAGAATGAGTCATAGAAATTAGATGGTTGTAGACTTGATGAGGTGTTCTTTTTTGATGACTCATTTTTAGCGAGTCATTTGTGATGACTCATTTTTGATAAATATGAATTATTCTCATCTTCATCCTTTTCTTAATCTCATCTCCTCCATGGCTATCCTCTCTTGATTATCTTCAAGTGAGAAATGGAAAAAGAAAAGAGAAAAATTAAGTGAGCTAATTATTATACATCTCCTACTAACCATTCTTAGCAAGTTTAATCAGTGGGTTGTTTCATTTTGATGAGATCAATTTGAAGTTAAAGCTTGTGTTGGAGTTATCTCAAGGTGGATCATATTCAGCAGGGAGATCATCGAGCAACCTTGTTCCGGGCTTTATGGAGACTGGCCGAAGTCCAAGGAGAGGTGGTTAGCGCGCTACAAAGGTTGTAGTCCGCTAAACTTTTGTTATTATCTTACTAGTTTAGTTGCAAGTTTAGTATTTTGGTTTGTTTCTTGGTTTGGGTTTGCTAATACTTTCTAGATTTTTTAAATTAGCGCTTCCATCGCGCTTTAAACTCTACTAGAGATGCCTAGCAACCCAACAGTGGTATCAGAGCCGGTGCAAAGATTACAACGTGTCATTGTGACATTGGAATTCATGAAACCCAATTTTTTCAAAACTGGTTTTAAAATTTTGCATGAATGGCTCATATTTTTCTTGTGCCGGAGCCACCAGATTCTTGGTTCGGACCAAGAGTTTAGAGTAGGCCCATGATAACCCGAACCCACCCAATTTGAGCTCGATTCGCCCCCGATTCGGGACTGAACTGAGGCCGATTCAGCCCTGCATCGGGGGTTGAATTAGCCACTGGATCAGCCCCGATTTGGGGCCGTTCCAGAGCTAATTCAGCCCCTGATGCGGGGCTGATCCTGCCCCTGATTTGGCCCCGTTTCGGGGCCGAACAGGGATGAATCAAGGCTCATATAGTGTGGGGGGTTTTTATAGGGTTATCAGGGTTCGATTTCGCGCAAAAATGATGAGATTTTCGTTGCCGGGATGAACTTGGAATTTAGTTTTTGGAATTTCAAGTTTGCGATCTCACGGTTTATGAATTCTAATGTCATGGTTTGAATCAACTAAATCAAAGTATTTGATTTAGTCAGCTCGAACATGGATAAAATAAGGATATGTGTTGATAAACGTCGCCTAATTGATATATGATCAATTAGACGAGGTTGCACATTTGTTATTGAGATGTTGGTGTGGATGGAATGAGTTTGGATTGTTACGAAATGAATAGCCCCCGTGCGGAAGTGTGATGTTATGATAAGTGTTATTTCTATTCATACTTGTAGCCCTCTTGTATATTCATTTATTCGGGATGAGCTCCAACTTATGGCCGCCGTTTCTGCTATATGTATATTCTATTTCTAGGCGAGCGACCGACTTGTAGTCGTTGTTACCGCATTGTATTATTATTTTGTCGGGACACGATCAGGCTGTGATCGTTGTCGTCGTTGTATAATACAGGTTTATGATTACCCCGCGGAGAAGCAAATGGGCGGTCGAGTTCTAAATTGCAGTGGGTGGCTAACTCAAGGAGTTAGGATCAGGTCACCTGAGTCTAGAATTGGCAGGTTGCTTGCCGCACTTATAAGGGGTATAGGATTGACTCGCGGAGGAGTTCTCAAGCCACTGGATTCGAGAAAGTGTTGGGTGGCCCTCTCATGATGATGATGTTGTGTTTCCTGGTATCTTATCGCACTCGTAGGGGTCTGCTTTTGGCTGCGCACGGGCTATTCATGCGGCCGGGTAATGTCACATTTTGTTTGATGGATCGAACGAAATGCGGGATTCCTAGGTAATCCAACCATTCATCGTTGTATTTTTCATTACTTTCTTATGATGTGATTATCTGCATGCGATGATGTTTATCGCTTGCCTGAAATGTTGATTATCTGCCTGCGATAATATATATAGTGATATATATGATATATAAATAAATACTATATACGTTTTGCACCCGTGCTAGCCCTGCCCCCGACCTGCCGTAAGTTAAGTAACCTTACGGCGAAGACCCATGACCCTGTGGTGAATGCGGATGGCGTATATGTGCATTCTATTTTTCTTTTCATATCTTACTTTATCTTTAATAGTATGAGGAGATGTTAGATAATATGAGATTATCTATATGATGAGATTGCGTTAATATGATTAATGCAAGGTGAAATAAACCTAAAACACATTGTAGAACCAAATATGAGATATTGTGGTGTTATAGTCGAATCTTTTGCTTTGCATCAAGATATACGGTTAGGAATATCCTGCACCTCATTCTATGAGGAAATAGCTTAGATCCCTTCACATGGAATGACCTCTTTGGAAAAAAATTATGTTACTATAAATTTGCAAATTGAATAGCCATAGTTTTTTTTGCTTTGCATCGAGATATTCGGTTAGGAATATCCCGCACCTCATTCAATGAGGTAAGAACCCTGATCCCTTCACGAGAAATCCATACTTAAGCAATAGTCTACGTTACTATAAATTTGCAAAACCGCCCGGTTCCTACGATAAGATCAACTTCATTACGTTAAAGGTTTTCTTCAAAACCAATTGTAGCCATCTGTCATTTCAGAAAGTAGAGTACTTAGTATTTGTCACTACCCTGAATTTTGGCACGTGACCGGCACTTGGATCACGTGAAGCCTAAAGGACCCTACTGTAACCCAAGTAAGCCGAAAGCACAGAAATCTAAACCTTTCGAGAAAAATAATGGAGGTGAAGTTTGATATAAAGGTATAATGTAATCAAGTTCTTTCTTTAAAAGTATAAGTAATGTTATATGAAAATACAAGTGTGTTGTATACTATAGTTGAAAACATTTTTGTCATTTTAAATTTGGGCAGCACCTCTTTTGTAAATTTTAATCCAAAACCAATACATAACAACAATAATATAGGCATCCCCAAGTGGGAGCTAGCTCTTCGCCAATTGGTGGAAACAACCACGCAAATACAAATATACGACGCCCAAGGCGAAGATCAAACAAAAAGAAGAAAGTAAAGGAGACCAAGACATCATCAAGCTCAAAATAAAGAACAATACACCCATCTTGCTCTAGGTTTCAAAGGATATACATGTCTGGTGTTGAGGTCTACCAAATATACATAGTCTGATTAATGGAGCTTTTAACTTGATTACAACTGAAAATAATATATATAAAAGGTGGTCATGATCCAAGTGTACCACACCCACCAAAGAAAATCACCCAGAAGAAAGTTGTGTGCTAATAAGCCGCTAATGATCCGAGCGGTCGATCATGCAAGAAAACTATGGCACAATGAGGGTGAGTAGAAAATATCAGCATGTAGAAATCGAATGTATAACGATCTCCTAGGTTATACTGTAATACTGGGTGGTATCTAGGGTGATCGTGTATACATATGTATAATGGTAATAATGTCGTGGCTGTAACAATATATAGTACCAAGTCATCTGTGTTATACGTATGTATATACGTGTATCATCCACCGTGTGTCCATCAACGACACATCAATTCATCATGAAATCTGAGTGTCCAATATCGACACTCGAAATCATCATAAAACCCGCGTCCATCATCGACACATAAATCAGCATATCTCAGGCGCCGTTTCATCGAATTAGCCCTCATATTCATCTGTCACAATCGCTCTAGTCGGTATCCTCTGGATATCCGTCGAGTCCAATACCATCACCGGTAGGTAGTGTTCCCCTGCCAGGCTCAACGTCTCTCTATACGATCTTCTTATCTCAGGGTACCGTATCGGGTCCACCATATACCCGCAGACGGTGCCTCCTCATTCCTCGAATCGGATAGTATCATAGATTAGAACCGAGAAATCTTATATTGGACGTCGAAATATCATATCAAAAGAAACCGCATTTTCAAACAATCATAAAACATTAAAAATATATCCGCGGTTCTCAAATCCAAAAATCTCATGAAAACAGAATCTCATAATCATATGACCATGATGGAATAGTAAACGCAAGCACAGAACAGTACAGTAAAGCATTTCAGGTGTTTTCATGTAAGCATGTCGTGTAACCAGGTAAGGAAGTGCAATATCTAAACTAGCATGTGTGGTAATGAGTACTAAACAATAACTATAATTCTACAATTTACGAAACAATACAACTATATAGTAGTTTCTAATGTGTACGTGGCATGGCAATTAACGATAATGTGTGTGTGAGCCGGCAAGTCTGTGTACGTGCAACATGCGCATCATCGGTAATGGTGCATGTGTCCTAGCAGACGAAGTCATACCAGATAAGTACCTGGAACATAGTACGTATGTCGGAAGGAAAATAATACAGCGTACACATGAACGGTATATAATACGTAACTACATATGAACCATATGGTTATAGTTTAAATAATATGAATCATAGTTTTTGAAAATGGAGCTACGGTGTTTTTGAAAAAGAGATACCGTGTGATAATCCGTAGCGTCCCTTGAGGTTGTCATTTAAAGTGCTTAACGATTCGTTAGTTTGAAAATAGGTATGGTTCAAAATGTATCCTATTATCTACTTATGTGGTCTAAAATCATATTCTCGAGTCGATGTGTGTGTGTGTGTGTGTGTGTGTGTGTTGGCGATTCATCCTCATCATATCATCTCGTAATTATCTTCATGGTTGTATATTTATATATATAAGTGTAAGTACTTAAGTCTCATGGACTAATAAAACTGGAACTAGGAACATACTTTCCTACACGTACTCTACTATGGTTATAGTATCCCAGAATCTTATTAGCTGGGTATACACATCTAAATATATATATTTGTACTATATCTCTCATCTTTTAGTGCTATGGTTGCAGGGGTGCTATATGCCATCCACTCGACTTCCCCCATAGATATACATCTACTCACCTACTATCCTTGCTCTAACCGAAGTCGATGAACACCTTGCTCTCCTTCATCATCCGAAAAGTCCACGCGAAGGTACCTACAATTCAATGCATATCGTAATGAAATCAAAATCGAATCCGAAAACCGATACGACACGCCAAGCACACATAGGTTAGAACCTATGGTCTACGCATGCAAAAATAACCAAACAACTCTCGACGTTGACGTACAAATGTCAAACGACCGAGTCAAAACTCAAATATCAAAAACTTAGTTTTCAAAAGTCGCAAAACGAAATCAGCAACTTAGTAAAACACTCCCAGATTTTACCTATGGTGAAATTAGGACGTTCTGCATATAAGGTAGGCCTAGATATCAGATGTTTGAGCTATAGACCAAGAACCAAACCCTAATTCTAAGGTCAGGCCGCAAATTGCGGCCAATAGGAATAAATTGGCGGCCAAGTATGGGAGATGGGGGCTCAGGTTTCTAGGGTATATTCCTAATAGCCTGCACATCCTACTGTATCCGCAAATTTTTTTCCAGAGTTCTCGAGTCATTGCAGATTCTATTTGATCACCACAATTCGTCAAAAATCCAATATTGGGAAATTCTATGTTCGTGTTTGGGGCTTTTAACTCACTTAAAATAAGGCTACCATCACTACTAGGCCAAAGAACACTCATTACACCTCCACTAACCTTTACAACAAGTTTCATCCACTAACCCTCATCCTAGAATTTTCCAAGATCACAAAGCTTAACCTTTTTAACTCTAAACCAAAAGTGAAAGCAAGAACTCAAGGATTTAACAAAAGGATTAAGGGTTATATCTTGTAGAAGCAACTCAAGAAAGTTCCTAGATCCAAATTGCTCAAAACTCCAACTTGCTTCCACCATGGGGGTGTAGGATGAGATTGGGGACATTTTTATGAAGGTGGTGTGAGGTTTAGATGAACTTTTGGGGGTGATTCAAGGTGGTAGTGGAGGTGGAGGTGAAGGAAGAAGAAGGTGGAGAATGAGATGAAGAAGAAAAATGAAGGAGGAAAGAATGGTTGAAGGAACCATACACACACACTTTCTCTCTTTCTCTTTCTCACTCTCTCCCCTTATTATTCATGGACACATCCATGTTCCCTTCTCATAATTCTTTTCTTTTTCTTTAAAAACAAAATATCAACAACAAAAATGAAACCTAGCATGTAACAAATGAAATGTGTCATGGCACATTAAACATGGTTAATAAAATTGGATTTGGCTTAATGTATAATTAGTAATATACTAATCAAGTTTAACATAAATTTGTATGTAAATAATTGTATAATAATTTATAAAAGCCCAAATCCAATAAATGTTGTAATAAATAATAATTCATATTCATTTCCAAATATTTTCCCAAAATATAGGTATATAATTATACCATTCTACGAAAACTCAAATCTATACTCATATAGTTTTCGTGAAATTCATTATTTTATTATTTAAATTCAAAAAAAATATTATTTTATATTTTCTGAAATGTTACAATTTTCACCCTTTAAATAAATTTGGTCCCCGAATTTAAATTTTAACCCTCAAATATTAAAATATTTCAGTAAATCAGATCAACCAACGGGGCTCCGAAATCATAGAATACCAAGAAATAACACAGCGCAACAGGAGCGCATGAAAACGGGTGCAAAACTCAAAAATCGAAACTCCGTCAAGCATCATGCCAATCATAGAAGCTATGATGCATATGCAAGTTTCAAAATCTACTGTTTAAATCGAGTATCATATAGTCAAGACTATGATACGTATATAGTACGCATCCCTGTAAAACCGTCTAAAAAGCTGAATAAAAATACATGCAAAAATCCTTTTCAAATCGTCGTGCGATACGTATATCACGGTACAAGTAGCGGACGTTCATTTTGTAAGGAAATAGATATATGTCTTATATATGTTTGCTCATGATATACGTCTCGCCTTTTGAAAAATATCTTAGAAGGCTTTCCTTGTAAAAATTTCGTGTCACTCATGGACACGTAGAAAAATAGTGAGACTATAACTCCTTTTGAAAATCTCTTCAGTAAATGTCGATGCATGCAAAAATACTTAGGTACTGTCTACAGATCAGTCATGCTTGGCTACTATATAATATAGTATGTATATCATAGAAGTATGACGCTCGAAAGAAGAAATCCATCTCAATATGCGCATATAGAAATACCATGTGCATCTGGTGCGCAAGGAAATCAAAGCAAATCCAAGTGCCACGTGTTCTCCGCCGAAAGACAAAGACCGAGACATTGAGATGTCTGGACTGAATTTTGGGGGCGGATACTATTTGGACTTCTCTATCCACCTCTCCGAAGATATGAAGTTGATTTATGGCACCATATATCGGAGGTTTGGACAGATGCGACCGTTGTAACATACTTTATCAGATTCCCCCTCATTTGTGAGGGTTTTTTGATTGTGGGGACACTCTTTCCTGCAGGCGTAAGCCCCTGCAGTTAATTACGTTATCGCGTTGCGATAACCACTTTCTCCTTCTCAAGTAGTTCACTTCGCGTTGTGTGTTATTTTATTTGTTTTGGTTGCCCGTGAATTGTATACGGAGACTAGTTTATGTCGTCGCCCATAGGGCGCGGATTAGTCCAAATCCGTATATTTTAGATTTTGGACTTTGAACTTAAGTTATATTTTTTCCTTTAGTTCAAAAATATTTTTTTTAGTTTAAGGACCGTTAATCTAGTTTGAGATTAAAATCAACTTAAACATATGAGCATTTGGGACCAATTTATTTTTAACTAAGGATACATTAGTCCTATTTGAGACTAAGATCAACTTAGCAATATTTTAATAATCATTAAATTTATTAAGATCCAGAGCATTTGGGCTCAGTTGCAAGAGGTTTAGCCAATTTGGGTTTAGTCCACTCAGTCCTTTTTTGTTCAAAAGTGCTAAGCACTTATTTAGGCTCTGTTTGTTCAGCCCCCTTTTTATACAAAACTGCTAAGCACTTATTTGACGCTCTGGTGCTCATATGGGTATCATGTGAAGCCTTCAGTTATGTGCGCTGCTCAATCAGTGCTAAGCACTTGTTATATATATAGTGTTAAGCACTTTTTTTATACGGCGTCCACATGAGAGGCACGTGCGACATTGGGCACTGCCCAATCGGTGCTAAGCACTCAGCCGTTTTGGCTATATATGAAGTGCTAAGCACTTTTGTGTGGTGCCCACGTGAGGAGCTGAGCGCTGCCCAATCAGTGCTAAGCACTCAGCCGTTTTAGCTATATATGAAGTGCCAGGCACTTTTATTCAGCTTTCACGTGTATTTCACGTGAGGCGCTGGTCTTTGGCTTTGGACGCCCGCGTGTTTTTCATGTGAGGTGCTGGCCTTTTGCTTTGGGTGCCTACGTGTTTTTCACGTGAGACGCTAGGCGCTATTGGGAGGGCGCCCACATGGGAAACACGTGGGGCGCTAAGCTCTTTTCTCTTTTAGAGATTAAATCTCTGGTAATGCCATTTTTGGCCATTAATGATCATCAAGATCTTTATTTTGAAGATCTTGGATCGTTTTTTCTTTATTGGAGAACTAAGTTCTTCTTTCCTTTTTATAAGAACTAAGTTTTTTATGTACGGTTAAACTCTAATTTCGGAGGAATTAAATTTCCAGAATATATGTTCTTTTTCTTTTTTCTTTCTTTTTAACCTAGTTCTTTTCTGAATATTTGATTCTCAAGAAAAAGATCTTCCTGATGAGAATTAAATTCTCAACTTGTGGAAGACTTGTGTTGTGGATCTCTGATCCACAGAAATAACTAAGTTCTTTGTGAAGGGTTAAACCCTTAGATAGGTAAAAGAAGATATTTTGATCTCTGTGTTTTTTTACGTAGGGTTTTGAGGAGGCAGGTCTTCTTCTTTTATTGAGAATTAAATCTCTGTTGTTTTGAAAGATTTCTGTATATTTCAGAAGCTTATGGGGGGTTCCCTTTATCTAAGACTTGGAGTCCCGGGTTCTTTATATAGTGGAGGTAAATTGTTAATTAGTTTTGAGAAAATCTCTCACCGAGAGATTCCAATTGATTTAATTGGTCTCAAAATATTTTTGGGGAATTTTACCCACCGTTGGATCTTTGATCTAAGGATTTCTGTTTTACAGAATATGTTTTCTTGTTTTTAACAAGTTTGGGGAAATATTTTCCTAAATACAGAATTTATTCTGTCAAACGGTGACTTTTAATCAGCATTAGATTTTTGATCCAAGGTCCCTCTGTTTTACAGAGAACATTATTTTTTTGTTTAAAAAGATTGAGGACAAATATTCCTCAGAATAGAATTTAATTTTATTGTTTGATGATTTATCATCACCATTGGATATTTGATCCAACGACTCTGTTTAACAGAGAGCATTTCAATTTTTAGGGAAATATCCTCATGTAGAATTTAATTCTACTGATATAAACTTGGGTGCCGACGCTCACCTGTTGTGCACGTGGGCGCCACTTAAGAATTAAATTCTTATTTATGATAGGCCCTCCTGTGCTTTACACAATGACGCCCACGTGAGCTTCACATGCGGCGCCACCATAGGATTTAATCCTAAGTTTTGGCGCTGGCGCCCTCGTGAGGGGCACATGAGGCGTTGCGTGAACAAAATTTAACAGAGCTTAACTCTTTTTATTATATTTAAATATTAGGTGAACAAATGCCCCCCACCGTTGTTCTCATGTGGCTCACACGTGAGTGCAATGGTGTCACTTTTTCCACCGTTTGATTTTCTAGGGAGTTGAACCATCCCTTCACATCCTATAAATAGGGCCTTTGGCCTTTGAGATGACTGCTGTCTCATCATCTTTCTCGAGTCTTTTTCTTCCTTGAGAATTTAATTCTCATCTCAGAGCTTAGATCTCTGTCCACAGAACTTTTTCAGAGTTAAACTCTGTCAAAAAAATTGGTAAGGATCATGACCAGAGTTCAACTCTTAAAAGAACCTTCCTTCTTGTTTTGGATTTTTAACCCATTAACAGAGCTTGGCTCTTTCTTTTTAAAATGCTCTAAGAGATCTTAAGAAAAACTTCTCACACCTTTTTAAATATACCGTGGGTCTCAAATCCTTATTAGTTCTCTTCTTAGGGTTTTACCCTATCATTGATCTTGTTCTTTGAAGGTTTCTGGAATTTAATTCCACTATATTTCTCATCTATCTCCCAACACGGGGGGCTTCTGGGATTTAATCCCATTATCTGAGTAATTTAAATTCCATTTTGTCTTACAGAGCTTAGCTCTAAGAAATTATTTGAACTTTTTGGGAATTTTATTCCCCTTTCTTATTCCCTTTTTTATATATAGGGTTTTAATACCCTTTTTCACAGATTTGAATTTTTTGCAGGGCTCGCTTTTCAAGAACATTGGAGTTTTTAACTCCACTGCTCAATAGGATTATTCAATTAATGAGAATTTTTTTGGATTCTCACAATGGGTGTATGTCTTATCATTAATGAGCCATCACCTTGATTTTGTAGGTTCCACTATTTTTTTGACTGCATTGATTTTATTATACCATAATAGAGTACAGATTTGGGTGTACTGAAACTACTAAGGCCTTTAGTTGCAGTTAATTACGTTATGCCAATCGCTAACTCTCTACGGTTTTTTCACGTACTATGGCTTCCGATTCCTTTTTTCCTTTTTTCCTTTCGGAGAGCGCTTTTGCCGACTCGTCTACGGATCGGGAAGTCTTTGCTCTTATCCGGGACTATGACCCAGAGCAGAAGTCTCTTCATCTATGGAGATAGTGGTATAATTATATTATCCGGGATCTGTACAGCTTTATTTGTGCGGTGCCATTAGAACCGATCCCGTCGATTCATTATGCTGATCCTCCGCAGGTCGCTTATAAAGTGGAAAAGGTCAATTGAACCTCGGAAGGCCGTCTCTAACCTTCCATAGCGTCAATACCAGTCCAGCCACCGATGACCCTAGATATTCTGGGGAGTCGCATATGTCAAGGAGAAGTGTGTCCTTGGGGTCAGGTTTATACAATAGGAGTGACCACCCGACATCCGGCTGGTTATCTATAGTGGGCCCGTTATATTTTGTTGGCCAAGAAATTGCTGCTGTTGAAGACCGATTTGTATCCGGCGGTCTACATGTCTCTCTTTTATTACCACACTCCTCATGTGCGGTGGGTGAAATCCTTCTTGGAGTAGTGGAATATTCCGACCCACACATTTCTTTTTTCGGACCGTAAAGTATCGATCTCGTTGGAAGAATTTGCAGAAATTTCCGGGTTACCCATAAGAGGGGAGCATCACGAGGAGATACTTCCTCCTGACGAGTACATTTTTTCCACCGAGTCATGGGCCTTATCTCGGAAAACGCTATCCAATACAAGTTCCCTAGTTTTATCAAAGTGCTGAATATCTATGAGAGCTTGTTTCTGGTGTCCGGGGGGCATGAAGTTAGCTTTACGGACTTTGTTGTCCGTTTCCTTCATCCGGAGGTTCTATCAAAGAAAGCTACGAAGTTTGCCAAGCTCGATGATCCGTTTGAATTCGGTTCGGAAAAATTGCCAACTGCAGAGGCGGATTTAAAGCAGTTTTTTTTATTGCGGATACCCCCATCGTCCATTTTGCGGAGACTGCTGCTCCGGATATTGATGAGGAGATATTTTTCATGAGCTTTATTGGTTTGTGGCTGAGCTGGTTTGCACTCCCAATGCACCCTCGTTACATGAGACGTCTGTCTTCTATTCGGCTCATTGCATCGCGGCGGGGACGCGTATGGCTGTTGGGGTTGCCGGACTGGCCCATTTTTATCATAGCCTAAGTATAGCGGCCGACACCGCCCAGCCAGGTTTGAAGATCGTAAATCTCCCCTTGCACTACTTCACCTCCTGGATCGAGATGCACGTGTTGGGAGCGTTTGGTGTGCATAAAGGCATAGATTTTACGAAGGGTACAACTTCCCTCGGGTAATGCAATTGGTCAATTCTTCTTCTCCAGATCCAACAGAGCGAGAGGCTCGGCAATTGCTTCTTCGTCCGCGCATAGTTGTGGACAGCATGACATTCATCGACAGGGTTCCGACCATTGGTAAGGAGCCCTCCAATGTGATCCAGCCGCTCCACGACGTCTTCATGGATGGAGCTTCTACTTTGAGGGCCCGGGAGATTGAGAATTTGTATTCTATCAGGCCGGGTTTCCTTGTATTCAGACAAAATTCCTCAGTGT
This sequence comes from Agapanthus africanus, assembly GCA_030015575.1. Classification (NCBI taxonomy): domain Eukaryota; kingdom Viridiplantae; phylum Streptophyta; class Magnoliopsida; order Asparagales; family Amaryllidaceae; genus Agapanthus; species Agapanthus africanus. The sequence goes on from CM057339.1 coordinate 398,358,344, forward strand.
TGTTCATGTGATATAACCCGCATCACTTTGCCCAGCAATCCGGTTATAACCAAGGTGTTCCCCTTGAAGCGTTTCTCATTGATCTGGTTGCTACAGAGGAGAGTGTTTGCAACGCGACGCATCATTTTATGCGGCTTAATACGGGGTCTCATTTCCTGATCAGTGAGCCAAGTCATATCCTGAAGGCCTTGAATGCTTACATTGCATGGTATCAGCATGCGTCGGGTGCCGTTGTTAAGGAGGAAAGACGGATGCTTCTTGACCATAAGGATTCTGTCCTGGCCAGTAATCCTGCGGTTCCGCTGAAGTGACATGCAGTTGTCCGTCTTTCTTTGAGAGAGAGCACTGTGGCTATAGTTCCGCGAGCCTTTCCGGCTAAGCCATGGCCAGACGTAAGTGCTTCTGTGGTGGTGACGGCATCTCCTGAGTCGGGTATTGGCTCAGAAATCGGGACTCGCCATCCCAAGAAACCTGTAAAGCGTAAGCTTTTACGGGTGTTATTGCCGGCTCGCAAAAAAAGAAGAAATCTTTATTTTCGGTTGATGTTGTCTTCGGTCAGGAGCTGCATGCTCCCTACTGTGAGGGTTTTTCCGAATACGGCACCAACGACAGTCTGTTCGGGGTTTCTACTGATGAGAATGCCGCTACTGATCTTCAAGCCGCTATTGAGGCTTCTGAGAGATTAGCCCGCGAGCAAGCAGCGCTTGCTTCTCTTGCGACGTTAGATATATCTTATTTACATTCTTATATATATATATATTGAATTTATTATGCTTTATTACGCTCTTTTCTTAATAGGAATCTCCACCGAAGAGGCTCTTTTGGCGTCCCTCAAGACATTTGAGGAAGAGGAGAGGCTTCGCTCTTCTATGGGTCTTGGTATCATTCGTTTTACGACGCCTTTGAATATATATATATATATATATATATATATATATATATATATATATATATATATTTAGCTCATTTCATTCACACTCTGATTCCTTTCTCTCTTTCATTTTTTATTACAGGAACCACTGCAACTTGTGTTGTTCTGAGTGCGATGCCATCCTTAGGTGGTTATGCGGAGGAGCCTTCAGAGCTACCGGCTACAGTTGAGGTCACCCCAGGGCCTCTATGAGAAGCGTAGCTAAAGCAGCCTATGACGGACGTTGCAGCAGATCTGGAGGCCAAGTATGATTTAGATAAAGACGTTTCTCTGTCGGAGGTTCCGAGGAGATCTCTTCGTACAGCTAAAGCTTAGAAGAAGCGCCGAAAGCACGCAGCAAGGGAGCATCAGGCTAACTTGGCCACAGGCACGGGTTCGAGTGATACACGACCCCCTGATATTCCCATGGAGGACATTCCTTCTGCCTTGTCAACCGCTCATAGGCAGATTGCGCATGCGACTCGTGAAGAGGCTGAGCGGTTACTTCAAAGTAAAACAGCGCACGATCCCTTATTGAAACCTAGTAGGACTTATTTAATTTTCTAGGTTTCTTCCCACAATAGTTTTTCTTGAATTATAACACATTTGTCCTTGAATGGTGCAGCAGGGCCGAGTTTAGGTGTTAACGTGGCAAGTGAAGTGTCAGCGTTTGAAGAGTCTGGGGCGTCGGGCCTTCACATCGAATTTGGGACTGTTGTACCTGCCACTTCCTCCCCTTGTGGGTCCCCGGTATTGGCGGGTGATGCAAGCATGATAACGACCCTTATTGTTTCAAGGGACGAAGGTGTCGACGTTGATTCCATATTCCTGGTGATGGTGGAAATCAAGGAAGCTATTATAGTTAGTGGTGCTCCAGATACCGCTATGGTTTCTGCCCCGGCAGGTATTCCTTGTGTTATTACTTTTAGGTTCTCAGTCCTGCTAGTCATATTCTCTGATATCTCCTTTATTCTGAATATAGGTGCAGTAAACCCTGGCACCGTGCTGATTGAAGAATCACCGTCAGCCGTGGCCATGACTGTCGCTGCACAACCTATCTCTTTTGTACCCCCCCGAGTTCTCTCGGGTTCAGTGACAGAAGGTAAAGATTTTTCATTTCTTTGTTTCAGTATAGATATTATTTCTTGGATTATTTTCTTTACCGTATTTTGTTGCAATCCTGTAGGAGTTCTTTTCGACCGCTTATGCCAAATGTTAAGCTCGCACTTCGCCTTTCAATTGGAATTCGTCCCTCCTTCGGGCGTTGGTTGGTATATTCTTCATTTCTTATTTCATCTTTTTACGAGTAATCTTTCTATTACTAAGCTTTTCTCATATTGACCACAGTCTTACGGCTCAAGGGAGAGGACAAAGGAATAACTAAGCCTCCTATACTCCCCGATTTGCTACTTTTGATTATTGGTATGTTAGATCTCATTCATCATCATTATTTTTTTATTTTTAGGTTGAAACCCGACCCTTCTTTGTGCGTGTCTTACTCCGTAGCAGCTACACCGGTCTTGGCTCCTCTTGAGTCTCGCATTTATATGTCCGCGGGGCCCTTCGTTGAGCGTCAGTCTTCCAGGGATGCAGCAAATAGCATGCGGATGCTAGGTGAATTTATTGAAGATCTTACTATTGAAGCTCTCACTTCTGCTGCGGACTTTGAGAACAAAGTCAACCCTGTACTGGCGACCCTTGTGACTTTTCACAATGAAGATTTCGTCGGCATTTGGGTTGACTATTGTAAGCGAATTGAGGCTTGCCTTCATGTGATCGAGCACAGACGTCTTGCGCCTGAGGCATTATCCTCGAAGGCTCAACTGGTCGTATGGATCGAGCAAAGTGCCGCTTCCATTCAATACTTTGAGTAGAAGTTAGTTCTGAAGCAAAAAGGGTGTGAGATGGCTTTTGGCGAATCCAGCCGATTACATGCTCAGGTTGAAGCGAATGCCGCACAACTGCAAGTTATCTTCGAAAATATTCAACAATGCATTTCTAAAGGAGTGGCGCTGAGGCAGAACCTTAACTTTGCTGAGCGAGGAATGAGAGATTGTGAAGTTGCTAAGCAGAAAATTACTGAGAAGCTTTCTTCATGCTTGCAACAACTGGCTCAAGTCGAAGCAATGTTGGTTGCAATAGTGAAGTGTGAGGAGGAGCTGTGGCAAGAGAGTGAGCGGCTTGCCACTTTATTGAAAGACCGGCCCACTTAGAGGCTAGAATTGTATCCCCCCCTTTTTTTTTTATATAAATTGTATCTTTCAAACATTTTAATTCATGAATAAAAATATACATTTTTTTGCATGCACTCCTCTGTATTTTCCTCGGGAATATGGCAAGCACAGACGACCAATTACGCTTGAAGGGTAGCCAAAGGTTTTTCAAGGGAGGACAAAGATGTCTTGATTTGGCGCTAATTAGTTTATTTACTCGTTTCGAAGTTTGTAGTTTATGTACTCATTTCAGAGTCTTTATTTTATTCACTCGTTTCGGAGTCTCTAGTTTATGTACCTATTTCAGAGTTTCTAGTTTATTCACTCGTTTCGGAGTCTTTAGTTTATGTACCCATTTCGGAGTTTATAGTTTATTCACTCATTTCGGAGTATTTTTAGTTTACCTCCCTTGGGTTTACAGGAAAACTTGTCCTAACATTGTATGTAGATAACCCCCATTCTTTTTACGACAGAGGTTTGTTAGGTTTGTGGTACTTGGGTTTTAGTTCGTGGTACCGTCGCGTTGGCTGATGTATCCCTCGATATGCAGTCTTTAAGCCGCTGTTCGAGTAGCCCCACGACTGTCGTGTCTCTGATCCTTCGGGGGCTGGACAAGACGTCTTCAAGTAATCTCCTTAGGTCATATTACCGTCGGAAGAGCAAGCGTTAGGAATTTGCCATAATATGCTTTTACCTGAGGTTAGGCTCAATTTGGAGCCCTGATGAGCCATAACCGCACCTTTCTGGGGTGGGATGATCTCCAATGGTCTTTTATGCTTTATATGAGTTGCCGCCAAGACCCGAAGTTAGGAATATGCTGTCACTTCATTTTTTTCTTTGACGATATCGCGCCGATTCTTTGCTGAAGTAGGGTAGACATCTGTAGGATCACTATGTTGTATGTATTGCAATTGAAGTCCGGAGCTAGGAATATGCCATTGCTTGAATTTCATTTGATAGTTTTATCCGCATCCTGCTGGAATGAGAAGAAACTCCGGGATAGTCTCTAGGTTGTATATGTACCGTCAAGACTTGGAGCAAGGATTTTTCCATTACTCCATTTTTTGCTTTGACCCTTGGGCCATTCTCCTTCTTTTTTTTATGGTGATGTTGCATTTGCATCCTGCTGGAATGAGAAGAAATACCGGGATATTCTTTAGGTTGTATGTGTTGCCATCAGGATCTGGCCCTCCCTTTGGTGGAGCCTGGTGGGAAAATACGGTTCCCTTTCTTTTATTTATGCCCATAGATCGTATACAAGAGTCAATATGGATATACTTGCATGGCGGAGGAAATTTTATTTTATTTTATTTTATATTTCCGTGACGCTCTATCTTTTCAGCTTTTCATATCGCGAAAGTCACGATTGCCCAATCATTTCGGCTATTTATCACGGTGCCCAATCATTTCGGCTGTTCTTGTTTTTACTCGCTGTTTTTTATTGCGAGTTGTCTTACCATTTCAGACTTCTTCTTTTTAGTTAGGGATTTGAAATCTGATACTAATCTTGGCATCGGAATCGTTACAGCTCAAATATTGCCAGGAGCGAATCATCATTTGCCGTGAGGGGACTTGGAGTTTGACACCTATTTAGGCATCACCATCGCTACAACTGGGATGTTGTCAGGAGTGAATCATCATTTGCCTTTGTTGATTTGAACAAAGATGGCTTAGTAGATAGGTTTAGGGTTATATCGAATAAGTCTTTTGACTTCATGAGCCGTAAGGGTCTCATAAAGGTATTTCTGCCTATGAGTCATGAAGATCTCGTAGGTGTATTTTCTCCTTAGGAATCGTGGGGATTGCTAAGTGCGTTTTCTCTTGTAAGTCGTAAGGATCTTCCAAGAGTGTTTTCTCCTTATAAGTCAAGAGGACTTACAAGTGTCGTTCACCATACGGGGACATTTCTCGTCATTGGTGGAACTTGATGGGGGATATATTTATTTATGCCTGTGGATTGTATACAAAGGTCAATATAGGACCGCCTGTACGGTAATATTAGAGGAATATGACAGCTTAAGAACAGGTTTAGATCCCTATAGCTTAAGGCTTTTGAATCCTATGAGCCGTGAGGGTCTCATAGGGGTGAAATTCTCCTTACAAGTCGTAAGGATCTCGCAAGTGTAGTTTCTCCTTAGGAATCGTAGGGATTCCTAAGTGTGTTGGTCCTTTATGAGTCGTAAGGATCTCACGCAGGTATTTTCTCCTCACAAGGTCGAGAGGACCTTGCAACTGCACTTGAATTTTTTTTATGAGTTTGCGCCCTTTTCGGGTTTTCACAAGCTCATCGGTAGTCCTGCTGTTTTTACTTATAGCGCCGTTTCGGGTTTTCATCCGTGCCTATTTCGCTTGTGGACATACCGTTCTTTTTTTTAACGAGACGAAATTCTCGAGGATAGTTTCGTCACAGGTGACCCATTTGTTTGCCGGTGGGACTTGGAGGTATCATCATTGCTGGAGTAGTTATGCAACCAGTAGGACTTGAGTTGCAACCTTCGTCGCTAGGACTTCGGTTGTAATATAGATCTCAAGGGATCATATTGCCGTATTTAGGGCGGTGTGCTAGTTTAGGGACGTTCCGGTCCATTATTGCCATGTTTGAGGCAAATTTTTAGCTTAAGGACTTTTCGGTCCAGCATTCCCATCTTGGGGACGAACGTTAGTTTAGGAACATCTCGATCTATTGTTAGTTTGAGGACATATTGATCCGTTGTTAGTTTAAGGACATCTCGGTCTATTGTTAGTTTAAGAACATCTCAGTCCATTGTCACCGTTTTTTGAGGCGACAGAGCTTTTTGGATACCACTCTCAGAGTTCTGACTCAGGAAGATAGTGAGCGGACACAAGCGTCATCATCTAGCATTGACCTAAGTCGTAACTCGTCAAGGGTAATATTTTTTGAGGAATCGACCATGCATATCTATGAGCAGGTAGGCTCCACCTTGGTAGACTTTGTCTATAATGTATGGGCTTTCATAGTTTGGCTTGAATTTTCCCTATTTTGCACGATTGGGGATCATTGGTCTTTTGACAACTAGTAAGAGTTCGCCTTGGTGGAATGTTCTCGGCCTGGTCAGTTTTTCGTTTGACAGTGTCATTCTTGCCTTATAAGCTTCCAAATTTTGTTGTGCTATAAGGCGAGTTTCGTTGAGGGCGTCGACTTCCTCAAGCCTAAGATAAGCATTTTCTTCATCTGTCAGCTCGTATCGAACATTACTCGTAGAGACGGGAGTTCTACATCTAGTAGGAGCACTGCTTCTGTGCCAACACCAACGCATTTGGTGTTGTATTCGTGGCCATTTTGAATGTTGTTCTGTACACCCAAGGAGCTTCGTGCATCCTTTCATGCCAGTCTTTTTTGTTTCCGGACACCGTTTTCTTTATAATCTTTATCAAGGTCTTGTTGAAAGCCTCAGCTAGACCGTTGGCCCGAGAATTATAGACTGAAAAGTATCTCCAATCCATTTAATATTGTTATGCGAAGCGGCTGATTTTATGACTTCTATAAGCTGGCCCATTATCCAAGATAATTCGTCGCGGAGTACTAAACTGATAGATGACATGTGTTCTGATGAAATGGGGGATACTCTCCGTCTTCACCTCTCTTAGTGGTACTTCTTCCATCCACATAGAGAAGTAGTCGGTCGTTGCCAGTATGAACCGATGTCCTTTGGACGATGCCGGTTCAATAGGGCCAATTATATCGGTTCCCCACATTTCGAACGGTCAGCTATCCACTGTCGGGTGTAGAGGATTTGGATGTTGATGGTTGAAGTCCCCGTGAATTTAGCACGAGTGACACTGCTTCGTATATTCGAGGAAGTCTTTGTGGGCCAATAATAACGCATTCTTTTTATCTTTAGCTTCATCGTTGGTCCAGCTTGATGAGAACCGTAGAGTCCGTCGTGAGTTTCTTGGACGAATTTCTTTGCTTCCTATGGCCCTAGGCATCTTAGCCATAGACAGTCTAACGATCTCTTATATAGAGTATCATTGATGAAAGTGAAAGACAAAGCTCATTTTATGAGCTGATGTCTAGACGACGCATTTTTGGGCGTTCATTAGGATTTGAAGTAGTTTATGAAGACTTCCCTCCAATATTTGACCTTTTCTTCGTCCTCTATTTGAAGGGCTACTTGTCCAGTCATTTCTTGTCTTTAAGATGGCTCTATTAAATCTTCCGAAGATATATTTGTTGGTGTGAGAACCATGCGGCTTTACACAATGATCCTTACGTCATCGAGGTCTTCATCGGCCAGTTCCTTAACCAATTTGGCCAATGCATCTGCCTTGCTATTTTCTGCACGCGGTATACTCTCCAAGGTGTTGGAGGGGATTTGTTTCAGCAATTGCTGCACTCTTTCGCCATACTTTATCAGCTCTTGCTTGCATATTTGATAGTCGCCATTTACCTAGCTAACGATCAGCTGGGAGTCTCCATATATGAAGAGGTCTTTGATTCCCATGTCGATAGCGATCTCTAAAATTCTATCAAAGCTTCATATTCAATTTCATTATTAGTCCTTGGTTCAGTTAAGGAGAGGGCATAACACAATATCCCTCCTTGAGGAGTCATGAAGATAAGGACCACCCCGGCTTTGATTATAGGGGTGTTTGCTTTCGCCTCTTCACGGAAGATGCTCCATCGAAGTAGAGTTCCCATTGAGAATCATTTTCTTCTTTGGTTGTATTGAACGCATGTTCGTCAGCAGTTCGCAATTTAAGGGGGAGTCATCCGGTATCAGATGCTCCACAAGAAGTCGGCAATAGCCTATCCTTTCACCGCTTTGAGTGGATTTATCGCGAACTCCATCCGGAGGAGGGCCCATTTGGAAAGCTTTCCTGTTCGTATGGCCCTTGACATTAGATATTTGAGAGGATCCACCTTCGATATGAGATGGAGCTCGTGTGCCAAGACGTAATGTCTGAGCTTTGTTATTGTGAAGATCCATGCCAGGCAATACTTTTCGATGGGGAATAGTTGTTTTCTGCCCCCACGAGAACTCGACTCAAATAGTACAGAGCTCTCTCATTTTCTTGATCGTTCTCTTATGCCCACAATGTGACTAGAGAACTCTCAAAGGCTATTGTATATAGGATAAGGGGTTTTCCTTTAACCGGAGCGGTCAATACCGACGGATTTTGTAGGTATTGCTTGATTTCGTCCAGTGCGTTTTGACACTTTTGATTCCAGAAGAACGGGGTCCCCTTTTTCATCAAATGACTATTGGGGCGGCATTTTTTGGAGAGGTTAGCTATGAACCGCTGGATATACGCGAGCTTTTTTTTTGGAGAGATTGCAGTTGTTTGAGGGTCTTTGGCATGGGCATTTCCATAATTGCAGGGATCGATTTCAATACCCTGGTGACGTATGATGAATCCTAAGAATTTGCCTGAAGAGACTCCAAATGCACATTTTAGAGGATTCATCTTCAGATTATACTTCCAAAGACGTTGGAACACTATGTTTAGATGTTCCTAATGTTCCTCATGAGATTTGCTCTTCACCACAAGGTCGTCGATATAGCATTCGACGATCTCGTGTATGAGGTCATCGAAGATTTTTGTCATGGCCCTCTGGTAGGTAGCGCTAGCGTTCTTCAAACTGAAGGGCATTACTTTATAGCAGAATATGCCCAATGGGGTTCAGAATGCGGTATGCTTTTGGTCTTTTGGATTCATTTTTATTTGGTTGTATCATGAAGATCCATCCATGAAGAAGAATATCTCATGGGTAGACGTGCTATCGATCATTAGCTCGGTAACAAGTACTGGGAAGTCATCCTTCAGGCAAGCTTTGTTAAGATCCTGAAAGTCTATGCAGATGCGCACTGTCCCATTTTTCTTCATCACTGGAACGATGTTAGCGATCCAGTAGGGATATTGAACTTCTTGGATGAAACCAGAGTCGATTAGTTTCTTAACCTCGGCATTGATGCTCATCTCAAGTTCGATTCGCATTATTCTTGGCGCCTGCTTGACTGGCTTTATATCCGGTGATATGGCCAGTTTATGTACTGCCACTTTTGGATCTAGACCCGGCATTTCAGAATAGTTCCAGGCGAAGCAGTCTTTATATTGCATGAGCATGTCTTTTAATGTGGCTACCTATTTTTCAGATATTAGTTCACTGACGAACGTTGGCCTCGGATCATTTATCATTCCTAAGTCAATTTTTCTTAGGTTATCCGCTACGGTGTGTATCCCATCTTCCAGCTCTTTTGGTGCTGGTGGAAACTCTAAGATTACCTCGTCTTCATCTTCATTTGCGAAGCACCTGTAGAGGTCATTCATAGTCTCGTGCCCTCCCTCTTTTGAGAGTGTTATCATATGGCAAGTACACGGTCGCTTCCATTCATGATGTTGAGCCGGTCCTATCCTGACGATATATGTCCTTTTTGGCTTATGCTTTTGTGGCAGAGTTACCCTCCAGCCGTCGGATAACATAAACCTATCTTATTGATATTGGTCTTCTACCTAGTCTTTGAAGGTGAAGCAGTCTTCAAGAGGATGGCCTATTGCTCGATGGTAGGAGCAATAATCCGGATGATGGATCTCATTTATTTGTTAAGGGTGCCGAGACTTCGGAAGTGTCATCATTTAGTGCTTCATGACAAGGTTGAATATTTTCCTTGTCTTGTCTTAGGGGAATGAGTATTCCCGATCCATCTTCTTTATAAAGGATGGGCTCCAATTTTTTCTCGATTACACGGCGTTTTGGATCCACTTTGTTGTTTTCAAACACTGTTTGCGTTCTTGGCCCTGTTTTTGCCTCTATTTTGGGGTTTTCCTTTCTCACGAGAACATATGTTAGGCTGGGAATGAAGAGCATCACGGTCTACTTTCTCCGCACATTGCTGACTGAGATGCTGCATCATGACCTTTTCATAAATGGACATTTCGCGGCTATGGTATCCTGGCTCTTTTGACAAGCTTCTTTTATTTGATTGTCAATTTATTCTTCGAGCGACGGACTTAACGTTCTTAGAGCGGGATTTCGCTCTGTTTCAATGTCACAGCTATTTGGAAGAGCGTTTTCCCCTTCACTGGAGCTATTTATGATGCGGCAACTATGAAACCGCTCCCGTTTTTTGGACCGAACGTATCCGAGCCCGGTTTTCTCCATCTCCCCGTTGGGCATCTTTCACTGAGTCCCGGGAATATCCCAAATCTTTTTTTAGAATTAAGCTTGTCGAACAGTTTGTTTGAGGGGTACACCTTGGTATCTTAACAACCTTTTCAATCTTTCTGCGTAGTATTTTGGCAGACGAATTGGTTAAAACCTGTTGAGTGAAAAATCGACACCATGCCAGACTTCTTTTTCTACTTTGGTCTCCATAGATTGGTAGAAGAGGATTGACTTTTCATCTCTTCACTTAGGAGGCACGTAGAAAGTTTGTAGCTCTTGTACGCTGTATGTATCGAGTGTATCAAGTTCCTTGTAATGCCGAAGCGGAGCCATTATAATTTGTAGACTATGATCTGTTCTGGCGAAGGTTTGCATTGATGAGCAGATGGAGAACACTGCGTTGGCCTCGTCCTCAGAGTCGCTACCAAAGACCAAAATAGGAGTAGATGGTCCGGGCTTATTGTTTTCTTTATGGGGTTGCCCCGAGTAAAATATTTCTTCATCTTCCTTAGTATCGCTCCCAAAAATTGGGATAGTAGCGACGGACTTCTGTTTATACTCCGGCTTATGACACCTTTTCATGTCTTCGAAGTTCGGTAATACGTACTTTACATTTTCATATTTCCGTACTTCATTTACCGAGAATGGGTTTAGCTCTCCCGTGATGGTGTACTCTGAGCCATCCTTGAAATACTTCATACACTGATGCGAAGGCATGACGTTGTACTGGTATAACAAAGGCCTGCCGAGCAAAGCGTTGTAATGTAGGGTTCCTTAGCACCCTCACGGTGTTTACAAGGGCATCGAACATGCCATTTCGAAATTTTCTAGAGAGCTAAAGAACCCGAACGAGGATCGAACTAGAGACTTATGGTTTTCTAGATTGTAAACACTTTATAAACAAAAGAGAAGAAGGAATACAACCTTTATAGACCGGTCCTTCACTTCAATAGCTCCATGTAGTAGTCCCTTAGCTGCGATCACGAACTCCCGGACTCTAGAAAGGCTCCCATAAAGATATGAACAAGCTTGCATCGAAGTCTTCGAGGCCGAAAATGATCTATCTCGAGGAGACACTAGCTCATGCTACCTCTTCACTAATGGTCAGATTAGTGAAGCAAACACCCTAAATTAAATGGCTAATAGTAGAGGATGATGAAATAGGAAGTGGGCTTACTTTAGTTTTATTTTTCTCACAATAAATCATCACTTAGAAAAAAACTAGCAAGCTTTTTCTCTTGAGGAAGAAAAAGAAGTGATGAAGAAAATGAATGAGAGAGTGAGATTAGAATTGCAGCCATGGTGAGTTAGCGGCATGCCTAACTCATGTAGAGAATAAACCATAGTCTAAGGTTAAGGGTTGGGTTAAAAAATATCTTAAGCAATGACAAAAGAGTGGACTTGGTCAATGTTCTATAAGCTTCTACAAGCTTATCCATGACTAATTCCAAATGCTTTTGTGAATTAGTTAATGATAAATAAAAACCCAAACTTAACCCTAGCATGGTGTGAGTCTTATACATACAAGTTGCAAGTGTAACCTAGCATGACACAACAATATATATCACATATATATTTTGTGTAAAAAAAGAAAATAATACAATTAACATATATCACATATATATTAATATCATCAAGTGAGAAAAAGTAATACTTATGTGAGCTAATATTAGTTAATGTAATTTAATATATCAAATATATAATTCTACATTAAATTATTAAATCAACACTTGATTTAATAATCCGGCTATAGTGTGTATAACCGACTAATATCATTTGAATCAACTTATTGAATCAATACTTGATCCGATAACCTGGCTATATCATATATAACCGACCGATATCACATATCGCGAGAATGGAATGCGGTATCACATACTCGCATTAATCTTGGTCCCACACACATCACATATATGCTCCTACTCCGTTTCGCATGAACCAGGAAACCTCTGTGTAGGACTCTAAAGACTCGTCAATACGCCGGCAGTAGGTGATGATCATATCAAACACCCACAAGCTACAAGCGGTCTGCTAAACGTAATGGTCACTCGGGTATTGAGCGATCAAAAGATCAACAAGCAAGCCTGCTCACACTCTTGCGAATCCAATCAGTAACACTACCGTACAGTCCGGTCTCTTCGTCTGATATGTCGCACATCACAGCCTGGGGGTCGTAACGTCAAACCCCAATAGCCTGATAAGTCATGCCGATGTAAGGTCCATAACGGTTTGAGAAACTACTGATAACACTTACCAGTAAATCTCAGCAACCCTGGCCAGGGATTTCCTGTTATGGCCAATCGAGCATAGCGCAACATCAACTCCCAATACCGGGAGAGACGAAACCCCTCCTATCGTTCATTGCCTCCATATGACTCGGGACTGTACCCAAAAACCGCCTTTTTGCACAATCTCTTGACCGTGGTATGGTGGAAATCAAATCACAGTGGGAATCACACAAGACTCTATGACGATCTCGGGTCTACAGACTAACCTATACCAGTGTCACCAGAAAACTGCTATCCGACGATAGGTATAATACCATCTAGGAGTTCTCGGCGAGTCCGTTCAGTGTACCCAGTATCCACTGAGCACCCGTATACCTTCTCTGATGTCACACACCAATGGATGTGTGATCATCCGTCGCCCATCACATGGGTCGAGAAGCGTATACGCTAGTCTACTCTGGAGTATCGATACCCTGTCTCAATACTCCCACGACTAGGAACATTTGAAGGATGTACTTACCGACTACCCTATCCCCACTAGTATGATCTGCATCATAATCCTGGTAGTCAAGTACTGATCCTAAGGGCTTTATCAACATTTAATAGAGAGACAATAAGTGTACATGTTAAGATAAAGTGCAGCCAGATAGCATACTATCATGTCGAGCAAGAAAGTCCTCCCTATATATGTCTAAGCATCCACTACAATATACATCGCATGTACAGTAATGACCTCTAGGGCATACATATAACTAACATTTAGCAAGTTTTGCCGTTAATGATATGAAATTTGATGTCAGTGACGAGCAACCCAAAGCGCAACGCTAATCTTACGGACCCAAGCGTACGTAACGACTGTGAATCGAACCCAGAGATAGTAATTTTATCTCGAGCGAGGTGCTGAACGTTCATACAAATCTCCTTCAGTACTTTTACGTTGATCAAGTTAACAGAGAACCCGTTGTCGACAAGGATTTTTCCTATCTTGATGTCGTGGAAGTACCCGGTGACGTATAATGGGCGATTATGCTCGCACGTACTGAGGAGGAGATCTTTATCGCTGAATGTAATGTCAGCCGTATAGACCTCTGCCAGCTCATTCTTCATCTTCTCTTCTGCAAAGAAAGCTTGAAACTGATCGGGCTCTTGTAATGCCTTGATTAGGGAATCTCATGCCTCTTTGGACAGGAGGAGAGCATCTAATATGCTGAGTTGCAAGGGTATTTTCCTCATATGTGCTTGTACGTTATAATCCACCTTGTTTTTCTTAGGCGGGTCCCTTGCTGCGAGCTCTTTGACTGATTCTTCATCGAGGGAAATTTCCTCAGAGATTTTCCCTTTCCTCTTGTCTTGTTTATTCAAATCCTTGTTTGTAGGTCCGAGATTCTTCTCAGGCAGTATGCGGTTATGTTAGGAATATGTATTCCCTAGAGGCCATTATTATACATTGATATATATTATAGTAGATGCTTGGATATATATATAGAGGACCTTCTTGCTCGACATGATAGTATGCTATCTGGTTACTTTTTATCTTAACATGTTGACTGTTATTCTTATACTGTCTTCCTCTCACATGTTGATAAAGCCCTTAGGATATGTACTTGACTACCAAGACTATGATGTAGATCATACTAGTGGGGCCATGGTGGTCCACAAGTACATCCTTTAATAATTCCTAGTCGAAGGGATATCAAGACATGGCATCGATATTGATGGGGCCCAGTGGCGAATGCGGATGGCATAAGCGTACGTTCTATTTTCGTTTCATTTTTCCTGTGATGTTTAGGAAACATTAAATGATGAGACTTCATTAATGAGATTAATGAAAGAAAAGAAACCTAATGATGTTTTAGAATCAAGATTTTAAAATCAGGTAGCTCTAATTCTTTCTTTGCATAGTGGTATTCCTTGATGAATATCCAGCACCTCATTCAATGAGGAAAGAGTCGAGATCCCTTCACCGGGAGTGACCTCTTTAGCAAAACTAGTAAATGCTACAACTTACTTGCTTAATTTTGATAGCTACTCTATTTCTTGTTTTGCATAATGGTATTCCTTGTAGAATATCCAGCACCTCATTCGATGAGGAAAGAGCCGAGATCACTTCACCGGGAGTGACCTCTTTAGCAAAACTGGCAAACGCTACAAAACTATTCGATTTTTAAACGGAGCTTAAAACACTCCAAATCACTAGATTCTACAACGATATCAAATTCATTACGCTCATGGTTTTCTTAAAAACCCGCGTAGCCTTCCGTCAGTTCAGATTTGTACTGTTTAGTATTCGTGCTACGTTTGTTGGCATCCGTCAAGACGTAGTGTGCGGTAGCTGATTAGTTCTTATCTGTAGCATGAGATTCGATTGGATCAGGGTAGTCGTGCATCTTTGTTGGCCTCCGTCAAGGGTCGTGCGGCTAGGTTTAATTCAATCAAGAAATGAATGGGTTGAACTTGACTAGCGGCCTATGGTTTGTTGGCCTCCGTCAAGGTCATAGGAATCTAGGGGTAAAAACTGATTATCGAGAATTTCAAGTATTGAAATTTGCAATGAGGTTGCATGCCTTTTATACGATAGTTGGATCCCGGTACCTACTGCGAGTAAGAGTTACTCCTGCGAGAGTTTTGCACTTTACAATTAGCTAATCCAGTAGGTGTCTAGAAAGGTGTCAACGGGGTTATGCCTATAGGAAAACGATGTTTATTTTAATTAGGTTTGTACGAAAGCACGGGGAACCTCCCTCGGAGTACCGAAACCGGCCTGGCTGACCGGTTAGCAAATTTGTAGAATGTAATTAATCCCGGCTAATCTTACCTTTTAGGGTTTGAAGGAAGATTTGATAAAAACAGTGGGATACATCCTGATTAGATAAGATAATAACCAATCTAATCTTACAAGAGCGCACGCTAAAGTGTTTTCTTCTCTCTCTCTCCAGGTAGTGACCAAGGACATGCCTTAATCAAGATAATAAAATGGATGTATTGGCCGAACCTACTTATTTTACAGGGATAGGTTCCGCTCTATCTTATGACTGTTATAAGGCTGACCAAGGAATATGGGAATATCATGATTCCCACACCACCCGTACGAAGAATAAGCATGTTGATGCATCGTCTTCGGGTGTGTTCGTAACCGAGAACTGTTTCTCAGTATGCTCTGCGTCCTGGGTATTAGATACCGGATCAGGATCCCACGTATGTAATTTGTTATATGGGCTAAAGAAAGGTAGAGAACTGGGAAAAGGTGATAAATTTCTAACAGTAAGGAATGGTGCAATTGTTGCAGCCAAAGCAGTTGGCGAATATCACCTAGTGTTATCAACAGGTAATACATTGATTCTGAACGACTGTTACTACATACCAAAGATGATGTGTAACATTTTATCGGTTTCTTTGTTAACTAAAGAAGGATATAATCTCACATTATAGGATAGTGTTATGAACATTTTCCAAAATCAAGTGTTGATTGGGTTTGAAACTTTGTATAACGGTATATACATTATGAATCAAAGTACAGTTCTGAACATACGCAACACACATAAGAGGAAGAGTTCAGAAATGAACGAAGCCTACTTATGGCATTGTAGACTAGGTCATATCAATGCGACAAGACTAGCTAAGTTACGTAAAGATGCATATTTGAATCCGTTCGAATTTACATCTTATGAAACTTGCGAGCCATGTCTCAAAGGTAAAATGACCAAAACTCCATTTACTGGACACGGAGAAAGAGCTATTGAACTCTTGGGACTGATACATAATGATGTATGCGGTCCTATGTCTACTGATGCCAGGAATAGTTCCTCGTACTTTATTACATTCACCGATGATCTCTCAAGGTTCGGACATTGTTCTTGTAGAAACACAAGTCTGAAGCTTTTGAGAAATTCAAGGAATATAAGTACGAAGTTGAGAACCAGATGGGTAAAAGTATTCAATTCCTTCGATATGATCGGGAAGGAGAATACTTGAGTATTTAAAAATGTAGGGTTCCTAGGCACTCTAGTGAAGTCTCACAAGTGATCAAATACGCAAATTTCTAAAAAGTACGGTGCCAAGAAAACTTAGAACGGATCGTTAACTAGATATTTAGGCAAAGCAAGCAAGTAAACGGAAATATAGAAATAGGGAAGGGGCTACAACCTTTGTAGATCCGGTCCACCACTTCCTAAGCTCCGCGATGATCTCCCTCCGCTGTCCAAATCAAACCCTTGACTCTAACATTGGCATCATCGAAGAATAGGCGGGCTTGATCGTCGGTTCGATGCCGAAGATGATCTACGTCGAAGCATCACAAGAACAAGCTCCAACTTCATCAAGCTTTGAAAACTTGTGAAGGAAACACCCTATACTACTTGGCAAGAGGTAGAGGATGAAGAAATAGGAATTGGGTAGACTTTAGTTTTGGATTTCCCACACTTTTTCATCAATCACCATTGATGCAGCAAGCTTTTTTCTCATGTTGAAGAAGAAGAAGATGATGAAAAAGAATATGATAAGTAAGATGTAAATGATAAATAAATCAATACTTATCATTTACTAACCCTTGGTTAGTTGTAGAGAATGGACCATGGTTAACTAGAATGGTTAGGGTTAAGTATAAGACAAGGATGGTGGACTAATTCAAAGCTTCAAGAATCTTCAACTAGCAAACAAAAATAGCAACCATTCTTTTCTCATCTTTTTCCAAAACAAATAATAAATAAATAAGAAAAAAGAAAACCCTAATCATAATCTTAACCATGGTCTAATTCTTTACACTAACCCTAGCTTGCATGTATCATCAAACATGATACAATCATGTGCACAAAATATATCACATATGCAATGTGCACAAACCAAGTGAGTAAATCCATTTAAAGTGAACCAATACTAGTTAGTGCAAAGTGATATATCAAATATATAATTATGCATTAAATCATTAAATCAACACTTGATTCAATGATCCGGTCATGTCGCATATAACCGACTAGTATTCAATGTATCGGCTTCTCGAATCAATCCTTGATTCGATAACCAGGTTATATCGCATATAACCAATCGATACATTCGTCGCGAGAATGGAATACGGTATCACATACACGAATTATTCTCAGTCCCGCACATATCTCATATGCGCTCTTATTTCGTTTCGCTTGAGCTAGGAAACCTCTGTGTAGGACTCTAAAGACTCGTCAATACGCCGGTAGCAGATGATGATCATATCAAACACCCACAAGCCGCAAGCGGTCTGCCAAACGTAACGGCCACCCGGGTATTGAGCGATCAGAAGATCGACGAGCAAGCCCGCTCACACTCCTGTGAATCCAACCAGTAACACTTACCGTACAGTCCGGTCTGTTCGTCTGATATGTCGCATATCTCGCCTAGGGGTGGTAAACGTCAGACCCCAATAGCTCGATAAGTCATGCCGACGTAAGGTCCATAACATTCGTGAAACTACTGATAACTCTTACCAGTATATCACTGCAACCCTGGCCAGGGATTTCCTGTTATGGCCAGTCGAGCATAGCACAACATCAACCCCCAATAACGGGAGAGACGAATCCCCTCCTATCGCTCATTGCCTCCATGTGAATCGGGACTGTACCCAAAAACCACCTGTTTGCACGACTCAGTAGAGCCATGGTAGGGTGGAAATCAAAGCACAGTGGGAGACACACAAGACTCTATGACGATCTCGGGTCAACAGACTAAGCTGTACCGGTGTCACCAGAGAACTGCCATCTGACGTGAGGTATAATACCATCTGGGAGTTCTCGGCGAGTCCGTTCAGTGTACCCAGTCTCCACTGAGCACCCGCATACCATCTTCGATGTCAAACACCAATGGATATGGGATCATCCATCGCCCATCGCATGGGTCGAGAAGATATGCGCTATTCTACTCTGGAATATCGATGCCCCGTCTCGACATTCCCACGACTAGGAACATTTCAAGGATGTACTCATGGACTACCCAGGCCCCACTAGTATGATCTGCATCATAGTCCTGGAAGTCGAGTACACATCCTAAGGGCTTTATCAACATGTAATCAGAGAGACAGAAAGTATACATGTTAAGATAAAGAGCAACCAGATAGCGTACTATCATGTCGAGCAATAAAGTCCTACTTATATATGTCCCAGCATCCACTACAATATACATCCAATGTACAGTAATGGCCTCTAGGGCATAGATATAACTAACAATCTCCCACTTGCACTAGGGCCATCTGTAGCAGTGGTTGCAGTATCTAATACTCAACCATCCCATATGAGTCTCTCTCTGGGAAAAGGCCTTCGTGAGTGGATCCGCCGTGTTGTCCTCTGAGTCTACTCTCCTAACCTCGATCACCCCGGAGATCAACTATCTCCATGATCAGGTGACGCTTCCTCAGAATATGTCTGGGTCACTGATGGGACCAGGGTTCCAGGGCCGAAGCCACACTTCCATTGTCATACAATGGCAGGAACCTAGTTCATCTTATGAACCATTATACACCCAAACTGCCTCTTTGGTAGTATCTTTAATAGCGATGTTACCAGCCTTTATCGTCTAGTTTTCCACGGTATCGAGCTTGGAACTCTTCCAACATACCGTCCCTCTACTGAGGGTAAAGACAATGCCCGTGACTGACATTCAGTCGTCTTTATCACCCTACAACTCTTCCAGTGATTCTCCCCAGGATCGATTGATACCATCTCCCTACATCTAGTAAGAATCCTAGCATCCAATTACATCTATCTCATAGATGAAAACTCAGGATTTAGGAGGTATCACTTTGATCCTATTTGGAGAATCCTTGTGATAATAGGAGATTGACCGATCGTAGTATAGGAAACTCTTTTCCTATCAAGAGTATGTTGTCCACGTACAATACGAAGATGACCACCTTACTCTCTACTACCCTTTTGTATATACAAGGTTTGTCTACCATTTTGATGAAGTCAAACACTTTGACTATCATATCAAAACAGACGTTCCAACTCCGCGATGCCTGCTTTATTTTGTAAAGCAACTTGCACACGTTTCCGCTGCTCCCACTGTCTACGAGGCCCTCTGGCTGTGTACTTACAGACGTTCTCTTCTAAATCAGTATTTAGAAAAGCAGTCATGGCACCCAACCGCCAGATATCGTAGTCATGGTATGTAGCCGTGGTAAGTAGGATCTGGATAGACTTAAGCATAGTTACTGGAAAAAGGTTTCATCATTATCCACGCCTGGTCGATGACGAAAACCTTTAATAAGTCTAGCTTTGAAAGTATCAACTTTTCCATTTACACCAAGTCATCTTCTTAAGATATACTTGCTCCTGATGGGGATTTAACCCTTCAGATATAGCAGCCAAAGTCCATACTTTGTTGGTGTCTGTGGATTCCATCTCAGATTGCTAAGCATCCAGCCATTCTTACAGAGTCCCTACTCTCGACGGCCTGCTCGAAACTAGTTGGGTCATCATCTCATGATGCAATCCTTGCTCCCACTGTCATCGAGAAACCGAAGTATCTCTAAAGCAGGTGAGGAACCCTGCTAGATCGGCGGAGAGGCTGAGGTTCGTCGGGAATTATTGGATCCTTTGGTTCTGTCAAATCATCAGCTGCAGTTTGTATAGCTGGAACATTTCCAGTTCTACATAACTGACCTTGTCTCGATCTTGTCCGGATTTTGCTTTTGACATAGGCCGGACAATCCCAAATCTTAACTTCCTTAAGAGATAGGATCTTCCCACACCATATCTTATATGGAGTGGCAGACATTGATTTGATTCGAACCTAATTCAATATGTATGCAGCTTCTCAAGTGCATGACACCCAAAAGGAAACAGGTAACTCAGTAATACTCATCATAGAGCACACGATATCTAATATTGTGTGATTGCTCCGTCCCGATACACCGTTGTGCTGTGGTGTATTCAAAGGAGTAACACTGAGAGAAAATCTCATTCTCCTATAGAATAGTTCAGGAATTCTATGCACAAGTATTCTCCTCCCTGATCTTATCATAGGACATAATATTTATACCCGTATTTTGGTTCTCTACTTCTAACTAATATTCTGTGAATATCTCAAAAGGTTCGGACTCATGTTTCAACAGGAACATATGACTGAATTTTGAGAGATTATCAGAGAACGTAATGAAGTATAAAGAACCAGTTCTGGTATGTGTAGACAGGAGACCTTACATACATCATAATGTATCAGTCCCAAGAGTTTACTAACTCTTTCTCTGTTTCTAATAAACAGAGCTATGGTCATCTAATCTTTGTGACATGACTGGCAAGTTTCACAAGATGTAAATTCAAACTGATTTAAATATGCATCTAAAATGTAACTTCAGCCAGTCGGGTCGCATTGATGTGACCTAGTCTACAATGCTTCAAGAAGGATTCATTTCTGAACTCTTCTTCTTGTGTGTGTTCAGTATATAAGGAACTGTAGTTTGATTTAGAACGTCAATGCTTTTAGATAACGTGCCTGAACCGATCAACTTTTGATATAGGAAATGTTCAAAACATTATCCAACAATACAAAATTATATTATTTCTTTACTAATAAAGAGACTGATATGATTTTGTATATCAGGTTCGGTATCTAATAGCATTTGTTCAGAATCAATGTATTGGTAATACAGGGTGACAGTGACCAACAGACTTGGCTGCAACACTTGCCCCGTTTTCTGTCTCATGAAACTTATCACCCGTTCTCAGTTTTTCTACCTTTTTGTAGCCCTATGTAACAGCTTTACATATCTGGGATCCTGATCCGGTATCAAATACCCAGGATTCATAGGATACTGAGAAACAGTTCTTTGTAATGAACACACCCGAAGATGATGCATCAGCATGCACTCTCTTCGTTTGGGCGGCATAGGAATCTTGGTATTCCCTATTTCCTGCTCTGTCTTATAACAATTATAAGTTGGAGCGGGACCAACGTTCCCCAGCTCAGTACAACAAGCGGGTTCGGTCAATACATCCATATTATTATCTTGATTAAGGCGTGATATGGTCGCTACCTGGAGAGAGAGGGAAGAAAACACTCTGCGTGCGCTCTTGCAAGATCAGATTGGTTATATATTTTATCTAATCAGGATGGCTCCCACTGTTTTTATCAAATCTTCCTTCAAACCCTAAAAGGAAAGACTAGCCGGGATTAATTACACTCTACAAGTTCGCCAATCTTTCAGCCAGGCCAGTGTCGGTACTTTGAGGGAGGTTCCCCGTGCTTTCGCACGGACCTAATTACTGTAAACCTCATTTTCCCAGAGGCGTAACCCCGTTGACACCTTTCTAGTCACCTACTTGATCGACTAATTGCAAAGTGCAAAACTCTCCCAGGAGTAACAATTACTCGCAGTGGGTATCGGGATCCAACTATCATATAGAAGGTATGCAATCTCATTGCAAGTTTCAACACTTGAAACTCCCGATAATGGTTTTTACCCCTAGCACCTATGACCTTGGCTAAGGTCAACAAATCATAGGTACTAGTCAAGTTCTACCCGTCATTTCGTGATTAATTAGACCCACCCACATGACCCTTGGCTAAGGTCAACAAAGCCACATGACTGTCCTAACTAATCGCATCATATGCGGTGTAGAAAAGACATCACTTAGCTACCGTACACTGTGCCTTGACTATGGTCAACAAATACAGCACGAATACTAAGTACTCTACTTCCTAAAATGATGGAGGGTTGCGGCTGGTTTTTATGAAAACCTTTTAACGCTTTGAACTTGATCTCGTTGCCGAATCAAATGGTTTTTAAATGGAATGTTTTTGAAGCTTTTCTAGTTTTGCTAAAGGGGACACTCCCGGTGAAGGGATCGTCGGCCCTTTTCTCGTCGAATGAGGTGCGGGATATATCATATATATCACTGTGCAAAGCGGAAACTATAGAAGCGATCAAATGACAAACCGAGGGTTGAAGCATCTGCCAGTTATTGCTAAAGGAGTCACTCCCGGTGAAGGGATCTCGGTCCTTTCCTCATCGAATAAGGTGCAGGATGTTCTATAATGAACACCGCGATGCAAAGTAAGAACTGTAGCTACCTGTTTTATTTTGAAATTCGATTCCACAACATCAATTAGGTTTATTTTTCTTTCATTAATCTCATTAATGAATATCCCATCATTTAAGTCCACCTAACCATCACAGATAAATATAACGTACGCTTATGCCATCCGCATTCGCCTCGATGTCCCGTCTGCACCGTTAGGTTAGGTAACTAACGCCAGAGCGAGGCAGGGCTAACGCGGGTGTAAAACATAAGCAACGTCTATATAATATATCATATATACTATATATAATACCTGTCACAGAACATCATATGATCACATCACAGATAAATCACAGCAGAAGAAACATATGAAATATTGGATATACTAGGACGTCCGTGTTTTCAATACGAGCCAGTATAAAACACGGATTCCACGGTCGTGATGAATAGCCAATCCCACACCCCAAGACCCCTACGAGAGCGGCAAGCAACCCTACCAATTCTAGGGTTAGGAGACCCGGACTCGACTCCTCGAGTTGGTCTCCCACTGGACCCCAGAACCCGGTTACTTGTGCTCCCCTCCTTGGGTCTATCCTAGTGCAGAAAAGTAAATAATATACATCAACGGTAACATCTTCCGCAACCTGGAAGTGCCCCAATAAAAGAATATTACATACAAGTTTTTACATGAATGAAAATGAAAAACACTCATCTCACATAAAAACCCCCGGCTATTCAAAACACGACGATCCAATATAACATATCCAGCAACACATAACATCACATGTCATCAACGTAAGTAAATATACGCATCCCAATTGTCGTTGACATATATCAACGAAACCGGCGATATCACATATTACACTTACGGTCACAGAAAAGAAAGTGTAAAACTACAACAGTTGGAATCCGCAACCACCTCAGACATCGCATGCCTGACCAAATGAATTACTTAGACATCGCATGCCTAACAATTATAAACCCCGCATTTTAGTCTCATTATCGAAAACTCTTTTCAATATCAAGTCAGGAAATTCAACAGGATTCCCGACATTCTGATCGAATGCTCGTCGCAAACTTTAGTAGGCGGCCGCACCCCCGATACCGTCGACGAAGTGCACCAAGGCGGAACACCGCTGCCGCGAGCACCCGAACGGATGCTTTCGGCGACGGGGTTCTCCTAAAGTCACTTGGTCGGGGCTATGGGGTGAGGCTGTCTATAAAGTTTACCCGGCGAGTATCCGCGTACGCTACGTGATTGTGACGGACTTTTGATCACATCAAAATTCCGTGGCAACCGATCAAGTGAGAGTAAACTGCTACGTTTATAATATTTATTCCGTTATCTCATAACAATTTATGAATTCCAATTATTGTATCACATTCCGGATAAATAGAAAATGCTAAACTTTTCGATCGAACAATCGAACACCCAAGTTTTCCCGATACAGCTCAACACATGAAATAAGTCTAACAACATTCAGTTCGTGCCTCAGTACCAACGGTCCAGCCGTAGAAGGGTCAAGCCAACGCCTCACATGTGGCACGCCGTACTGCCCCAAACCCGAAGGTTCAAAGGGCAGTTCAAGACGGTCACATAATCGAGTTAAGGTTTGTTTTCTTCTAGAGGGTCCATCGCGTTACTTGCACTACTTAGAACGTCGTTAAACTACGGAAAAATCCAACGCTTGGAATTTTCCCGACAGGGGAAAAGTGGGGTATTTATATCCGGTCGAAATTTTTAACATATTCTAAAAATACCCGGAAAAGCACACCGACAAAATTAGACAGTCCGATCGAATATACTGAGTTCCCAATACAACCCAGAAAATAAAACTCTGGAATAAATATTAAAATATCCCCAGGAAAACCAGCACTAAAAACTAGGAGTTACTGTGAAAACTAATAATGCTGATGTGACTAGTCGGCCGCAGAACCGCCGCACGAGCCATGCTCGTGCCGCGGTTCCGCCACGGTTTAGAGGAATCTTGATGCCGAATTTCACAGTGATTCTTAGTATTACCTGCTGATATTTCTGCATATTTTTAATTTCGAAAAAACCACATTTTACAGAATTGTCCAGAGAGCAATTTTTAAGTCGGGGTTTTGGGTCGATCGGACTTCTAACTCCGTCGGGACTTCGCCTAAGGCTCTAGCTAGGCTCTGATACCACTGTAGAGTTCCTAGGCACTCTAGTGAAGTCTCACAAGTGATCAAACACGCAAATTTCTAAAAAGTACGGTGCCGAGAAAACCTAGAACGGATCGTTAACTAGATATTTAGGCAAAGCAAGCAAGTAAACGGAAATATAGAAATAGGGAAGGGGCTACAACCTTTGTAGATCCGGTCCACCACTTCCTAAGCTCCGCGATGATCTCCCTCCGCTGTCCAAATGAAACCCTTGACTCTAGCATTGGCATCATCGAAGAATATGCGGGCTTGATCGTCGGTTCGATGCCGAAGATGATCTACGTCGAAGCATCACAAGAACAAGCTCCAACTTCATCAAGCTTTGAAAACTTGTGAAGGAAACACCCTATACTACTTGGCAAGAGGTAGAGGATGAAGAAATAGGAATTGGGTAGACTTTAGTTTTGGATTTCCCACACTTTTCATCAATCACCATTGATGCAGCAAGCTTTTTTCTCATGTTGAAGAAGAAGAAGATGATGAAAAAGAATATGATAAGTAAGATGTAAATGATAAATAAATCAATACTTATCATTTACTAACCCTTGGTTAGTTGTAGAGAATGGACCATGGTTAACTAGAATGGTTAGGGTTAAGTATAAGACAAGGATGGTGGACTAATTCAAAGCTTCAAGAATCTTCAACTAGCAAACAAAAATAGCAACCATTCTTTTCTCATCTTTTTCCAAAACAAATAAATAAATAAATAAATAAGAAAAAAGAAAACCCTAATCATAATCTTAACCATGGTCTAATTCTTTACACTAACCCTAGCTTGCATGTATCATCAAACATGATACAATCATGTGCACAAAATATATCACATATGCAATGTGCACAAAGTAAGTGAGTAAATCCATTTAAAGTGAACCAATACTAGTTAGTGCAAAGTGATATATCAAATATATAATTATGCATTAAATCATTAAATCAACACTTGATTCAATGATCCGGTCATGTCGCATATAACCGACTAGTATTCAATGTATCGGCTTCTCGAATCAATCCTTGATTCGATAACCAGGTTATATCGCATATAACCAATCGATACATTCGTCGCGAGAATGGAATACGGTATCACATACACGAATTATTCTCGGTCCCGCACATATCTCATATGCGCTCCTATTTCGTTTCGCTTTAGCTAGGAAACCTCTGTGTAGGACTCTAAAGACTCGTCAATACGCCGGCAGCAGATGATGATCATATCAAACACCCACAAGCCGCAAGCGGTCTGCCAAACGTAACGGCCACCCGGGTATTGAGCGATCAGAAGATCGACGAGCAAGCCCGCTCACACTCCTGTGAATCCAACCAGTAACACTTACCGTACAGTCCGGTCTGTTCGTCTGATATGTCGCATATCTCGCCTAGGGGTGGTAAACGTCAGACCCCAATAGCTCGATAAGTCATGCCGACGTAAGGTCCATAACATTCGTGAAACTACTGATAACTCTTACCAGTATATCACTGCAACCCTGGCCAGGGATTTCCTGTTATGGCCAGTCGAGCATAGCACAACATCAACCCCCAATACCGGGAGAGACGAATCCCCTCCTATCGCTCATTGCCTCCATGTGAATCGGGACTGTACCCAAAAACCACCTGTTTGCACGACTCAGTAGAGCCGTGGTAGGGTGGAAATCAAAGCACAGTGGGAGACACACAAGACTCTATGACGATCTCGGGTCAACAGACTAAGCTGTACCGGTGTCACCAGAGAACTGCCATCTGACGTGAGGTATAATACCATCTGGGAGTTCTCGGCGAGTCCGTTCAGTGTACCCAGTCTCCACTGAGCACCCGCATACCATCTTCGATGTCAAACACCAATAGATATGGGATCATCCATCGCCCATCGCATGGGTCGAGAAGATATGCGCTATTCTACTCTGGAATATCGATGCCCCGTCTCGACATTCCCACGACTAGGAACATTTCAAGGATGTACTCATGGACTACCCAGGCCCCACTAGTATGATCTGCATCATAGTCCTGGAAGTCGAGTACACATCCTAAGGGCTTTATCAACATGTAATCAGAGAGACAGAAAGTATACATGTTAAGATAAAGAGCAACCAGATAGCGCACTATTATGTCGAGCAAGAAAGTCCTACCTATATATGTCCCAGCATCCACTACAATATACATCCAATGTACACTAATGGCCTCTAGGGCATACATATAACTAACAAAAAAAGAATGAGATTCTCTCTCAGCTTACTCCTCCGTATACACCACAGCACAACGGATTATCGGAGCGGAGGAATCGTATCCTATTAGATATGGTGCGCTCTATGATGAATATTGCTGAGTTGCCTATTCCTTTTTAGGGTTATGCACTTGAGACAGCTGCATATCTATTGAATAGGGTTCCGACTAAATCCGTGCCTACCACTCTATATGAGATATGGGAGGGGAAGAGACCATGTCTTAATTTCATTAAGATTTGGGGTTGTCCGGTTTATGTTAAAAAGAAAAATCAGGACAAACTCGAGGCAAGGTTGGTTCTTTGTAAGTTTGTTGGATATCCTAAACATTCGCGAGGGTATATCTTCTACCACACCGAGGAACAAAAGGTGTTTGTTTCTCAAAATTCCACCTTTTTAGAAAAGGAATTTCTTGTAAAAGAAATTAGTGGTAAAGAGGTAAAACTGGAAGAAGTTCCAGCTACACAAACTAGAACTGATGATTTGATAGAACCAGAGGATCCAATAGTACCCAACGAACCCCAACCACTCCACAGATCTAGTAGGGTTTTTCATCCATCTGAGAGATACTACGGTTTTCTCGTAGACGGTGGGAGCGAGGATTGTATCATGGAAGATGATGACCCAACTAGTTTTGAGCAAGCCATTACAAGTGGAGACTCTGTGAAATGGCTGGATGCTGTGCGATCTAAGATGGAATCTATGTACACCAACAAAGTATGGACTTTGGAAGTTGCTCCTGAAGGGGTAAAACCCATCAGGAGGAAGTGGATCTTTAAGAAAAAAAATGGTGTAGATGGAAAAGTTGAGACTTTCAAAAATAGACTTGTAGCAAAAGGTTTTCGTCAACGACTTGGTGTCGATTATGATGAAACATTTTCTCCTGTCAGGATGCTTAAGTCCATCAGGATCCCACTTACCATTACTGCATACCATGACTATGAAATCTGGCAGATGGATGTCAAGACCACTTTTCTAAATGGTGGTTTATAAGAGAGCGTGTACATGACATAGCCAGAGGGTTTTGTAGATAGTGGGAGCCGCGGAAAGGTGTGCAAGCTGGTTAAATCCATCTACGAATTAAAGCAGACCTCACGGAGCTAGAAAATCTGTTTTGATGAAGCTATCAAAGAGTTTGACTTCATCAAAAATGTAGATGAGCCGTGTATATACAAGAAGGTAGTAGAATGTAAGGTTGTCTTTCTCGTATTGTACGTGGATGACATACTCTTAATAGGAAATGGCGTTCCTATGCTACACTCGCTCAAGCTCTTCTTATCACACAAGTTCTCCATGAAAGATCTTGGTGATGTCTCCTAAATCCTGGGGATTAAGATCTATAGAGATAGATCTAAACGGATGTTGGGATTGTCCCAATCCAGGTATATAGACACCATACTAAAGAGGTTTAGTATGGAAGATTCTAAGCATCGTAATTTACTCGCTTGCTCAGGAATCACTCTCTCCAAAGAGATGTCTTCCAAGACTGATTTGGAGAGTGCATGCATGTAAGGGATATCCTATGCTTCGGCAGTCAGGTCAACCATGTATACGATGTTGTGTACCGACCGGATGTAGCTTACTCGCTAGGTGTAGTGAGTAGGTATCAATCAGATCCTGGGGAAAACCACTAGACAGCTGTGAAGAACATTCTTAAGTACTTGAGAAGGACTAAAGAAATGTTCTTGGTGTAGGGTAACGGTGAAATCTAGGTGGAGTCCTTTACCAATTTAATCTTCTACAGTGATAAAGACGATAGTAAGTCGGTCTCGGGTTTTGTCTTTACCCTCAACGGAGGGGCAGTGTGTTGGAAGAGTTCCAAGCAAGACACCGTAGCAGACTCGACGATGGAGGCTGAATATATCGCTGCCAACGATGCTGCCAAAGAGGCTGTTTGGATAAAGAAGTTCATAGCTGAACTTGGTGTGGTTCCTTCCATTGAGCATCCAGTACCTGTGTATTGTGATAACAATGGAGCTGCGGCTTTAGCCAAGGAACCTCGATACCATCAGAGATCCAGACATATTCTTAGGCGGTATCACCTGATCAGGGAGATAGTAGATCGCCGAGAGATTGAGATCAGGAGAGTTGACACGAAGGAAACGTAGCGGATCCACCCACGAAGGCCCTCCCTCAGACGCAGTTTGAGAGACTTTTTGGGATGTTGGGTATGAGATACTACAACACATGGTCTCAGTGCAAGTAGGAGATTGTTAGGAATATGTATGCCCTAGAGGCCATTATTGTACATTGATGTATATTATAATGGATGCTTGGACATATATATAGAGGACTTTCTTGCTCGATATGATAGTATGCTATCTGGTCACTCTTTATCTTAACATGTTGATTGGTATTATTATACTGTCTTTGTCTCACATGTTGATAAAGCCCTTAGGATATGTACTTGAATACCAGGACTATGATGTTGATCATACTAGTGGGGCCAGGGTAGTCCACATGTACATCCTTTAACAGTTCCTAGTCGATGGGATATCGAGACAGGGCATCGATATTCCAGAGTAGACTAGTGTGTACGTTTCTTGACCCTGTATAGGGCGATAGTTGATCCCACAACCATTGGTGTGTGACATCAAAGATTGTACACAGGTGCTCATTAGAGAATGGGTACACCGAACAGGACTCGCCGGGAACTCCTAATTGGTATTATACCTATCGTCAGATAGCAATTCTCTGGTGACACTGGTACAGGTTATTCTGTAGACCCGAGATTGTCATAGAGTCTTGTGTGGTTCCCATTATACTTTGATTTCCTCCCTACCACGCTCAAAGGAGTCGTGCAAACATGTGGATTTTGGGTACAGTCCCGAGTAACATGGGGGCAATGAGTGATATGAGGGGTTTTGTCTCTCCCGGTATTGGAGGTTGATGCTGCGCTATGCTCGATTGGCTATAACTGGAAGTCCCTGGCCAGGGCTGCTGCTGAGATTTACTGATAAGAGTTATCAATAGTTTCTCGAACCGTTATAGGCCAGACATCGGCATGACTTATCAAGTTACCGGGGGCTGACGTTTACCACCCCTAGACTCGATATGCAACATATCAGACGAAGAGACCGTACTGTACGGTAGTGTAACTTATAGGCTTCATGGAGAGTATGGACAAGCTTGCTTGTTGATATTCATATCGCTCAATACCTGGGTAGCCGTTACGTCCAGCTAGTACCGCTGACGGCTTGTGGGTGACTGATGTGATCATTACCAACTGCTGGCGTATTGACAAGTCTTTAGAGTCCCACACAGAAGTTTCCTAGTTCAAGCGAAACGAAGTAGGGCATATATGATGATATGTGCGGGGCCTTATTAAATACGAGTATATGATACTGTATTGTAATATGGCAGTTATCTGATATCAGTCAGGTTATATGTGATATAACCGGATTATCAAATCAAGTGTTGATTTGATAATGTGATATACAGATAAATGATATTAATCGGTTATATGTGATATAACCGGATTATTAAATCAAGTGTTGATTTAATAATATGATATATATTATATTTGATATAATTATATCTTAACTAATATTATTAGCTCACTTAATATTTTCATATATGTATTAATATATATATATATATATATATATATATATATATTTGATATATGTATATAAATATATACGAATCATGTCATGAATTTATATTTTTGGAAAATAGAAAAAGAGGTGGAAAATGAGGAGGAATGGTGATGCACGGGCTTTATTATTTGTTTATTACTCTTGACTCACTATTCAAGCATGGTTGCAATTTTATATTGTAATTTACTCCATGCTTGAATGAGTGAGGGTCAGGGGGTAGCCACACTCACTTCATTCTTCACTTGTTATTTTCTTGTGTTGCTCTCTTGAGCTCTCTACCTCTTCTTCTTCTGCCTCTTCATGCATCAAAACTCCAACCCCTCATATGTGATATGAACTATGGAGTTTTGAACAAACTAGTCAGCTAAACCAAACCCCTACTTCACCATCCTACACTTGATTAGCAATTAGTGCTAAACACTCTGTTATATATATAGTGCTAAGCACTTTTTTTATACGACGTCCATGTGAGGAGCACGTATGACGCTGGGCGCTGCCCAATCAGTGCTAAGCACTTAGCCATTTTGGCTATATATGAAGTGCTAAGCACTTTTGTGTGGCGCCCACGTGAGGCGCTGGGCGCTGCCCAATCAGTGCTAAGCACTCAGCCGTTTTGGCTATATATGAAGTGATAGGCACTTTTATTCAGCGCTCATGTGTATTTCACGTAAGGCGCTGGCCTTTTGCTTTGTGCGCACGCGTATTTTTCACGTGAGGCGCTGGCCTTTTGCTTTGGGTGCCCGCATGTTTTTCACGTGAGGCGCTGGGTGCTATTGGGAGGGCGTCCATGCAGTTAACATGTGAGGTGCTAAGCTCTTTTCTCTTTTAGAGATTAAATCTCTGTTAGTTCCATTTTTGGCCATTAATGATCATCAAAATCTTTATTTTGAAGACCTTGGATCGTTTTTTCTTCATTGGAGAACTAAGTTCGTCTTTTCTTTTTATAAGAACTAAGTTCTTTATGTATGGTTAAGCCCTAATTTCGGAGGAATGAAACTCCCAGAACATATGTTCTTTTTCCTTTTTCTTTCTTTTTAATCTAGTTCTTTTCTGAATCTTTGATTCTCAAGAACATGATCTTACCGATGAGAATTAAATTTTCAACTTGT
This sequence comes from Agapanthus africanus, assembly GCA_030015575.1. Classification (NCBI taxonomy): domain Eukaryota; kingdom Viridiplantae; phylum Streptophyta; class Magnoliopsida; order Asparagales; family Amaryllidaceae; genus Agapanthus; species Agapanthus africanus. Next base: position 398,389,915 of record CM057339.1, read on the forward strand.
GGGAGACTTTTATTGTGGATCTCTGATCCAGAGAAAGAACTAAGTTCTTTGAGAAAAGTTAAACTCTTAGATAGGTAAAAGGAGATATTTTGATATCTGTGTTTTTTTATCTAGGGTTTTTAGGAGACAAGTCTTCTTTTTTTTTTTTGAGAATTAAATTCTCTATTGTTTTGAAAGCTTTCTATATTTTTTAGAAGCTTATGGGGGTTCCCTTTATCTGAGACTTCAAGTTTCGGGTCTTTTATATAGTGGAGGCAAATTATTAATTAGTTTTGAGAAAATCTCTCATTGAGAGATTCCAATTAATTTAATTGGACTCAAAATATTTTTAGGGAATTTTACCCACCATTGGATCTTTGATCCAAGTATTTCTGTTTTACAAAATGTGTTTTCTTGTTTTTTACAAGCTTGGCGAAATTTTTTCCCATATACAGAATTTATTCTGTCAAACGGTGACTTTTAATCACCATTGGATTTTTGATCCAAGGGCTCACTGTTTTACAGAGAATAATCTTTTTTTTTGTTTGTAAAGATTTAGGACAAATAATCCTCAGAATAGAATTTAATTCTATTGTTTGATAATTTATTATCGCCATTGGATTTTTGATCCAACGGCTCTGTTTAAAAGAGAGTATCCCAATTTTTAGGAAAATATCCTTATATAGAATTTAATTCTACTAATATAAACTTAGGCGCCGGCGCTCACCTGTTGTGCACGTGGACGCCACTTAAGAATTAAATTCTTATTTATGATCGTCTCTCTTGTGCTTTGCACATTGGCGCCCACGTAAGCTTCACGTGCGACGCCACTATAAGATTTAATCCTAAGGGGTTGGCACTGGCACTGACACCCTCGTGAGGGGCACGTGAGGCGCTGCCTCAACAAAATTTAACAGAGCTTAGTTCTTTTTATTATGTTTAAATATTGGGGAACACCACGAATGTGCACGAAAGCAAAAACTGCGTGCAATAGGTGTGCACGAAAGCATCTGTCAAGTGCAACGGGTGTGCACGACAACGATATCGAGTGCATCTAGAGTGCATGAAAATCTTAACCAAGTGCAACTAATTATGCACGAAAAATCTCAATTAAGCGCGTCTGGTGTGCATAAAATCGCATCAAGTGTGCCCAGTGTATGCGAAAATCTAAATCAAGTGCGTCAGGACCGCATAGAAATATCCAGTGCAATAGGGTGCACGAAAACAAATATCAGGTGCACTAGGTGCACAAAAACTCATCAATTCATCGAAAGCGCATAGAAACAACATCAATTATATGAATCAAAATCCGCGGTATACAACATGTACGAAATCAAAATCAAGTATACCGGGGTGTATGAAATCATAAACATGTGCAACTGCGTGCACGAAACCCATATCAATGCACTGAGATGCATATGAGCTACACCGAGTGCATATGTCAAAATCAAGTGCATACAATATGCATGAAATCAAAATCAAGTAAATTGGAGTGCACAAAATCAAAATCGACTATATCGGAATACACGGAATCATAAATATGTGCAACAAGTGCACAAAAATCTATATCAAGTGTAATGGATATGCACAAAACTATATCAAATGTAACGGTGTGTAAAACATAAATCAAGTGCAACTACTGTGCACGAAAATATCAATCATGAAACTAATCATCAAAACTCAAAAGTCTAAACTGATATAGGCATGATACTCAGATCACTAAACACAAATAAAAAATAAATGACATTGAGGTACACCTCCTTCAATGTCGAAAGGTGCCGGTGCACTCAATGCTGGAAGAGCAAGAATATCTACTTGCTTCCTGCCCACGGTCTAGCATCCTCTGTCTCTGGGTCCTTATTTTCTCTGTGGATCACCAATACCATGATCTTCTGGCTCGACAGCCTGGTTAGGAGTAGTGACGGAAACAGTCCCGCTCTGACGCCTCTCTGAATATCTCATGGCCAACCAATATGGCCACTTTTAACGTAACACGTCAACGATGGTAGCATTTGGCCCTCTGAATAGATGCCATACAACCGATCCTGGGTCCAAATCTTTATCGCATAGTATTCCAGGAAGGACCTGCCATGGTCTCTTCCGATCTCACCTCTGCGGAACTATTCGGAAGTTGGCATTCTTTAGTATATCCGCTTCTATTCCGGGACAGCTGCGATCTCATCACGACTTTCCTCTAGAATTGTGGCCGTATCTAACGCCTTTGCGTACGTATCAATTCTCTGGATTCAATGGAGAAGAATGACTCATTAAGAGCTCACACGAATCTCTTATCCACTTTTCTTCATTATTGTTCAATTCGGAGACGTATCTTGATAGCTGCATAGACTGCAATCCATATTTGGTTATAGTCATATCCAGAGTCTCTCGCAAAGACTCGAAGCTACAACTTGGGAATCTTCAACACTCTATGGAAGAAATCTGTCCAATTATGCCCTCGGGAACTCGTCTAAGTCATCGGAGGAATACACACTGTTCGTTTTCTCTCGATCGGCTTACACCAAGTCTAAGCAAGACCCTTTGAACTGAAGTTAGCCAACTCAACCGAATCTTGCATCGGGGTATTCAAGGAACGAAATATCCTAATCACTATATCCGAGATGGACTAGCGATCTTCTGTCACATCCCTGCCTGTAAACTCATGTGGCTTCAGCTTTATAAACTCTGGAGGCGACATCCCGTCAATCTCAGCAACAGCTGGGTCATATGTCTGCATGGTAGAATACACATTGATTTCCGGAGTAGGCTGTAGATCAACAGTCCTCTCAATCTGGTTGGCCTCAAGCGATGGCCCGATCATCCAGTGCAGATCCCGAATGCTCGTGTCAAACGGGAAATCGTAGTAAAAACAATAAATCAATACGTTCCTACATCATCGCAATAACGCCTTGGTCAGTACTCATCTCAGATGAGCTCACTCCGACCGCATCTCTAGCCGCAGCTCTCTCTGCTCTCGTAGCCATGGTGATAGGAACCGTAAGAAAACATTGATGAGGATAGATCATAAGAACGAATAGAATAACTAATCTCCAGAAATGTACATCCTAAGGTCACTTGAGCGGAGCAACGTATCGTAAGTATCCCACGGAACATACACACGGTACGTCACTCTACTTAAGTTACCTACTTCATCAACCAAGGTCAACCTACGTAATGAAAGTTCAGGTCTAATACCCTCTTAGTCAAGTTTAAGTTCTGTAAGGTCAAGCCTAGATTGCGAAATATATATATACGCCGTAGGCTCTGCTTAGTCAAACCTAGACTCGAACAAAAGTTAAACTTAACGCTCTGATACCAACTTTGTCACTATCCGGAATTTTGGCACGTGACCGACAATTGGATCACGTGAAGCCTAAAGGGCCCCATCGCAACCCAAGTAAGCCGAAAGCTAAGAAATTTAAACCTTTGAGGAAAATAATGAAGGTGAAGTTTGAAATAAAGGTATAATGTAATCAAGTTCTTTCTTTAAAAGTATAAGTAATGTTATATGAAAATACAAGTGTGCTGTATACTATAGTTGAAAACATTTTCGTCATTTGAAATTTGGGCAGAACCTCCTTTGTAAATTTTGATCCAAAACCAATACATAAAAACAATAATATAGGCATCCCAAGCGGGAGCTACCTCTTCGCCAATTAGTAGAAACAACCATGCAAATACAAATATACGACGCCCAAGGCGAAGATCAAACACAGAGAAGAAAGTAAAGGAGACCAAGACATCATCAAGCTCAAAATAGACCCATCTTGCTCTAAGTCTCAAAGAATATACAAATCTGGTGTCTAGGTCTATGTTGGGAATCCTCCCGCGTGCGCAAACGCGTGTGTTTTGGAAATGGATGCGTTTTGGTGGAAAACGGAGTGTGCGCACGAGATCGTTCTCGTTTTAAATATTTATAACCGTAAGTGCACGGCGCGTTGTAGCGAGCCGGCAAGCACGGGTCGATCCGCAGGGAATTGAGTATTAGGTATCGTTGTTTAAGGTTAAAAAATTAATGAATTGGTTGGTTGTCACAAAAAATGAATATGAAAGCAAGAAAAGCAAGAAAGCAAGAGTAAGGAAAGAATGGTTGTGGCTTGGTTTGGAAGATTGAATCGCGACGTTTACCTCTACGCTCCTTGGTTATGAGTTGTCCGGCCTTACCTTGATTCCGTCATGAAGCATGACTTGTCAACGCGGTTGCGGAGCACAAACCGTCAAAGTCCGACATTCGCCGTAAAGCACGAAACGAGTCCGTTTTGATCACTTACCATTTGTATGTCCGCGCTTAGGGTATCAACACTAAACACGAGGTTTTGCAAGCATACCGCAACAATGAAAACATAAAGAGGTTAGTGAGAGCAAACGATATTGGTGTTGAGTTTGCTAAGGGTTTGTGAAGGTATATAGTATATGAAACAAAGAGTTTGTCAAGCTCTTTATCACAACATACCATATCCTAGCTTAGCAACCTTAACACAAAATGGATTTTAAGCGTATGAAACATAAACAAGAGCTGGAGGAGGAAAGCCTTTCATCTCACTTCCTCACCCACACCACAACCAAATAAACGAATTAGTTAAGCATAATGAAAAGAAAGCAAGTATATAAAAGAAACAACAATATATTAATCACTTGAGAACAAGATACAAGATTTGGTAACTTGTTCAACCTCCTTAATGAAGCTCTCCAAAGAGAGCTTCAAGAGGGAAGAAGAAGAAGAAACCAAGATGAAGCACACTTAGACTCAAGCTAAATAAAAACAAAGCAAAACAAAATTATGAAATGGTACATACATGGTGTAGCCCTTTCCCTTGCCCACTGATCTGTATTTATAGGCTCAAAAGAGGAATAAATAAACAATTAAACTAATCCTACGTGGCAGCAAGGGAGGCATAGAAGAAAGATGGGGCCTACAGGAGGAGGTGTAGCCGGCGTCGCCGGAATTTTGGGGATGGTCGCCGGCCGAAAACTGAGGAGGTGGGCTCGTATTGAGTGTGTGGGTTTGTGTGCACTCCAATAAGCCTCTGATGCTGTTTTCTTGGTCTTATTTCACCTGGTTTTTATGCAGAGAATTAGAGGGAAATGGGATGCTTCAAATCACATCATATCTTTATGCACTCAATGCCCATTAATGCACATCACACCAACACATGCCCACTTGCATAACCTATCATGCCATGGCTGCCCCCACATGGTCTTTGCCCAAGAGTTGTGTGCAACATGCATTATGTTGGACCAAAAAGTGTGTGCACACATTTATTTTACAAAAGCTCTTGGGATATCGGTCGGTTTTCTGGTCTGCTTGCAGTGTCGGCTCACAGACGATATATCCGTGATTTTGAATGTGTTTCTAGAATTTTATCACGAATACCTATAAACTGTAATTACAGAGCAGACACTGATTAATAGCACCGATATATAACAAAAGAGATAACGAATGAGCGGTATTAAAATGCAGTTTTCAGTGATGATCAAATACCCCCAAACTTATCTATTGCTCGTCCCGAGCAATACAAAAAATCCTATCCTCACTTTTGCAGGGAACGCGATTGCACTGAGCTTGTGCAACAAGCCGTTAAACCTCTAGGTGTCCCTAGTAGGAGGAGTGTTGTCTCCTGAGGGTTTTCAGCGGATTACACCCACAAAATCCAGTCAAGTTAGTTTCATAAGTTAACGTCGATTCTACTCCTACAGTTTAGTATCTAAGTCAGAAATTCTATCATCCTAAGTAAGAAATATTCTACCCTTATGTTTCACTCCTCCTATCTATTTATCCCTAGGTCCTATACGTATTTACAGTTTAGAAAGATGTCGGTAACTCCTAAGTTTTCCTTCTAAAAGTGCAGTCTCAAATCAGGAATTTTTATCCACTTTACAGAAACATAAGTCTTATTCTTCGTTTTTATCTTTCCTCCAAATATCGATTGTATACCCCTACGTGTGTGTAAATTTGCACCCCTACGCTTAAGAATTCAATTCAAGCTATAGTACCCTTGCCTTAATACCTAATGCTACTTCTTTTCATTAATGGATGGACGGTGTTGCTCATACACCTTTTTTGCGACTATTAATGCTTCTTGAGGCACCAACAGCCGATTACTGAATGTATAAGCATTAAAGCGCAAATAGCAGACTCCAGGTCTTGACTTTATTATTTTTTTCTTCTTCTTTTCAAGACCGGATATATTTTTCAATGATGCTCTTTTTTGGTGTTTAGCTTTAAATACCGATTTTTCTTTCATACTAGACTTTCAGGAAAGAGTATTTCTAGGTATCCTCTACTACCCCAAGTTTCAAGGTGCGTGTATGTGTAATTTGTAGGGTATATATACTTTTTAAATTTAGACTCAAGAACAGAAACTATTTTTCAGACTTATCTTTCAGTAACGCTTCAATACTCTCCCTTCATCTTGACTTAACTAAATAACTGAACTCAAGATTACCTATTTCTCAAAAAAAACTGTAAGGACGTATACTTACCAAGTTTAAACAGAATGAGGGTTATTTTTAGGGTTTTTAATTCCTAAGCCTAGGATTTAGTTACCTCTAACGTATCAACTAAGCTTTCGGAATAAAATCTAAGTTACCCTATTAGCTAATTTGAACAGTTTTTATATTTTTCGGAAATTTTTCGATTTTTATGGGTTTTTTAATATATATGCAGTGCAGAATATACACATGATGCAGTGCTCACCCTCAAACCTGAATTTTACGATGTCCTCATCGTTGCCCCTACGTCCGGTAGCTAGACTTAGACATCAGGGTGAAAATTTTATTCAAAGAAAAGGAAGAAAAAACCTAAAATTAATTACAACATTTACATGTTAAAAGACTGGGTTAGTGCAGAAATTAATACCAGCCACAAAAAGATTTTGTCTATATAATGTAGGGGCTGGTAAAAGAATGTGTATAAAAAGAAGAAAAAGAAAAAAAATATGTATAAGTTAGTTGTTAGTGAAGGGTATGGGCGTGAAAAAATAAGGGTCAGAAGACGCTGAAGGTGAAGATAAAATTTTGAGGAAGTCAATGAGTTGTTTTCTGAATGAATTGAATGTTCAATAAGCATATGTGGAGTTCCGAAGTCAAGTTTGTGTAAAAACTGGAGTTCATCTGCAAAAAGTTCAGAACAAGAAAGGTTCAAAGGATGATCCCAAAATGATCCTGACTCCAACTCACCTAAAATATCAAGTTCATCTGCAAAAATTTCCTCAAAACTTGACATGAAATAATAATTTTCAATGTTGTTTTCCTCCCGATTATTTTTCACTATCCTACACTCATTATTTACACTCATTCCCAAGATGATTCTTTCCTCATCACATCCATACGTGGGTAGGTTCATATCATCAAAAGAAGTAGGTTCCCACCCTAATGTTTCTTCCGAAATAATATCACTAGGTGATACAAAAATTATGGGTTCCTGATCATTGATCTTTTCTAATCTATCCCAACCATACCCGACAAATTCACAAGGTTCCTCCTCTAAAATTGGAAAGCAGAAATCAGTCGGTTCAAGAATTTCCTCATCAAGTATTATTTCAGTTAAATCAATCTCTAAATCACAAGTGACAAGAGCTTTAGTGGATACTTGAAGGCTAGTGGTTGACTGACTTAGAGGGTTTTCTCGTATGTCCTGGTAGCACTTAGTCAATTCAATCGTATCATCATCTAAGAAATCATCAAAATTTGATTGATCATTTACCTCACCTGGGTGACTCCCTAGATGACAGACATTAACATTATCGGGTTCTGATTGACTGTGCTCACTCCTTAGAATCCTCTCAGCTAAATGTTTCACTTGTTCCTCTATGTTAGCCAAAGATTGGGCCTGAGCAAGAAATAATTGCTCAGACCGCTGTATGAATAGGGCTAACGTAGAAGCTGTTTGATTCTCGACCGCAGCCATTACTTCAATACTTTTTTCTAGAGCGGTCAACCTAGCATCCATCTCACTATCATACCCTACAGATGGTTCAACGGTTTCGGGTTGGAGGGGTTGTGATGGTAGTAATGCTAAAGAAGTCATTCTGTCGACCTCTTTCTCTAAATTTGCAATTAATTGGTCAATGTTTGAAGTGGTACTGGGTTCAGGAGTATTAGGTGGGTGACAGTTATCAAGAATTTGAAATGGTTGGTCACCCCCTAGAAAAGGACAATCATCATGAATATGGAAAGAATTTTGACAATTTGTACAAATAGTTTGGGATTGAGTATAAACAAAAGAATAGGAATCGTAAAAAATTGAATTGAATTGTGTGTCACCCATTTTAACAAGAATTCACAAAAATTACAAAAACAAAGAATATCACACCCCTAGCAGTCTACGGTATTCTAAGTCAACTAGACCTGCTCAAGAACCTGATTGATGAAGTAAAACTGTGTCGAGAAATAGGCTCAAGATATACAGATCACGAAGCCAGGTAAGTGTAAGTGATAAGGTGAGGTTTTCCGACGCTTTCGCGAAGGTCCTTAAATAAATAACCCTTTCTCTTTTGGAGGTTGCGCCGTTAACACTTTTCTAGACACCCCGTGAACGATATACCGTTAAGCAAAGTTCTAAACACAATTAAGCTCTCCTAATGAGCGTGAAGTCCTTAGAGTCAAAGTCTAATTGATTTTAATTTACTGAGGGTGTGCAAGAATGTAGTTTTGTGATTTGTGGGCTACGGAGAAAAGGTGATGAAATCCTTTACCGTATCTTGTTTGGTCATTTTGCCCTTATTTCCGTATTAATATGCAATGCGCAATCAAATAAAAGAATTCAAGAAGTCAATCAATTTAAAGCAATTCTTTTTCAATTTTAGTATTATGCGCTGCAACAAATACGGTTAGTTCTCTTTGCAATTGGCGACAAAATTGTGCAAAGAATCCTGCAAAAGATAGAGAATTGGATTGCGTCGGATTCGAGAGGAGGTGTTAAGAAATACGTACCAAATGGATTTGGTTTAAGAAAACCCTTTGAAAGTGATCCGAGTCGTTGAATGTTCGCTTGCGCGGGTGAAACTACCCGGATCTTTGGCACTAATCTTCCCCAACGTCTTGAAATTGCAATTGAACCTCGCTCTGCACGATCGCTGGTCGTAATTCCGTGAAAAACCTAAAATGTCGGAAAATACGATATTTAGTGTAAAAAGCGATACGAATGCCCCAATTCCAGAACACTCAAAATTAGAAAAATCAAACAAGACCTAAAGAGTACAAACACAGAACTAAGGATCACACAAAAACAAAAAATCAAAAACCCCAAAACTTAGCCGAGGTCGCCGGAAAAGGAGGGTGCGTCGCCGGCCAAATTCCGAGATGATGGGGTGAATTTTTGTGTAGGTTCTTTAGGCTATATCAGTGTCCCAATGGTCTTACTAGATTTTTAAATTGAATTGCAGAGTGATTGCAGGTCTTAACAATAGAGAACAATTGAAAGAAGTCACAAAAATCGTATTTTGTTAGTTTTTGAAAAAAATGAATTAGAAGTTAGTTTAGTTAGTAGAACCAGAAATAACAATACCTAGTAACCATAAATCCCCGGCAACGGCGCCAAAAAGTTGTTGGGAATCCTCCCGTGCACGCAAACGCGTGTGTTTTTGAAATGGATGCGTTTTGGTGGAAAACGGAGTGCGCGCACGAGATCGTTCTCGTTTTAAATATTTATAACCGCAAGTGCACGGCGCGTTGTAACGAGCCGGCAAGCACGGGTCGATCCGCAGGGAATTGAGTATTAGGTATATTTGTTTAAGGTTAACAAATTAATGAATTGGTTGGTTGTCACAAAAAATGAATATGAAAGCAAGAAAAGCAAGAAAGCAAGAGTAAGTAAAGAATAGTTGTGGCTTGGTTTGGAAGATTGAATCGCGACATTTACCTCTATGCTCCCTTGGTTATGAGTTGTCCGGCCTTACCTTGATTCCGTCATGAAGCACGACTTGTCAACGCGATTGCGGAGCACAAACTGTCAAAGTCCGACATTCGCCGTAAAGCACGAAACGAGTCTGTTTTAGTCATTTACCGTTTGTATGTCCGCGCTTGGGGTATCAACACTAAACACGAGGTTTTGCAAGCATACCGCAACAATGAAAACACAAAAAGAGGTTAGTGAGAGCAAAAGATATTGGTGTTGAGTTTGCTAAGGGTTTGTGAAGGTATATAGTATATGAAACAAAGAGTTTGTCAAGCTCTTTATCACAACATACCATATCCTAGCTTAGCAACCTTAACACAAAATGGATTTTAAGCGCATGAAACATAAACAAGAGCTGGAGGAGGCAAAGCCTTTCATCTCACTTCCTCACCCACACCACAACTAAATAAAAGAATTATTTAAGCATAATGAAAAGAAAGCAAGTATATAAAAGAAACAACAATGTATTAATCACTTGAGAACAAGATACAAGATTTGGTAACTTGTTCAACCTCCTTAATGAAGCTCTCTAAAGAGAGCTTCAAGAGGGAAGAAGAAGAAGAAACAAAGATGAAGCACACTTACCCTCAAGCTAAACAAAAACAAAGCAAAACAAAATTATGAAATGGTATATACATGGTGTAGCCCTTTCCCTTGCCCACTGATATGTATTTATAAGCTCAAAAGAGGAATAAATAAACAATAAAACTAATCCTACGTGGCAGCAAGGGAGGCACAGAAGAAAGATAGGGCCCACAGGAGGAGGTAGGGTCGGCATCGCCAGAATTGTGGGGATGGTCGCTGGCCGGAAACCGAGGAGGTGGGCTCGTATTGAGTGTGTGGGTTTGTGTGCACTCCAATAAGCCTCTGATGTTGTTTGCTTAGTCTTATTTCACCTGGTTTTTATGTAGAGAATTGGAGGGAAATGGGATGCTTCAAATCACATCATATCTTTATGTATTCAATGCCCATTAATGCACATCACACCAACACATGCCCACTTGCATAACCTATCATGCCATGGCTGCCTCCACATGGTCTTTGTCCAAGAGTTGTATGCAACATGCATTGTGTTGGACCAAAAAGTGTGTGCACACATTTATTTTACAAAAGCTCTTGGGATATCGGTTGGTTTTCTGGTCTGCTTGCAGTGTCGGCTCACAGACGATATATCCGTGATTTTGAATGTGTTTCCAGAATTTTATCATGAATACCTATAAACTGTAATTACGGAGCAGACACTGATTAATAGCACCGATATATAACAAAAGAAATAACGAATGAGCGGTATTAAAATGCAGTTTTCAGTAATGATCAGTCTACCAAATATACATAGTCTGGTCGATGGAGCTTTTAACTAGATTACAATTGAAAATAATTTATACAAAAGGTGGTCACGATCCAAATGTACCACACCTACCAATGCAAATCACCAAGAAGAAAGCTGTGTGCTAGAAAGCCGCTACTGATCCGAACGGTCGATACTACAAGAAAACTATAGCACAATGGGGGTGAGTTGCCAACTCGTGCGTAGAAAATATCAGCAGGTAGAAATCCAATGTATAACGATCTCCTAGGTCATACTGTAATATAAAAATAATACTGAAAGTCGACCTTAGCACCACTATGACGTTCTAAAGGCATCAAGCATGGTAAATTATAATTTTATTAGGTGCTAAGTTAGACTAACAAGATCTTTATTAGAATATTAGGGTTTGCCTTTGATGATGTGATGAACTAAAGAGAAGAAAAGTGCATACGACCTTTGTAGTTAGAGTCCTTCTCTTTAATAGCTCCGGGTTGTGGTCCACGCGACTCCACTAGGCTTCTTTTCAAGATGAAAGAACCTCTTTCATGATCTTCGCGCCAAAGACGATCAATCCGAAGTCCACAAGCTCAAGCTAACCCTTCACTAATCTCATTAGTGAAGGCAACACTCCACATCAAATTGCTTATCAAATGTGTGATGGTGAAGTAGGGGTTTAATTTGCTCACTAGGGTTTTCACAAGTTTAATGATTCACATCACATGTGAGGGTTTGAATTTGGATGTGAGGTGAAGAAAATTGTAGAGAGCAAAAGAGAAAACAAAAGCTCAAGAAAATAGCTAAGGCATGAAGAATGAAAATAATGAGAGTAAACTCAAAATGGCTCTCTCTTTCCTCTCTTATTCAAGTATGGAATAAAATTGCAATTCTAAATTGCAACCATGCTCGAATAGTGAGTCAAGACTAATATAAAAATAAAAAAACCAATGCCTTTCCCATTCCACAAATATCTCCACAATTTACACCTCATTTTTCTATTTTCTAAAAATAGAAAAACATGCCATGCTTCATATAATATATATATATATATATTTATATATATCAAATATACATTAATATATATATATATATATAAAGCAATTAGTGAACTAATGATATTAGCTAAGAATAATTATATCACATATAATATATATCACATTATTTAATTAACACTTGATCTAATAATCCGGTTATATCACATATAACCGACTAATATCATTAATCTGAATATCACATTACCAAACCAACACTTGATTCGATAATCCGGTTATATCACACATAACCTGAACGACATCAGATAACTGCCAGATTATAATACGGTATCACATACTCATATTTAATCAGGTCCACACACATATCAACATATGTGCCCTACTTCGTTTCGCTCGAATCAGGAAACTTCTGTGTGGGACTCTAAATACTCGTCACAGGAAACTTCTGTGTGGGAGCCATACAAGACCCTATGACGATCTCAGGTCTACAGACTAACCTGTACCAGTGTCACCAGAGGACTGCTATCCGACGATAGGTATACTACCACAAGTCCTGTTCGGTGTACCCATTCTCAAATGACCACCTTTGTATAATCTTTGATGTCACACACCAATGGTTGTGGGATCAACCATCGCCCTCTAAGGGACAAGAAACGTACACACTAGTCTACACTGGAATATCGATGCCCTGGTCTTGATATTCCCATGACTAGGAACTGATTAAAGGATGTACATATGGACCACCGTGACCCCACTAGTATGATCTCATCATAATCCTGGTACTCAAGTACATATCCTAAGGGCTTTATCAATATGTGAGAGCAAGACAGTAAAGAATACCAGTCATGTCGAGCAAGAAAGTCCTCTCTATATATGTCCAAGTATCCACTATAATATACATCACATGTACAATAATGGCCTCTAGGGCATACATATTCCTAACTATCTCCTACTTACACTAAGGCCATGTGTTATAGTATCTCATACCCAACATCCCAAAAAGACTCTCAAACTGTATCTGAGGGAGGGCCTTCGTGAGTGGATCCGCTACGCCGTCCTTCGTGTCAACTCTCCTGAACTCGATCTCCCGGCGATCTACTATCTCCCTGATCAGGTGATACCGCCTCAGAATATGTATGTGTCACGACCCGAAATTGGCAAGTGACGGCCCTAATACTACGACGTCTACAGGCGTACGCAGTAAAAGAAAGCCAAAACCCAGAAATCTAAACCATTAAAAGACAAGAAAAGATAAGAAACATTGTTTAAACTTTTGAAAATCTCAAGTATAAATTCTTTAAGTCCAATTTACGTTCATGAAAATTTCGGCAGCACCTCCTTTGTAAAAACCAACCCCAAAAATGGGTACAACATAAATATAAAGTAAACCATCCCCAACGGGAGCAAATCCACGCCCAACGGCGGAAAACAACCACCACAACAGATATACGACGCTGTAGCGAAGAAATAAAAGACGATATAAATAAAACTGCATAAAAGACATCCAAGTCACCAAAATAGACAATATCGTCATCACATCAAGTCTTTAAGTCATACAAGATAATGGTAGATGGAGAGTAAAGGATACAACGAAATATACAACAAGCGACATTGGATAACCGCAAAACCTACCTAAGCAAAACTGCACACTGTCAGGCGAAGCGGTATCCGCAGCAAAAGATGATACGACGGATGAAAATAGTCCTGCCTCTGACTATCCTGAGGAACACCTGCAAAACACTGTGGCACAACGGGGGTGAGTTGAAATACTATATCCAGGTAATCGCGAGTATGTACGTACAACGCAAATCTAACATAAGCATCTAATAGCAATGAATGGTCATATGTAATGCAATAATCATGAAAAGTACACTAGCAGGTACAATTAATACATGAAACAATAATATGACGATATATATGCAACATTCATGTAAGGTACTCTATCAGGTACTACAAGTACATGAAGTAATGATATGACATTTGGTATGCAATAATCATGCAATAATGATATGAAAAGGTATATATGCAACAGTCACGAAAGGTACTCTAACAGATACAACTAACACATGAAGCAGTGCATATAAATAAATATGAAGTATGGGATAAAACATGTCATTTCCACGGGATCCTGACATCGTGGTAGGATCAAAATCCATCAAGACAATCCAAATCCCAATTCCTCAAATCAACCCCCAAATTGGCTCCCATATCATATAAGTCTCACAAATCCTTAATGTACAATATCGAATAAATCTCATATATCATGAATGTACAAAGTCAAGTGAATCTCATATATCCTTTATGTACGATATCAAGTGATCTCAAATGTCCTAAATCCAATATCAAGTGAATCTCTTATATTCTAGGTATAATTGCATGAATAAATATGATGAAGTATATGAATTTATATGTATACATATATATTAGCGTCATATTCCACTAATATATATATATATATATATATATATATATATATATATATATATATAACATTGTCCCATTCCACTGTTATATATACTTAGGATTAAAATATCATGAAAACCAAGTGTCAAGCATCGACACAAAATAATGATCTATCAGGTGCTGTCACCAAGACTGGCATCCTGATAGGTACGTATCATACGCTATACCGAAAGCTCGAGTGCCTAGCTCTGACCCCCGCCTCTCGACGTATCTATACGCACATGACTCCCGTCGGTATCCCCCTGATAACCGCCGAGTCATTGGTAATGTCACCGGAGTGTATGGTTCCTCTGCCAGGCTCAATCGGCAAGGTCCATCAATTGTCTTGCCCCGGGGTACCTCTGGGCCCCACCATGTACCCTAATACGGCCCCCGACTCCTCCCATGGGGTATATATATCAGAACCGATAAATCTCATGGTGGATGTTGAAATATCATATCAAGGGTGTAAGTCTACGGTAGCGCCCCGGCCGTCTACAGACGCCAAATGCGGAACAAAAAACTTTTAACTGGCGCTATCGTATACTTTCACCCGGATCTGCCATTATTGCTAAACTAACAAACTGTAAAGAGTGTAGAAAGATTATACCGAACGATCCGAGTCCTTCGTTCTTTAACCATCATCCCACGCTCCGTTGCGGCTGCTCCGATCTCGTCGATCTCCGATCTGCTCGTCCAGATGGCACCACGTCACTGATTCTTTAAACGGGCTTCCGCCTCTGACTCGAGGCAACTCGGTCGTCAAGTTTGCCAAAAGAGACGACCAAGATTGATGTAGAGAATGAGTAGATGACTTTGTCTCACTTCGTCCAAATCCGTGGACGATCGGTTAATGAAGTTGCCACTCGAATCGGGTGATGGAATGAAATGAGCTGTGAAATTCCATGCACCCCAAATACTATCATATCTTTTCAAAAAAATATCAAGTGGAGTAGAGAGAGAGGAGGGGGTCGGCCATAAATAGGGAAGAGGAGGGTGAGTGTAGGAGAGGGGGGGGGGGTGACCACAAGAACAAATATCATGTGTGAACATAATTAATGAAAAAGATGAATCACTAACCTAGTCACTTTGCATTAATTAAACCATTAAATGCAACCAATGAAAACACAACACCATTTAACCTAGTCACCATTTCTAGAACCTTCTAGAAGCATGACTCACCCTCATCCAAGAAAAGATAAATCCGTCTTTAACCGAATGTTAAAAGACGGCTGATAGAAAACTGGAAACTTCCAAAAGTGATCCTGAAACGACTTTCAGGATAACCCCGTAACTGTATAAATATACCCGCATTTGTATTACGACCGAATACAAATGCAACCGAAACAAAGATATTATATCTACTCAATATAATACTCGGATCCAGCTTAAACCAAAGCCGACCAGTATCATCTGCCCGAAAAATAACACGTGCGTAAACGCACGTGCATTTTCCGAACCCTGCCATAAAACCATACGGCCTCTACAACGTTTCGCCCGAACTTGGGAAACTGTCTGTGGGGGACTCTAATGACTCGTCAGTACCCTGGCAGTGGGTTTAACCACAAACCGTCAGCGGCACTAGCTATGCGTAACGGCTGCCCATGGACTGACCTCAAGGGAGGCCGATGAGCGAACTCATTAGGAAACCCTACTGAGCCTAACAGTGACAATGTATATACAGTCCGGTCCGTTCGTCTATGAGTATCGCATATCTGCCTACGGGGCTAGTAACGTCAAACCCCCAATAGTAGTATAAGTCGTGTCGGAGTGTAGCCCAATAACACCCTGAGATACTACTGGAGTACCTACCAGTAAATCTCCTGCCATGGCCATGGACTTTGTGTAATGGCTCTCCTAGACACAGCACGACCTCGCCCCCAATACCGGGAGAGACGAATCCCCTGCCGATCCGCTCACGTGCCTCCATATAGCTCGGGACTGTACCCAAAAACTACCTGTTTGCACGACTCCTTTGAGCCGTGGTAGGGTAGAAATCAAAGCTCAGTGGAAACTCACACGAGACAAATGACGACCTCAGGTCGATGAACTAACCTGTACACATGTCACCAGGGAACTGCTATCTGACGATATGTATAATACCAACTAGCAGGTTCCCGGCGAGTCCTGTCCGG
This sequence comes from Agapanthus africanus, assembly GCA_030015575.1. Classification (NCBI taxonomy): domain Eukaryota; kingdom Viridiplantae; phylum Streptophyta; class Magnoliopsida; order Asparagales; family Amaryllidaceae; genus Agapanthus; species Agapanthus africanus. The sequence continues at coordinate 398,406,664 of CM057339.1, forward strand.
TGTACTCATAACCCAATGAGCACCTGTATACATCTTAGGTGATCCAACTGACACCAGTGGCTTGTAAGACCGGCCACCGCCCCTCGTCGGGGTCTCGACTGTACACACTAGTCTACTCCGGAGTATCGATGCCCTGTCTCGAAACTCCCACGGCTAGGGACCACAATTAAGGATATGCATATAAACTACCCAACTCTCACGTATATGATCGCCATCATACTGTTGGTAGTAAAGCAAGATCCTAAGGGCTCTATCAAAGTGTAACATGTAATCAGTCACCTGAACATGTACACGACTGATAAAGGCAAACCAGATAGCATACTATCATCTTGAGTAAGACTGTCCTACCGGTATAGGTCCTCCGCAATCATTGCAATCACGTACCTGCGATCCAATAATTGACTCTGAGGGCACTATCACCAACAATCTCCCACTTGCACTCAAGGCTAATTTATTGCAATGTCGACTACTCACAGCCCGTATGAAACCGAACATCCAACTCCTCTACTAATCAGTTTTACAAAGCCCGTTTGTAAAACTATTGTGTTCGAGAAATAGCCTCAGTGAGTGGATCCGCCTAGATGTTTCTTTCTATGTCTCTCTAAATCTCAAGTTCGCGGAGAAAGCCATCTCCCGAATCGAGTAATACCTGTCTTAGAATATGTCTAGATATCTGATGGGACCTAGTTCATAAATGAACTCCAAATCCAAACTTCTTAGACTGTATCGACCACTGAACGTAATCAGTATCCGGCACCATGCCACCCACAGTATCCTTTTGGACCACTTGTCCATAATACTGTCCCTCGTCAGAGGGAAAATTGTAACTCTGACAATCACTCTGTCATCCATGTCACCTTTGAAGCCTGGAATGATAATCGTCTCCCGAAGGTGGCTGCCGTTATCAAATCCGTAGAATATGTACTTATGTTCTATAACTGCTTCCTGATGTTTCTCCAGGATTTGATTAATACAAACTTATTGCATCTAGTGCAAAAACAACATCTGGTGTGGTACTTGACATCTCATGATTGACTCAATTGCCTAAGCAAATGATCTGCCAATCATGCATATCCCTCTCCCCTTTAGTCTGTAAGACATCTTTAGAGAGGGTGACTCCATCACTTGCAGGTACACCACCATGCCAGGAGTCATCTATTCTAAAAACCATTAGAATACTGTCAAAGTACCCACATTGGGAAACTACTCAAATCCAGATCTAAAACCATAGATCTAAAAACCAGAATGTCAAATATTATATCCATATCCTGTCTGGAGAAACAACTGTGTGACGACCACAGTACAACCGATCGTAGTATAGGAATTTTACTTCCTACTCTGTGTATGTCATCCAGATACCATGACATCACACCCTACTACCTTCTTAACAGATCCATCCCCTATCCTGATTGAAGTCAAACCCATGACTATCACATCAAAATTAGATGATCTATCTCCGCTATAACTGCTCAAGTCTATAAATAGACATAAGGTACTTGCCCACTAAACTTCCGCTGCTCCCACTGACTACGACAACCCTCCTACCGGGTCTCATATCCTGGAACAACAGTAGTGTCAAGTCTGGGTAGATAATAACCTCCCTGTCACCGTCCTTGAGGCTACCGGAGTACCTCTCGGGTGTCTGAGGTTACCCATCATATCTGCGGAGTGGCTAATGGAATGTCAAACCTGATTGAATATATAGGTCCTATTAAATTTTCCGTAATCGTTCGCGGTTCTGGAATCACTTCCAGTTTTACCATACTCCCACTACTGTTTTCTGAAAAAGATCCATTTTACTAAAACTGTGGCGAGTCAAGAACAATATCACTATTGATCTTCCAAATGGTAGAATATCAACCCTCGTCATAGCCAGGGTCAACCCACAAACAGCCATTACAGAAACGTGCCCTGAGTTATCCAGAGTCTGGTTTTAAGCATAAACTGGACAACTCCCCGTACCTTAATATCTTTTAAGGTACGAACTATTCTATATCCAATATAGAAACTTTGGCACTAATTTAATTGGAACCAGATTCAAATCATGCAACTGTCTCCAGTGCATATCAACTTAATGGAAAGAGGCTAATCAGCATTACTCAACTTAGGAATCGATCCAATTATGAGCAACCTGAAAGAGAAACAAGTTTCTCAAAACCATTACTATCATCTGAATACCAATCACAAGAATCTCCATCTTCGATCTCTTTGAAGAATCCCGATACTTGCGATACCTGGTTCTCTACTTTATTCTTATACCCACAACTTCTCAAAACTTAGACCTCGTATTTCTACGAAACACTTGTCTAAATACTAGAGAAGTCATAAGTAAACAGAACATAGTACGAGGATCTACCCCTTTGTCCTGATGGACACTGGACAACATACAATACTCTGTATAAGTCCGCTGAGTTTAAGCAACTCAAAACCTGTGCGTCGTAGGTTAAAAACTGTACCCTGGCGATTTCCTCAAATATCATCAATTACAACGAATTCCGATATAATGAGGATAATCACCTAATTCCCAATAACTTACTCCCACTCATCATCTGTAAAACCATACAGATATGAGAATGAAACCTGGTAAATACATACCCTTGGAGTAAGTATCCAATCGGGAAAACAGTTTTCCTTTAACAATGGACTGAAACATGAAAATGTTTCGTAGGGGTATCCTGGTATTCATAGCAATGCCTCTTCCAAAGTCCAATTCATGACTATAACCGTATATTTCTTTGCCATCTCTCCAAATCCCTTTATTTTTCTTTAGTCGTTACCTTCTGTACACCATCGTTAGGCTAAATGGTTTTCTTCCTTCCCTATTGTTCGGCACCAGCCTATGGTTTGGAAGAAGACTATCCAGTAAGCATAATAGGTGTACCCTCCTAAACCAAGGAGTACTCGCATCTTGAGAGAAGGTGATGATAAAAGACAACTGAATAATACCTTATTCCTTTAAAGGTGAAATAGGAGTGGCGATGAAGTACGCGGTTTGGTCGTGAATGATAACAGTCGCAATTTACTTTGCCCTCTTTCTAATCCCTTTATTTTGTCTTTACATATTACCTTCTGCACACCCTACTTAGGCTAATTGGTTTTCTTCATTCCCTACCTTTCGGCACCAGCCTATGGTTTGGAATAAGACTATCCAATAAGCGTAATAGGTGTACTCTCCTAAACCAAGGAGCTCTCGCAACCTGAGAGAAGGTGATAATAAAAGACAACTGAATAAACCAATTCTATTTCTCCTGAACCTTGATCCATCCTCGAAGAAGTCCCTTCGAGTTCGTATATAACCATACGATGGATCTATCCAATGGAAGTGGATATCCGTAGTAATACGGGTGTTCTGAGAAATTCAAAGGGTAAAATAAGGAGTGGCAATGACTTATGGAACTCAGACAATCCAAAACCCAGTATTTTAAGAAGGTTCGGTCAACCTGGTCACTGAGTCATAGTCTAGGGTCGGTCAAAGGTCGCTGCCAAAGAGAGAGAGAAAAGAAACACTCTGCGTGCACTCTAACCTAGATCAGAATGGTTATCACTTTATCTAATCCGGAAACCTCCCACTGTCCTGTCAAATTCTCCTCCAAACCTGAAAGAAAAATCAATCGGGATCACCCGAAGAGTAAACCAACTCATCAGTGGGAATCGGGATCCAACTCTCATCGCATGATAACGTGATGGAATGCATCCACGTTACTCATACTCCAGAAGGTATGCGCATACTTGGCAAGTTTCAGTTTCTTTAGAAACTCCCGATATAATTTTTGCCTTATGCTCTTATAACCTTGGCTTTGGTCAAAATGTCATAAGTCACATGCCAAGTTCTACCCGTCACTATCTTGTCAATTTGAACCCACCCGCACATGCCCCTGGTTTTGGCCAAATGGCAAAACGACTGTCCCAAACTAACTCATCTATCTATGCAACAAATGAATACCCAGCAGCTACCAAACACTATGCCTTAACTTTGGCTAAAATGCATAGCTTGAATACTACTAAATACCCAAAAGAAGTGACGGAGGGCTACGGCTGGTTTTTGGCGAAAAACCTTTAACGTAGTGAACTTGATATCGCTGAAGGAACCTGATAGCTTTTTAAAATATAGTGGCGAAAACCTTTTGCTAAAGAGGTCACTCCCGATGAAGGGATCTCGGCTCTTTCCTCGTGGAATGAGGTGCAGGATATTCCACTGAATACCGCTATGCAAAGCAACTTGTAATCGACTATAGTGAAGTTATTACCCTGACGCAAATTTCTGCCCAAGGGGTCAGTCCCGGTGAAGGGATATCGGCCCTTGCCCCGTCGAATGAGGTGCAGGATATTCCACTGAATACCGCTATGTATAACAAAAGGAAACGTCTTTGCAATAACACATTTTAAATTTGTTCCAACAACTGTAAACAGGTTTGCTTTACTTTGCATTGATCATAATCAACGCAGTCCCATCAATCGATCACACCAGAAAAGAACGAAAATAAAATGTACGTATATGCCATCCGCATTCGTCACTTGGTCCCGTCATCACCCGTTAGGTTACTTAACTAACGACAGAGCGGGGACTGGACTAGCGCGGGTGTAAAACATATACAACATCTAATAGTATATAAACCAATATACAATAATCGCTCCAGGCGTGATAATATGCAACATTACAGAAAAGTAATAAGCATCACAGAACAATACAGATAATCTGGGATCCCCGAGTTTCACAGAGCCGCTGCTGAAACTCGACGTTCCCCTGTCGTGTGGATAACCTGTGCAATGAAACCTAGACCCCTACGGGTGCGGCAAGTTACCCGCCAAAACCTGAAGCGAGGTAGCCCCTACAGCATAGTGAATGGACCACCCAGCACTTCACGGAATCCGGTAATCTTGGGCACCCCTCCTTGGGTCAACCTGTACCCCCTACGAGTGCGGCGAATAGTCTGCCAATTCTAGAGTGGGGCCCTCTGCCTCTCAAAGCCATGAGATGCGGACCCGTTGCCCCTCCAGAACCCGGCTATCCGTGCACTCCGTCGCGGGGCAAAACCTAGTACAGTAATGAAAAATAGTACAACAGGTACATCGACCGCAACCTGGTCATGCCCCAAAAGAATATTATACAACAGGCAGTGACGGCAGTCCACAAGTTGGACGCTCGCCCCGCAATATCAAATGTACAAATAAACTCAAACTGCACTACCATTGCACACTGCTATCCACCACGACAAATCCGCAACATCACAGCACAACACAGAACATCAACGCGAATGTCACGTTCGCAAACCCGTCTAAAAGAACTATAGCAATCAGACGCGGTTTACCGATCAAATGACATTCCCGGTCGGAGATATAATGTAAGCACTGTAAACTAACATGTTTAAATTTCGATCGACTAAATATCATGAAGTGGGCCCCACGAACATCTGTTGAACAGTAACAAAATCTGGGCCCAAAAGATATATACCAAAACCCATAAATTCCAACATAGAAGCTACTGTGCAAATTTGGAGCCACGATCTCACTGAATGGCCGCGGAAGCGTGGTCAAACCATAGGTTTGACCGCGGTTCCGCGGCGGTTTTGTCGAATCACGTGTCCAAATTTGTAAGGTGTTCTACTAAAACCCTGCACAGTTTTCTGAGATATATAGAATAATTTTAGGACATCATTTAAAATCAACAAAAACTGTGAAATTGAAAAAATGCGGTTTTTGATTTCCGGTTCGATCGATATTTTAAACACGTTAGCACAAGTTAGTATAGCAAAATGGTGAGGCTCTGATACCACTATAAGTCTACGGTAGCGCCCCGGCCGTCTACAGACGCCAAATGCGGAGCAAAAAACTTTTAACTGGCGCTATCGTATACTTTCACCCGGATCTGCCATTATTGCTAAACTAACAAACTGTAAAGAGTGTAGAAAGGTTATACCGAACGATCCGAGTCCTTCGTTCTTTAACCATCATCCCTCGCTCCGTTGCGGCTGCTCCGATCTCGTCGATCTCCGATCTGCTCGTCCAGGTGGCACCACGTCACTGATTCTTTAAACGGGCTCCCGCCTCTGACTCGAGGCAACTCGGTCGTCAAGTTTGCCAAAAGAGATGACCAAGATTGATGTAGAGAATGAGTAGATGACTTTGTCTCACTTCGTCCAAATCCGTGGACGATCGGTTAATGAAGTTGCCACTCGAATCGGGTGATGGAATGAAATGAGCTGTGAAATTCCATGCACCCCAAATACTATCATATCTTTTCAAAAAAATATCAAGTGAAGTAGAGAGAGAGGAGGGGGTCGGCCATAAATAGGGAGGAGGAAAGTGAGTGTAGGAGAGGGGGGGGGTGACCACAAGAACAAATATCATGTGTGAACATAATTAATGAAAAAGATGAATCACTAACCTAGTCACTTTGCATTAATTGAACCATTAAATGCAACCAATGAAAACACAACACCATTTAACCTAGTCATCATTTCTAGAACCTTCTAGAATCATGACTCACCCTCATCCAAGAAAAGATAAATCCGTCTTTAACCGAATGTTAAAAGACGGCTGATAGAAAACTGGAAACTTCCAAAAGTGATCCTGAAACGACTTTCAGGATAACCCCGTAACTGTATAAATATACCCGCATTTGTATTACGACCGAATACAAATGCAACTGAGACAAAGATATTATATCTACTCAATATAATACTCGGATCCGGCTTAAACCAAAGCCGACCAGTATCATCTGCCCGAAAAATAACACGTGCGTAAACGCACGTGCATTTTCCGAACCCTGCCATAAAACCATACGGCCTCTACAACGTTTCGCCCGAACTTGGGAAACTGTCTGTGGGGGACTCTAATGACTCGTCAGTACCCTGGCAGTGGGTTTAACCACAACCCGTCAGCGGCACTAGCTATGCGTAACGGCTGCCCATGGACTGACCTCAAGGGAGGCCGATGAGCGAATTCATCCGGAAACCCTACTGAGCCTAACAGTGACAATGTATATACAGTCCGGTCCGTTCGTCTATGAGTATCGCATATCTGCCTAGGGGGCTAGTAACGTCAGACCCCCAATAGCAGTATAAGTCGTGTCGTAGTGTAGCCCAATAACACCCTGAGATACTACTGGAGTACCTACCAGTAAATCTCCTGCCATGGCCATGGACTTTGTGTAATGGCTCTCCTAGACACAGCACGACCTCGCCCCCAATACCGGGAGAGACGAATCCCCTGCCGATCCGCTCACGTGCCTCCATATGGCTCGGGACTGTACCCAAAAACTACCTGTTTGCATGACTCCTTTGAGCCGTGGTAGGGTAGAAATCAAAGCACAGTGGGAACTCACACGAGACAAATGACGACCTCAGGTCGATGAACTAACCTGTACACATGTCACCAGGGAACTGCTATCTGACGATATGTATAATACCAACTAGCAGGTTCCCGGCGAGTCCTGTCCGGTGTACTCATAACCCAATGAGCACCTGTATACATCTTAGGTGATCCAACTGACACCAGTGGCTTGTGAAACCGGCCACCGCCCCTCGTCGGGGTCTCGACTGTACACACTAGTCTACTCCGGAGTATCGATGCCCTGTCTCGAAACTCCCACGACTAGGGACCATAATTAAGGATATGCATATAAACTACCCAACTCTCACGCATATGATCGCCATCATACTGTTGGTAGTAAAGCAAGATCCTAAGGGCTCTATCAAAGTGTAACATGTAATCAGTCACCTGAACATGTACACGACTGATAAAGGCAAACCAGATAGCATACTATCATCTTGAGTAAGACTGTCCTACCGGTATAGGTCTTCCGCAATCATTGCAATCACGTACCTGCGATCCAATAATTGACTCTGAGGGCACTATCACCAACAATGGGAAGCAGGGTTTTTCAAATAATGCATAATTTCATGAACTACCACGGTCCCCAAATCCAGAAAACATCATGAAAAATCCATATCTCAATACGAAAATCCATGAATATAATATATGCAACATAAAACTGAAATGTAAGCATATAAGGAAAAGCCTCTAATTAACTGCAACAAGTTAATATAAAATATCCTGCGGTTCCTATTTTCTCCAATTCTAAATAACATCAAGTATAGGTAAACATGTAGCTATAACTGATATATGCGTAAACATAAAGGTATAGCAAGATATAGATATCTACCTAACAGAAATGATGTAATATACCCTCCGGGTATAAGTGAAGTATGTATGCAAAGTATACATGTAGCTATGTCATTATGCGTGTGTACCTATCACTAATGGTACAATACCCTATAGGTATACATGTAACTAGCATGTACGCATATCAAGGCATATGTGTAAGCATATAGGTATACAGGTATGCTATAAATCATATACGTAAAGAAATATGAATCAGTGTCTCAATGTCCCTAACCAAACAATATCATATCTATAAGTGGGTTGTGCGTGTCATCGCAATTATTGACGGTGTGTGTTGCATACAATCAGTGCTCGTGCAACGTAAGCCGTCAATAATAGTGCAGTGTCCTAAGGATACTAGTCTAAGCACAACGATTAACTAAGCAGTAGGGTGTATACGCAATTCTAAATATGAAATAGAATATGCGACAAGTTAAGTCATTTCTAGCCCAGACGTATAACTCCATACGGGCGATTCCCCTGTAGATGTTAAATCTACTCACCAACGCTCCTGGCTAAGTGAAGCCTACCACCTGTTTTCCATTTGTTGTAGCGTCCGAAGTGCCCGCCTGCGAACCTAAAATTTCACAAACATATCACATAAGCTAAATATCCTACATCGACGAAAAGACAAGAAACGCAAGGATAACGCCCTGAAAATTACTCTGCGCACTTAGCGCATTTATCGCGTACGACATCGGTCAAAAACACTAACTAGGGTCGCTAAACTATGAAACACCATGTCTAGACTCCGATCGTCCCGACCGCGCAACACGACACAATTAAAAGTGAGGAATATAATAGATATAATCTCGCATCGACCAATTGAAACCACGCCGGAAAAACCCTGAAACCTAGTAAACAACTTATCGCAATATTTCACACTAGTTTCAAGCTAACGCATATCTAGCGATTACAAATATCTTATAATAGCTTAACTAAGCTATCTAAACCATTTCTATATTCTTAACACTTGCTAATTAAGTTTTAGAAAAAACCTAGTAAGCAATATTCTTAATTAAACAAAGTAGTAGTTAACAATAATTAGCATTTTCTATTAGGTTAAGCTTTTTCTAACCAAAAATTAACACTTCAATTAACATTAAACACTTAAATCAAGCTTTAATCTTAACTTGAATTTTTTAAAACAAAATTATGAATAATGAATTAAATATGAAATAAAAAGCTCAAATTCACATCTAATTAAGCTAGCATAAAGATTTAAACTTAACAATTAAGGATTAGGATTAGAATTTTATACCTCAAATTAGCAACAAACTCCAAAATTTAATCCTCCAAAATGATGTCTTTCTTGAATATCCGAGCAAGATTAAGGTTGAAGAAAAATGGGTATTGATTTAATTATGAATTTGTGGGATTTATTTAGGATTTTTGATGATCCTAATGAACCAAAATGAGATAGAAATGGAGGGGAAAAATTTAGGGTAGCTAAGGAAGTGGCCGGCCAAAGCAAGGAGGGGGTTTTATGAAAAAATGAAGAATATTCTAGCAAAGTAATTTAATTAATGCCATTTAATGCAATATTGCCACCTTTCATTTATTTTCTTTTTCTTTTTAAAATTTAATTCCATTGACCAAAAAAAAAATCTAGATATTTAAAAAGAAGGTTTTAAAATAATTGTACTAATGATTTCTAATGATTCTCATTTAGAAGAAATTTCTCGATTTACATGCATAATTTACCGGCTAAAATAATATTTTATTTGGGAAAAATTCTATCTGAACCAAAACCTCCCATATAGCCCCAAAGTTCGCGCACTAGCTTTATTTTAGCTAAAATAGGTGCCGGCAAGTTTCTACGGACGTTTGATCGAAATCGGGTTAAAACAGAAAATACCGACTATTTTGCCCTAAAACGGAAAAATTTGCAAAACGATTTCTAAAATCTTACAATCTCCCCCCTTATAAAAATTCGTCCCCAAATTAAAAATTTTCACTAAGCGTACCTTCAAAGAGAAGATTACAAAATTCCCAAATCTCGCTCGCAACCTTCCAAGTGATCACCTCACTATACGGCTACGTCCAAGAAAACCCTTCACAGATGGCAAGACCCTTGACCGAAGTTTCTCCACCTGCCGAGCCATTAAGACAATTGGCTTCTGGTGAACGAAACAATCGCGTCCAAGCTAAATGGTCTGATGCTGAATCATGTGAGAAAGGTCATGAAGGTAATTGCAAAGTATCGACATAAGGAATACGTGGTGAACACTCAATAATCTGGGCGGAAGTGCCAAATCAAAGGCAACGGAACTAACTCGCTTTAAGGATCTTAAAAGGACCTACAATTCTGGGATAAGCTTCCCAAAACTCAACACGTCATTCATCGGAAAATCCGTAGGAATACATGAGCTCCCACTGCGAATTCAAGTCTGCGACCACAACGGTCGGCATACGACCTCTGTCTGCACTGGGCTGTCATCATCCTGACCTAAACCAACTGGATCATTTCCGAAGTCTCTAGACTAGCTGGGGTCCAAAAATCCTAATCTCGCAGAGTCAGAAAAACAGACTGGAGATCGACACCACCTAACAAACAAAACTTAAAGGTTGCCAATTAGAGTGCCTCCTGATAACAGCTATCGAAGGAGAATCCTAATAATGGCAAGTGACGATCCTAACTGCCGACAACAATTAATACATACGCACAAGCATATCCTCCAGAGTCGGTATACCCCGCTCTCAGAAAAACATCATCCTGCGGATGGAAAAACGGAGCTAAAGCTCAACCATTACCCAAGGCTTTCTGAAGTTCCTGCCCAAGACGGCAAGCGAACATGGTGCCTTCATTGGATACGACTCTTGAAGGAACTCCGTGCAATGCACAACTTAACAAAGAACAACTGAGCAAACCGAGTATAACCGGGCAACTAGCATCCGAATGGAGTCAAACCCTGACTAAACCTGGGTAGACGCCATAACAAAAGTTGTGGAGATTTTCTCCCATTCCCACTTCGGAACGGTTAAAGGTTACAACTCTCCAGCCGGTCTCAGATGCTCAACCTAGCACACAACAAGACAGACACCTTGAACGAAATCCGAAACTTCACTCCTCATCCTGCCCACCAGTAACTGACTCACAAGTCACGTCACAATTTGGTGGAACTTGGATGAACACCGAAAGCTGACTGATGTGCCTGCTCTAGAATTTCGCGTCTCTACCCAATAGTATCAGGTACGGAAACGCGTCCCTAAATGTAGCACATCTGGTCATAATTCAAGGACTCTGAATCATTACCCAGCCGAGTATGCTCAAGTATCTCTGACGAACGAGCATCGGCGGGCAGTGCCTTGCGAAAGTGATTAAAGAAAAAGGTCGGGCGCGGACATGAGCAAGTTGTCCCCTCAGTAGAGGCGAACTTAAGCTGTACTCAACGATCGCACAAGAACTGTAAATCTGCAGAAGACTGTCTCAACAATTAACACCCGCTGCAGGAAGATGTATATTATGCTCTGGTGGTCCGTGAAAATTTGACACGACTCTCGAACAAGTAGTGTCTCCAAATCTCCAACGCACGACCATCGCGGCCATCTCCAGATCATGAGTGGGATATCCTGCTCGTACTTCCTCCAGATGTAGGGAAGCAAAAGTGATAACTCTATTGTGTCACCTCAGTACACAATCGAGCCCCACTCGCGAAACACTATAGTTAAACAACAAAGTCGCCCGAACCAGAAAGCAAAGAAAGAACTGATGCAGTTGTTAACCGAGTCTTGAACTGCTGAAAAACTCTGCACGCATGCCTCAGTCCAAAGAAAAGAAACCTCCCTTCCGGTCAGTTCAGTCAACGGTGTAGCACTACACTAGCAATTCTGCACGAAACGACGGTAAAAACCTGCTAAGCCCAAAAATCTGCGGACCTCCGCCCATACACAAGTCTGGGCCAAAACTGTATGGTCTCGATCTTCCTCAGAACCATACGAAAACCATCTCCCGTAACTACTAGACCTAGGAGTCAACACAAACAAGCCTGAAGGAACACTCCAAGAATCTAGCAACAGCTGGGGCTCTCCCAATGTCTGCAAAAGAAATCCTCAAGTGCTACTCCTGTCCCTCATGACACATTGAATAGACCAGAATGTCATTAATAACACAACAATAACTGGTTGAGGAATGGCCTGAAGAAATCCGTTCATCACCTCTGCGAATGCTGCTAGGGCATTGGTGAGTCCAATGAAACCACCAAAACACACAAAGCCCGTAGTACGCACAAGGCAGTCTTCGGAATGTCATCACTCCGAACCCGCAACAATGATGACCTGATCCCAAACAAACTTAGAAAATGTCTCGCACTCGGGAGCTGATCGAAGAAATCGTCAATGCGAGGTAAATGATACCTATCCACACCGTAAACCGGTTAAATTGACGATCAATCGATACACAACCTCAACTGTCGTCCTTCGCCTGACGAATAGAATAGGAGCTCCCCAATGCGAAACACTCAGACGCATAAGTCCCCCAACAAACAACTCGGCAGTTGATCCTTAAGCTTCCTAAGCTTCGCCATCTCATCTGGAACAACGTCGGAAAACTCTCGCATGAAACAAAGCCGGTCCAACAAACCCACCGTGGCTCCGGTATCATGAATGAACGCCAAGAATCCTCGACATCTTCTCCTCAAAAGCCGACTAGCGAAAAAGGCTGAATTCAAGCTGTGTGAGGCGGCAACACTGCCCTCCCATGCACAACAAGAACTGACTCGCTGGGAAAACAAACCCTGTCTGTTTTCTCACGGCAGTCCACAGAAGCATAGCACATAAGTAACCAGTCCATGCCCAGGAGAATGTCAAATCCAACATCTCTAGAAGGATCAAAACGACGGACGATTCTCTATCTCTTATCCGATTGGCACACGACTGAATTACGTGTCGCGCAACAAAAGAATCGCTGACAGAAGTTAACACATCAAACAGCTGATCTAGCTCACACTACTCTCGGCCCAACCATGGCACAAAGTGTGTAAAACAAACAAGTACATCTAAGAACATATGAATTTAGAATACCTGAAAACTCTGCATTGGACGCCCTCGCGTCCCGATGAGTAGAAGCAAACTCTCGTATCTGCCCTCTACCCGCAACTGACTGATATCCTCCCCGGTTAACTTTTCCCCTCTGAGCGAACCTTTCGCGACTACGACCTCTCAGAGTATGCATCTGATGCGGTGCTAAGGAACAATTTCTGACGAAGTGTTGAAGGCTCCCGCATCGAAAACATCCATGCAATGACTGCTGACCCTCCTGAGGATGAGAGCTGAACGACTGTCCTCGTCCTAAGCCTCTGCTACTCCCACGACGGTGACAAAATCTGTCTCGACGACTAAGCCTCTGTCTCTGGGCTGGTACACCGGTACGATTCCTCCACGGTTTCGGAACTCTCAAAGTCTCTGGAATACGTGTCTCGTCAACTAGGGCTGAATCCACTGGTGCTATGTAGGTGACGGAATGCTGCATGCTGATTGTAAGGAACAAATGGGTAACAGGGGTGACAACCTCCTGTCGCTGCGCTCGAACGGCCTCAACCAATTAACTCATAGTCTGACACATGTCCTGCATCTCTGCCACAAGTATAGCGATACTATCTGTAGAAGGCGAATCCATTTGCACCTGTGCAACGAGCGTGCCATCCTGGTCAGTCCTCGTCCTCCCGAGTCAATCCTGACCTCGACCCTCGCTGCATCACTCTGAGTCCCCATAGTCATCGGCGGCAAAAACTATAAATAGAAATAAGATTCGATATGAACACGGAAATAGAATCACAAGGATATGTCATCAAGGAAGGAATTTCAAGCAATTTGTACTTAGGTCACTTTAGGCGGAGTACCGCATCGTGTGTATGCTGCGGACATACACACACTATGTTACTCTGCTTAAGCTACCTACTCCATCATACCAAGGTCATCCTACACTCCGAAAGGTAAAACCTAGCGCTCTGATACCAACTTTGTCACGACTCGAAATTGGCAAGTGACGGCCCTAATACTACGACGTCTACAGGCGTACGCTGTAAAAGAAAACCAAAACCCAGAAATCTAAACCATTAAAAGACAAGAAAAGATAAGAAACATTGTTTAAACTTTTGAAAATCTCAAGTATAAATTTTTTAAGTCCAATTTACTTTCTTGAAAATTTCGGCAACACCTCCTTTGTAAAAACCAACCCCAAAAATGGGTACAACATAAATATAAAGTAAACCATCCCCAACGGGAGCAAATCCACGCCCAACGGCAGAAAACAACCACCACAACAGATATACGATGCCGTAGCGAAGAAATAAAAGACGATATAAGTAAAACTGCATAAAAGACATCCAAGTCACCAAAATATACAATATCGTCCACACATCAAGTCTCTAAGTCATACAAGATAATGGTAGATAGAGAGTTAAGGATACAACGAAATATACAACAAGCGACATTGGATAACCGCAAAACCTACCTAAGCAAAACTGCACACTGTCAGGCGAAGCGGTATCTGCAACAAAAGATGATACGACGGACGAAAATAGATCTGCCTCTGACTATCCTGAGGAACACCTGCAAAACACTGTGGCACAACGGGGGTGAGTTGCCAACTCGTGAATAGTAAAAAAACATATCCAGGTAATCGCGAGTATGTACGTACAGCGCGAATCTAACATAAGTATCTAATAGCAATGAATGGTCACATGTAATGAAATAATCATGAAAAATACACTAGCAGATACAATTAATACATGAAACAATAATATGGCGATATATATGTAACAATCATGTAAGGTACTCTATCAGGTACTACAAGTATATGAAGTAATGATATGACAATCGGTATGCAATAATCATGCAATAATGATATGAAAAGGTATATATGCAACGGTCATGAAAGGTACTCTAACAGGTACAACTAACACATGAAGCAGTGCATATAAATAAATATGAAGTATGGGATGAAACATGTCATTTCCACGGGATCCTGACATCGTGGTAGGATCAAAATCTATCAAGACAATCCAAATCCCAATTTCTCAAATTAGCCCCTAAATTGGCTCTCATATCATATAAGTCCCACAAATCCTTAATGTACAATATCGAATAAATCTTATATATCCTGAATGTACAAAGTCAAGTGAATCTCATATATTCTTTATATACGATATCAAGTAATCTCAAATGTCCTAAATCCAATATCAAGTGAATCTCTTATATTCTAGGTATTTTTGCATGAATAAATATGATGAAGTATATAAATTTATATGTATACATATATATTAGCGTCCAATTCCACTAATGTGTGTGTGTAACAGCATCCCATTCCACTGTTATATATACTTAGGAGTAAAATATCATGAAAACTAAGTGTTACGCATCGACACAAAATAATGATCTATCATGTGCTGTCACCAAGACTGGCACCCTGATAGGTACGTATCATACGCTATACCGAAAGCTCGAGTGCCTAGCTCTGACCCTCGCCTCTCGACGTATCTATACGGACACGACTCCCGTCGGTATCCCCCTGATAACCGCCGAGTCATTGGTAATGTCACCGGAGTGTATGGTTCCCCTGCCAGGCTCAATCGGCAAGGTCCATCAATTGTCTTGCCCTGGGATACCTCCGGGCCCCACCATGTACCCTCATAAGGCCCCTGACTCCTCGCATGGGGTATATATATCAGAACTGATAAATCTCATGGTGGATGCTCATATCAAAGGAAGCCGGGTTTTTCAAATAATGCATAATTTCATGAACTACCATGGTCCCCAAATCCAGAAAACTTCATGAGAAATCCATATCTCAATGCGAAAATCCATGAATATAATATATGCAACATAAAACTGAAATGTAAGCATATAAGGAAAAGCCGCTAATTAACTGCAACAAGTTAATATAAAATATCATGCGGTTCCTATTTTCTCCAATTCTAAATAATATCAAGTAAAGGTAAACATGTAGCTATAACTGATATATGCGTAAACATAAAGGTATAATAAGATATAGATATCTACCTATCAAAAATGATGTAATATACCCCCGGGTATAAGTGAAGTATGTATGCAAAGTATACATGTAGCTATATCATTATGTGTGTATATACCACCTATCACTAATGGTATAATACCCTATAGGTATACATGTAACTAGCATGTAAGCATATCAAGGCATATGTGTAAGTATATAGGTATACAGGTATGCTATAAGTCATATTCGTAAAGAAATATGAATCAATATCTCAATTTCCCTAACCAAACAATATCATATCTATAAGTAGCTTGTGCGTGTCATGGCAATTATTGACGGTGTGTGTGGAATACAATCAGTGCTCGTGCAACGTAAGCCATTAATAATAGTGCAGTGTCCTACGGATACTAGTCCAAGCACAACAATTAACTAAGTAGTAGGGTGTATACGCAATTCTAAATATGAAATAGAATATGCGACAAGTCAAGTCATTTCTAGCCCAGACGTATAACGCCATGCGGGCTATTCCCCTGTAGATGTTAAATCTACTCACCAACGCTCCTGGCTAAGTAAAGCCTACCACCTATTTTTCTTTTGTCGTAGCGTCCGAAGTCCCCGCCTGCGAACCAAAAATTTCATAAACATATCACATAAGTTAAATATCCTACATCGACGAAAAGACAAGAAACGCAAAGATAACACCCTGAAAATTACTCTGCGCACTTAGCGCATCTATCGCGCACGACATCGGTCAAAAACACTAATTATGGTCGCTAAACTATGAAACACCATGTCTAGACTCCGATCGTTCCGATCACGCAACACGACACAATTAAAAGTGAGGAATATAATAGATATGACCTCGGAACGACCAATTGAAACCACGTCGGAAAAACCCTGAAACCTAGTAAATAAGTTATCGCAATATTTTGCACTAGTTTCAAGCTAACACATATCTAGCGATTACAAACACCTTATAATAGCTTAACTAAGCTATCTAAACCATTTCTATATTTTTAACACTTGCTAGTTAAGTTTTAGAAAAAAACCTAGTAAGCAATATTCTTAATTAAACAAAGTAGTAATTAACAATAATTAGCAATTTCTACTGGGTCAAGCTTTTTCTAACCATAAATTAACACTTCAATTAACATTAAACACTTAAATCAAGCTTTAACCTTAACTTGAATTTCTTAAAACAAAATTATGAATAATGAATTAAACATGAAATTAAAAGCTCAAATTGACATCTAATTAAGCTAGCATAAATATTTAAACTTAACAATTAAGGATTAGGGTTAGGATTTTATACCTCAAATTAGCAACAAACTCCAAAATTTAATCCTCCAAAATGATGTCTTTCTTGAATATCCGAACAAGATTAAGGTTGAAGAAAAATGAGTATTGATTTAATTATGAATTTGTGTGATTTATTTAGGATTTTTGATGATCTTAATGAAGCAAAATGAGATAGAAATGGAGGGGAAAAATTTGGGGCAGCCAAGGAAGTGGCCGGCCAAAGCAAGGAGGGGGTTTTGTGAAAAAATGAAGAATGTTCTAGCGAAGTAATTCAATTAATGCCATTTAATGCAATATTGACACCTTTCATTTATTTTCTTTTTCTTTTTAAAATTTAATTCCATTGACCAAAAAAAATCTAGATATTTAAAAAGAAGGTTTTAAAATAATTGTAGTGATGATTTCTAATAATTCTCATTTAGAAGAAATTTCTCGATTTATGTGCATAATTTACCGGCTAAAATAATATTTTATTTGGGAAAAATTCTATCTGAACCAAAACCTCCCATATACCCCCAAAGTTCGCGCACTAGCTTTATTTTAGCTAAAATAGGTGCCGGCAAGTTTCTACGGACTTTTGATCAAAATAAGGTTAAAATGGAAAATACCGATTATTTTGCTCTAAAACGGAAAAATTCGCAAAATGATTTTTAAAACGTTACAGTATAGATCTCTGATGGGACCTGGGTTCCTTGGCCAAAACCACCGATCCATTGTTATCACAATACACAGGTATTGGATGCTCAATGTATGGAACCACACCAAGATCATCAATGGACTTTTCATCCAGACAGCTTCTTTGGAAGCATTGTTGGCAGTGATGTATTCAGCCTTCATCGTCGAGTCTTCTACGGTGTCTTGCTTGGAACTCTTCCAACACGCCTGTTCCCCTCCGAATGGCGGCCGAGACATGGAACGTCTGGCCTGAGATTCGGGGCAGATGCTAATTGGTGCTATCCGTCTACCTCTCCGAAGATGCCAAGTTGATTTATGGCACCGTGTATCGAAGGTTTAGACGGATGCGGCCGATGTAGCAGACTTCGTCAGATTCCCCCTCGTTTGAGGGGTTTTTGATTGTGGGGACGCTCTTCCCTGCAGGCGCAAGCCCCTGCAGTTAATTACGCTACCGCATCGCGGTAACAACTTTCTCCTTCTCCAGCTGGTCACTTCGTGTCGTGGGTGTTGTTTTATGTTTTATTGCCCGTGGATCGTCTACGGAGACTGAGTTATGTCGTCGCCCGTAGGGCATGGACTAGTCCAAATCCGCATTATCTTAAATTTGGGTTTGGGTGTTTGGTTTGAGGATACGTCAGCCATGCTTGGGGCTAAGATCAACTCAAACGTTTGTTAAGGATACGTTAGTCTAACTTTGTGACTAAGATCAACTTAACGGGATCGTTTAGATCCTACAAAAGAGTGTTTGGACTCTAATGTTCCAGTTTAGGGACATGGCGGTCCATCGTATATGTGGCCGTCGGGACCCGTCACCTCTCTGACGACGTTGAAGGATTACAACGGCGGATGTCAGAGGAGTTCAGAGATGTACCCTCGAGCCAGAGTTAATTAGGGGGATTCATAGTCCAGTCTGCTTGAAGGTTTAAGGACGCGTTAGCCATCTTTGGGGCTAAGATCAACTTAAACAGGACCGTTTAGATCCGACAAAAGAGCATATAGGGGCTCTATTGTTCTAGTTTAAGGACATTGTGGTCCGTGGGTAGTTTAAGGACATTGCGGTCCGTGGGTAGTTTAAGGACATTGCGGTCCATGGGTAGTTTAAAGACATCTCGGTCAATGGGTAGTTTTAAGGACATTGCGGTCCGTTGGTAGTTTAGGGACATTGCGGTCCGTGGGTAGTTTAAGGACATTGCGGTCCATGGGTAGTTTAAGGACATTGCGGTCCGTGGGTAGTTTAAGGACATTGCGGTCCATGGGTAGTTTAAGGACATTGCGGTCCGTGGGTAGTTTAAAGACATCTCGGTCAAGGTTAAGGACGTCATAGTCCATGGGTTTAAGGACTCCACAGTCCGGTATGTGCTCTGGATGCTTCACACGGGTTCACTGCCGTGCTAGGCGAGGACCAGGCTCCGCTCTGGATGCTTCACACGGGTTCACTGCCGTGCTCTGCGAGGACCAGGATCCGCTCTGGACGTTTCCCGCGGGGTCAAAGAGTGACGTTATCCACGTTCCACGTAACCAGGAATTTTGTATTATGCATGGGTTTAAGGACCCCACAGTCCATGTCATGAGTGGTCTTCGGGACCCGTCACCTCTTTGAAGACATTGAGGGATTACAATGCCAAATATCAAAGGAGTGAAGAGATGTACCCTAGAACCGGGGTGGATTAGATAGTCTTTGGCCCAATTTGGGTCAAGATTGATCGATTATGTTATGAGCCCATCGGCCCAGTTAATCACAGGTTGAGGACTTATGGCCAGCTTGGGCTAAGTCCAGTCAGGTCTGGAATATTGACTCTTTGTTGTTCCATTGAGGGAGAATGTTTGCCTCTATCCCTTTAGCCAATTGGGCCAAAGCCGGGTGTTAAATACTTCAGAGCAATCAGTGTTGAACACTGGGAATAAGATTGATGAGTTAGTGTTCAACACTAAGAGATAATTGGTGTTAGACACCAGTAATAAGGCTTTTTTCAAATTAGTGTTAAACACTAAAACAGATCAGTGTTGAACACTGCCGATAAGGCTTTTTAACCAGCATTGAATGCTAAGGCCCGACAGTGTTTTAACACTGGGCTTGAGAGTTTTAATTTTAGTGTTAAACACTAAGGCAAGAAGGGTCACGTGGCAGCACGTGAGAGCGCCCTCCCTTCAGTTGTTCTGCTGAAATTGTCACTTCTTTCAAAGCATCACGTGACATCACGTGATGGGCATTCAAATGCTTGTGTATTAGAGTTTCTGCCAAGGTCACGTGGATCACGTGGGGTGCTGCCTCAAAGGGACTTCTGTAGCTCTTTTGAGAGGGTCACGTGGTGACACGTGACCCTACCTCCATGTATGTAGTTTAGGGAATCTGTTGATCTTTCTTTTCAGGAATTAAATTCCTCGGGCTTTAATTTTCAAAGGAATTAAATTCCTACTTCCTTTCGATCCCTGAACCTTCTGTAGGAATTAAATTCCTTGTTTATGTGAAGAACTGGATAGGGTTAAACCCTAATGAAAGCTTTTAAGGAGCTAAACTTCTCGTTTTAAAGAAAGGGAATTAAATTCCTGCTGTTTCAACAGAACTATGTTCTTAATTAGGGTTAAACCCTGCTTCTTTTATTTTGAAGGAATTAAATTCCCATGATATAGGGTCGAGCCCTAATTTTATTTTAAAGGAATTGAATTCCTACAGTTCTGCGAGAATTAAATTCTCATGCTTGCATTCCTTCTCTATGTTTTGGATCTGCATGGCAGGATCTCGACCCATTGAGAATTAAATTCTCAACCTAAAGGGGAGATGTGCACTTTGCAGATCCTCTATCAAAGAGAGAAGAAATGTGCTCTTCTGTTTTATGTATCAGAGTTAAACTCTGTTGGGAATTAAATTCCCCCTCTTTCAAAAGGCCTTCCCTTTCTTACCTAGGGTTTTTGCAGAAGATCCAAGTCTTTTCCAAGTATCAAAGCTTTTCTCCTTTTTTCTTTCTCTGCGCGTGTCTCTATCTCTGTGTCTTTTGGCTCCTATTTATAGGAGAAGCAGCCGAATCAATCAGTTTTTGACGAATCTTCATGGAGATATTTGATTTGCATTCATTGTTCATTCTGGACCTTTGGATTATTAGGTGAATTTTATTCACCGTTGGATTTCAAACCCAGAGATTCTCCCTTTTTATTTTGGTTAGATTTAAGGGAGAAATCTTTCCAAACCCGAGATTTTCCATAAATAAATGACCTCTGAATCTTTAATTTGATTGGATGCATATAGTTGCGTTCCTTTGGCAAGATTCGCATTTCTCTCAGAATTTAATTCTGTTGACAAAAAGGGCTTTGA
This sequence comes from Agapanthus africanus, assembly GCA_030015575.1. NCBI lineage: Eukaryota > Viridiplantae > Streptophyta > Magnoliopsida > Asparagales > Amaryllidaceae > Agapanthus > Agapanthus africanus. The sequence goes on from CM057339.1 coordinate 398,428,065, forward strand.
AAGCCGGTCACGTGTGACCACGTGATCCATGGTCACGTGTGAGCACGTGACCCCCTTTGGAATGAGCCCTTTCCTTTCTTTTGCGCTGTCTTCTGATCGTTGCTTAAACGTCACGTGTTACCACGTGACACCTGGTCACGTGTGAGCACGTGACCCTTGTTTGAACTTTCTTTCTTTCGTTGTTCTGAAGAATGCGTTTGCTGCCTTAAACGTCACGTGCCAACACGTGACCCTGGTCACGTGGGAGCACGTGACTTCTTCTGAAGCCTTTTTCTTGACTTGGTCAGTTAACCGACGTGTCTTTGACGCTTGCATTTAAACGTCACGTGTCGCCACGTGACCCTGATCACGTGGGCGCACGTGACTCTCCTTGAAGCTTTTCTTTTTCTTCTTCGTAGTCAGGGAATTGAACTTGCCTTAATGACGTTTTTAGGTGTCACGTGCCAACACGTGACCGCTAGTCACGTGTAAGCACGTGACCCTCTTCTGAAGCTTTCCACAGAAGCTTTCCTGATTTTAAATCAGGAAACAAATGCCCCCACAGCGTTGTTCTCACGTGTCTGCACGTGAGTGCAACGCTGTCATCTCTTGCGACCGTTGGATTCATTTAGGGATTTGGGAGATGAAGCGTTTCCACTGTTTTCTATAAATACCGCTGTCTCTTCATAGGAGCCTTCACTCTGCTCGTCTTCTTCCTCTGAGAACTTTTCTTTGAGAATTTAATTCTCTTCTTCTAGAGCTTAGTTCTCTGTTTTAAGATTTTCCAGAGTTTAACTCTGTTCGAAAAGGACCCTTTTTCCTCAGGTAATGGTAATCGAAGCACCTTTGTTTTGACAAAACTTTCTGGATTTAAAATCCAGATCGAGTGTTTCCCGAAGAACTCATTTTTTCTTCAAGTAATTTAACCAAAATATGAGACCACTTGACTTCCCGCAGTAGATCACTTAGGGTTCAGATGATCCCTTAGGGAGATGATGATGGCGGTTCAAACTTATGGAATTTAATTCCATTCAAAATGTTTCTGGGAATTTAATTCCCATTCCTTAGTAAGGAATTAAATTCCAGCGAAGAACTCGATTTCTTCACACAGAGAATCTCTGGGGTCTCTTGGCTCGAGGCGGTTCTTCTGCAATTAATGCGATGGGGATTTTGTAATGATTCTCGTGACTTTTATTTCAGGTATCATGGACGCCCACCTGTATCGTCTTGACGAGATCATTTCGTACGGGAATATTCGTGCGCTGGGCCGCAGTCAGAACCAGGAGTTCACTGATGCTCAGTGTGCCGAGATCATGGGCCGCTTCGACGAGTACAATCACAGGCTACTCCCCCGTCGCTCTTCTCTTCTGAGGCCGATCGTGCTGGCAATCCGGGAGGCACTTCCTCTCTTTTGCGCCGGCATACCGCTCGGGGACTTAGACACTGCCGAGGATAAGGTGCATTCGGTGTACTTTATGGGCTTGATCTCAAAGAGGAGGCGGGATGATCTCATTGATCTCCTTCATCAGCTTTTTCAACAATCAGCCATACTGGGCGCCTATCGGAGGGTAGAGGACATCCGCGGGGACCCCGATGCTTGTGACCGTGAGAGAAAGCATACTCGGGAGATTCGCAATGTTTGGAAGGTCTTGAATAAAGTTAATTTTGAGTTCCTCAACCCATGCCCCGCATCTGAAGTTTTACCATTGTAAATGTGTCCTCCAGATTTTGTATGAACCTCTTGAAGTATGAATGACAAGTTTTATTATGTTTTCTTTTTTTTTCCTATGCTTGCATGCCCTTTTTCTGGAATTTTATCATTTCACTATTGTTGTTGCTGGTGCTTTCAATATGCATGGTGCTATTCTATTTTCTAGTGCACGTCAAATTTGGGTCTCACACGTTCCGCACGTGGGATCATTTGATGGGACTGTTCACAAAAATCTTCCATGCCGCATTTTTAGCGCGCAGTATCAGATGCGTAAAAGGAGCCTTGGAAATAGTTATTTCTCCTTGATTTTCGATGCCTTTTCTTTTTTTTTGGGCCTTGGAAACATCTTTTGCATGCAAGATTTTCCGCGCATAGCACTTAATGCACTTCTTTATATTCTTGAGGCCATAGCCTATCTTCTCCTCACAGAGAAATTCATTCCCATGTCGACGTGATTTAATTTGAGGAGTATCTGAGCGCTATGGCCTGCAACCGCCCACACGCTCGTCGACAGCCATGGGAAGTGCCTATCGAGGAGATGATCCCTCGCTTTGCCGCTCGGTTGGTGGATCCCCTCCTTACCGACAACGAATGCGACTCAGCTATGCATGAACTCTCGATCCGTAGGGGGTCTCCTCTCCCGATGGGTTCTCTCTGGCTCCGGATGATTCTCGCGGCCGTGCTTGCCGACATCCCTCCTCACCCAGCAGAGATGACCCTGGCGATGCTTGATGCGGCGGAAGAGAAGCTCGAGGGCTTTCATGAAGCGTGCCTGATTACTCAGGCTTTGAAGGATTGCTCAATTTATCTGCTGGGCCAGATCAAGGCCCGGCGAGCTATTATGTCTGCTTTCGCGGACGAACATGGCGCCAATCGATGGGGAGCGACTCCTCGTGAGAACCGTCGCTTCGATGTGCTGGAGAAAGCAGAGAGAGAGATGGAGAATTTTGTCCTTTGCTTCGTTAACCCCTGTGCCGTTGATCCCACGTATGGTGACCTTTTTCGTTAGCGTAGAACATTTTTTTTTTTTTAAATTAGTCTCTCCTTTTTTATGCTTTATGCAGAACTTCGATGTAGGCTTGGTACTAGTATGTATGTTTCTGCTTGCATAAATAAACTTTGGATTCTTCTCATGAGAACTTTCTTTAATTGCAAATGCTATCATCACTTTCCTGCGCATCAGCCCCTTTTTGGGCATTATGAATGTTCATGCAATTGCAAATGCTATTACTATTTTCTTTTGAATACTCATATGATTGCGATCGCATGCTTGAAATATGTCGGAAATCCTTCTTGTTGCCTTTCACGTCAGGTGACATGAGCGCGTTTTAGATCGACTACTCCCGTCGGCTGGAAGCCCATTTATACGGTCTTGTAAATGTCATGTTTGCGAGGCCGCGGTCACGAAAGCGAGCTTACGTGGTCACGTAGCGAACATATCGTTATGCGAGAAAAAGGCTCGGCCATAAATTTTCGGAGAGGGAGCTAGCTTCCAAGGCGCTGAGCGAGCTTCACGCTATCCTTATCACCCAGGCCAACCAAGCGTATGAACTCTGACGGTTGCTTCAGGAGTTCATCAAAGAGGTGGTGGCTCTCGACAGAGCTGTCACGTTTACTCGTGAGAGGGTCGAGGCTCATAAGGTCACCAAGAAAGAGCTCGACGCTCGGCTTGCTTCGTATCAGGCTCGGCAAGCTCAGGCGGAGGCTTGTCTTCTGGAGATCTTGCGTCATGAAGCCGTGTCTCAACAACAAAACGATGAGTTGCTAAAATTATTGCACCGCCCGCCGGCTTAAGGACTTGTATCTTTTCTTCTATTTTTTGTACATACTCATAAATAAGGGTATCTTCCTTTTTTGTTTCTTTCATGAATTGTACTTTGTATCCATTTTGGCTTATGAATAAAAGATACAATTTTCCTTTCAATGGTGTGTCCTCTTTTTATTGGATGCATTTTGCGGATATTCTATCTTGATCTCCTTGCAGGACAGCGGTGGCTCAGGATTCGGGGTTAAGATCTGCTTCCTAAGACTTCTGCATTTTACGAACCACGAGGGTCTCATAAAGAGTTTTCCTTCTGGTCGTGAGGACTTATAAGTGTTGGATGCGGTTACCCTCGCCCGTGTTCTACGGAGTCAGGGGTTTCTCCAGATATTGTAGTTTAAAGACGTCGCGGTCAAGGTTAAGGACCTCATAGTCCGTGGATTTAAGGACTCCACAGTCCGATGTTAGTTTTAAGACATCACGGTCAAGGTTAAGGACCTCATAGTCCGTGGATTTAGGGACTCCACAGTCCGATGTTTGGTTACAGGGACCCGTCACCTCTTTGAAGACGTTGAGGAATTACAACGCCGGGCATCAAAGGAGTGAAGAGATGTACCCTTAAACCGAGGCAAAAATCTGTGAGGAATAGGGGTGGTTGGTTGTTAGTTTTAAGACATCGCGGTCGAGGTTAAGGACGTCATAGTCCGTGGATTTTAGGGACTCCGAAGTCCGGTGTTTGCTCTGGATGCTTCACACGGGTTCACTGCCGTGTTTGGCGAGGACCAGGCTCCGCTCTGGGCGTTTTCCGTGGGGTCAAAGAGTGACGTTATCCACGTTCCACGTAACCAGGAATTTTGCACTAGATGCTTCACACGGGTTCACTGCCGCGTTAGGCGAGGACTAGGCTCCGCTCTGGATGCTTCACATGGGTTCACTGCCATGCTCTGCGAGGACCAGGATCCGCTCTGGACGTTTTCCACGGGGTCAAAGAGTGACGTTATCCGCTTTCCACGTAACCAGGAAGTTTGCACTAGATGCTTCACACGGGTTCACTGCCGCGTTAGGCGAGGACTAGGCTCCGCTCTGGATGCTTCACATGGGTTCACTGCCATGCTCTGCGAGGACCAGGATCCGCTCTGGACGTTTTCTACGGGGTCAAAGAGTGACGTTATCCGCTTTCCACGTAACCAGGAAGTTTGCACTAGATGCTTCACACGGGTTCACTGCCGCGTTAGGCGAGGACTAGGCTCTGCTCTGGATGCTTCACATGGGTTCACTGCCATGCTCTGCGAGGACCAGGATCCGCTCTGGACGTTTTCTACGGGGTCAAAGAGTGACGTTATCCGCTTTCCACGTAACCAGGAAGTTTGCACTAGATGCTTCACACGGGTTCACTGCCGCGTTAGGCGAGGACTAGGCTCCGCTCTGGATGCTTCACATGGGTTCACTGCCATGCTCTGCGAGGACCAGGATCCGCTCTGGACGTTTTCCACGGGGTCAAAGAGTGACGTTATCCGCTTTTCACGTAACCAGGAAGTTTGCACTAGATGCTTCACACGGGTTCACTGCCGCGTTAGGCGAGGACTAGGCTCCGCTCTGGATGCTTCACATGGGTTCACTGCCATGCTCTGCGAGGACCAGGATCCGCTCTGGACGTTTTCCACGGGGTCAAAGAGTGACGTTATCCGCTTTCCACGTAACCAGGAAGTTTGCACTAGATGCTTCACACGGGTTCACTGCCGCGTTAGGCGAGGACTAGGCTCCGCTCTGGATGCTTCACATGGGTTCACTGCCATACTCTGCGAGGACCAGGATCCGCTCTGGACGTTTTCCACGGGGTCAAAGAGTGACGTTATCCGCTTTCCACGTAACCAGGAAGTTTGCACTAGATGCTTCACACGGGTTCACTGCCGCGTTAGGCGAGGACTAGGCTCCGCTCTGGATGCTTCACATGGGTTCACTGCCATGCTCTGCGAGGACCAGGATCCGCTCTGGACGTTTTCCACGGGGTCAAAGAGTGACGTTATCCGCTTTCCACGTAACCAGGAAGTTTGCTGATTGTATCCGCATTTCCCGGGATGGGGGTTGACTCTTGGCGATATGTGTCGCCGAGTCATGGAACTTGGGGTTGCCGCTGTTCCGTTTCGCTTGATGTTGTGTCGTCGAGACAATGAAGCTAGGAATTTGGCCTTCGCTTCATTTGCTGGTGTCGCGTCTGCTGTATCAAGACGAATGCCACGGTGATGAACACTAAGTTATCTGTGAACCGCTGAGATTTTGCAAGTTGTCCCATCATTTCGGCCATTTTGTCATGCATGTGTGGCTTGCTAGCTTTTTGCGGCAAGCTCGGATTTCTTGGATACGGGTTTCGGCATCAGCACCGCTACAACTGGAATGTTGCCAGGAGCGGATCATCATTTGCCTCTGTCGACGTTTGAACAAAGGGTGGCTTAGCAAACAGGGTTAAGGGTCCTGTCGACCAAGGCTTTTGACTTCATGAGCCGTAAGGGTCTCACAAAGGTGTTTCTCCCTACAAGTCGTGAGGATCTTGCAGGTGTGTTTTCTCCTTAAGAATCGTGGGGATTCTTAAGTGCATGTTCTCTTGTAAGTCGTAAGGATCTTACAAAGAGGATTTTCCCCTTATAAGTCGAGAGGACTTGCAAGGGTTGTTCATCATGTAGATATATCCCCAGTCACGGGTGGGACTTTGTTAGTAAAATGTCTATTCGCGCCCGTGGATTGTATACAAGGGTCAGTCCGAGCCGCTTGTAGGGCAATATCGAAGGTTGTGGGAGTTGCTTAAGAACAGGTTAAGGTTTCTGTAACTTAAGACTTTCAAATCTTATGAGCCGTGAGGGTCCCATAAGAGAATTCTCCTTACGAGTCGTGAGGATCTCGCAAGTGTAATTTCTCCTTAGGAATCGTGAGGATCCCTAAGTGTGCTTCTCCCTTATGAGTCGTAAGGATCTCACGCGGGTGGTTTCTCCTTACAAGGTCGAGAGGACCCTGTAAGTGTCTTTTAAAGAGGCTGCGCCCTTTCGGGTTTTCACAAACACTCGCCGGTAGCCCTGCTGTTTTTACTCACGGAGCCCTTTCGGGTTTTCATCCGTGCCCATTTTGCTTTATGGACATACCGTTTTTTTTTTTTTTTTTTTTATCTTGCCAGCCTAAGGGTGCTGCAGCAGTAGTTTAGGGACGTTTCGGTCCGTCGTTAGTTTAAGGACGTTTCGGTCCGTCGCTAGTTTAAGGACGTTTCGGTCCGTTGATAGTTTAAGGACGTTTCGGTCCGTCGTTAGTTTAAAGACGTTTCGGTCTGTTGATAGTTTAAGGACGTTTCGGTCCGTCGTTAGTTTAAAGACGTTTCGGTCTGTTGATAGTTTAAGGACGTTTCGGTCCGTCGTTAGTTTAAAGACATTTCGGTCTGTTGATAGTTTAAGGACGTTTCGGTCCGTTGATAGTTTAAGGACGTTTCGGTCCGTCGTTAGTTTAAAGACGTTTCGGTCTGTTGATAGTTTAAGGACGTTTCGGTCCGTCGTTAGTTTAAGGACGTTTCGGTCTGTTGATAGTTTAAAGACGTTTCGGTCCGTCGTTAGTTTAAAGACGTTTCGGTCTGTTGATAGTTTAAGGACGTTTCGGTCCGTCGTTAGGGGAGGGCCAGCTGCTGCTTGTAAAGTCTGAGCCTAGGAAGATAGCGAGCGGACATAGTCGTCGTCATCTATCGTTGACCCAGGCTGTGGCTCACTAGGCATAGTATTTCTTCAAGAAGCGGCCATTTATTGGCCTGAAAGGCCTTTCACCGTGCATGTCCACGAGTAGGTAGGCTCCACCCTGGTAAACCTGGTCTATGATGTACGGGCCTTCATAGTTTGGCTCGAATTTTCCCCGCTTGGCACGATTGGGGATCATAGGTCTTTTGACTACCAGCACGAGTTCGCCTTGGCGGAATGCCCTTGGCCTGGTCAATCTTTCGTACGAGCGCGTCATCTTTGCTTTGTAGGCTTCTAGATGTTGTTGCGCTATGAGTCGGGTTTCGTCGAGGGCATCAAGCTCCTCAAGTCGAAGGTGGGCATTTTCTTCGTCGGTCAGTTCGTGGTGGACTGCCACTCGTAGAGAGGGTAACTCTATCTCGAGGGGGAGTACTGCCTCCGTCCCAAATACCAACGCGTATGGCGTTGTATTTGTGGCCGTCTTAAATGTAGTTCGATAAGCCCAAAGGGCTTCTTGCAGCCTCTCGTGCCAGTCTCTCTTATTCCGGGAGACGGTCTTTTTTATGATCTTCGTCAAGGTCTTATTGAAGGCCTCGGCCAGACCGTTGGCTCGTGGGTTGTAAACTGAAGAATACCTCCAGTCTATATTGTGCTGCTGCGCGAAGCGGCTAATCTTATGGCTCCTGTAGGCTGGCCCGTTATCGGAGATAATCCGCCGTGGGGTTCCAAACCGATAGATGACGTGCGTTTTGAAGAAATGGAGGATATTCTCTGTCTTCACTTCCCTCAGTGGTACTGCTTCTGCCCATTTGGAGAAGTAATCAGTTGTCGCCAGGATAAAACGGTGTCCCCGAGATGATGCTGGTTCAATGGGGCCGACTATGTCAGTCCCCCACATCTCGAATGGCCAGCTGGCCACCGTTGGGTGTAGCGGATTTGGATGTTGGTGGATAAAGTCTCCATGAATCTGGCACGAGTGGCATTGCTTTGCATACTCGAGGCAGTCCTGGATCATTGTGGGCCAGTAGTAGCCCATTCGTTTAATCTTTAACTTCATCTTTGGGCCTGCTTGGTGAGAACCGCAAAGTCCGTCATGAACTTCCTGAACGACTTTTTCTGCTTCGTCAGGTCCTAAGCATCTCAGCCATAGAGAATCGAGCGATCTCTTGTATAGGGTATTGTTGACGAAAGCGAAAGATAGAGCTCGTTTCATGAGCTGATGTCTTGAAGACGCTTCTTCGGGCATTCGGCGGGACTTAAAGTAGTCTATGAAGACTTCCCTCCAGTCTTCGGCCTTCTCATGGTCCTTTATTTGTAGGGTCATCTGCTCAGTCGCTCTCTTTTCTTTGCATGATTCCGGAGATATTTCTGCCGGGGCGAGCACTCGACGGCTTTGTACCACGATTCTGACGTCATCGAGGTTCTTGTCAGCCAGTTCTTTAGCGAGTTTGGCCAACGCGTCTGCTTTGCTGTTTTCCGCGCGCGGTATGTTCTCCAAAGTATAGGAGGGAATTTGGGCCAACAGCTGTTGCACCTTTTCGCCGTATCTCACCAACTCCGGTTTGCACGTTTGGTAGTCACCATTAACTTGGCTAACGACCAGCTGAGAATCCCCATATATAAGGAGGTCTTCAATTCCCATGTCAATGGCAAGCTCGAGACCTGCTATCAGGGCTTCGTATTCAGCTTCATTGTTTGTCCTCGGCTCTGTTAAGGAGAAGGCGAAGCGCATTATCCCTCCTTGTGGAGTCGCAAAGATGAGGCCTATCCCTGACTTGATCATTGGGATACCTTGCTTTTGTTTCTTTATAGAGGACGCTCCATCGAAATAGAGTTCCCATCGGGTGCTTTCACCGCTAATCGCATCAAATGCATGCTCGTCCGGCAAGTCACAATTCAAAGGAGAATCGGCCGGTATCGGGTGCTCAGCGAGGAAATCGGCAATGGCCTGGCCTTTCACTGCCTTGAGAGGTTGATATGTTATCGAGAACTCCATCAAGAGCAGGGCCCATTTAGCGAGTCGTCCCGTCAATATGGCTTTTGACATCATGTATTTAAGAGGATCCACTTTCGAGATGAGGCAGACTTCGTGTGCCAACGCATAGTGCCTGAGCTTTGTTATCGCGAAGATTAACGCCAAGCAATGTTTTTCAATGGGAGAGTAATTGCTTTCTGCCCCCAGTAGAACTCGACTTAAGTAGTAGAGTGCTCTCTCTTTCCCCTGATCGTTCTCTTGCGCCCATAGTGCGCCCAAGGAACCTTCGAGGGCGGTTGTATAAAGAATGAGGGGTTTTCCCTTGACCGGCGCAGCTAATACCGGCGGGTTCTGCAGGTACTGCTTGATCTCGTCTAGTGCACCTTGGCATTTTTGATCCCAAACGAATGGGGTTCCCTTCTTCATCAGGTGACCGTAGGGGCGGCATTTGCCTGAAAGATTTGCGATAAATCGCCGGATGTATGCGAGCTTCCCTTGGAGAGACCGCAACTGTTTGAGGGTTCTTGGCGGGGGCATTTCCATGATCGCTTTAATCTTTGACGGATCTATCTCAATACCTCGGTGTCGGATGACGAATCCCAGGAATTTTCCCGAGGAGACTCCAAACGCGCATTTGAGGGGATTCATCTTCAAATTATATTGCCGAAGGCGTTGAAATACAGTCTCTAGATGCTTTAAGTGATCTTCGTATGACATACTCTTTACTACGAGGTCGTCGATATAGCACTCGACGATGTCATGTATGAGGTCGTCGAAGATCTTTGTCATGGCCCTTTGATAGGTAGCGCCGGCGTTCTTTAGACCGAAGGGCATAACCCTGTAGCAAAATACACCCAAAGGGGTCCGGAAAGCGGTGTGCTTCTGGTCTTCGGGATGCATTTTTATCTGATTGTATCCTGAGGAACCATCCATAAAGGAGAAGATCTCGTGAGTGGAGGTGTTATCTATCATTAGCTCGGTTACCGGTACTGGGAAATCATCCTTTGGACAGGCCTTGTTGAGATCCCTGAAATCCACGCATATACGCACCGTCCCATTCTTCTTCATCACCGGGACGATATTGGCGATCCAATCGGGATATTGTACTTCTTGGATAAATCCAGAATCGATTAGTTTTTTGACTTCGGCGTTGATGCTCATCTCCAACTCGAGTCGCATCCTCCTTGGCGCTTGCTTGACTGGCTTGATGTCCGGGGATATTGCTAATTTATGCACGGCAACTTCCGGATCTAATCCTGGCATCTCAGAGTAGTTCCACGCGAAGCAGTCTTTATGTCGTAGAAGCACGTTCTTTAACGCGGCCACCCTTTCTTCAGAGAGTAGCTCGCTGACAAATGTTGGTCGCGGGTCCTCTGCCGATCCCAACTCAATTTTCCTGAGGTTATCTGCAGTAGTATGTATACCGTCTTCCAGTTCTTTCGGAGCAGGCGGGAATTCTGAGATAACCTCATCCTCGCTGTTTTCGAAGCACCGGGGAGGGTTGTCTATCGTAATCGTATAACAGGTGCGAATCCACTCTCGGGGCCGAGGCGGATCCGGCTCCGCTCTTGCGGCCTTGGGCTCGTGCTTTCGTGGCGGCGTTACCCTCCAGCTGTTGGATAAAGCGAATCTGCCCCGTCGGTACTGGTCCTCGACCCAGTTCTTGAAGGTGAAGCAGTCTTCGGTAGGATATCCTGCGGCTCGGTGATAAGAGCAATAGCCCGAGCGAGAGGCCTTATTAGCTTGCTCAGGGTGTTTAGACTCCGGAAGCGCGATCATCTGATGTTTTAGGGCGAGCTTGAGTAACCTTTCCGTCTTGTCTCGGGGGAAGGAGTACGCTCGACTCATCTTTTCTATGAAGGGCGAATCCGAGCTGTGCAGTACTCGACCTCGTAACCCTCTAATCCTGCGTCGTTGTTGTCGGCTCTTTTTTCCGCTTCTCGACTTATTTCCGTCTCCGCGTCGGGCCTTTCGCATGATGGGTTGACAAGGATGAGCATTCTTGCCTTTCGCAGCCTGTTGAAATAGACGTTGCGCCCTGGCCTTCTCGTAGATGGCCATTTCGTGGTTGGGGTCTTCCCGACCTTTCTGACCCACTTTCTTGATAGGCTTGTCCATTTGTTCTAGAAATGACGGACTTGGCGCCTCAATCGCGTGGTCTGGTTTTGATGAGGGGTTGGCATCTCCTGACAGGGCGTCCTCTTCTTCATCAAAGGTATATATAGCGTAGCTGTTATGAACCCGTTCTCGTTTTCCGGTTCTCGCGTATCCAAGCCCGAGTGTCTCCATTTTCCCATTAGGCAATTTGCGTTGGGTTCCAGGGACATCCCAAATCCTGTTGTAAAACCGAGCCTGTTGAACAGTTTGTTTTAAGGGTACCCCTTGGTGCTTCAATAGCTTTTTTAATCCATTTGTATAGTATCTGGGCAAACGGATGGGCTGGAGTCTGTCGCATGTAGCATCTACGCCGTGCCAGATCTCTTTCTCTACTTTCGACTCTGAGGATCGATAAAATAGGATCATCTTCTCACCCTTTCGCCTGGGGGGGACGCAAAACGTTTGCAGCTCTTGCACACTGTGAGCTTGAAGCGTGTCGAGGTCCTTGTAGTGTTCTCGCGGTACCATGGTGATCTGCAAGTTATGGTCATCGCCAGGAGGTGCTTGTATTGAAAGCCTATCGGAGAATACGGCATTGACCTCATCTTCCGAATCACTTCCGAAGACCAGTATGGGGATGGGCGTCCTCCGGTTGTTGCGTTGAGCTGGCCCCGTATAAACTATCTCTTTTTCTTCTTCGGTATCGCTTCCGAAAACAGGGATGGTGGCGGCGGCCTTGTTCTCCGAGTCGTGACACCTTTCTGTATCTTCAAAGTCTGGCAAAAAGTATTTCGCATCCTCGTATTTGCGGACTTCGTTCACGGAAAATGGGTTCAGCTCACCCGTTACAGTATACTCGAAACCATTTTTAAAGTACTTCATACACTGATGTTGTGTAGAAGGGACGATGTTGTACTCGTGTAACCAAGGACGGCCGAGCAAGGCATTGTAACAGGTCTTCGCGTCAATGACATGGAATTTGATGTCTGTGACGAGAAGCCCGAAGCGTAACGTTAGTATCACAGATCCAAGAGTCCGTGACGATTGTGAATCGAAACCGGAGATAGTAATTTTGTCCCGAGCGAGATGCTGCACACTCATGCAGATTTCCTTCAACACCCGAACATTAAGGAGATTAACGGAGGATCCGTTATCCACCAGGATCTTGCCTATCTTGATGTCATGGCAGTACCCAGAGACATATAGGGGACGGTTATGGTCGCACGTCCCGAGAAGGAGGTCTTCATCACCGAAAGTGACGTCGGCCGTATGCACTTCTTCCAGTTCGTCCTTCATCTTTTCGGTGGCGAGAAAGGCTTGGAATTGCTCAGGTTCTTGTAGTGCCTTAATTAGTGAGTCCCGTGCTTCTTTTGATAATAGGAGGGCGTCGAGAATGCTGAGCTGAGAAGGTAGCTTCCTTAGATGCGCGAGGATGTTATAGTCCACTTTACTCCTCTTAGGAGGGTCTTTGGCAGCCAGTTCTTTCGCGACTTGGTCATCCAAAGTGATATCTTCAGTGACCTTTTCCTTTCCCTTATCTTTTATGTTCGTAGGCCCGAGATTCTTTTCCGGGAGTGTGCGATTGCGCAGCTGAGTGTTTCCGCAGGCTTCGGATTCCTCATCTTTCCTTAGCGCGGATTCTTCAAAGAGAGGGCCCAGAGTCACTTCTTCGTCAGAGTCGCTTCCAAAGGTGAGGACTTGCGACCCCTCGGTATGAGCCATATAACAGTTGCCAGTAATTCTGTTGGGCCCGTCAACGGCGCTTCTTTGCTCCCGACGGCTCTTGCGTTTCATGCGTTTGAAATGTTGCCGACGAGCAACATATCCTTGCCACCATATCTTAAAGGCGTCGCACTCCTCTGTGGGGTGTGAGACTTTCCGATGATATGCACAGTAATTGGGGTGCTTCTCCGCCCCATTGTGTGTGTTTCCTTCCGAGGGGGGTAGCCTCATCCCCATTGACATGGCTTTGGCGAACCTTTTCCTCGTCTTGAATATCTTCTTGTCCATTTCGGATGCCTTTCGCTCTGGCAGGGGTAGCTCAACTCTTTGGTTCAGTCGCCCGCATTTGGTTCCTCCTGATGCTGCCATCTCGCGCTCCTGATCCGCTTTACTTTTTAGACGAATCTCGTCTAGGAAGGCATTGATCATATCAGTTGTCAGCCTCGCACGCTCTGGTTCGGGCTCTGCCTTCGGCTTCTTAGTGATAGGAGTTCTCTCATCATCGGTAAACGAGTGGGAGATCATGTTGCAACTTGCCGCATATCCCTCGAATTCGTCCGACGAGTTTGCTCCATCATCGTCCTCTTGAAAGATGTGGCTGAGGAACTCTTGCAGTGTGACAGGAGTTCGCGCCTTCTGATTATATTCTTCTAGTGCGTCGATTTGCTTCTGCAAGTTTGTTTGCTCGTTTCCAAGCTTCGCGGGCTTCTTGGATTTCTTCTTCTTTTTCTTCGAAGCTTTTGACGGTTGGGCGTGAGTATTTGGGCCCTTATCAGCAGTCTTCGTAGTTGCGCGGGGCTTCACTGCTCCTTCGATAATTCGAGGTTCAAGAGGGTCCTTCCATTCGAATGCAGGACACGCATGAAGGTCTCTCAGCATCCTTTTGGTCTTCGTTGATAGCGTGACTTCCCATGGAACTTCTTCGATAAAGGAGCAGGTTGCCCCCGGTGTGTCTGCCTTTTTAGGAGTATGTGGTTGTGGCGGGTTCACCTTCCACTTTTCGGACAGTACAAACTTCCCCTGGAGGTATTGATCTTCGATCCATCCTTTGAAGACGAAGCAATCTTCAATCGGATGGCTTACCGTCTGATGGTAAGGGCAATAGTTGGGGTTATTCACCTCGGTGGGTTGTGGCGGTCGCCTTGGATTCGGAAGGTTGATAAGTCTGTTGCGTATTGCCAGCTCAAATAACCGTTTTGTCTTGTCTCGTGGGAACGAGTAGGGACGCTTCATCTTTTCGTTATAATATCGGCGTCTTTCTTCCAATTGATCTGCCGATTTCGGGGCGTCAGGCTGCTGTTGGGCGTTCGCGACAAAAGTCGCCCTTCCTTTACCCTTGTCATTCCGAGGTTCTGGCTTCGGGGCAGGTGGTCTATGACCCATCTGGTCCATCTGAGCCAACTTGTCGATCAGAGCCTGGAATGTGGTTGGCTTAAAGAACATCATAAACTGGGAGATAGTTGCGTGGGGGTCTAGGGTTCCCACGAACATACCCACTGCGGGTGCTTCCTCAATGCGTTGCTCGCATTTCGACCACAAATTCCGCCAGCGTATAGCGTACTGGACCCAGGTTTCGCCCGGCTTTACCCTGGCGTTAATCAAAGCAGTAATTGGAGTGTGCTCGCTGGCACTTGCGAACCGCTGAGTGAACAACAACTCCATTTCAGTGAACGTTTTGATGGAATCGTTCGGGAGTTCCGAATACCATTCGAACGCTGTTTCTGATAAGCTGCCAACGAACTGACGGAGTAACAGTTTATCGTCACCGCCGGTGTTACCGCAGAGGGCCCGGAACTGGGCGACGTGTTGATGAGGATTGCCGGTCCCCTTATACACATGGAATTTCGGTATCGTATAGCCTTGCGGATATTTGATTTGATCGTACCAGCCTGGATACGGTCGTCCCGTTTTCACGACTTGGCCAGCTGCCTCAGTTGCATGATGGACCCGGATTTGCTGGGCTATATAGTCAGCCAAGTCAGCCTTAGAGATCGTCTCTTCTTTGGCTGTTGAGAGGGCTGGTGGTGGATTTGATGTCTCTCCTCGGTCGTCCTCCAGAATAATCGGAGGATCTTCGGCGGGTAAGTCTTGCTGGATCATCATTCCTATCACATCTTGAAAGAGAAGGCCCATCCGTTGTATGTTGGCCGCTTGTTCAGCAGCCTCTTTGTCCCTTTTCTCCAGTGTCCGGCGAAGGAATTCAGCGTCGGTTTCTTCCTCCCGGCGTGCGTCTGAGGACGCTTCTGGGTTTTCCTTTGGCCCGGTGAGCGCGGCCATAGCATTCATTATTTCTTGGAGCTTTTGTTGCTGCTCCTGGGATTTCGTTACGGATCGGGTTAGCGGTCGGTGGCCTGTAGAAGTGCGGCTCTCCTCCTTTCCGGAGGCCATGTATACGGTGTGGACCATCATGCCCCCAGACTTAGGGTGTCCGGGCTTGTTGCTTGTAGCCGTCGTTGCACGTCGAGGGATCTTCTCGGGCTCCCTCCTTTTATGAGCCATGGAGGTTGAGGGGGCCGTCGAGGCGGGCATCCAAACAGCCTTTTGGGTTTTCGCCTGGTGACCAGCTTTCGGTTGGATTTTCGGCTTCTTGTGCTGGCGGGAGAAGTTTGGATCGATGATCGAGTCTCGGGCTTGCCGCCAAACCTTATAGATTTTGGAAGACAGCCGTTGAGGAGATCGGGGCTGTTCTGATTCTATTTCCACAACCTTTTCTGATGGGGGAGGAGACCTCTTCAGCACTGCGGTAGGGGAATTCCTTCGCACCTTATTTAGCATTTCAAAGCTGTTTCCAGTTAGAACAGCAGCATTAACTTCTACCGCCGGGGCTGGTGGAGTCAATCCAGAGGGGGAGTTGCCCCCAGCCTTTCTTATTCGGCGCCAATGACGACGTCGAGCGCGTCGAGCAGACGGCGTAGAGTCAGATATAAGAATGGTTTCATCTTGCCCCCTGTGCGGGTGGGGGGTCGTTGTTGGTGTTAGCCTGTCAAAGACCGATGTCTTTTGTGCAGCGGGAGCGGAGACTGAAGCCGTCAACCTTGTAAAGACCGACCTTTTGGCCGGAGAAGCCGCCTTGGCGATTTCGAGGGCAGGAGCGGCCACTTTCTTAGAAGCAGCCTCCTCCGAGATTGTAGGCCTCATGATGAGTTCGCAGGATTTCTGGCCCAATCTAGAGAAGACTGAGGCGTTGGCATCGGGCGACTCGTTGAGAGGAGCCGCGGCAGGGGCAAGACGATCAAAGACCGACTTCTTGAGCGCTTCCTTTGTCAACACCGGCACCGTGAAGCTTGATGGTGGGAGTATAGTCCCAAAGAACAATCCGGTAGTGGCCTGAGTCACCTGGTCTGCCGGCATTGTGAACAACGAAGCAGCTTGGGGTCCATAGGCTATACCTCCTGGCGAGGTAGAGCGTTGGTCGCAATTGCAGTTTGAGCAGTTGGAGGATTTCGCGGAAGTAGCAGCCATCGATCCTTTGTTTTCTGCAATAGGCAAGACGCCAATTCTTAGTATCTTGAAAACCAAGGGCAACCATTAGCGAACCGCGATTGGTTCGCGAATCACGACACACGAAGTGTGGAGTGGAAAGAGGAAAAGGTCCCACCGGGCGTGCCAGAATCTGTTCCCCTCCGAATGGCGGCCGAGACATGGAACGTCTGGCCTGAGATTCGGGGCAGATGCTAATTGGTGCTATCCGTCTACCTCTCCGAAGATGACAAGTTGATTTATGGCACCGTGTATCGAAGGTTTAGACGGATGCGGCCGATGTAGCAGACTTCGTCAGATTCCCCCTCGTTTGAGGGGTTTTTGATTGTGGGGACGCTCTTCCCTGCAGGCGCAAGCCCCTGCAGTTAATTACGCTACCGCATCGCGGTAACAACTTTCTCCTTCTCCAGCTGGTCACTTCGTGTCGTGGGTGTTGTTTTATGTTTTATTGCCCGTGGATCGTCTACGGAGACTGAGTTATGTCGTCGCCCGTAGGGCATAGACTAGTCCAAATCCGCATTATCTTAAATTTGGGTTTGGGTGTTTGGTTTGAGGATACGTCAGCCATGCTTGGGGCTAAGATCAACTCAAACGTTTGTTAAGGATACGTTAGTCTAACTTTGTGACTAAGATCAACTTAACGGGATCGTTTAGATCCTACAAAAGAGTGTTTGGACTCTAATGTTCCAGTTTAGGGACATGGCGGTCCATCGTATATGTGGCCGTCGGGACCCGTCACCTCTCTGACGACGTTGAAGGATTACAACGGCGGATGTCAGAGGAGTTCAGAGATGTACCCTCGAGCCAGAGTTAATTAGGGGGATTCATAGTCCAGTCTGCTTGAAGGTTTAAGGACGCGTTAGCCATCTTTGGGGCTAAGATCAACTTAAACAGGACCGTTTAGATCCGACAAAAGAGCATATAGGGGCTCTATTGTTCTAGTTTAAGGACATTGTGGTCCGTGGGTAGTTTAAGGACATTGCGGTCCGTGGGTAGTTTAAGGACATTGCGGTCCGTGGGTAGTTTAAGGACATTGCGGTCCATGGGTAGTTTAAAGACATCTCGGTCAATGGGTAGTTTTAAGGACATTGCGGTCCGTTGGTAGTTTAGGGACATTGCGGTCCGTGGGTAGTTTAAGGACATTGCGGTCCATGGGTAGTTTAAGGACATTGCGGTCCGTGGGTAGTTTAAGGACATTGCGGTCCATGGGTAGTTTAAGGACATTGCGGTCCGTGGGTAGTTTAAAGACATCTCGGTCAAGGTTAAGGACGTCATAGTCCATGGGTTTAAGGACTCCACTGTCCGGTATGTGCTCTGGATGCTTCACACGGGTTCACTGCCGTGCTAGGCGAGGACCAGGCTCCGCTCTGGATGCTTCACACGGGTTCACTGCCGTGCTCTGCGAGGACCAGGATCCGCTCTGGACGTTTCCCGCGGGGTCAAAGAGTGACGTTATCCACGTTCCACGTAACCAGGAATTTTGTATTATGCATGGGTTTAAGGACCCCACAGTCCATGTCATGAGTGGTCTTCGGGACCCGTCACCTCTTTGAAGACATTGAGGGATTACAATGCCAAATATCAAAGGAGTGAAGAGATGTACCCTAGAACCGGGGTGGATTAGATAGTCTTTGGCCCAATTTGGGTCAAGATTGATCGATTATGTTATGAGCCCATCGGCCCAGTTAATCACAGGTTGAGGACTTATGGCCAGCTTGGGCTAAGTCCAGTCAGGTCTGGAATATTGACTCTTTGTTGTTCCATTGAGGGAGAATGTTTGCCTCTATCCCTTTAGCCAATTGGGCCAAAGCCGGGTGTTAAATACTTCAGAGCAATCAGTGTTGAACACTGGGAATAAGATTGATGAGTTAGTGTTCAACACTAAGAGATAATTGGTGTTAGACACCAGTAATAAGGCTTTTTTCAAATTAGTGTTAAACACTAAAACAGATCAGTGTTGAACACTGCCGATAAGGCTTTTTAACCAGCATTGAATGCTAAGGCCCGACAGTGTTTTAACACTGGGCTTGAGAGTTTTAATTTTAGTGTTAAACACTAAGGCAAGAAGGGTCACGTGGCAGCACGTGAGAGCGCCCTCCCTTCAGTTGTTCTGCTGAAATTGTCACTTCTTTCAAAGCATCACGTGACATCACGTGATGGGCATTCAAATGCTTGTGTATTAGAGTTTCTGCCAAGGTCACGTGGATCACGTGGGGTGCTGCCTCAAAGGGACTTCTGTAGCTCTTTTGAGAGGGTCACGTGGTGACACGTGACCCTACCTCCATGTATGTAGTTTAGGGAATCTGTTGATCTTTCTTTTCAGGAATTAAATTCCTCGGGCTTTAATTTTCAAAGGAATTAAATTCCTACTTCCTTTCGATCCCTGAACCTTCTGTAGGAATTAAATTCCTTGTTTATGTGAAGAACTGGATAGGGTTAAACCCTAATGAAAGCTTTTAAGGAGCTAAACTTCTCGTTTTAAAGAAAGGGAATTAAATTCCTGCTGTTTCAACAGAACTATGTTCTTAATTAGGGTTAAACCCTGCTTCTTTTATTTTGAAGGAATTAAATTCCCATGATATAGGGTCGAGCCCTAATTTTATTTTAAAGGAATTGAATTCCTACAGTTCTGCGAGAATTAAATTCTCATGCTTGCATTCCTTCTCTATGTTTTGGATCTGCATGGCAGGATCTCGACCCATTGAGAATTAAATTCTCAACCTAAAGGGGAGATGTGCACTTTGCAGATCCTCTATCAAAGAGAGAAGAAATGTGCTCTTCTGTTTTATGTATCAGAGTTAAACTCTGTTGGGAATTAAATTCCCCCTCTTTCAAAAGGCCTTCCCTTTCTTACCTAGGGTTTTTGCAGAAGATCCAAGTCTTTTCCAAGTATCAAAGCTTTTCTCCTTTTTTCTTTCTCTGCGCGTGTCTCTATCTCTGTGTCTTTTGGCTCCTATTTATAGGAGAAGCAGCCGAATCAATCAGTTTTTGACGAATCTTCATGGAGATATTTGATTTGCATTCATTGTTCATTCTGGACCTTTGGATTATTAGGTGAATTTTATTCACCGTTGGATTTCAAACCCAGAGATTCTCCCTTTTTATTTTGGTTAGATTTAAGGGAGAAATCTTTCCAAACCCGAGATTTTCCATAAATAAATGACCTCTGAATCTTTAATTTGATTGGATGCATATAGTTGCGTTCCTTTGGCAAGATTCGCATTTCTCTCAGAATTTAATTCTGTTGACAAAAAGGGCTTTGAAAGCCGGTCACGTGTGACCACGTGATCCATGGTCACGTGTGAGCACGTGACCCCCCTTTGGAATGAGCCCTTTCCTTTCTTTTGCGCTGTCTTCTGATCGTTGCTTAAACGTCACGTGTTACCACGTGACACCTGGTCACGTGTGAGCACGTGACCCTTGTTTGAACTTTCTTTCTTTCGTTGTTCTGAAGAATGCGTTTGCTGCCTTAAACGTCACGTGCCAACACGTGACCCTGGTCACGTGGGAGCACGTGACTTCTTCTGAAGCCTTTTTCTTGACTTGGTCAGTTAACCGACGTGTCTTTGACGCTTGCATTTAAACGTCACGTGTCGCCACGTGACCCTGATCACGTGGGCGCACGTGACTCTCCTTGAAGCTTTTCTTTTTCTTCTTCGTAGTCAGGGAATTGAACTTGCCTTAATGACGTTTTTAGGTGTCACGTGCCAACACGTGACCGCTAGTCACGTGTAAGCACGTGACCCTCTTCTGAAGCTTTCCACAGAAGCTTTCCTGATTTTAAATCAGGAAACAACGCCGCCCCTCCGTTAAGGGTAAAGACAAAACCCGTGACCGACTTACTGTCGTTCTTATCACTCTGGAAGCTCGAATCGGTAAAGGACTCCACCTGGAGTTCACTATTACCATACACCAAGAACATTTCTTTAGTCCTTCTTAAGTACTTAAGAATGTTCTTCACAGCTGTCCAGTGGTTTTCCCTAGGATCTGATTGATACCTGCTCACTACACCTAGTGAGTAAGCTACATCCGGTCTGGTATATAACATCGCATACATGATAGAGCATACTGCCGAAGCATATGGTATCCCTTGCATGCGAGACCTATCCAAATCAGTCCTGAGAGACATCTCTTTGGAGAGAGTGATTCCTGAACAAGCGGGTACATTACCTCTCTTGGAATCTTTCATACTAAACCTCTTTAGTATGGTGTCTATATACCTGGATTGGGACAATCCCAACATCTGTTTAGATCTATCTCTATAGATCTTTATCCCCAGAATGTAAGTGGCATCACCAAGATCTTTCACGGAGAACTTGAGTGATAAGAAGAGCTTGACTGAGTGTAGCATAGGAACATCGTTTCCTATCAAGAGTATGTCATCCACGTACATTACGAGGAAGGCCACCTTACTCTCTACTGCCTTCTTATATATACAAGGTTCATCTATATTTTTGATGAAGTCATACTCTTTGATAGCTTCATCAAAACAGATGTTCCAACTCCGCGATACCTGCTTTAATCCGTAGATGGATTTAAGCAGCTTGCACACTTTTCCACTGCTCCCACTGTCTACGAAGCCCTCTGGCTATGTCATGTACACGCTCTCTTCTAAATCACCATTTAGAAAAGCGGTCTTGACGTCCATCTGCCAGATATCGTAGTCATGGTATGCAGCAATGGCAAGTAGGATCCTGATGGATTTAAGCATAGCGACAGGAGAAAAGTTTCATCATAGTCGACACCAGGTCGTTGAATAAAACCTTTTGCTACAAGTTTAGCTTTGAAAGTCTTAACTTTTCCATCTACACCAATCTTCTTTTTGAAGACCCACTTGCTCCCAATGGGTTTTACCCCTTCAGGAGCTACATCCAAAGTCCATACTTTGTTGGTGTACATAGATTCCATCTCAGATCGCATAACATCCAACCATTTCATAGAGTCCCCACTCGTGATGGCCTGCTCGAAACTAGTAGGGTCATCATCTTCCATGATGCAATCCTCGCTCCCACCGTCTATGAGAAAACCGTAGTATCTCTCAGGTGGGTGAGGAACCCTACTAGATTTACGGAGTGGCCAGGGTTCGTTGGGTACTATTGGATCCTCCAGTTCCACCAAATCGTCAGTTGTAGTCTGTACTGCTGGAACTTCTTCCAGTTCTACTTCATTTCCACTTATTTCTTTAACAAGAAATCCCTTTTCTAAAATGGTGGTATGTCGAGAATAAACACCTTTTGTTCCTCGGAGTGGTAGAAGATATACTCTCGCTAATGTTTGGGATATCCTATAAATTTGCACATAACTGAATTTGCCCCGAGCTTGTCCGGATTTTGTGTCTTCACATAGGCCGGACAACCCCATATCTGAATAAAATTAAGATATGGCCTCTTCCTATTCCATATCTCATATGGAGTGATAGGCACTGATTTGGTCAGAACTCTATTCAATAGGTATGCAGCTGTCTCAAGCGCATAACCCCAAAAGGAAATAGGCAAATCAGCAGTACTTATCATAGAGCACACCATATCTAATAGGGTGCGATTCCTCCGCTCCGATACACCGTTGTGCTGTGGTGTATACGGAGGAGTAAGCTGTGAGAGAATCCTATTCTCTTTTAGATAGTCTCGGAATTCCCCGCTCAAGTATTATCCTCCCCGATCAGATCGTAGGATTTTAATACTTTTGCCTGTCTGGTTTTCAACTTCGCACTTATATTTCTTGAATTTCTCAAAAGCTTCAGACTTGTGTTTCAATAAGAACACATGTTCGAACCTTGAGAGATCATCGATGAATGTAATAAAGTACGAAAAACCATTCCTGGCATGTGTAGACATAGGACCGCATACATCACTATGTATCAGTTCCAAGAGTTTAGTAGCTCATTCTCCGTGTCCAGTAAACGGAGTTTTGGTCATCTTGCATTTGAGACATGACTGGCAAGTTTCATAAGATGAAAATTCGAACGAATTCAAATATCCATCATTATACAACTTAGCCAGTCTTGTCGCATTGATATGACCTAGTATACAGTGCCACAAGAAGGCTTCGTTCATTTCTGAACTTTTCATCTTGTTTGTGTTCTGTACGTTAAAAACTGTACATTGATTAAGAACGTATATACCGTTACATAATGTACCAGATCCAATCAACACTTGATTCTGGAAAATGTTCATAACATTATCCTCTAATGTGAGATTATATCTTTCTTTAGTTAGCAAAGAAATCGATATAATGTTGCACATCATCTTTGGTACGTAATAACATGTAACATTTCAAAAAAAAATAAAATATTATTTTCGGGAATTTTTATAATTAAATAATAAAATATTGAATATTTTAATAAGGCGGTATAATTAAATACCGATAAATTGAAAAAAAATTTGGAAAATTATGGAAATTACTAAAAGAATGTGTTTTATGCGAGTTATGAAAATTTTAAGTTTTTATGATTAATTACACACTAATATAGTGCTAATCGCGATAAAATATCGCTAATCGCGTATTAAGCCTGTTTTGTGCAAAACATGCACATGTTTTTGTAGCACTTGCTACAGTTTTCTTTCATGCTTTCTTCTTTTATCATGCACGGTTAAAAATTAAAGAGCAGAGAAAAAAAGGAAACGAAAAGAAACGAAAAGGGAATAAAGAATGGAGGGATGGGCATGAGAGAGAGTGAGAGGGTAAGGGGTCAAACTTTGGACCAAACTCCCATTCCTACTTCATTTCTTCACCATTTTCTCTCCTCTCCCTCACTCATGCTGCTGCTGCTGCCGCCTTCTCTCCCCTTGCCTCTTTACCTCCTCAAATCTATCACAATAAACCCATTAAAACCCCATCTCACTTTCACAGATTTTATGCACAAGCTCACAAGCTATACAATGGACCAAGAAAACTTCGATTTTGGTGCCCTAAGGGATTCATGAGTGAAACATGAGGTAATTATTCCATCATTAGTGTAGAATTTCCTTTAGCATCCATGTTAAATTAGAACCAATATTGTGTGGTTTTGGGAAGTTTGAAAACTTGAGTTGAGGGTTAGGGTTTTAGTTGAACCCAAAGATGAAATTAAGGTTACTAGAGCCTATACAACCCCTGTGGTGATTGATTGGAGACCTAAACCAGAGACTAGAACCCCAATTAGCGAACTTAAAAATCCCCGACATCGTATTTTGCAGATTCTGTGAGTGTAAAATGAAATCTGCTATCACTCGGAGCCTCTGAAAATTATTTAGCAAGTACAGAGGAGTGTGCAGGCACCTAGGAAGCTAAACCCAAGACCCTAGCCCCTGACTCCTTCTTTTGGCCGTAAATATACTCTTTCTAGCCCCAAATTGCGGCCAGACCTGGTCCAAATGGGTTCATGTTTGGTCTGTATCTCTATCTCCTGTAAACTAGACCCTTGGCATATGCAAAATTGACCAATTTGACCTAGGGTAAAATCTGGGACCATTTTCAAGAGTTGCTGTTTTGATTCGGGGTTTCGTTTTGCGTATTTTGAATTCTAGATTTTTGTGATTTGTGTCGTATTCTATCGCTTGACGTTTGTACATCGAAATCGAGTGTTATTTGGAGGTTTTGAAAGCGTAGTCCATAGGTTCTAACTTATAGGCTTTTAGAGTGTCGTTTTCGTTTTGAATTGGGTTTTAATGCGACACGATACGTTATGATGTGTAGGTACCCCATGAAGACTTCGAGACGACAAGTAAGCACGTGGCGGTGTCGGCAACGGAAAGTGAAGAGAAAAATGAGTAGATTATATCTACGGGGGAAGTCGGGTGGATGGCGTATAGCACCCCTGCAGTTCGATGTATAGTATGCTATATATATACTATATATTTATGATTAGGTGTTCAATGGTTAGATTAGGGTTTTTAGAAGTAAACTAGTATAGCTTTTTAGTTGCGAACCTTAGAATAGGTTTACATCCACACGCACACACATGCTTACTTTTTATACTTGTGCGTATATGGGGATACGTATACACACACACACAGGTATGTGACTATGTATATATATACTCGTATACCTACACATGGATGATGAGGATTGCTATGCTATTTAGAGATGAGTCGATGAGATCGGGCATGATGCCATGAGATCGGTGATATGTTTAGGTTCGTATTATGTGATACGACATGAGTTATAGAGGGCCTTTCAGCGTGTGTTTTCATACATGCACATATATACATAGATGGTATCAGTTTGTACTGGACATAGATCAGTACCCCAGTACATGGGATATGATGATAAGGATATCAGATAATTGATGAGATAAATGTGAGATTTGACCCGTATCCAGATTTGGGATGCCGTACGACGGATTTACGTACGAGCTATATATTGATGATAGATCTGCACTCCTGACTCGAGTACGTCATATTGTATATTTTATCGTACGTGATACTATTGAGGCGGGATCACCGAATATTATATTTATATATATATATCGACTCAGATTTAGGTGGTTTCCATACCCTTTCGATTAGCTTGTTAGTTAGATCTGTAGTTTACTTAGTAGATGTTAGACTAGACCCGAGTCATACCTATTTCAAAACTAACGAATCGTGAGTATTTTAAAGACAGGCCAAGGGATTCTACGAATATTTTCAAAAGACGCATCTTTTCCTAAAAACACCGTAGCCCTTATTTTTCTAAACATCACGATTCGTGTTATTTCAAATGGAAAAACTGTATGACATATACATTTTGATATAGATTCTTCACTGTTGCGTTTATTATTCGATTTCCGTAGGTTCTTGCTATTCGCATCGCATTGCATGTGTAAATATGTTTATTGTTATATCAAACCCATGCTGTCAGGACACCAGCACCATTATCAATGATGTGTATGTTTCACGTATACCTGCTTGCAGGCTCACACACTTCATCATCGATAATTGCTATGTCACTACATAGTAGGATTGTTGCATCAGGATATGACTCCTTGTATGACATACTTGGCACACATACATATTGTACACTTATACTTGTGTATATACCTACTTGTATATCTATATTGGCGCACAGACATATTGTACACTCATACTTGCGTATATACCTACTTGTACATCTATATTGGCGCACATGCATATTGTATACTCATACTTGCGTATATACCTACTTGTACATCTATATTGGCGCATGGACATATTGTACACTCATACTTGCGTATATACCTACTTGTACATCTATATTGGTGCACAGACATATTGTACACTCATACTTGCGTACACACACATATTGTATACCCATACTTGCATACATATGTATTTGTATATACATAAATGATTCTGGCTTTATTTTGGAGATTTGGGAACCGCAAGATATATTTTAAAACTGGATTCATTTAAAAGAGCGGTTTTCCCCTCGATGTGTGCATATTACTGTTTTATGTTTCATGATATACGGATATGCTTACATTTCTATCATATGTCGCATATATCATGCTTTATGATTTTACACAATGAGATATGCCGTTTTCATGATATTTCTGGATTTGAGAACCGTGGTCATTTTAGAAGAAAGTATGCATTATTTAGAAACCCGGTTTCTCTTGATATGATATTTCAGTGCGTCCACCATGCGTTTTCTCGGTTCTGAGACGTGTGACATGTGAAACCCGATTCGAGGAGCTGGATGAGGCCGATTGCGGGTACATGGTTGACCCGGTATGGTACCACGGGGCAAGAAAGGGATGCTGTGTATGCAGACGGTGAGCCTGGCAGATGGACTACTACATATCGGTGATTGTATTTGAGCTCGGCGGATATCCGGAGGATACCGACCGGAGTTGAGATATGATACGGGCCGATCTGGGCTGACGGAGCCCGTGGGCCGATCCGGACTGTCGGAGCCCTATATATATGAGGATTTACGTGCCGATGCTGGGCACAGGTTTCATGATGTTTTTGAGTGTCGATGCTGGACACTCAGATTCCATGATTTTGATGTGTCGCGAGAGACACACGTTGATTTATATCCTCATACTTCCATGCATATGCTTTATGATATTTACATGCATGATGTTTTGTGTCATTGGTTGACACGTGGACGAGATCCACATGCATACAGACATTGATTACATAGTTGGATGATATCCACATACTTATAGACTTCATGATATAGTTGACATTGATTACATTGATCATACCTCATATTTATGATATATTGCTACCTGAGGCACTGACACGAGCACTTGGTATTACACTGATGTATAGATGTTTACCCTTGCCACCTTATCATGCTTCAGACTTTATCATCTTGGGGATATATATATTATTACTGATTGTTTGACCCAGGATTGAGTCATATATACGATTTTTGCTCTGTGATGTCTTCTACTTACGAGTTGGCAACTCACCCCCATTGTGCCACAGTTCTTGCAGGTTTTTGCCGTACATGTTTCATTGCGGCTTTCTGGCATACTGCTTCCTTTCTGGGTGATTGCTTTGGTATGTGGGTTCACTCGCATCGTGACCACCCTTATATTTATTTTAATCAGTTGTATCTAGTAATTCCATCAACCAGACTTGTATATTGTATTAGACTTAGAAAACCAGTTGTGTATTATTTCGACCTTAGAGTCGCGCGTTGTAGTATTATGGTTTTCATGAAGATTTTGAGTTTCCTTTTGAGTTTTGATCCTCTCCCTTCGACGTTGTATATTATATTGCTTGCGTGGTTATGCCCGTCGATTGACGAAGAGCTAACTCCTGCTTGGGGATGCCTTTTATCATTGATGTATATATTATTCATGTTGTATCCCATTCGGGGCCAGTTTTTACAAAGGAAACTCTGCCGAAATTTTCAGAAAAGACTTGGGATTTTAAAATGCACATTCGACTTATGTTATTTAAAAACCCTTTGTTTTAAAACATGTTTTCATCACTTCTTTAAAACTAGTTTTCCTTCATTTATTATTTAAAAATGGTTTTAGATTTCTGGGCTTTTGGCTTACTTGAAGTAGATGAGGTCCTATAGAATTCATATGATTCAAGGGCTAGTCACGTGCTATTTCGGGTCGTGACATAACAGTTGTTCAGAATCAATGTATCATTAGTTGGTAATACAAGATGATAATTGCCAACTGCCTTGGTTGCAACAATTGCACCATTCTCCACTGTTAGAGATTTATCACCCTTTCCCAGTTCTCTACCTTTCTTTAGCACATGTAACAAATTACATACGTGGGATCCTGATCCGGTATCCACTACCCAGGACGTAGAACAAACTGAGAAACAGTTCTCGGTAACAAACACACCCGAAGAAAATGCATCAACATGCTTTTTCTTCGCACGGGTGGCATAGGAATCCTGATATACCCCTATCCCTTGCTCAGACTTATGACAGTCATAAGATAAAGCGGGACCAACGTTCCCTAGCCCTGTATAAAAGGAGGGTTTGGTCAATACATCCATTTTATTACCTTGATTAAGGCGTGACATTGGTTTCTGCCTGGAGAGAGAGAGAAGGAAACGAGTTAACGTGCGTTCTTTGCAAGATTAGATTGGTTATTATCTTATCTAATCAGGATGGCTCCCATTGTTTTTATCAAAACTTCCTTCAAACCGTAAAAGGTAAGATTAGCTGGGATTAATTACACCCGACAGGTTCGCCAATCGTTCGGCCAAGAAGGTATCGGTACTCCGAGGGAGGTTCCCCGAGCTTTTGCACGGACCTAATTAAAATAAACCTCATTTTTCTAGAGGCATAACCCCATTAATACCTTTCTAGACACCTACTTGATTAGCTAATTATAAAGTGCAAAACTCTCCCAGGAGTAACTGTTACTCGCAGTGGGTATCGGGATCCAACTATCATATAGAAGGTATGTAATCTCATTGCAAATTTCAACACTTGAAATTCCCGATAATAGATTTTTCCCCTAGTGTCCTATGACCTTGACGGAGGCCAAACAACCCATAGGCCGCTAGTCAAGTTCAACCCGTTTATTTCTTGATTGAATTAGACCCACCCGCATGACCCTTGACGGAGGCCAAACAACGCCGTACGACTACCCTAATCCAATTGCATCACATGCTACAAATAAGTACTAATCAGCTACCGCACACTACGCCATGACAGAGGCCAAACAACCATAGCACGAATACTAAAATAGCACTTATCTGAAATGTCGGAGGGCTACGCAGGTTTTTAAGAAAACCATGAGCGTAATGAACTTGAAATCGTTGTAGAATCTAGTGATTTTGAAAAGGAGTGTTTTTGAGGCTTTTGCTAGTTTCGCTAAAGAGGTCACTCCCGGTGAAGGGATCTCGGCTCTTTCTTCATCGAATGAGGTGCTGGATATTCATGAGTAACCACTATATAAAGTAAGAACTATAGAAGCAGTCAAAAACAAAACAGAGTGGGTTGTAGTATTTGCTAGTTTTTCTAAAGTGGTCACCCCCGATGAAAGGATCTCGGCTCTTTCCTCATCGGATGAGGTACTGGATATTCATCAAGGAATACCACTATGCAAAGCAAGAACTAGAGTTACCCTTTTTGAAAATTTGATTCTACAACATATCTTGGTTTCTTTCTTTTCATTAATCTCATTAATGAAGTCCCATCAATTAATGTTTCCTAAACATTACAGACAAATGAAACGAAAATCGAACGTATGCTTATGCCTTCCGCATTCGCCACGGGACCCCGTCATGCACCGTTAGGTTACTTAACTACCGGCAGAGCGGGGGCTGGACTAGCGCGGGTGCAAAACATAAGCAATGTTTATTATATATCATATATATAATAGTACATTCATCCCACACAGTTATATGATCAACATCACAGAATCAAGCAGCAGAAGCAACATATGAAATATTGGATATACTAGGATGTCTGTGTTTTAAATTTAGCCAGTAATGTAAAACACGGATTCCACGGTCGTGATGAATAGACAAACCCACATCTCTAGACCCCTACGAGAGCAGCAATTAACTCTGCCAGTTCTAGAGTTAGGAGACCCGGTCTCAACTCCTTGAGATGGTCTCCCACTGGACTCTAGAACCCAGTTACTTGTGCTCCCCTCCTTGGGTCTATCCTAATATGAAAAAGTAAATTATATACAACAATGGTGGTATCATCCTCAACCCGGAAGTTCCCCAATAAAAGAATATTACATACTGATTTTACATGAATGAAAATAAAAACTCTCATCTCATATAGAACCCCCCGGCCATTCTTTCACGACGATCCAATAAATTATATTAACAGCAACACATGATATCACATAT
Organism: Agapanthus africanus; assembly: GCA_030015575.1. Lineage (NCBI taxonomy): Eukaryota > Viridiplantae > Streptophyta > Magnoliopsida > Asparagales > Amaryllidaceae > Agapanthus > Agapanthus africanus. The sequence continues at coordinate 398,457,733 of CM057339.1, forward strand.
CATCAACGTAAGCAAATATGCGTATCCCTAAAACATGTTGACATATAGCAATGAGATTGGGATATCCCACATATTACACTTACGGTCGCTGAAAAGAAAACAGGAAACTACAATAATTAGAATTCGCAATATCCTTAGACATTATAAACCCGGAATATCTCATATTCCGGATTTCATGCCTAATTTATAAAACTTGCATTTTAGTCTCAAATTGAAAACACTTTTCAATTGGTTGTCGGATAATTCAATAAGATTCCCGACTTGGTGATCACGTACAATATGCAATTGCGACGGAGTTTTGATCCGAATCAAAACTTCGTGGCAATCGATTAATTGAGACTAAACGGCTAGGTTTACAATATACTAAATAGTTTTCATAAAACTAATTAATCCGGAATCTAATAATTGTATCACACATCACAAAGCTTGTAAAGTAATTGTGACATTAGAATTCCGCACGCAATTAGCAAACTAAACCAATTTTCCAAAACTTTGAAAAATCCAGTGAGCTAAAGTTCCAAAACCGATCGTTTTAAGCCAATCTGAGAGTTGAAACGAATTCGAACTCGCTCGAATCTTCGCGGAGGTGAAGATCCTAAAATTAACTGTCGAATGGGGGGTCTTGGGGGGTTACCCATCCCTAGGAGCCACCGCGAAGTGGCCCCTAGGGTAGGCAGACCCGAGAGCACCCAGCTGGGGTGCTCTCGGGTCACCTACCCACATAGTCACCTTGTGGTGGTCTTGGGGTGTAGGTCCAGCCTCTGGTCCCCCCGGGGTGTCTCCGGGGTGTGCACGCTCCACCCCGCGGCTTTTCGGTTCAAACTGTCAGTCCGCGGGGTGCGCAAACAACTCAAAATATCATTTTCGAAACTATTTTTATCGGTTGTTTTTGCGCGACAAAAACGACGGATTTATAACGTCGCTACAAGCTACCCTATTGTTCTAGCTTGGCTCTGATACCATGAAAGTCGACCTTGGCACACCATGAGGTTCTAGAGGGATCAAGCATGCTAAATTTTAATTTTATTAGGTGCTAAGTTAGACTAACAAGATCTTTACTATAATTTTAGGGTTTGCCTTTGATGATGTGATGAACTAAAGAGAAAAAAAGACCATACAAGCTTTGTAGTTTGAGTCCTTCACTTCAATAGCTCCAGGTTGTGGTTTACGTGACTCCACTAGGCTCCTCTTCAAGATGAAAGAACCTCTTTCGTGATCTTCACGCCAAAGACGATCCACTCGAAGTCCACAAGTCCAAGCTAACCCTTCACTAATCTCATTAGTGAAGGCAACACTCCACATCAAATTTCTAATCTAATGTGTGATGGTGAAGTAGGGGTTTAATTTGCTCACTAGGGTTTTCACAAGTTCAATGATTCACATCACATGTGAGGGTTTGAACTTGGAAGTGAGGTAAAGAAAATTATAGAGAGCAAAAGAGAAAGCAAGAGCTCAAGAAAATGGCTAAGGCATGAAGAATGAAAATGATGAGAGTAAACTCAAAATGGCTCTCTCTTTTCTCACTTATTCAAGCATGGAATAAAATTGCAATTCTAAATTGGAACCATGCTTGAAATAGTGAGTCAAGACTAATATACAAATAATAAAACCCATGCGTTGCCCATTCCACAAATATCTCTACAATTTACACCTCATTTTTCTATTTTCTAAAAATAGAAAAACATGCCATGCTTCATATAATATATATATATATATATATATATATAAATCAATTAGTGAGCTAATGATATTAGTTAAGCTATAATTATATCACATATAATATATATCACATTATTAAATCAACATTTGATCTAATAATCTGGTTATATCACATATAACCGACTAATATTATTAATCTGAATATCACATTATAAAACCAACACTTGATTCGATAATCCGGTTATATCACATATAACCTGACCGACATCAGATAACTGCCAGATTATAATATGGTATTACATACTCATATTTAATCAGGCCCACACACATATCAACATATGTGCCTACTTCATTTCGCTCGAACCAGGAAATTTCTGTGTGGGACTCTAAAGACTCGTCAATACGCTAGCAGTAGGTGATGATCACATCAATCACCTATAAGCCGTCAGCGGTACTAGATGGACGTAACGGCTACGTGTTTATTGAGCTATATGAAGATCAAGAAGCAAGCTCATCCATACTTTCCATGAAGCCTATCAGTAACACTACCGTATAGTCCGGTCTCTTCGTTTGATATGTCACATATCATGTCTAAGGGGTGGTAAACGTCAGGCCCCAATAACATGATAAGTCATGCCGATGTCTGGCCTATAACGGTTTGAGAAACTACTGATAATTCTTATCAGTAAATCTCAGCAGCAGCCCTGGCAAGGGACTTCCAGTTATAGTCAATCGAGCATAGAGCAACTTCAACCCCCGATACTGGGAGAGACGAAACCCCTCCTATCGCTCATTGCCACCATGTGACTAGGGACTGTACCCAAAATCCACCTGTTTGCATGACTCCTTTGAGCCGTGGTAGGGAGGAAGTCAAAGCACAGTGAGAGCCATACAAGACTCTATGACGATCTCGGGTTTACAGACTAATCTGTACCAGTGTCACCAGAGGACTGCTATCTGAAGATAGGTATACTACCACGTAGGATTCCTCGGCGAGTCCTGTTCAGTGTACCCATTCTCCAATGAGCATCTGTGTACAATCTTTGATGTCACACACCAATGGTTGTAGGATCAACCATCGCCCTCTAAGGGACAAGAAACGTACACACTAGTCTACACTGGAATATCGATGCCATGGTCTTGATATTCCCACGACTAAGAACTGATTAAAGAATGTACTTATGGACCACCCAGGCCCTACTAGTATGATCTCATCATAATCCTGGTAGTCAAGTACATATCCTAAGGGCTTTATCAATATGTGAGAGTAAGACAGTAAAGTATACTAGTCAACATGTTAAGATAAAGATTAACCAGGTAGCATACTATCATGTCGAGCAAGAAAGTCCTCTCTATATATGTCTAAGCATCCACTATAATAAACATCACATGTACAATAATGGCCTCTAGGGCATACATATTCCTAACAAATACTGGGTGGTATCTAGGGTGATCGTGTATACATATGTGTAATAGTAATAACGTCGTGCCTATAACAATATATTGTACCAAGTCATCTGTGTCATACATATGTATATACGAGTATCATCGAACGTGTGTCCATCAACGACACATCAAATCATCATGAAACCTGAGTGTCCAACATCGACACTCGAAATTATCATAAAACTCATGTCCAGCATCGACACGTAAATCAGCATATCTCAAGCCCCGTCTCATCGAATCGGCACTCATATCCATCAGTCACAATCACTTCGGTCGGTATCCTCTGGATATCCGCCGAGTCCAATACCATTACCGGTAGGTAGTGTTCCCCTGCCGGGTCTAATGTCTCTCTATACGATATTCTTGCCCCGGAGTACCGTACCGGGTCCACCATGTACCCGCAGACGGTACCTCCTCACTCCTCGAATCTGGTAGTATCATAAATCAGAACCGAGAAATCTCATGGTGGACGTCGAAATATCATATCGAGAGAAACCGCGTTTTAAAACTATCATAAAACTTTAAAAATATATCCGCGGTTCTCAAATCCAAAAATCTCATGAAAACAGAATCTCACAATCATATGACTTTGATGGAATAGTAAACGAAAGCACATAACAGTACTGTAGAGTATTTCAGGTGTTTTCATGTAAGCATGTCGTGTAACTAGGTAAGGAAGTGCAATATCTAACCTAGCATGTGTGGTAATGAGTACTAAACAATAACTATAATTCTACAATTTAGGAAACAATACAACTATATAGCAATTTCTAATGTGTACGTGGCATTGCAATTACCGATGATATGTGTGTTAGCCGTCAAGTATGTGTACGTGCAACATGCGCATCATCGGTAATGGTGCGTGTGTCCTAGCAGACAAAGTTATACCAGATAAATACCGGGAACGTAGTACATATGTCGCAAGGAAAAAAATACAACGTACACATGAACGGTATATAATACGTAACTATATATGAACCATACGATTATAGTTTAAATAATATGAATCGTAGTTTTTGAAAATGAGGCTACGGTGTTTTTGAAAAAGAGATACCATTTGAAAATCCATAGTGTCCCTTGAGATTGTCATTTAAAGTGCCTAACGATTCGTTAGTTTGAAAATAGGTATGGTTCAAAATGTATCCTATTATCTACTTATGTGGTCTAAAATCATATTTCTCGAGTCGATATGTGTGTGTGTGTGTGTGTGTGTTGGCGATTCATCCTCATCATATCATCTCATAATTATCCTTATGGTTGTATATATATATATATATATAAGCATAAGTACTTATGTCTCATGGACTAAGAAAACTGGAACTAGGAACATACTTTCCTACACGTACTCTACTATGGTTATAGTATCCTAGAACCCTATTAGTTGGGTATACACATCTAAAAATCTATATTTATACTATATCTCTGATCTCTTAGTACTATGGTTGTGGGGGTGCTATACGCCATCCACCCGACTTCCCCCGTACATATACATCTACTCACCTACTATCCTTGCTCTAGCCAAAGTCGATGAATGCCTTGCTCTCCTTCGTCCTTCGGAAAGTCTACATGAAAGTACCTACAATTTAATGCATATTGTAATAAAATAAAAATCGAATCCGAAAACCGATACGACATGCGAAGCGCACATAGGTTAGAACCTATAGTCCATGCATGCAAGAATAACCAAACAACTCCCGAAGTTGACATACAAACGTCAAATGACCGAGTCAAAATTCAAATATCAAAAACTTAGTTTTCAAAAGTCGCAAAATGAAATCAGCAACTTAGTAAAACACTCCCAGATTTTACCTAGGGTGAAATTAGGACATTCTGCATATAGGGTAGGCCTAGATATCAGATGTTTGAACTATGGACCAGGAACCAAACCCTAATTCTAAGGTCAGGCAGCAAATTGCGGCCAATGGGAATAAATTGGCGGCCAAGTATGGGAGATGATCGTTAAGGATTTCGCATGTCGTAATTAGTTCTAAAGTTAACCATAATCAAGACAGCATCGCGTGTAGCTAGCCGCGATGAGTACGGGTTGTCCGCAGGGAGATGGTGCATTTTTACGTTTTTGTTATCACGAGTTAAGCAAGGGTCGGAACTTTTCTTTTCTAACCTAAATGTTGTATATGAAAAGTATAAGCTAGTTAGGAATAGAGATGGGTTAGTGTAAATTAGGGAAGTCCGTACTCAATCCTTTGTGCCGAGCTTGACTATTGAAGCTAGAGTAATTGGCAACAACGTGGATTAGGGTGCTTAAGCATGGTACTGGTTGTTAGTTATATGTATTCCCTAGAGGCCATTAATGTACATTGGATGTATATTGTAGTGGATGCTGGGACATATATAGGTAGGACTTTCTTGCTCGACTTGATAGTACGCTATCTGGTTGCTCTTTATCTTAACATGTATACTTTTTGTCTCTCTGATTACATGTTGATAAAGCCCTTAGGATGTGTACTCGACTTCCAGGACTATGATGAAGATCATACTAGTGGGGCCTGGGTACTCAATGAGTACATCCTTCATTGTTCCTAGTCGTGGGAATATCGAGACGGGGCATCGATATTCCAGAGTAGACTAGTGTATATCTTCTCGACCCATGTGATGGGCGATGGATGATCCCATATCCATTGGTGTTTGACATCAGAGATGGTATGCGGGTGCTCAGTGGAGACTGAGTACACTGAACGGACTCGCCGAGAACTCCCAGATGGTATTATACCTCACGTCAGATGGCAGTTCTCTGGTGACACTGGTACAGCTTAGTCTGTTGACCCGAGATCGTCATAGAGTCTTGTGTGTCTCCCACTGTGCTTTGATTTCCACCCTACCACGGCTCTACTGAGTCGTCCAAACAGGTGGTTTTTGGGTACAATCCCGATTCACATGGAGGCAATGAGCGATAGGAGGGGATTCGTCTCTCCCGGTATTGGGGGTTGATGTTGTGCTATGCTTGACTGGCCATAACAGGAAATCCCTGGCCATGGTTGTTGTGATATACTGGTAAGAGTTATCAGTAGTTTCACAAATGTTATGGACCTTACGTCGGCATGACTTATCGAGCTATTGGGGTCTGACGTTTACCACCCCTAGGCGAGATATGCGGCATATCAGACGAACAGACCGGACTATACGGTAAGTGTTACTGGTTGGATTCACAGGAGTGTGAGCGGGCTTGCTCGTCGATCTTCTGATCGCTCAATACCCGGGTGGCCGTTACGTTTAGCAGACCGCTTGCGGCTTGTGGGTGCTTGATATGATCATCATCTGCTGCCGGCGTATTGACGAGTCTTTAGAGTCCTACACAGAGGTTTCCTGGCTCAAGCGAAACGAAATAGGAGCGCATATGAGATATGTGCGGGACCGAGAATAATGCGGGTATGTGATACCGTATTCTATTCTTGCGATGAATGTATCGATTGGTTGTATGCGATATAACCTAGTTATCGAATCAAAGATTGATTCGATAAGCCGATACATTGGATACTAGTCGGTTATATGCGACATGACCGGATCATTGAATCAAGTGTTGATTTAATGATTTAATGTATAATTATATATTTGATATACTACTTTGCATTAACTAGTATTGGTTCACTTTAAATGGATTTTCTCACTTAAAATACACATTGTATATGTGATATACTTTTGTGATCTTGTTCGTATCATGTTTGATGATACATGCTAACTTGAGTTTGTGTAAAGATTAAACCATGGTTATATGTAATGGTTAGGGTTTTGATCTTATTTAGTTATTCTTTTTATTTATTTATTATTTTGGCAAGAAACAAAAGGGTGGCTACTTTTGTTTTTTCTTTGAAGCTTCATGAAGCTTTGAGGCATTGACCATTTTGTTTCTTTCCTTAACCCTAACCATTCACTTGAACCATAGTTTATTCTCTACACTTGTTTACTTAACCATGGTTGCTAATATGATAAGTATGATTTTCTTTTCTATTTTAGAAATACTTATCATATTATCTTCTTCTTCTTCTTCCTTCTTCAACATGAAGAAACCATGCCACCATCAATGGCAACTTAAGAAAAAGAGTGAGAAATCCAATCTAAAGTCAACCCACTTCCTATTTCTTCATCCTCTACCTCTTGCCAAGTAGTATAGGGTGTTTTCTTCACAAGTTTCATGACTTGGTGAAGTTGGAGGTTGATCTTGTGTTGCCTCGACGTAGATCATCTTCGGCATCAAAGCCGACGACCTAGCCCGCCCATTTCTCCGATGAAACCGTTGCTAGAGTCCGGGATCCAATATGGACAGCGAGGAGACTTCATCACGGAGCCATGGAGGTGGAGGACCGGATCTACAAAGGTTGTAGCCACTTTCCTTTTAGATAAAGTTGTTTACTTGCATCGCATCGCCTATATATCTAGTTAACGATCCGTATTAGGGTTTCTCGGCACTTGTAAAATTTCAATTGGCCATGTTTGATCACTTGTGAGACCTCATTAGTGTGCCAAGGAACCCTACAGTGGTATCAGAGCCTAGCTAGAGCCTTAGGCGAAGTGTAGACGACGTTTGAAATCCGAACGAACATCGAAACCCTAGCCTAAATTGCTCTCTGGAAATTTTCTGAAAATTTGTTTTTTTGTGAATTAAAAATTGCCAGAAAATTCAGCAGGTATATTTAAGAGTTACTGTGAAGAACGTGCTTCTGAATCGTTCAAAGCGCCGCGGAACCGCCGCACTAGCCATGGCTAGTGCGGCGGTTCCGCGGCCAAATTATCACCTTTTTCAAAACTGTTTGCACAGTAACTTCTTTCTTGAATGTCTGAGTTTTCTGGGAATTTTTAAATCTTACTCAAGAGTTGAGTTTTCTGGGTTGTATTGGGAGTTCGTAGATTCGATCGGATTATCAAACTTTGTCTATGTGTTTTTCGGATAATTTTTGAATATGTTAAAAAGTTCGACCGGATATAAATACCCACCTTTTCCCCTGCCGGGAAATTTTCAATTGTTGGACTTTTCCGTAGTTTAACGACGTTCTAAGTAGTGCAAGTAACGCGATGGTCCCTCTAGAAGACAACAAACCTTAACTCGATTATGTGACCGTCTTGAACTGCCCTTTGAACCTTCGGGTTTGGGGCAGTACGGCATGCCACATGTGAGGCGTTGGCTTGACCCTTCTACGGCTGGACCGTTGGTACTGAGGCATGAAGTGAATGTTTTTAAACTTATTTCATGTGTTGATCAGTTTCGGGAAAACTTGGGTGTTTGACTGTTCGATCGGAAAGTTTAACATTTTCTATTTATCTGGAATGGGATACAATAATTGGAATTCACAAGTAGTTATGAGATAACTGAATGAATGTTATAAACATAGCACTTTAGTCTCACTTGATCGGTTGCCACGGAATTTTGATGTGATCAAAAGTCCGTCGCAATCACGTAGCGTACGCGGATACTCGCCGGGTAAACTTAATAGACACCTACACCCCATAGCCCCGACCAAGTGACTGTAGGAGAACCCCGTCGCCGAAAGCATCCGTTCGCGTGCTCGCGGCAGCGGTGTTCCGCCTTGGTGCACTTCGTCGACGGTATCGGGGGTGCGGCCTCCTACTAAAGTTTGCGACGAGCATTCGATCAGAATGTCGGGAACCTTGTTGAATTTCCCGACTTGATATTGAAAAGTGTTTTCGATAATGAGACTAAAATGCGGGGTTTATAATTGTTAGGCATGTGATGTCTAAGGAATTCATTTGATTAGGCATGCGATGTCTAAAGAGGTTGCGGATTCCAACTGTTGTAGTTTTACACTTTCTTTTCTGTGATCGTAAGTGTAATATGTGATATCGTCGGTTTCGTTGCTATATGTCAACGACAATTGGGATGCGCATATTTACTTACGTTGATGACATGTGATATTATGTGTTGCTGGATATGTTATATTGGATCGTCGTGTTCGAATAGCCCGGGGGTTTTTATATGAGATGAGTGTTTTTTCATTTTCATTCATGTAAAAACTTGTATGTAATATTCTTTTATTGGGGCACTTCCAGGTTGCGGATGTTGTCACCATTTGTATATTATTTACTTTTTCGCATTAGGATAGACCCAAGGAGGGGAGCACAAGTAACCGGGTTCTGGGGTCCAGTGGGAGACCAACTCGAGGAGCCGAGTCCGGGTCTCCTAACCCTAGAATTGGTAGGGTTGCTTGCCGCTCTCGTAGGGGTCTAGGGGTGTGGGATTGGCTATTCATCACGACCGTGGAATCCGTGTTTTATACTGGCTCGTATTTGAAACACGGACGTCCTAGTATATCCAATATTTCATATGATATTTTCTGCTGCGTTATCTGTGATGTGATCATGTGATGTTCTGTGATAGATATAATATATAGTATATATGATATATTATATAAACGTTGCTTATGTTTTACACCCGCGCTAGCCCTGCCCCGCTTTGCCGTTAGTTACTTAACCTAACGGTGCAGACGGGACATCGAGGCGAATGCGGATGGCATAAGCGTACGTTATATTTATCTGTGATGTTTAGGTGGATTTAAATGATGGGATATTCATTAATGAGATTAATGAAAGAAAATAAACCTAAAAGATGTTGTGGAATCGAATTTCAAAATAAAACAGGTAGCTACAGTTCTTGCTTTGCATCGCGGTGTTCCTTGTAGAACATCCTGCACCTTATTCGATGAGGAAAGGACCGAGATCCCTTCACCGGGAGTGACTCCTTTAGCAATAACTGGCAGATGCTACAACTCTCGGTTTGTCTTTTGATTGCTTCTATAGTTTCTGCTTTGCACAGTGATATATATGATATATCCCGCACCTCATTCGACGAGGAAAGGGCCGACGATCCCTTCACCGGGAGTGACCCCTTTAGCAAAACTAGAAAAGCCTCAAAAACATTCCATTTAAAAACCATTTGATTCCGCAACGAGATCAAGTTCAAAGCGTTAAAGGTTTTCATAAAAACCAGCCGCAACCCTCCGTCATTTTAGGAAGTAGAGTACTTAGTATTCGTGCTGTGTTTGTTGACCATAGTCAAGGCACAGTGTACGGTAGCTAAGTGATGTCTTCCTACACTGCATATGATGCGATTAGTTAGGACAGTCGCGTGACTTTGTTGACCTTAGTTAAGGGTTATGTGGGTGGGTCTAATTAATCATGAAATGACGGGTAGAACTTGACTAGTGCTTATGATTTGTTGACCATAGTTAAGGTCATAGGTGCTAGGGGTAAAAACCATTATCGGGAGTTTCAAGCGTTGAAATTTGCAATGAGATTGCATACCTTCTATGTGATAGTTGGGTCCCGATACCCACTGCGAGTAATTGTTACTCCTGGGAGAGTTTTGCACTTTACAATTAGCCGATCAAGTAGGTGTCTAGAAAGGTGTCAACGGGGTTACGCCTCTGGGAAAATGAGGTTTACATTAATTAGGTTCGTGCGAAAGCACGGGGGACCTCCCTCAAAGTACCGACACTGGCCTGGCTGAAAGATTGGCGAACTTGTAGTGTGTAATTAATCCCGGCTAGTCTTTCCTTTTAGGGTTTGAAGGAAGATTTGATAAAAACAGTGGGAGCCATCCTGATTAGATAAAATATATAACCAATCTAATCTTGCAAGAGCGCACGCAGAGTGTTTTCTTCTCTCTCTCTCCAGGTAGCGACCATATCACGCCTTAATCAAGATAATAATATGGATGTATTGACCGAACCCGCTTGTTATACTGAGCTGGGAACGTTGGTCCCGCTCCCACTTATAATTGTTATAAGATAGAGCAGGAAATAGGGGAATACCAGAATTCCTATGCCGCCCAAACGAAGAAAGTGCATATGATGCATCTCCTTCGGGTGTGTTCATTATAAAGAACTGTTTCTCAGTATCCTCTGAATCCTGGGTATTTGATACCGGATCAGGATCCCAGATATGTAATCTGTTACATAGGGCTACAAAAAGGTAGAAAACTGAGAACGGGTGATAAGTTTCATGAGACAGAAAACGGGGCAAGTGTTGCAGCCAAGTCTGTTGGTCACTGTCACCCTGTATTACCAATACATTGATTCTGAACAAATGCTATTAGATACCGAACCTGATATACAAAATCATATCAATCTCTTTATTTATTAAAGTAATGATAAAATTTTGTATTGCTGGATAATGTTTTGAACATTTCCTATATCAAAAGTTGATCGGTTCAGGCACGTTATCTAAAAGCATTGACGTTCTAAATCAAACTACAGTTCCTTGTATACAGAACACACACAAGAGGAAGAGTTCAGAAATGAACGAATCCTTCTTGAGGCATTGTAGACTAGGTCACATCAATGCGACCCGACTAGCTAAGTTACATTTAGATGCATATTTAAATCAGTTTGAATTTACATCTTGTGAAACTTGCCAGTCATGTCACAGAGATAAGATGACCATAGCTCTGTTTACTGGAAACAGAGAAAGAGTTAATGAACTCTTGGGACTGATACATGATGATGTATGTAAGGTCTCCTGTCTACATATGCCAGGACTGGTTCTTTATACTTCATTATATTCTCTGATAATCTCTCAAGATTCAGTCATATGTTTCTGTTGAAACATAAGTCCGAAGCTTTTGAGGTATTCACAGAATACAAGTTGGAAGTAGAGAACCAAAATACGGGTATAAGTATTATGTCCTATGATAAGATCAGGGAAGAGAATACTTGTGCATAGAATTCCTGGACTATTCTAAAGGAGAATGAGATTCTCTCTCAGTGTTACTCCTCTGAATACACCACAGCACAATGGTGTATCAGGGTGGAGCAATCGCACCGTATTAGATATAGTGTACTCTATGATGAGTACTACTGAGTTACCTATTTCCTTTTGGGAGTTATGCGCTTGAGAAGCTGCATAACTATTGAATTAGGTTCGAATCAGATCACTGCCTACCATTCCATATGAGATATGGTATGGGAAGAGCCTATCTCTTAAGTAAGTTAAGATTTGGGATTGTCTGGCCTATGTCTAAAGCAAAATCCGGACAAGATCGAGGTAAAGTCAGTTCTGTAGAACTGGAAAGGTTCCAGCTATACAAAACTGCAGCTGATGATTTGACAGAACCAAAGGATTCAATAGTCCCCGACGAACCTCAGCCTCTCCGCCGATCTAGTAGGGTTCCTCATCCGCCTGAGAGATACCTCGGTTTCTCGATGACAGTAGGAGCGAGGAATGCATCATGAGATGATGGCCCAACTAGTTTCGAGCAGGCCATCAAGAGTAGGGACTCTGTAAGAATGGCTGGATGCTTAGCGATCTGAGATGGAATCCATGTACACCAACAAAGTATGGACTTTGTTTTCTATATCTGAAGGGTTAAATCCCCATCAGTAGCAAGTATATGTTGAGAAGATTACTTGGTGTACATGGAAAAGTTGAGACTTTCAAAGCTAGACTTGTTAAAGGTTTTAGTCATCAACCAGGTGTGGATAATGATGAAACCTTTTCTAGGGACTATGCTTAAGTCCATCCAGATCCTATTTGCCACTGCTACATACCATAACTGCGATATCTGGTGGTTGGGTGCCATGACTACTTTTCTAAATATTGATTTAGAAGAGAACGTCTATAAGAACACAGCCAGAGGGCTTCGTAAACAGTGGGAGCAGCGGAAACGTGTGCAAGTTGCTTTACAGGATATAGCAGGCATCGCGGAGTTGGAACATCTATTTTGATGTGGTAGTCAAAGAGTTTGACTTCATCAAAATGGTAGATAAACCTTATATGTACAAAAGGGTAGTATGGAGTATAGTAATGATCCTCGTAGAGTACGTGGATGACATACTCTTGATAGGAAAGGAGTTTCCTATGCTACGATCGGTCGATCTCCTCTTATCACATAGATTCTCCATATAGGATCAAAGTGATACCTCCTAAATCCTAGGTTTTGGATCTATGAGATAGATCTAAATAGATGTTAGGATTCTCACTAGTAATAGTGAGATAGTATCAGTTGATCCTGGGGAGAATCACTGGAAAGGTTCCAGGGTGATAAGGACGACTGAATGTCAGTCGCAGGCATTGTCTTTACCCTCAGTAAAGGAACGGTATGTTGGAAGAGTTCCAAGCTAGATACCGTGGCAAACTAGACGATAAAGGCTGGTAACATCGCTATTAAAGATACTACCAAAGAGGAAGTTTGGGTGTATATTGGTTCATAAGATGAACTAGGTTCCCACCATTGTGTGAAAATGGAAGTGTGGCTTTGGCCAAGGAACCATGATCCCATCAGTGACCCAGACATATTCTGAGGCAGCAACACCTGATCATGGAGATAGTTGATCTCCAGGGTGATCGAGGTAAGGAGAGTAGACTCAGAGGACAACACAGCGGATCCACTCACGAAGGCCTTTTCCCAAAGAGAGACTTTTATGGGATGGTTGAGTATGTGATACTGCAACCACTGCTATAGATGGCCCTAGTGCAAGTGGGAGATTGTTAGTTATATGTATGCCCTAGAGGCCATTACTGTATATTGGATGTATATTGTAGTGGATGCTGGGACATATATAGGTAGGACTTTCTTGCTCGACATGATAGTACGCTATCTGGTTGCTCTTTATCTTAACATGTATACTTTCTGTCTCTCTGATTACATGTTGATAAAGCCCTTAGGATGTGTACTCGACTTCCAGGACTATGATGAAGATCATACTAGTGGGGCCTGGGTAGTCAATGAGTACATCCTTCATTATTCCTAGTCGTGGGAATATCGAGACGGGGCATCGATATTCCAAAGTAGACTAGCGTATATCTTCTCGACCCATGTGATGGGCAATGGATGATCCCAAATCCATTGGTGTTTTACATCAGAGATGGTATGCGGGTGCTCAGTGGAGACTGGGTACACTGAACGGACTCGCCGAGAACTCCCAGATAGTATTATACCTCACGTCAGATGGCAGTTCTCTGGTGACACTGGTACAGCTTAGTCTGTTGACCCGAGATCGTCATAGAGTCTTGTGTGTCTCCCACTGTGCTTTGATTTCCACCCTACCACGGCTCTACTGAGTCGTGCAAACAGGTGGTTTTTGGGTACAGTCCCGATTCACATGGAGGCAATGAGCGATAGGAGGGGATTCGTCTCTCCCGGTATTGGGGGTTGATGTTGTGCTATGCTCGACTGGCCATAACAAGAAATCCCTGTCCAGGGTTGTTGTGATATACTGGTAAGAGTTATCAGTAGTTTCACAAATGTTATGGACCTTACGTCGGCATGACTTATCGAGCTATTGGGGTCTGACGTTTACCACCCCTAGGCGAGATATGCGGCATATCAGATGAATAGACCGGACTATACGATAAGTGTTACTGGTTGGATTCACAGGAGTGTGAGCGGGCTTGCTCGTCGATCTTCTGATCGCTCAATACCCGGGTGGCTATTACGTTTAGCAGACCGCTTGCGGCTTGTGGGTGCTTGATATGATCATCATCTGCTGCCGGCGTATTGACGAGTCTTTAGAGTCCTACACAGAGGTTTCCTGGCTCAAGTGAAACGAAATAGGAGCGCATATGAGATATGTGCGGGACCGAGAATAATGCGGGTATGTGATACCGTATTCTATTCTCGCGATGAATGTATCGATTGGTTGTATGCGATATAACCTAGTTATCGAATCAAAGATTGATTCGATAAGCCGATACATTGGATACTAGTCGGTTATATGCGACATGACCGGATCATTGAATCAAGTGTTGATTTAATGATTTAATGTATAATTATATATTTGATATATTACTTTGCATTAACTAGTATTGGTTCACTTTAAATGGATTTTCTCACTTAAAATGCACATTGTATATGTGATATACTTTTGTGCACTTGTTTGTATCATGTTTGATGATACATGCTAACTTGAGTTTGTGTAAAGATTAAACCATGGTTATATGTAATGGTTAGGGTTTTGATCTTATTTAGTTATTCTTTTTATTTATTTATTTATTATTTTGGCAAGAAACAAAAGGGTGGTTACTTTTGTTTTTTCTTTGAAGCTTCATGAAGCTTTGAAGCATTGACCATTTTGTTTCTTTCCTTAACCCTAACCATTCACTTGAACCATAGTTTATTCTCTACACTTGTTTACTTAACCATGGTTGCTAATATGATAAGTATGATTTTCTTTTCTATTTTAGAAGTACTTATCATATTATCTTCTTCTTCTTCTTCCTTCTTCAACTTGAAGAAACCATGCCACCATCAATGGCAACTTAAGAAAAAGAGTGAGAAATCCAATCTAAAGTCAACCCACTTCCTATTTCTTCATCCTCTACCTCTTCCTAAGTAGTATAGGGTGTTTTCTTCACAAGTTTCATGACTTGGTGAAGTTGGAGCTTGATCTTGTGTTGCCTCGACGTAGATCATCTTCGGCATCGAAGCCGACGACCTAGCCCGCCCATTTCTCCGATGAAACCGATGCTACAGTCCGGGATCCAATATGGACAGCGAGGGGACTTCATCACGGAGCCATGGAGGTGGAGGACTGGATCTACAAAGGTTGTAGCCACTTTCCTTTTAGATAAAGTTGTTTACTTGCATCGCATCGCCTATATATCTAGTTAACGATCCGTATTAGGGTTTCTCGGCACTTGTAAAATTTCAATTGGCCATGTTTGATCACTTGTGAGACCTCATTAGTGTGCCAAGGAACCCTACACTGGTGATATCCGGCTTATTGACCCTTGTCCGTTCGTTCTTGTCTTTTGAATTTCGCCTCCGGCCAAACCGAACGCAACCGGTCACGGTTAAGGATTCCCAATACCTCAGTAGGGTAAGGTTCCTAACGGAGTGCTTGCGTAAGGTTTGGGCGGAGTTCAATTGGCAAAAATCGGGCAAAGGAAATGAGCAAATGGAATTTCTAACTTACAATACCATTCTCTTTCCTAACAACACCACTATTCACAAACTATCAAAACAACAAAAAGAAAGTGCAAATGAAATGATAGAAAAGGAATAGCACAACATTGCAAATAAGTAAATGGCAAGAAATAAATTGGAAGTACGTAAAAGAGATAGAAAATGAATACTAAGAACCCAAGTGCAAAAATGAATGCTTTATTAACTTCAAGTGATGATACAAACCATGAGTTCAATAACCAAAACTTAAATTTGCAAGCTTAATGAAGAGGTTGCAAGATCAAAAGAAGGCAAAGAACTCAAGATGAACTAGCTACTATGTACAAAGCTTCAAATTGAAAATGAAAACAAGAATTAAACTATAGCTCAAAAGTGTATCCAATTCTTCATTTCCCTTGCTTACCGATCTAGTATTTATAGGCACAAAATGAGATTAAACAAACAATATAATAAGGATGATGTGACAACAAGGGAAAGCCAGAAGAAAAAAAGGGGCTCATTGGGCACTATTGGACCGGTGTCGCCGGAATTTTGGAGCATTTCTCCGGTCCAATCTAGGGAAATTGGGATCGTATTGGTGTGGTGGTCTCGAGTGCACTCAACAAGTCCACTGGTAATGTTTGATTTCTTCATATCAGCTTGAGTTATACTCAGTAGTCTTGGAGGGAAACTTGATGCTTTAAATTGTTAGTTATATGTATGCCCTAGAGGCCATTACTGTACATGTGATGTATATTGTAGTGGATGGTTGGACATATATAGGGAGGAATTTCTTGCTCGACATGATAGTATTCTATTTGGTTGTACTTTATCTTAACATGTACACTTATTGTCTCTTTATTACATGTTGATAAAGCCCTTAGGATGAGTACTTGACTACCAGGATTATGATGCAGATCATACTAGTGGGGCAGAGGTAGTCATCAAGTACATCCTTCAATTGTTCCTAGTCATAGGAGTATCGAGACAGGGCATCGATATTCCAGAGTAGACTAGCGTATACGCTTCTTGACCCATGTGACGGGCGATGGATGTCCCACATCCATTATTATTTGACATCAGAGAAGGTATAAGGGTGCTCAGTGGAGACTGGGTATACTGAACAGACTCGCCGAGAAATCCTAGATGGTATTATACCTATCGTCAGATAGCTGTTCTCTGGTGACACTGGTACAGTTTAGTCTGTCGACCCGAGATCATCATATAGTCTTGTGTGATACCCATTGTACTTTGATTTCCACCATACCACGTTCAAGAGATCATGAAAAACGGTGGTTTTTGGGTACAGTCCCAAGTCACATGGAGGCAATGAGCGATAGGAGGGGATTTCGTCTCTCCCAGTAATGGGGGTTGTTGTTGCACTATGCTTGATTGGAAATAACAGAAAATCCCTAGCCAGGGTTGTTGAAATCTACTAGTAGGTGGTACCAGTAGTTTCTCGAACCGTAATGAGCCTCACTTAAACATGATATTTCAGGCTATTGGGGTCTGACGTTTACTACCCCCAGGCCAAGATATGCGACATATCTGACGAAGATAGTGGACTGTACGGTAGTGTTACTGATTGGATTCGCAGGAGTATGAGCAGGCTTGCTTGTTGTTCTTTTGATCGCTCAATACCAGGGTGGCTGTTACGTTTAGCTGACCGCTTGCGGCTTGTGGGTGTTTGATATGATCATCACCTACTGCCGGTGTATTGACAAGTCTTTAGAGTCCTACATAGAGGTTTCCTGGTTCATGCGAAATGAAGTAGGAGCACATATGTGATATGTGCGGGACCAAGATTAATGCGCGTATGTGATACCGCATTCTATTCTCGCGATATGCGATATCGGTCGGTTATATGAGATATAGCCGGGTTATCGGATCAAGTGTTGATTCGATAAGATGTTATATTTGATATTAGTCGGTTGTATGTGATATAGCCGGATTATTAAATCAAGTGTTGATTTGATAATTTAATGTATAATTATATATTTGATATGTTAACTTACATTAATTAATATTTTCTCACTAAACATTTCTTTTTCTTACTAGTATACACTTAGTATATATGTGATATATATTAATCTACAACTTTTGTGTCATGCTTGATGCCATATGTGACATGGTTGTATGAAACTTACACCATGCTTATAATAATATGAGGGTTTTGTTTATTTAAAGTAAATCAAAATTAATGGTAATTAGTCACATGGTTGAAGCTTGTAGAAGCTTTTGGAACTATTGACCCAGTCTACTCATTTTGTTTTACTTGAAAATATTTATTAACCCAACCATTATTGTTAACCCATAGTTGATTCTATACATGAGTTAGTGTATGACACTAACTCACTCATTTTTGCTATTCTCACCTCATGAGATTCATTCTCTTTTCACTTCATCTTCTTCTTCTTCAATGAAAAAGCTTTCTAACTTTTGAAATGGTGAGGAAATATTGTGAGAAAAATAAATCTACAGTGAGCCTATTTCCTATTTCATCATCCTCTACTATATTACCATTTAGTTTAGGGTGTTTGCTTCACTAATCTACCATTAGTGAAGAGGTAGCATGAGCTTGAGTCTCCTCGACGTAGATCATCTTCGGCTTCGAAGAATTTGAGAAAGCTTGTTCATTTCTTCATGTGAACCCTTAGTAGTGTTCGGGTGTTCACTACTTGGAGCGAAGGGACTATTACACGGAGCTTTAGAAGTGAAGGACCGGTTTACAAAGGCTGTATTCCTCATTCACTTAGATGTAAAGTTTTTTGCATTGCCAGTTCGTCTAAATCTCTAGTTAAGATTTTAAGTTAGGGTTCTTTAGAACGGCAAATTTTTGAAATTGGCATGTACAATGCCTCCCGAAACCTTGCTGCCGCCCCAGGGAATCCAACAGTGGTATCAAAACCATGCTAGAGAATTAGACGATATTTGTTAGATTACGAAACCGAAACAACTTCGAAACACCCGATATCAAAATCTACTTTCTGTCGAATTTTTAAAGGTGTCAATTTTTTTTTAGCAACTGCAGAATATTGTATATGATATAACATGAGCGCCATAAAAATTTGAAGCATTTCCACATGATTTTGGCCGGGCACATAGGCACAAAAACCGAGCTCACCAGTTCTTTCGGGGAATTTGGGTTTCAAATTTTCATGGTGTTCCAATCTCTGGGTTTTGGTGTTTCAGGTGTTGCTAGTTTTTGCTAAATTTGCATGTGATGTTAACTTTCCGCAAAGACAATTCAGAGTTTTTCATAATCGTAATTCTAACATTTATTCGGGTTATTTAGACGACCTTAAAAAGTTTGAACGGATATCAATAACTTATATTTTCCCTCGCTGGAAATTTTTTAAGAGTTGGATTTTTTCCAAATTTAAAATCTTCAGAAAATCATGCAAGCGATTCTGTTGACTTTCTAGAAGAACGATACCCAAACTCGTCTTTTTGGATCGCGGAACCGTGGTCATACCCTAGGGTTTGCCGTAGTTCCGCGGCGACATGAGTGAGGCATGGGTCGGCCCTTCTACGAATGGTTCATAAGAGCTGTGGCATGTTCTGGGTACTTTTTGAACTCCGCTCAAGCGTTGAGCTCTTTGGGAAATTTTAGGAGTTTGTTTATTCGATCGAAAAGTTTAACATCGTCTAGCTATCTGTGATTGTGATACAATATTTAGAATCCACAAAATTAGTTATGAGATAACTAGTTTGAATTTTATAAATCTAGCAAGTTAGTCTCATTTGATCGGTTGCCATGGAATTTTGATGTGGATCAAAAGTCTGTCACAATTACCTAGTGTACGCGGATACTCGCCGGGTAACCTTACTAGATAGCCACACCCCATAGCCCCGACCAAGTGACTGTAGGAGAACCCCATCGCCAAAAACATCCGTTCGGGTGCTCACGGCCGCGGTGTTCCACCTTAGTGCACTTCGTCGACGACATCGGGGGTGCGGCCGTCTACTAAAGTTTCCGATGAGCATTTGATCAGGTTATCGGGAATCTTGTTGAATTACCCGACTAATTATTCGAAAGAGTTTTCAATATCGAGACTAAAATGCGGGGTTTATAATGTTTAGGAATGCGATGTCTAAGGAATTCAATGGTTGGGCATGAAATCCAAAGTATGTGATACATTGAGTTTATGATGTCTAAGGTGGTTGCGAATTCCAGTTGTTGTAGTTTTTCACTCTCTTTTCTGCGACCGTAAGTGTAATATGTGGTGTATTGCCGGTTTCGTGGCTATACGTCAACGACAATTAGGATACACATATTTACTTACATTGATGACTTGTGATGTTATGTGTTGTTGGGATATGTTATATTGGATCATCGTGTTTTGAATAGCCGGGGTTTTTTTTTATGTGAGATGAAAGTTTTTCATTTTCATTCATGTAAAAGCTTGTATGCAATATTCTTTTATTGGGGCGCTTCCGGTTTGAGGATGATGTCACCATTTAATGTATATTATTTACATTTCCGTATTAGGATAGACCCAAGGCGGGGAGCACAAGTAACCGGGTTCTAGGGTCCAGTGGGAGACCATCTCAAGGAGTCGAGACCGTGTATCCTAACTCTAGAATTGGGAGGGTTGCTTGCTGCTCTCGTAGGGGTCTAGAGATGTGGGTTTGGCTATTCATCGCGACCGTGGAATCCGCGTTTTTTATTGGATTAATTAAAACACGGAATTAATAGTATATCCAATATTTCATATGTGTTCTTCTGCTACTGATATTCTATGATATGATCACTTGATATGTTGAGACGATTGCTTATATTATATATATGAGATATAATAAATATTGATGCCTTCGTTTCTTATATGATGCTTACGAAGCATAAAATTGATGGGACTTCATTAATGAGATTAATGAAAGAAATAAAAGAAACTTAAAGATGTTGTAGAAACTTGTTTTAAAAACTGGTAGCTCTAGTTCTTGCTTTGCACATCGGTATTCCTTATAGAATATCCAGCACCTTATTCGATAAGGAAAGAGCCGAGATCCCTTTACCGGAAGTGACCTCTTTAGCGAAACTGGCAGATGCTACAACCCACTCGGTTTGTCTTTTGATTGCTTCTATTGTTTTTGCTTTGCATAGTGGTATTTGTGAAGTACCCATTACCTCATTCGATGAGGAAAGAGCCGAGATCCCTTCACCGGGAGTGACCTCTTTAGCAAAACTAGTAAAAGCCTAAAAAACACTCCTTTTCAAAATCACTCGATTCTACAACGATATCATGTTCATTACGCAAAAAGGTTTTCTTAAAATCCTGTCGTAGCCCTCCGTCATTTCAGATAAGTACTACTTAGTATTCATGCTACGTTTGTTGACTATGTTAAGGTGTAGTGTGCGGTAGCTGATTAGTGCTTATCTGCGTAAGCATATGATGCGATTGGATTAGGGTAGTCGTACGACTTTGTTGACTATGTTAAGGGTCGTGCGGGCGGGTTTAATTCAATCAGAAAATAACGGGTTGAACTTGGCTAGCGCTTATGATTTGTTGACCTTGTTAAGGTCATAAGTTGCTAGGGGCAAAATATTATTGGGAATTTCAAGTGTTGAAATTTGCAATGAGATTGCATACCATCTATGAGATAGTTGGATCCCGATACCCACTGCTTGTAAGAGTTACTCCTGAGAGAGTTTTACACATTACAATTAGCCGATCAAGTAGGTGTCTAAAAAGGTGTTAACGGGGTTACGCCCCTGGGAAAATGAGGTTTATTTTAATTAGGTCCGTACGAAAGTACGTGGAACCTCCCTCAAAGTACCGACACTGTCCTGGCCGAAAGATTGGTGAACTTGTAGGGTGTAATTAATCCCGGCTAATCTTACCTTTTAGGGTTTGAAGGAAGATTTGATAAAAAAACAGTGGGAGCCATCCTGATTAGATAAAATAATAACCAATCTAATCTTGCACGAACTTACGCAGAGTTCTTTCTTCTCTCTCTCTCCTGGTAGCGACAATGTCACGTCTTAATCAAGATAATAATATGGATGCATTCATCGAACCTGCTTATTATACTGAGCGAGGGAACGTTGGTTCCGCTCCCACTTATAATTGTTATAGGTCCAAGCAGGAAATAGGGGAATATCCGGATTCCTACGCAACCCAATTTAGGAATGAGCATGTTGATGCAGATTCTTCGGGTGTGTTCGCTACCAAGAACCGTTTCTCAGTTTCCTCTATGTCCTAGGTATGTGATACCGGATCAGGATCCTATATATGTAATCTATTACATGGGCTACAGAAAGGTAGAGAAATGGGATTGGGTGATATGTCTCTAACTGTTAGAGAATGGTGCAATTGTTGCAGCCAAATCAGTTGGTAGATATCACCTTGTATTACCAACTGGTAAATACATTGATTCTGAACAGATGTTCTTAGATACCGAACCTGATATAAAACATTACATCAGATTCTTTATTCAGTTAAAGAAGGATATAATTTTGTATAACAGGATGATGTTGTGAACATTTTCCTGAATCAAGAGTTGATTAGATCATGCACGTTATATAATAGAATATACGTTCTAAATCAAGCCACATTTTAAAGTATATAGAACACACACAAGAGAAGTAGTTCAGAAATGAACGAATCCTTCTTGCGGCATTGTAGACTAGGTTATATTAATGCGACACGACCAGTTAAGTTACATAAGGATAATATGAGAATCTGCTCGAATTTTCATCTTATGATACTTTCCAGTCTTGTCTCAAAGATAAAATGACCTATGCTATGTTTACTGGAAACAGAGAAAGAGTTATTGAACTCTTGGGACGATACATGATGATGTATACGGTCCTATGTCTATAAATGCCAAGGTTGGTTCTTCGTATTTCATTATATTCACTGATCTTCTCTCAGGATTTAGACATATGTTCTTATTGAAACACAAGTCTGAATCTTTTGAGAAATTCAAGGAATATAAACTTGAAGTTGAGAACCAGACGGGTAAAAGTATTAAAGTCCTTTGATGTGATCAGGGAGTATGAAGTTCCTGGATTATTTAAAAGAGAATGTGATTCTCTCTCAGCTTACTCCTTCGAGTACACCACAATAAAACAGTGTATCGGGACGGAGGTATCGCACCTTATGAGATATGGTGCGCTCTATGATGAGTACTGCTGAGATACCTATTTCCTTTTTTTGTTATGCACTTGAGAAGCTGCATACCTATTGAATGGGGTTCCACCCAAATCAGTGCCTACCACTCCATATGAGATATGGAATAGGAAGAGACCATGTCTTAAACGAGTTAAGATAAGGAGTTGTCCGGCCTACGTTGAAAAGCAAAATCCGGACAAACTCGAGGCAGGGTCAGTTCTATAAGTTTGTTGGATATCCCGAACATTAGTAAGGGTATATCTTCTACCTAACTGAGAAGTAAAGGTGTTTTGTTTCTCAGCATGCCACCTTTTTAGAAAAGGAATTTCTTGTGAAGAAATTAGTGGTCATGAGGTAGAGCTGGAAGGAGATCTAGCTTGACAAACTAATAGCTGATGATTTGGTGAAACCAAAGGATTCAATAGTCTTCAACAAATCTCAGCCTCTCCACGAATCTGGTAGGGTTTCTCATCCACTTGAGAGATACTACGGTTTCCTCGGTGACAGTAGGAGCGAGTATTGCATCATAGTAGATGATGACCCAACCAGGTTCAGGTAGGCCATCACGAGTGGGGACTCTGTGAAAAGGCTGGATGCTATGCGATCAAAGATGGAATCCATGTACACCAACAAAGTATGACTTTGCATGTTGCACCTGAAGGGGTAAAACCCATCGGGAGCAAATGGATCATGAGAAAATTCTTGGTGTAGATGGAAAAGTTGAAACTTTCAAAGCTATGCTTAAGTCCATCAGGATCAATGCGCGCATCGCGGAGTTGGAACAACTGTGATATGGCAGTCAAAGAGTTTGACTTCATCAAAAAGATAGATGAACCTTGTATATACAAGTAGGTTGTAGAGAGTAAGGTTGTCTTCCACGTATTGTACGTAGATGACATACTCTTGATAGGAAAGGGTTTCCTATGCTACATTCGGTCAAGCTCCTCTTATCACGAGGATTCTCAATAGAAGATCTGGATGATACCTACTGCATCTTATGGATTATGATCTATGGTGATAGATCTAAGTGGATGTTGGGAGTGTCCTAAATTCAGGTACATTAACACCATACTAAGGGTTTAGTATGGAGGATTCTAAGCGTGGTGGTTTGCCCACTTACTCAGGAATCACTATCTCCAAAAGGAAGTCTTTTGAGACTGATTTGGAGAGAGTTCGCATGCAAAAGATATCCTATGCTTCGGCAGTAGGCTTTATCAAGTATGTGATGCTATGTACCACACCAAATGTAGCTGATTCACTAGGTGTAGTGATTAGGAATCAATTGGATCTTGAGAGAATCACTGGATAGCTGTGAAGGACATTCTTAAGTACTTGAGAAACACTAAAGAGATGTTCTTGGGGTTTTGGTAACGGTGAACTCCAGTAGGAGTCCTTTACCAATTCGAGCTTCTAGAGTGATAAGGTCGACTGAAAGTCAGTCACAAGCATTGTCTTTACCCTTAGTGCAGGGATGGTATGTTGGAAGAGTTCCAAGCTAGATACCATGACATACTAGACGATAAAGGCCGAATACATCGCTACCAACGATACTACCAAAGTGGCTGTCTGGACATTTCTTGTTCATGAGATAAACAAGGTTCCTACCATTGAGCGTCCAATGACTGTTATTGTGACAACAATGGAGTTATGGTTTTGGCCTAGGAACACATATCCCATCAGCGATTCAGACATATTCTGAGGACAGTATCACCTGATCAGGGAGATGGTTGATCTCCAAGGGATCAAGGTTAGGAGAGTTGACGCAATAGATACCACGGCAAATCCGCTCACAAAGGCCTTTCCCTAGAGAGACTTCTATAAGACGTTGAGTATGAGACACTGCAACAAATGATCTTAGTGCAAGTGGGAGATTGTTAGTTATATGTATGCCCTAGAGGCCATTACTGTACATGTGATGTATATTGTAATGGATGCTTGGACATATATAGAGAGGACTTTCTTGCTCGACATGATAGTATGCTATCTGGTTGCACTTTTATTTTAACATGTACACTTATTGTCTCTCTATTACATGTTGATAAAGCCCTTAGGATGAGTACTTGACTACCGGGATTATGATGCGGATCATACTAGTAGTGCAGAGGTAGTCAGCAAGTATATCCTTCAATTGTTCCTAGTCGTGGGAGTATCGAGACAGGGTATCGATATTCCAGAGTAGACTGGTGTATACACTTCTTGACCCATCTGATGGGCGATGGATGATCCCACATCCATTAATGTTTGACATCAGAGGAGGTATACAGGTGCTCAGTGGAGATTGGGTACATTGAACGGAATCGCCGAGAATTCTTAGATGGTATTATACCTATCGTTAGATAGAAGTTCTCTGGTGACACTCGTACATGTTAGTTTGTCGATCCGAGATCGTCATAGTGTCTTATGTGATTCCTACTGTGCTTTGATTTCCACCATACCACGTTCAAGAGATCGTGCAAAACGGTGGTTTTTGGGTACAGTCCCGAGTCACATGGAGGCAATGAACGATAGGAGGGGATTTCGTCTCTTCCGGTATTGGGGGTTGATGTTGCGCTATGCTTGATTGGCCATAACAGAAAATCCCTGGCCAGGGTTGCTGAGATATACTAGTAGGTGGTACCAGTAGTTTCTAGAACCGTTATAAGCTTCACATCAGCATGACTTATCAGGCTATTGGGGTCTGACGTTTACCACCCCTAGGCCTAGATAACCGACATATCTGACGAAGAGACCGGACTGTACGGTAGTGTTACTGATTGGATTCGCAGGAGTATGAGGATGCTTGCTTGTTGATCTTCTGATCGCTTATTACCAAGGTGGCCATTACGTTTAGCAGACCGCTTGCTGCTTGTGGGTATTTGATATGATCATCATCTACTACCGGCGTATTTACGAGTCTTTAGAATCCTACACAGAGGTTTCCTGGTTCATGTGAAATGAAGTAGGAGCACATATATGATATGTGCGGGACCGATATTAATGCGCGTATGTGATACCACATTCTATTCTCGCGATATGTGATATCGGTCGGTTATATGAGATATAGCCGGGTTATCAGATCAAGTGTTGATTCGATAAGATATTACATTTGATATTAGTCGGTTGTATGTGATATAGCCGAATTATTAAATCAAGTGTTGATTTGATAATTTAATGTATAATTATATATTTGATATATTAACTTACATTAATTAATATTTGCTCACTAAACATTTCTTTTTTCTCACTAGTGTACACTTAGTATATATGTGATATATATTAATGTACAACTTTTGTGTCATGCTTGATGCCACATGTGACATGGGTGTATGAGACATACACCATGCTTATAATAATGTGAGGTTTTTGTTTATTTAAAGTAAATCAAAATTAATGGTAATTAGTGACATGGTTTAAGCTTGTAGAAGCTTGTGGAACCATTGACCAAGTCCATTCATTTTGTTTTACTTGAAGATATTTATTAACCCAACCATTATTGTTAACCCATGGTTGATTCTCTACATGAGTTAGTGTATGGCACTTACTGACCCATGGTTGCTATTCTCACCTCATGAGATTCATTCTCTTCTTCACTTCATCTTCTTCTTCCTCAAAGAAAGAGCTTTCTAGCTTTTTGAATGGTGAAGAAATATTGTGAGAAAAATAAATCTAAAGTGAGCTCATTTCCTACTTCATCATCCTCTACTATATTAGCCATTTAGTTTAGGGTGTTTACTTCACTAATCTACCATTAGTGAAGAGGTATCATGAGCTTGAGTCTCCTCGACGTAGATCATCTTTGGCCTCAAAGATTTCGAGCAAGCTTGTTCCTTTCTACATGTGAACCCTTACTAGAGTTCGGGTGTTCACTACTTGGAGCGAAGGGACTACTACACGAAGCTTTAGTTGTGATGGACCGGTCTACAAAGCTTATATTCCTCATTCACTTAGATGTAAAGTTGTTTGCAGTGCTGGTTCGTCTAAATCTCTAGTTAAGATTCTAAGTTAGGGTTCTTTAGAACGGCAAATTTCTGAAATTGGCATGGACGATACCTTCCGAAACCTTGTTGCCGCCCAAAGGAACCCAACATAAATCACATCATATCTTTTAGCATTTATTACACATCACACTCACTTGTGCCCTACTTGCACAAGTTGTTGTGCCAAGGCAGCCCCACCATGGTCCATGTGCCAAATAGTTATGTGCACACTTGTATTGTGTTGGACCAAAATTGTGTAAACTTTATTTGTTGTAAAAGAACTCTTTGGATATCGATCGGTTTTCTGTTCTGATTGCAACGTCGGCTCACAAATGTCATATCCGTGAATTTAAGTATGTTTCCAGTATTTTGTCATGAATACATGTAATCTGTATTTACTGAGCAGACACTGGTTAATAGTACCGATATATAACAAAACAGATAATGAATGAGTGGTATTAAAATATAGTTTTCTGATATGAACAATTACCCCCAAACTTATCTTTTGCTCGTACCGAGCAAAACAAAATCCTAACCTCACTTTCACAAGGAACGCGATTGCACTGAGCTCGTGCAACAAGCCGTTAAACCTTTAGGTGTCCCTAATAGGAGGAGTGTTGTCTCCTGAGGGTTTTCAGCGGATTACACCCACAAAATCCCGTCAAGCTAGATTTTTGAAATAACTATTGATTCTAACTCTAAGGTTTATCTTTAAAGCTAGAAATTATATTATCCTAAGTTAGAAATATCGAACCTTTATTTTTCACACCTCTCTTCTTATTTAACTACAGATCCTATACATCTTTACGTGTGGTGCAAATAGTGTCGTTATGTTTCAAAAGGATAGGTTAAAGTCATCATGTCATAAAATAATGACCGGATAAAACTTCAAAAGGATCACACAAGTTTTATAAAGAGTTAAGTAGTTTTCAAGTTTCGTTTCCCTGCTTGGTTTCAAATTCAGAATTTCTATCCTCTTTAACGGGAAACTAGGTCTTATTCCTCACTCCACCTTTTACTTATTTTCATTTCATACACACCTTCGTGAACGTTCAATAGTCTTTATCATTGGATAAAATCTTCATATCTCCGTTTAAAAATATTTTTATAAAACTTGTCTTTTGTTAAGATTATTCTCACACAAAGAACTGTTAGGAATTTTAACTCGGAGAGAACACTTGCTTGACTTTGTTTTAATTTAGACTTTCTAGGCTTCTTAGCGAGCTTTAGGCCAATGCATCCAAATCAGTTGGTTTTAGGGCAATAGGTGTAGAGACACCCCGGCAGACTTAATTGCTCAAGTTACCTAGACTCTAAAACAAAAATACTCATTTTGGCGTGAAAATCATAACAATTCAATGCGAAGGAGATATAACCAGTTGTTCAAATATTTTTAGGATAAAAGACATGTTTAGTGGATTAATCACTCCAATCAAGCTCCAGATGTGTTATTCTTCAGACTTGGTTTCTTTAAAGCATATATAATATCCTTTCATATCCACTTCACTTTATAAAATATTCTTGATATTACCTATTTCAGAACAAACCTGTTTGATCCTCAAAAAACAATTTATCAATTAAGAAGTTTTAAGACATATCAGACTTTTCATTTAATTTTCAAAACTCTCGACACGTGTAGTGTGTTGTAAAGACGCATATTAGCTACATTTAAACTCAAAGGAGGGTTATCTTTAAGGTTTTCAAATTCTAAAAATAGGATTTAGTTGTTCCTATCTCATCAAACAAAAACCGTTGAAATATCGAATCTATGTTCTCCCACTAGCTAACTTGACGACAATTTTTTTTTTTTTTTTTTTTTATGTTTTTAGGAAAATTTTCTGATTTTTATGGGTTTTTGAATATGTATGCAAATGCAGAATATACAAATGAATGCGAAGGATAGAAATGCTTACCGAGCACACCTCCAAACTTAAACTTGATAGTGCCTTCCCTGTCATGCTACACAACGAGGGTCAAAATTGTCGCGGGGGGGGGGGGGGGGTCAAAATAGTCGGTTCTCCCTTTTTTTAATTATAACAGAAAAAAGAAAACAAAATATATATACACAAAAAGCCCCCCCCCAAACTTAAGCGAAACAGTGTTTCCACTGTTAAGCGTTGAAGTTCAAGGTTAGGGGAGGGAACAGTTTCAATCTATACAAGGCCTTACACAGGCCAAAAGTTAGCACCAACCATTCAAAAATGTTATCGTGATACGACCACGGTTGGTGGAAGAATGCGTAGAGAAAAGAAGTTAAGGATACGCGTGACCGTGTGTGGACAGAAGTGGTATACGGTCCCGGTATATGAGGAGATGAACGAAGGGAAAAATAAATGGAATACGAACTTGAGGGTGAAAATGGGGTGAATAAATGAGTACAATTTGTAATGACCGATGTATAAAAAGCGATTGTACTAATATATCAACCCGTTGAGAAATGAGGTCAAATCTCTTAAGATTCATGAAAAAACATAGGCCCGAACTTGGTGAACCAGATGACGGAAGTGACAGTATCAAATGGTCTTGTGGTAGGAAAATGATGGAGGGAAACGATCGAGGAACATGATCGGTTAAATGTTCAAGAGGGTGTACACAGTCAATGAAAGGGACACGATGAATTTGAAAATCCGACTCATTAAGTAAAACTGGTCCATCCTAAAAAATTTCCTCAAAATTCTCCTAAAAATTAGCTCATCTTTGCATTTTTTATCATCAATATCTAGACGCATATGGAATTCGGGAAAAACAGTTAATGGCTCAGGATGATGTCCATACTGAAGTGAAAGGACATGATGAATTGGTGAGAAAAACTCATCCAAAACTGCGGGTTCATCATCCAAAATATTCCCAGCGTCAATATCCTCAATCAAGTGAAAATCAAATTTCTCAGACACCTCATCAAAATCATGGATTTCAATCAATTGTGGTTCTAGGATGGAGGTGTAGTAGTCAAAGGGTTGGGTGTGGTTTCACTTGACACGGTCCCTTCACAATCCGGTAAATCAAACACTACAAAGTCGCACAGCTCATTAAACATTCTATCTTCTATTGGTAAATCATTTGGGGGCACTCGATAGAATTTCAAAAGTGGAGTTTTGAAATTTAATTTGCAATGGGTAGGTTTGATTTGTAAGGGTGTACCGCTCACTCTCACTACTCAAATTCTTAATCTTTCCAATCGCATCATCATACATTGGAAAATTCGGAGCTAGTTGGAAACTAGCTATCGGGTCGGTAGGTTGTATGAGGGCGGCCATGTACGTATTCAAATCCATCATCTGTTGGCATGACGCTACCTGAAATTCTTCCAATGATTGTTCAAGACTAGACATGGGCTGTGAAGGGGTTTCAGTAAAAGATTTAAACTCATTTGGATACTTGAAACTCCAAAATGGCTGTTCAGAAGCAATGTCTAGAGAATGTGTAAAAGTCGGGTAGGATTGAGAGGAATCGAATGGTTGGATTGGATTAAGGTCAATGTTATGATAAGAAGGTGATTGGAATTGTTGATCAAAAGAATTGGAAGTGGTGGAAGAAGTGAAAGATCGGCTACGGGATTGCGCAATATGCTCAGCAATGGACATTGGTTTAAGAGTCGCCATATTTTCCTCAGAAGGGGTATCAACATGAGGAGGGTTGAAAGTTTGAAAAGGTTGATATGACGTGGATTATGGTGTCCAAGTGGTTTTCCTAGAAGCGTCTATCCGATCTTTCAAAGAGATTTTTAGCATGGATGGATCGTTTGACGTTCTACCAAAACAAGAACCGAATGAAGTAATATCTGGCTGAGGGTACCAAATTTCGGTAAGAATTGGTCTATGTGGGGTACCCATGATATGAAGAGAAAATGAGATGAAAAAAAAGAATGTGAGTTTTTTTATTTTATTTTGTTTTGTTAGTTATCAACAAAAGTATGAAATATACACACAAAAAGATAAAGAAGAAAAATAATCACGACACAATACCACACACCTAATTGGTATAGGGTTCACCTAGGTCAACTAGACCTGCTCAAGAACTTGATTGTTGAAGTAAAACTGTGTCGAGAAACGAGCTCAAGTATACTGATCACGAAGCCAGGTAAGTGCAGAGATAAGGGGAGGTTTTCTAACGCTTTCGTGAAGTTCCTTAATTAGAATAACCTTTCTCTTTATGCGGTTTCACCATGAACACTTTTCTAGACACCCCGCGAACGATATACCATTAAACGGTGTTCTAAACACAGTTAGCTTCTCCTAATAAGCTCGAAGTCCTTAAAGGCTTAAGTCTAGTTTCTTTTAAAATTTGTGCGGGTAAACGTTATCCTCAATTTCATAATTTGTGGGCCATAAAAAAGGTGATGAAATCTTTTACCGTATGTTGTAGGGTTCACTTGCCCTTAAGTCCGTATTAATGGATGCAATGCGCAAATCAATGAAAAAGTTCAAAACGTCAAACACTCATTTTTTATGTTTAGGCACGGCACTGCAACAAATACGGGTTAGTCACTTTTGGCGTTTCACAGCGAACTTGCAAAGAATCCTGCAAAGTTAATATATTGGATGCGTCTGATTTGAGAAGAAGGCGTTAGTAAATACGTACCGATACGTTTTTGGGTTAAGAAAACCGCGTTGAATTGAATCTGAACAGCTTGAAAAGTTCACTTGCGCGGGTCAAACTACTCGGATGTTTGGCACTGTACTTCGCAATCACCTTAACTTTGAATGTACACTTTGCTCCACACGATCGCAGTTCGCAAACCCGTTCAAAATCTGCAAATGTCGGAAAAATGTATTTTTAGTGCGAAAAAGCGACATGAGTGCCCAAACTCCTACACACACAAAATTATAAAAATCAAACAATAAAATTAAGACAAAAATAGAACAATGGAATACAGAAAAAAATTCGGGAGCAATCGGAGAAGAAAAATCCGGCCGTGCCGGGAATATGGAGAATCTCGCCGGTCTCTTTGGGGCAGTTGGGCTCCAACTTTCTTCAGTAATCTTATTATTGGCTATAGTGCCCTCAAGTCAATTATTGGATCACAGGCACGTGATTGCAATGATTGAGGGAGGACCTATACCGGTAGAACAGTCTTACTCGAGATGATAGTATGCTATCTGGTTTGTCTTTATCATCGTGTACATGCTTCAGGTGACATTACAGATCACTATTACATGTTGATAGAGCCCATAGGATTCTTGCTTGACTACTATCAGTATGATGGCGATCATATATGTGAGAGTTGGGTAGTCTATAAGCACATCCTTAAAGTGTCCCAAGTCATAGGAGTTTCGAGACTGGGCATCGATACTCAAAGAGTATACTAGTGTATACGGATCGAGACCCCGATGATGGGTGATGGCTGGTCTCACAAGCCATTGGTGTCAGTTGGTTCACCTAAGATGTATAAAGGTGCTCATTAGGTTATGAGTACATCGGATGAACTCGCCGGGAACATGCTTGTTGGTATTATACCTATTGTCAGATTGCAGTTCCCAGGTGACATGTGTACAGGTTAGTCTATCGACCTGAGATCATCATTTGTCTCCAGTGAGTTCCTCGTGTGCTTTGATTACTATCCTACCACGGCTCAAAGGAGTCGTGCAAACAGGTTTTAGTTGGGTACAGTCCCGAGCCACATGGAGGCAGTGAGCGGATCGTCAGGGGATTCGTCTCTCCCGGTATTGGGGGTTGATGTCGCGGTGTGCACAGATGGTCATCACCGGATATCCTTAGCCAAGGTAGTCAAGAATTACTGATCTAGGATCAATAGTTTCTCAGGTGGTGATGAGTTTCATATCGACACTAAATGCCGCGTTATTATGGGTCTGACTTTATCCAACCCCTAGACTCGATATGCGATACTCATAGACGAACGGACCAGACTATACGGATATTGTCACTGTCAGGCTCAGTAGGGTTTCAGGACAACTTTGCTCGTCGGCCTCCCTTTCGCTCAATACCTGGGTAACCATTACGTACAACTAGTGCCACCGACGTGCTTGTGGTTAAACCCACTGCCAGCGTATTGACGAGTCTTTAGAGTCCAACATAGAGGGTTTCCCTGGTTCGGGCGAAATATTGTAGAGGCCGTATGGTTTTATGGCAAGGTTCGATCATATATGTGCACTTGTGCATGGATCATGATCGGACGGATAATACTAGTGGGCTTTGGTTTAAGCCGGATCCTAGTATTATATTGTTGGATTATTTTCGTCTCGTTGTATTCGTATTCAGTCGGAATACGGATGCAGGAATGTATATACGGATGAGGGGTATTCTTGTAATTCATTACGAGTTTATTTTGAGGTTGCCATTTCTTTTTATTGCTTTAAACATTTGGATTAATGTTTATTATTTGTGGAAAGCGTGACCATGAGTTTTGGCTTGGACTTTTGGTGCATGCACTTGTGAGTGCAAGTTTTGTTTTGGTGCATTGATTGCACATGTGCCATGCTTGATTCAATTATTGAGTTGTGAGATATTTGTGAGGGCTTGGTAGATATTTTGTGCTGGGGATTTTCTCTAGTTTCCAATCACAAATACTTCACAACTCACGGAAAAACTACAGAGAGTCTTTTTCCTTCACAAGCCTTCACTTGAGCTCACACTTTCTTCACCAATGGCTTCTTCTTCACCTCCACCCATACCCTCTCATGAGTTGAGAATCCATGGGTGCTTTGAGACAAAATGATCACACACTATCTCTACTTCATCTTGGGTATCTAGGCTAGCAAACTAGATGCCCGAGTTGCTTTGGTTTTGAAGCGGGAGCCCGTATTACTAATCCTCGACGTGGATTATCTTCGACGAGGGAGACTGGAGAACGAACTTGTTCGAGGTAGCCGCGACGAGCTAAGGACAGAGATTGAAGACCGAAGGACACGGATCGATCGGTATAATCTCTTAAACTCCTTTATATAGAACTAGTATAGGGTTAATGGTACGATCCGTCGATTAGGGTTCCGTTAGCACCGGTTTTCTAAAGTTTTTGTTCCGCGTTTGGCCACGAATTGATGGCCGGGGCACTGGCATTGCCTTAGATGGTATCAGAGCCAACCCATTAACCGCATATTAGTTGGTTTAGACAATGTTAGAGTATCGAAACCGAAACAACTCTGAATCAATACCCGTAGTTTTCCAGTTTCTGTCATTTTTTACAGTGTCTTCAAAAATTATTTTAGCAACTGCAGAAGACTACTTAGGTGACCACTAGCCTGCACCCCAAAATGAGCTAATTCCACACAAATTGACCAAAGCACATTGATCAAAATTCTGACCTGGCCGGCCACTTTTATGAATCTAGGTTTGAAATTTTGGGTGCGGTCTGGTCTCTGGAATATTGGTTCAATGGTATTGTTAGTTTATCCCGGTTTGGATATGATTTTATCTAGTTGTTTGAGGCTATTCGGGGTTATTTCGAATTCGATATTTCTAACATTGTTTAAAGTTTTACAGTACTTACATTACTATCTGCGACCGTGAATGTCATTAAAGAGGTACAACTTGTATAATTGATATAGTTCTTTTAGACGGGTTTGCGAACGTGACATTCATGTTGATGTTTCGTGTTGTGCTGTGTTTGTTGCGGAATCGTCATGGTGGATATCTTGGGTGCAATGTTAATAAGTTTAGTTTCATTTGTACATTTGATATCGCGGGGCGCGCGTCCGACATGTGAACTGCCGTCACTGCCTGCTTGTATATTATTTGTTTGGGGCACGACCGGGTTGTGGTCGATGTCACCATTGTACATATTTTCTTTTCTGTACTAGGTTTACCCCACGATCGAGCTCATGGATAGTTGGGTTCTAGAGGGCAACGGGTCTGCATCTCATGGCATTGAGAAGGAAGATGCCTCACTCTAGAATTGGCGGGCTATTCACCACACTCGTAGGGGGTACAGGTTGACCAAAGGTGGGGTGCTCAAGTTACCGGATTCCGTGAAGTGCTGGGTGGCCCATTCACTTTGATAAAGAGAGCTACCTCGCTTCTGGTTTTGGTGGGTAACTTGCCGTGCTCGTAGGGGTCTAGGTTTCATTGCACAGGCTATCCACACAACCCGGGGAACGTCGGGTTTCACTTGCGGCTTAAAGGAAACCCGGGGTTATCAGATTATCTGTATTGTTTTATGATGCTTATCGCTTGTCTGTGATGTTGCATTTATCATACCTAGAGAGATTATTATATTTTCTATACACACACACACACACACACACACTAGTAGATGTTGTATATGTTTTACACTCGTGCTAGTCCAGTCCCCGCTCTATCGTTGCTTAAGTAACCTAACGGGTGATGACGGGACCCATTGGCGAATGCGGATGGCATATACGTACATCATATTTTCGTTTCTTTGTGGTGTGATTAATTGATGGGACTACATGCAGGGTTGTCTAGCATGGAAGCAAGGTTTCGGGAGGCATCGTCCATGCCAATTTCAAAAACTTGCCATTCTAGCTAACCCTAGCCCTAGAATCGTTACTAGAAAATGGGACGAAAGAATATGCAAACAACTTTGCAAACAAGTGAACAAGGAATACAATCATTGTAGACCGGTCCTTCACTTCAATAGCTCCGTGTAGTAATCCCTTCACTGCGAATCATGAACGCCCGAACTCTCGAAAGGGTTCTCCTGAAGAAATGAGCAAGCTTGCATGAAGTCTTCGAGACCGAAGATGATCTACGTCGAGGAGACACTAACCCAAGCTACCCCTTTACTAATTGTGGAATTAGTGAAGCAAACACCCTATACTAAATGACTAGTAGTAGAGAATGATGAAGTAGGAATTTTTCTCATTTTAGAAATAATTTTCTCACTATTTTTCATCATCTCCATTGAAGCTAGAAAGCTTTTTGGAAGAAAATGATGAAAACTCTCATGAAAGTAATAATCAAGTAGAGAATGGGAACCATGGGTGAGTTAACATCATATGCTAACCCTTGTAGAGACATAACCATGGCTAAGTCTAGTGGTTGGGTTTATAAATATTTTTAGTAAAACAAAATTTGTGGACTTAGTCAATGGTTAGCAAAGCTTCTACAAGTTTCTTGCCATGACCAAATGCAACCAATTTTTGAATTACTTAGGAAATTAAAAACCCTAGATTATCACTTAGCATGGTGTAAGTCACACACACACACCATGAAGCATGTATCATCAAGCATGATACAAATCATGTACATAAATATATATCACATATATATAATGTGCACAATAAAAGTGAGAAAAGAAATCCGAAGTGAGAAAATACTAGTTAATGTAATTTAATATATCAAATATACAATTATACATTAAATTATTAAATCAACAATCCGGCTATATCACATATAACCGACTAATATCATGTGTATCAATTTATCAAATCAACACTTGATTCGATAACCTGGATATATCATATATAACCGACCGATAACACAAATCGCCGGAATAGAATACGGTATCACATATTGTATTAATCTCGGTCCCGCACTTATCATATATGTGCTCCTACTCCGTTTCGCTTGAACCAGGAAACCTTTGTGTAGTATTCTAAAGACTCGTCAATACACCGGCAGTAGGTGATGATCATATCAAATACCCACAAGCCGCAAGCGGTTTGCTAAACATAACAGGCTCCCGGTTATTGAGCGATCAGAAGATCAACAAGCATGCCTGCTCATACTCCTGCGAATCTAATTAGTAACACTAACGTACAGTCCGTTTTTTTGTCTGATATGTCGCATATCTCGTCTAGGGGTGGTAAACGTCAGACCCCAGTAACTCGATAAGTCATGCTGATATGAGGCTCATAACGAGTCGAGAAACTACTGATAAAACATACCAGTATATCTCTGAATCAGCCCTGGCCAGGGACTTTCTGTTATAGCCAATCGAGCACAACACAACAACAACTCCATATACCGGGAGAGACGAATCCCCTCCTATCGTTCATTGCCTCCATGTGACTCGGGACTGTACCCAAAAACCACCTTTTTGCACGATCTCTTGACCCTGGTATGGTGGAAATCAAAGCACAGTAGGAATCACACAAGACTCTATGACGATCTCAGGTCGACATACTACCCTGTACCAGTGTCACCAGAGAACTGCTATCTGACGTGAGGTATAATACCATCTGGGAGTCCTCGGCGAGTCCGTCCAGTGTACCCAGTCTCCACCGAGCACCCGTATACTATCTCTGATGTCAAACACAAATGGATATGGGATCATCCATCGCCCATCTTCATGGATCGAGAAGCTATACGCTAGTCTACTCTGATATATTGATGCATTGTCTCGATACACCCATGACTAGAAACATTTGAAGGATGTACTTTTACCGACTATTCTGTCCCCACTAGTATGATCTGCATTATAATCCTTGTAGTCAAGTACTCATCTTAAGGGCTTTATCAACATGTAATAGAGAGACAATAAATGTACATGTTAAGACAAATAGCAAGTAGATAGCAT
The DNA here is from genome assembly GCA_030015575.1 of Agapanthus africanus. Classification (NCBI taxonomy): domain Eukaryota; kingdom Viridiplantae; phylum Streptophyta; class Magnoliopsida; order Asparagales; family Amaryllidaceae; genus Agapanthus; species Agapanthus africanus. The sequence goes on from CM057339.1 coordinate 398,495,197, forward strand.
ACTATCATGTTGAGCAAGAAAGTCCTCTCTATATATGTCCCAGCATCCACTACAATATATATCGTATGTACAGTAATGGCCTCTAGGGCATACATATAACTAACAATCTCCCACTTGCACTAGGGCCATATATTGTAGTATCCAATACCCAACAATCAGCAGTGGTTGTAGTATCTCATACACAACCATCCCATAAAAGTCTCTTTTTGGGAAAAAGGCCTTTGTGAGTGGATCCGCTGTGTTGTCCTCTGAGTTTACTCTCCTAACCTTGATCTCCCTGGAGATCAACCATCTCCATAGTCAGGTGATACTGTCTTAGAATATGTCTGGATCACTGATAGGACGGGGGTTCCTAGGCCTTACCTACAACTCCATTGTCACATAATGGTATGAACAAAGTTCATCTCATGAACTTATATACACCCAGACTCCCTTTTTGGTAGTATCATTGGTAGCGATGTATCCAGCCTTTATCGTCTAGTTTTCCACGGTATCTGGCTTGGAACTCTTCCAACATACCTTCCCTCCACTGAAGGTAAAGACAATGCCTGTGACTGACATTCAGTCGACCTTATCACCTTGGAAGCTATCCAGTGATTATTTTCATGATCAATTGATACCATCTCACTACACCTAGTGAGAAACCTAACTTCCACATAGATCTATCTCATAGATCTAAAACCACAGGATTTAGGAGGTATCACCTTGATCCTACTTAGAGAATCAATGTGATAAGAGGAGATTGACCGAGTGTAGCATAGGAAATACCTTTCCTATCAAGAGTATGTCATCCACGTACAATACGAGGAAAACCACCATACTCCCTACTACTTTTTTGTATATAGAAGGTTCATCTACCATTTTGATGAAGTCAAACACTTTGACTACTACATCAAAATAGATGTTCCAGCTCCGCGATGCTTGCTTTAACCTGTAAAGTACTTGCACACGTTTCTGCTTCTCCCACTGTCTACGAAGCCCTATGGCTGTGTACTTATAAACGCTCTCTTCTAAATCACTATTTAGAAAAACAGTCATGACACCAAACCGCCAGATATTGCAGTCATGGTATGTAGCAATAGCAAGTAGGATCCGGATGGACTTAAGCATAGCTACCGGAGAAAATGTTTCATCATAAACCCACTCATGATCTATGATGAGAACCTTTTATAACAAGTCTAGCTTTGAAAGTCTCAACTTTTCCATCTACACCAAGTAATCTTCTCAAGAGATACTTGCTCCTGATGGGGATTTAACCCTTCAGATATAGCAACCAAAGTCCATACTTTGTTGGTGTATATGGATTCCATCTCAGATCGCTTAGCATCCAACCATTCTTACAGAGTCTCCACTCCTGATGGCCTGCTCGAAACTAGTTGGTTCATCATCTCATGATGCAATCCTCGCTTCCACTTTCATAGAGAAAACCGAAGTATCTCTCAGGTGGGTGAGGAACCCTACAAGATCGGCGGAGAGGCTGAGGTTCGTCGGGAACTATTGAATCCTCTGGTTCTACCAAATCGTCAGCTGTAGTTTGTATAGTTGGAACTTCTTCCAGTTCTACCTCATGACAACAAATTTGTTTCCAAAATAAATTTCTTTTCTCAAAAGGTGGCATGCCGAGAAATAAAACACCTTTTGTTTCTCGGTGCGGTAGAAGATATTTTCTCACGAATATTTGGGATATCCAAAAAACATCCACATAACTGACCTTTCCTCGAGCTTGTCCGGATTTTGCTTTTAGACATCGGCCGGACTGCACCAAATCTTAACTTACTTAAGAGATGGGTTCTTTCCATACCATATCGCATATGGAGTGGTAAGTACCTGATTTGGTTGGAACCCAATTGAATAGGTTTGCAGCTTCTCAAGTGCATAACTCCTAAAAGAAATAGGCAAATCAGTAGTCCTCATCATAGAGCGCACCATATCGAATATGGTGCGATTGCTCCGCCCCGATACATTATTGTGTTGTGGTGTATGCGCAGGAGTAATTGTAACATTTCAGAAAAATAAAATATTATTTTTAGAAATTTTTATAATTTAATATTAATTTTAATGAATATTTTAATATTTCGGTGTAATTAAATACCGATAAATTGGGGAAGAAATTTGGAAAATTATAGAAATTACCAAAAAGAGGGTACTTTATATGATTTAATCAAAGTATGAAAGTTTATGACTTATTTGACACTATTTTAGTGCTAATCGCGATTAAAAATTGCTAATCGCGGATTAAGCGTGTTTTGTGCACATAGCATGCACAAAGCTTTTTTTCACACTTGTGCATTTTCTACCATGGTTTCAATTGGGTTTCCTATTCAAATTTTAAAAGAAATGAGAATATTATGTAGGGTTACTAGGCACTCCCACAAGGGTCTACAAGGTATCAACCATGCCCGATTTAAAATTTAGACATGCCGAACAACCCTTAACCAAGATCTTAAACTAGAGATTAGGCGAAACAAAGAATGTTAAACACTTTAACATCTAAGAGTTTGGGATTACAACCTTTATATTCCGGTCTTTCAATTCAAAAGCTCCGTGTTGAGGTCCCTTCGCTGCGATCATCGATTTCCCAGACTCTAGAGAGGTTCCACGAAGAGAAAGATGCATGCTTGCTTCCGATCATCGATAACAAAGATGATCTACCTTGAAGTTTCATTAACACAAGCTTTCACTCACAAATGAAGTGAACACCCTAATCTAAATGTCTAGGATAGATTAGGATGATGGAGTAGGAATTTAGCTCTATTTTATTTTCATAATCTCACCCATTTTCATCACAAGAATCAAAGCTAGAAAGCTTTGCAAGAAGGAAGAAGAAGATGAACAATGAATAATCCTTTTGTGATGAATAATGAAAATTATCATATCATTACAAATGCAACCATGGTCAACTATGACAAGGCTAACTCATGTAGATATTTAACTAGGGCTAAGGGTTTGGGTTGGGTTAAGAATGAGTCACAAAAAAATATCAACCATAATATCTTAGCTCAAAACAAAAAGAAACCTTCTAGAAACATCAAGAAAGGTTTAACCCAAATCAAACCCTAACCATGTTTAATCTCCACTAAACATGTTGCATTAGTAATCATAACATGTTACAATATTATATATCATATATACAATAATTATTGTAACAAAATAAAATAATACAATTAACATATATCGCATATATATCAATGTATTATCCGGTGACAAAATGAATCAATAAGTGAGCTTAAATCAGTTAATGTAATTTAATATATCAAATATATTATTATACATTAAATTATTAAATCAACACTTGATCCGATAATCTGGCTATTTCACAAATAACCGACTAATATTATCTGTATCAGTTCATCGAATCAACACTTGATCCGATGACCCGGCTATATCACATATACCCGGCCGATATCTCATATCGCGAGAACTAATACGGTATCACATATCGCATTATCCTCGGTCATGCACATATCACATATGTGCTCCTACTCCGTTTTGCCCGAGCCAAGAAACCTCTGTGTAGGACTCTAAAGAATCGTCAATACGCCGGCAGTAGGTGATGATCATATCAAACACCCACACGCTGCAAGCGGTCAGCTAAACGTAACAGCCACCCAGGTATTGAGCGATCAGAAGATCAACAAGCAAGCCTGTACATTTTCTTGCGAATCCAATCAATAACACTCCCGTACAGTCCGGTCTCTTCTTCTGATATGTCGCATATCTCGCCTAGAGGTGGTAAACGTCAGACCCTAGTAGCTTGATAAGTCGTGTCGATATGAGGTCTATAACAGTTCGAGAAACTATTGATAACACTTACCAATAAATTTCAGCAACCCTGGCCTGGGATTTCTAGTTATAGCCAATTGAACACAGCACAACATCAACTCCCTATACCGGGAGAGACGAATCCCCTCCTATCGCTCATTGCCTCCATGTGATTCGGGACTGTACCCAAAAGCCACCTTTTTGCACGACCTCTTGGACGTGGTATGATGGAAATTAAAGCACAGTGGGAATCACACATGACTCTATGACGATCTCGGGTCTACAGACTAACCTGTACCAGTGTCACCGGAGAACTGCCATCTGACGTGAGGTATAATACCATCTAGGGGTTCTCGGCGAGTCCGTCCAGTGTACCCAGTCTCCACAGAGCACCCGTACACCATCCTTGATGTCAAACACCAATGGATATAGGATCATCCATCGCCCATCATATTGGTCAAGATGCGTATACGCTAGTCTACTCTGGTGTATCGATGCACTGTCTCGATACACCCTCGACTAGGAACAGTTATAGGATATACTCGTCGACTACCGTGGCCCCTCTAGTATGATCTCATCATAGTCCCAGTAGTCGAGTATAGATCCTAAGGGTTTTATCAACATGTAACATAGAGACAATTAGAGTACAAGTTAAGATAAAGTACAACCAGATATTATACTATCATGTCGAGCAAGAAAGTCCTCCCTATATATGTCCAAGCATCCATTACAATATACATCATATGTACAGTAATGGCCCCTAGGGCATACATATAACTAACAATCTCCCACTTGCACTAGTTCCATCTGTTGTGGTATCACATACCCAACAATTAGCTGTGGTTGAAGTATCTCATACTCAACCATCCCGTAAAAGTCTTTACTGGGAAAAAGGCCTTTGTGAGTGGATCCGCGCTGTTGTCCTCTGTGTCTACTCTCCTAACCTCGATCTCCCTAGAGATCAACCATCTCCGTGATCAGGTGATACTGTCTAAGAATTATATCTGGATTTCTGATGGGACGGGCGTTCCTAGGACAAGCCATAACTCCATTGTCACACAATGGTTGGAACGAAGTTCATCTCATGTACTTATATATATCCATACCGCCTCTTTGGTAGCATCCTTGGTAATGATGTATCTTGCCTTTAATCGTCTTGTAAGTCACGGTATCTAGCTTGGAACTCTTCCAACATACCGTCCCTCCACTGAGGGTAAAGACAATGCCTGCGACTGACATTCAGTCGTCCTTATCACTCTGGAACCATTCCAGTGATTCTCCCCAGGATCTATTGATACCATCTAACTACAACCAGTGAGAATCCTAACATCCAATTAGATCTATCTCATAGATCAAAACCCAGGATTTAGGAGGTATCACTTTGATCCTATATGGAGAATCCTTGTGATAAGCAGAGATTGACCGAGCGTAGCATAGGAAACTCCTTCCCTATCAAGAGTATGTCATCCACGTACTCTACGAGGATCACCACCATACTCCCTACTACCTTTTTGTATATACAAGGTTCATCTACCATTTTGATGAAGTCAAACTCTTTGACTACCACATCAAAACAGACGTTCCAACTCCGCGATGCCTATTTTATCACATAAAACATCTTGCACACGTTTCCGCTTCTCCCACTGTCTATGAAGCCCTCTGGCTATGTACTTATAGACGCTCTCTTCTAAAACATCATTTAGAAAAGCAGTCATGATACCCAACCACCAGATATCGTAGTCATGGTATGTAGCCGTGGTAAGTAGGATCTGCATGGTCTTAAGCATAGCTTTGAAAGTCTCAACTTTTCCATGTACACCAAGTAATCTTGTCAAGATATACTTGCTCCTGATGGGGATTTAACCCTTCAGATAAAGCAACCAAAGTCCATACTTTGTTGGTGTATAAGGATTCCATCTCAGATCACTAAGCATCCAGCCATTCTTACAGAGTCTCACTCCTGATGGCCAGCTCGAAACTAGTTGGGTCGTCATCTCATGATGCAATCCTCGCTCCCACTGTCATACAGAAACCGAAGTATCTCTCAGGTGGGTGAGGAACCCTACTAGATCGGCGGAGAGGCTGGGGTTCATTTAGAAACTATTGAATCCTTCGGTTCTACCAAATCATCAGCTGCAGTTTGTATAGATGGAACTGTTTCCAGTTCTATCTCATGTCCACTAATTTCTTCACAAGAAATTCCTTTTTACAAAGTGGCATGCTGAGAAACAAAACATCTTTTGTTCCTCGGTTAAGTAGAAGATATTCCCTTGCGAAGGCTTGGGATATCCAACAAACTTCCACAGATTTGACTTTGCCTCGATCTTGTCCGGATTTTGCTTTTCAGACATAGGCCGGACAACCCCAAATCTTAACAAACTTAAGATATGGTCTTTTCCCTTTCCATATCACATATGAAGTGGTAGGTAACTGATTTGGTTTGAACCCTATTCAATAGGTATGCAGCTTCTCAAGTGCATAACTCCCAAAAGGAAATAGGAAACTCAGTAGTACTCATCTTAGAGCATACCATATCACATAGGGTGCTATTGCTCCGTCCCGATATACCGATGTGCTGTGGTGTATTCGGAGGGGTAATGCTGAGAGAGAATCTCATTCTCCTTTAGAATAGTCTAGGAATTCCGTGCTCTAGTATTCTCCTCGATCTCATCAAAGGACATTATACTTATACCTGTTTTTGGTTCTCTAATTCTAACTTATATTCTGTGAATATCTCAAAAGGTTCGGACTTGTGTTTCAACAGTAACATATGTTTGAATCTTGAGAGATCATCAGAGAATGTAATGAAGTACAAAGAACTGGTCTTGGCATGTGTAGACAGGGGACCTTCATACATCCGCATGCATCAATCCCAAGAGTTCACTAACTCTTTCTCTGTTTCCAATAAACAGAGCTATGGTCGTCTTATCTTTGTGACATGACAGGCAAGTTTCACAAGATGTAAATTCAAACTAATTTAAATATGCATCTAAATGTAACTTGGCTAGTCGGGTCGTATTGATATGACCTAGTCTACTATGCCTCAAGAAGGATTCGTTCATTTCTGAACTCTTCCTCTTGTGTGTGTTCTGTATACTAAGAACTGTAGTTTGATTTAGAACGTCAATGCTTTTAGATAACGTGCCTGAACCGATCAACTCTTGATATAGGAAATGTTCAAAACATTATCCAACAATACAAAATTATATCCTTCTTTACTAATAAAAAGGCTGATATGATATTGTATATCAGGTTCGGTATCTAATAATATTCGTTCAGAATCAATGTATTTGCTAATATAGGGTGATAATTACCAACAGACTTGGCTGCAACACTTGCACCGTTTCTACTCATGAAACTTATCACCCGTTCTTAGTTCTCTACCGATCTGTAGCCTATGTAACAAATTACATTTGCGGGATCCTGATCCGGTATCTCATACCCAGGACGTAAAGGATACTGAGAAACAGTTCTCTGTAATGAACACACCCGAAGATGATGCATCAACATGCACTTTCTTCGTTTTGGCGGCATGAGAATTCTGGTAATCCCCTATTTCTTGCTCTGTCTTATAACAATTATAAGTTGGAGCGGGACCAACGTTCCCCAGCTCAGTATAACAAGCGGGTTCGGTCAATACATCCGTATTATTATCTTGATTAAGGCGTGATATGGTCGCTACCTGGAGAGAGAGAGAAGAAAACACTCAGCGTATGCTCTTAAAAGATTAGATTGGTTATCTAATATATCTAATCAGGATGTCTCCCACCGTTTTAGTCAAATCTTCCTTCAAACCCTAAAAAGAAAGACTAGCCGAGATTAATTACAAGCTACAAGTTCGCCAATCTTTCATCCATGCCAGTGTCGGTACTTTGAGGGAGATTCCCCATGCTTTCGCACGAACCTAATTAAAGTAAACCTCGTTTTCCCAGGGGCGTAACCCCGTTGACACCTTTCTAGACACCTACTTGATCGGCTATTTGTAAAGTGTAAAACTCTCCCAGGAGTAACTCTTATCCGCAGCGGGCATCGGGATCCAACTATCTCATAGAAGGTATGCAATCTCATTGCAAATTTCAACACTTGAAATTCCCAATAATATTTTACCCCTAGCGTGCTATGACCTTGACGCATGCCAAGCAACCCATAGTTCGCTAGTCAAGTTCAACCCGTACATTTCTTGATTGAATTAAACCCACCCACACGACCCTTGACGCATGCCAAACAACGCCGTACGAATACCCTAATCCAATCACATCGTATGCTAGCAGATAAGCACTAGTTAGCTACAGTACACTACGCCTTGACGCATGCCAAACTACCGCGGCACGAATACTAAATAGTACTTATCTGAAATGACGGAGGGCTATGCAGGTTTTTAAGAAAACCATGAGCGTAATGAACATGATATCGTCGTAGAAACAAGTGATTTTGAAAAGGAGTGTTTTTGAGGCTTTTCTAGTTTTGCTAAAGAGGTCACTCCCGGTGAAGGAATCGTCGGCTCTTTCCTCATCGAATAAGGTGCAAGATATTTCATAAATACCGCTGTGCAAAGCAAAAACTATAGAAGCAATCAAAAGAAAAACCGAGTATGCAGCATCTGCTAGTTTCGCTAAAGAGGTCACTCCCGGTGAAGAGATCTCGGCTCTTTCCTTATCGAATAAGGTGCTGGATGTTCTACAAGGAACACCGCTATGCAAAGCAAGAACTAGAGCTACTAGTTTTTAAACAAGTTTCTACAACATCTTTAGGTTTCTTTTATTTCATTAATCTCATTAATGAAGTCCCATTTTATTATGCTTCACAAGCATCAGATATAAAACGAAATCAACAATATATAATTTATATCTCTTATATATAATATAAACATTCGTCTCAGGCAGTAATATGATCACATCACAGAACATTGCAGCAGAAGAACATATATGAAATATTGGATATACTAGGAGGTCCGTGTTTTAATACGAGCCTGTATAAAACACGCATTCCACGGTCGTGATGAATATCCAAACCTACATCCCTAGACCCCTACGAGAGCGGCAAGTAACACTGCCAATTCTAGCGTTAGGAGACCCGCTCTCGACTCCTCGAGATGGCCTCCCACTGTACCCTAGAACCCGGTTACTTGTGCTCCCTATCTTGGGTCTACATAATGCGGAAAAGTAAATAATATACAATGGTGACATAATCCTCAGCCCGGAAGTGCCCCAATAAAAGAATATTAAATACATATGAATTTTACATGAATGAAAATGAAAAAACTCTCATCTCATATAAAACCCCCGGCTACTCAAACACGATGATCCAATATAACATATCACAGCAACACATAATATCTCATATCATCAACATAACTAAGTATGCATACACCGATTGTCGTTGATGTATAGTAACGAAAATCGGCGATACAACTACATACTACACTTACGGTTATAGAAAAGAAAGTGTAAAACTACAACAGTTGGAATCCGCAACTCTCTTAGACATCGCATACCTAATCATATGAATTCCGTAGACATCTCATGCCTAACAATTATAAACCCCGCATTTTAGTCTCATTATCGAAAACTCTTTTCAATATCAAGTCGGGCAATTCAACAAGATTCCCGACATCCTGATCGAATGCTCGTCGCAAACTTTAGTAGACGGCCGCACCCCCGATGCCGTCGACGAAGTGCACTAAGGCGGAACACCGCTGCCGCGAGCACCCGAACGGATGCTTTTGGCGACGGGGTTCTCCTACAGTCACTTGGTCGGGGCTATGGGGTGTGGCTGTCTGTTAAGTTTACCCGGCGAGTATCCGCGTATGCTACGTGATTGTGATGGACTTTTGATCGCATGAAAATCCCGTGGCAACCGATCATCTGAGACTGAACTGCTAGATTTACAACATTCAAATTAGTTATCTCATAACTACTTGTGGATTCCAAATATTGTATCATATTCCAGATAATTAGACAATGTTAAATTTTCCGATCGAATAAACAAACACCCAAGATTTCCCAAATAGTTCTCAACACTTGAAATTAGTTTAAGAACATCCATCACATGCTACAATACCAATGGTCCAGCCGTAGAAGGGTCAAGCCAATGCCTCACATGTGGCAACGCCGTACTGCCCCAAACCCTAAGGTTTAGAGGCAGTTCTGACGATAACATAATCGAGTTAAGGTTTGTTGTCTTCTAAAGGGTCCATCGCGTTACTTGCACGACTTAGAACGTTCTTAAACTACGGAAAAATCCAACACATGGAAATTTTCCGGCAGGGGAAAAAGTGAGTTATTGATATCCGTTCGAACTTTTTAACACGTTCTAAAAAATTACCCGGACAAACTAAACGAAGTTTTACTTTCCGATCGAATCAACGAGCTCCCAATACAACCCAGAAAATTCAACACTTGAGTGGAATTAAAAATTCCCAGAATAGTGCAAAAGAACCCAGGAATAATACTATGAAGCAGTGGGCCCCAACGACACTGTTTGGCCGCGGAACCGCCGCCACGTGCGTGGTTTAGCCGCGGTTCCGTGGTCACGTGATCGACTTGGTGGTCCGTACTTCACAGTAACTCTTAGATTTTCCTGCTTATTTTTCTGAGCATTTTTAATATGAAAAAAATCAACTTTTTGAAAAATTTCCAGAAACTAGGGTTTTACGGGTATTCGGAGTTCGATCGGACTTTAAACTTCGTCTAGATATCGCCTAAAGCTCTAGCTTGGCTCTGATACCACTGTAGGATTACTAGGCACTCTCACAAGGGTCTATGAGGCATCAACCATGCCCGATTTAAAATTTAGACGTGCCGAACAACCCTTAACCAAGATCTTAAACTAGAGATTAAGCGAAACAAAGCATGTTAAACACTTTAATATCTAAGAGTTTGGGATTACAACCTTTGTAGTCCGGTCCTTCACTTCATAAGCTCCGTGTTGAGGTCCCTTCGGTGCGATCATCGATTTTCCGGACTCTATAGAGGTTCCATGAAGAGAAAGATGCATGCTTTCTTCCGATCTTCGATAACAAAGATGATCTACCTAGAAGTTTCATTAACACAAGATCTCACTCACAAATGAAGTGAACACCCTAATCTAAATGGTTAGGATAGATTAGGGTGATGAAGTAGGAATTTATCTCTATTTTATTTTCATAATCTCACCCATTTTCATCACAAGAATCAAAGCTAGAAAGCTTTGCAAGAAGGAAGAAGAAGATGAACAATGAATAATCCTTTTGTGATGAATAATGAAAATTATCATATCATTACAAATGAAACCATGGTCAACTATGACAAGGCTAACTCATGTATAGATTTAACTAGGGCTAAGGGTTTGGGTTGGGTTAAGAATGAGTCACAAAAAAAATCAACCATAATGTCTTAGTTCAAAACAAAAAGAAACCTTCTAGAAACATCAAGAAAGGTTTAACCCAAATCAAACCCTAACCATGTTTAAACTTCACTAAACATGTTGCATTAGTAATCATAACATGTTACAATATTATATATCATATATACAATATATATTGTAACAAAATAAAATAATACAATTAACATATATCGCATATATATCAATGTATTATCCAGTGAGAAAATGAATCAATAAGTGAGCTTATATTAGTTAATGTAATTTAATATATCAAATATATTATTATACAATAAATTATCAAATCAACACTTGATCCGATAATCCGGTTATTTCACAAATAACCGACTAATATTATCTGTATCAGTTTATCGAATCAACACTTGATCCGATGACCCGGCTATATCACATATACCCGGCCGATATCTCATATCGCGAGAATCTAATACGGTATCACATATCGCAATATCCTCGGTCATGCACATATCACATATGTGCTCCTACTCCGTTTTTCCCGAGCCAAGAAACCTCAGTGTAGGACTCTAAAGAATCGTCAATACACCGGCAGTAGGTGATGATCATATCAAACACGCACAAGCTGCAAGCGGTCAGCTAAACGTAACAGCCATACAGGTATTGAGCGATCAGAAGATCAACAAGCAAGCCTGTAAATTCTCCTGCGAATCCAATCAGTAACACTCTCGTACAGTCCGGTCTCTTCGTCTGATATGTCGCATATCTCGCCTAGGGGTGGTAAACGTCAGACCCCAGTAGCTTGATAATTCGTGTCGATATGAGGTCTATAACAGTTTGAGAAACTACTGATAACACCTACCAGTAAATCTCAGCAACCCTGGCTAGGGATTTCCAGTTATAGCCAATCGAACACAGCACAACATCAACTCCCAATACCGGGGGAGACGAATCCCCTCCTATCGCTCATTGCCTCCATATGATTCGGGACTGTACCGAAAATCCACCTTTTTGCATGCCCTCGTGGACGTGGTATGATGGAAATCAAAGCACAGTGGGAATCACACAAGACTCTATGACGATCTCGGGTCTACAGACTAACCTGTACCAGTGTCACCGAAGAACTGTCATCTGACATGAGATATAATACCATCTGGGAGTTCTCGGCGAGTCTGTCCAGTGTACCCAGTCTCCATTGAGCACCCGTACACTATCCTTGATGTCAAACACCGATGGATATGGGATCATCCATCGCCCATCATATAGGTCAAAATGCGTATACGCTAGTCTACTGTGGTGTATCGATGCCCTGTCTTGATACACCCTCGACTAGGAACAGTTATAGGATATACTCGTCGACTACCGTGGCCCCACTAATATGATATCATCATAGTACCAGTAGTCGAGCACAAATCCTAAGGGATTTATCAACATGTAACATAGAGACAATCAGAGTACATGTTAAGATAAAGTACAACCAGATAGCATACTATCATTTCGAGCAAGAAAGTCCTCCCTATATATTTCCAAGCATCCATTACAATATACATCATATGTACAGTAATGGCCTCTACGGCATGCATATAACTAACATATTAAACAGTGGTGCATAGTGTAAGGTATGGGTGAGAGAGAGTGAGGTGAGAGGGGGTCAAACCTTGGTCTTGGCTTTGTTTCATTCACCATATTTCATCCCTAACCTCTCTCTCTTCAGCTCATGGCAGCACCTCTCCTCCCTCCTCTTCAAAACCCCCATTTCATCACTAAAAATCCATCAAAAGTCCCTTCCCACTTCACAAAAAAGGTGCACAAGCTCACAAGCTACACATTAGACCAAGAAAAATCATATTTTGGTGCTGTAGGGGATTCTTGGGTCCCTAATAAGGTAATCCTTTCACAATTAGTGTAGTTTTTCCTTTGCTTAAGCCTCTTTCCAAGTTTAAAATTGATTTGGCGAAGTTTGGTGAACTTTGAAAACTCAAGTTGGGAATTAGGGTTTGATTTGAGTAGAGAGGGTGTAATTGGGCTTTAGAGATGACCTTAGACCCCCTTAGATGTTGGAAACCCCGAACCAAACACAATACCAAACCTGAAACGAAAAACAAAAACTTTGCATATCGATTTTGTGAGTGTATAAGGCGTGCAGGGAAATCGGGAATGAACTGGAACATTTATGAGATAAATAAACAACTTCAGGAGCTTAGATTGACTACCAGGAGACCACCCTACCAATACGAGACGATTCCACCCTACCAAAACCGAGGAGGCCGTTTTTAATGGGTATGTGGCCGGCCATGGGGTGGGGGTTAGGGCCCAGGTTGCTCCAGTAGGTCATATGTACCCTATACATCACCCCAGAGTTGTTTGCTTACCTTGTTTTCACCTGAGACGAAATCTGGGACCACTTTTCTGGGTTTCTGCCATGTGTTTCATGATCTATATGGATTTAAGCTTTGATATTTGTGTTTGTACTCGGTCACTTGACGTTTGTACGTCTATCCCGAGTGTTACTGGGTTGAGTTGTGAGATGCAAACTATAGGTTCTAACCTATAGGCTTTTAAGCGTGTCGTTTTGGTTTTCATGTGTCGTTTTTGTTTCGATTTGGTTTTAATGCGATGCGATGCGTATGACATGTAGGTACCCCCACGACGATTCGAGAAGATGATGAAGATGATGGCGACATCAACATCGGTAAGCAAGATAAGGGTGAGTAGATTATATCTATGGGGGAAGTCGGGTGGATGGCGTATAGCACCCCCGCAGTTCGAGATTTATTATACTATATATATATATATATATATATATATATATATATGATAGCGTTATGTGTGACATGGTTATTCAAGATGTGATTAGGTGTACTATGGTTAGATTAGGGTTTAGGAGTAAACCAGTATAGTTTCCTAGTTGCAAACCCTAGAATAGGTTTACACCCACATGCACACACATGCTTACTTGTTATACTTATACCTGGATGATGAGGATAGTGGATGATATTTGGAGATGAGTCGATGATATTGGGCATAGTGTCATGAGATCGGTGATATGATGTGGTTCGTATTTGGGATACGACATGAGATTTTTAGCGGGCCTTTAGGCGTGTGATTTCATACACGCGCACGCGCGCACGCACGCACACACACACATATATATATCGATGGTATCAGTTTGTACTAGACTTAGATCAGTACCCCAGTTCATAAGATATGATAATAAGGATACCAGATAATTGATGAGATAAATGTAAGATACGACCCGTACCCAGATTTGGGATGCCGTACGATGGATGTACCGTACGAGCTTTATATTGATGATAGATCCGCACTCATGACTCGAGGATGTCACATGATTTTGTAACGTACGCGGTACCATTGAGGCTGGATCACCGACTACTATGTTTATATATATATATATATATGTATATATATCGACTCAGATTTAGGTGGTTTCCATACCTCTCCCGATTAGCTTGTTAGTTAGATCTGTAGTTTGCTTAGTAGATGTTAGGCTAGACCCGAGTCATACCTATTTCAAAACTAACGAGTCGGGAGTATTTTAAAGACAGGTAAAGGGATTCTACAGATATTTTCAAAAGACGCACCTTTTCTTAAAAACACCGTAGCCCTTATTTTACTAAAAACCCCGATTCGTCTTATTTCAAATGGCAAAACTGCATGACATTTTTATATGGATGTAGATTCTTCACTGTTGTGTTTATTAGTCGATTTCTGCATATTCTTGCTATTCGCATCACATTGCATATGTAAATGTGTTTATTGTTATATTAAAACCATGCTGTCAGGACACTAGCACCATTATCGATGATACGTATGTTTCACATACACCTGCTTGCCGGCTCACACACTTCATCATCGATAATTGCCATGCCACTACACAGTAGGATTATTGTACCAGGATATGACCCCTTGCATGGCATACTTGTGTACATACATATTGTACACCCATACTTGCATACATATGTATTTGCACATACATAAATGATTCTGGCTTGATTTGGAGATTTGGGAACCGCAAGATACGTTTTCAAACTGGATTCATTTTAAAGGAGCGGTTTCCCTCAATATGTGCATATTACTATTCTATATTGTATGATATACTGATATGCTCACATTTATTTTTTTTGTCGCATACATCATGCTTTATGATTATACGCATTGAGATATGTTGTTTCCATAATATTTCTGGATTTGGGAACCGTGGGTATTTCAAAAGAGAGTATGTATTGTTTTAAAAACCCGGTTACCCTTGATATGATATTTGAGTGCGCCCACCATGAGTTTTATCAGTTCTGATGTATATATATACCCCATGCGAGGAGGAGTCGTAAGCCGTGTGCAGGTACATAGTGAGGCCCGGTATGGTACCCCGGGGAAAGAAAAGGATGTTGTGTATACAGACGGTGAGCCTGACAGAGGGACTACTACCTACCGGTGATAGTATTTGAGCTCGGCGGTGTTAGTTATGTATATGCCCTAGAGGCCATTATTTTACGTATGATGTATATTATAATGGATGCTTGGATATATATAGAGAGGACTTTCTTGCTCGTCATGATAGTATGCTATTTGGTTTCACTTTATCTTAACATGTTGACTTGTATTTGTATACTGTCTTACTCTCACATGTTGATAAAGCCCTTAGGATCTGTACTCGACTACTAGGACTATGATGAGATCATACTAGTGGGGCAACGGTAGTCGATGAGTACATCCTATAACTGTTCCTAGTCGAGGGTGTGTCGAGACAGGGCATCGATACACCAGAGTAAACTAGCGTATACGCATCTTGACCCATATGATGGGCTATGGATGATCCTATATCCATCGGTATTTGACATCAAGGATGGTGTACGGGTGCTCAGTGGAGACTGGGTACATTGGACGGACTCGCCGAGAACTCCCAGATGGTGATATACCACACGTCAGATGGCAGTTCTCCGGTGACACTGGTACATGGTAGTCTGTAGACCCGAGATCGTCATACAGTCTTGTGTGATTCCAACTGTTCTTTGATTTCCACCTTACCACGTCCAGGAGGGCGTGTAAAACGGTGGCTTTTGGGTGTAGTCCCGAATCACATGGAGGCAATGAGCGATAGGAGGGGATTCCTCTCTCCCGGTATATGGAGTTGATGTTGTGCTGTGTTCGATTGGCTATAACTGGAAGTCCCTGGCCAGGGATGATATAGAGATTTACTGGTAAGTGTTACCAGTAGTTTCTCGACCCGTTATGAGCCTCACATCGACACGACTTATCGGTTACTGGGGTCTGACGTATACCACCCCTAGACTAGATATGCACCATATCAGACGAAGAGACCGAACTGCACGGGAGTGTTACTGATTGGATTCACAGGAGAATGTACAGGCTAGCTTGTTGATCTTCTGATCGCTCAATACCTGGGTGGCTGTTACATTTAGCTGACCTCTTGCAGCTTGTGGGTGTTTGATATGATCATCACCTGCTACCGACATATTGACGATTCTTTAGAGTCCTACACAGAGGTTTCTTGACTCAGGCAAAATGGAGTAGGGGCATATATGTGATATGTGCACGATCGAGGATAATGCAATATGAGATACCGTATTATATTCTCGCGATATTTAGATATGAGCCGGGTCATCGGATCAAGTGTTGATTCGATGAATCGGTACATGATATATTAGTCGGTTATATTCGATATAGCTGGATTGTCGGATCAAGTGTTGATTCGATAATTTAATGTATAATAATATATATGATATATTGCATTACATTATCTAATATTGGCTCGGTTTATTATTTCATTTTCTCACCGGATAATACATTGATATATATGCGATATATGTTAATTGTATTATTTTCTTTTGATACAAATATATAATATATATGTGATATAGGTTATTGTAACATAATATGATTACTAATGCAACATGTTTAGTGGAGATTAACCAAGGTTAGGGTTTGAATTGGGTTAGTTCTTTCATGAACCTTCTTGAAGGTTTTCTTTTGTCATGAGCAAAGATATTATGGTAGATATTTTCTAGTGACTCATTTTTAACCCAACCCAAACCCTTAGCCTTAGTTAATTCTCTACATGGGTTAGCCTTGTCATAGTTGACCATGGTTACATTATTAATCATATATCATTTCATTATTCATCACAAAAGGAATTAATTCATTATTCATCTTCTTCTTCAACCTTGAGCTTTGAGAAAGCTTTCTAGGTTTTCATTTTGTGATGATTAAGAGTGAGAATTTGATAAGAAAAGAGAGCAAAAATACTACTCCATCATCCTCATCTAATCTAGCTAATTAGATTAGGGTGTTCACCTCATTAGAGAGAGAGATTTTGAGTTATAGAAACTTCGACATAGATCATCGGAGAAAAGGAAGACTACAAGCTAGTATGGATCGTTCGAGTTTTGGAGCCTCTCTTGAGTCCGGGAGATCGTGGATCGCGGCGAAGGGACTTCTACTCGGAGCTTATTAAGTGAAGGAGCGGACTACAAAGGTTGTAATCCCTCACTTTTACTTGTAAAGATATTTACTTGCATGTTAAACCATAATAATCTAGCAAAGATCCCGGCTTTGGGTTGTTCTGCACGTCTAAATTTTAAATCAGGCATGGTTGATGCCTTATAGACCTTTGTATGACTGCCTAGGAACCCTACAGTGGTATCAGAGCCTAGATAGAGCATTAGGCAATGTGTATACGATGTTAAAACTCTGATCGAACACCGAAACGTCGAAATAGACCCCTCTCTGGAAATTTTGTAAAAATGTGATTTTTTTCTGCCTTAAAAATACTCAAAAAATTAGCAGGGGGTTATAAGAGTTACTGTGGAAAACGAGGCAATAATCCGTACAAACAGCCGCGGAACCGCGGTAATACCTTGCTTGCGCTGCGGATCTGCGGCCGTACAGAAGTATTATACATTGTTTTTGGCACAGTAATATCCGTAGGTGATTTTGTATATTTCTGGGTATTTTTAATTTGACTCAAGTGTTGAGTGTTCTGGGGATTATTTTGAATTCGTTGATTCGATCGGAAAATTTAATTTCGTTCTTTTTCGGGATAATTTAGAAACTGTTAAAATGTTCGAATGGATATCATTAACTCACTTTTTCCCGGCACGAAAAATTTTCAAGTGTTGAATTTTTCTTGAGTTTAAATCTTTCGGAAAAACGTGCAAGTAACGCGATGAACCCTCTAGAAGAACACAAATCTTAACTCGATTATGTGACCGTCTGAACCGCCTCTAAACCTTAGGGTTTGGGGCAGTACAGCGTGCCACATGTGAGGCGTTGGCTTGAACCTTCTACGGCTGGACCATTGGTACTGTGACATATTCTGGGATTATTTGGACTCCGCTCAAGTGTTGAGCTATTTAGGAAATCTTGGGTATTTGATTATCCGATCGGAAAGTTTAATACTGTCTATTTATCAGGAATGTGATACAATATGTGGAATTCATATAGTTAGGCATGAAATGAGAAGTATGCGATATTTCGGATTTATGATGTCTAAAGTGATTGTGGATTCCAAATGTTGTAGTTTTACAATTTCTTTTCTGTGACCGTAAGTGTAGTTTGTAGTTGTATTGCCGGTTTTCGTTGCTATACATCAACGACGATCGGTGTATGCATACTTACTTACGTTGATGATATGAGATATTATGTGTTGCTGTGATATGTTATATTGGATCGTCGTGTTCTGAATAGCCGGGGGTTTTATGGGAGATGAGGGTTTTTATTTTCATTCATGTAAAATTCATTTGTATGTAATATTCTTTTATTGGGGCACTGCCGGATGAGGTTGATGTCACTAGTGTATATTATTTACTTTTTCGCATTAGATAGACCCTGGAGGGGAGCACAAGTAACCGGGTTCTAGGGTACAGTGGGAGGCCATCTCGAGGAGTCGATACCGGGTCTCCTAACCCTAGAATTGGCAGTGTTACTTGCCGCTCTCGTAGGGGTCTAGGGATGTGGGTTTGGCAATTCATCGCGACCGTGGAATCCGTGTTTTATACAGGTTCGTATTAAAACACGGACATCCTAGTATATCTGTAACACCCAAGTTCATTTATACCAATTCCAGTTCTCGTATTTTCTTTATTCGTGATATTTCTTGATTTAGCGTATCTTGGGTGCGAATGGTATTTTACATTTTATATTGCATTCGACCCGACCCGCTTGCTTGAACCTGTTTGACTCTTATTTATAAATTATCTTGACTTGTTGCATGGACTAGTACATCTCATGATTTAGTATATACTGATATTTTGTCTAGTATCGCATCTTTTGCATATAAACATTTAAATCACGAAAAATAATTTAAAATTGCATTTCATAGCCTGCTTGATATCCCTAACCCTGTGGTAGCGTCCTTGCATCGTGTTCTGGTCCCGTTCAGTGAAATGTGCGTGTTTGGATGGCTACGCGCACGTACGTGCGTCCGTTCTTGGGGGTATGCATTTCTGTTACATAATCTTTCATTTTAATTTTTGGAACTTGCTAATAATTTCCATATTTCAAATCCAAAATTTTAGACCCAACCCGAGCATGTTTTGGACTAAATTTGTATTTACCAGAAAATCCAATTTTATTTCAGCTAATATCTTTATTAAAATTTAACAGTTTAAAATATTTATAACTTAAAATCTTTTTAAATTAAAATCTAAACCTTAATAACAACTCCTTTCTCTCTCTCTCTCCTCTGAATATATATATTTATATATATTTTATTTATTTAATTTTTCTTTCCTTATTTAATACACAACCTCTTCTTCTTTCTTCTTTCTTTTTCTTGATCTTGTTTCTTGATTCCGGTGATCACCGCCGGAGCCGTGCTCGTTGCTGACGATCCGAGTGATCCAGTGAATGTACCTGACTTGCGTGATCACCCTCGTGCATTGTTTGGAACCGTTCCGTGTACCGTGCGCGCGTCGCGACATTTCGCCGACGAAGGACGTTCCGTACACATCCGTTCTTGTTCCGTCTAGGCAAGTTAATCTTGCTACATGCTATATAATTCATTTTATACTTATTTAAATAAATACCACACCTATAGTTTAAATCTAGTAGCCCATGTTTAATTTTATAACGTTTCGATATTCCGTTTGCATCCGTTTATATCATTTTAAATCTAGATCATGAAAACTTATCTTGTGACATACTAGATTACATTAAACTGCACCTGTATCATTTAAAATATATATCGTCGTAATATTTCTTATTATTATATTTAATTAGTTTATAATCTGCATTTTTTTAATATTATACACTTGAAAATATTATAGTTTGCACATGAAACGTCGTTGAAAAGCGGATACGACAAATCAGAAATTTACTGTACACCTTACCTTATAAAATTCATTATAAATCATAGAAAAATCATTAGTATACGTTCTTTAGTTAGTTGCGAAACTAACTCAGAATACTATAACTCTATGAAATATTTACTTACAAAATAAATTGTTTAAATAATGTAAAATGAAAATGAATACGTCTCTAAACTGCTGTCCAGGAAAATTCCAGCAGCAAACTTTCAACTTCGAATGCTCATAGCTTTTTGTAGGGACAACCTGAGATACTTATACTTATAAAAATGGAAACCTTATTGAATTATATTTTTTTTGGTATAAGACATGTCCATTTTGGAGAACGTTTGTTATTTTTAAGCTATTTTACAAATCAGGGTGACACGGAATTTCTGAATGGAACTTTCTTGTGCATGGTTAATCAATATCACTTTTATAGTTATTAATCGATTTGAATATGCTATCAATACTAATATTATTATATCAATATTTATATTACATATTGCTTAGTTGTACATCCCACATTACCATTTTATAGTTTTATAACTTTTCGGACATCCGTGCGCATCTTTAACCGGTTTTAGTTATAATTGCATCCATTGAACATATTATACATGTCATTGCATCCCTAGATTACTTAATGCTTATTAACCTGATTTTAACATCCATATTTGTCATACAGTATTCATATAAAGTTGAAACCATCTCTGAAAACACAAACTGATAACCGTACAGCTAAGTAGTTCAATCTGCATATATTGCTTAACCTATTACATGTGCCAATTTATTGTGTTATTGATACCCATGCTTGTTTATTTATAACCATGATTATGTTAGTTGATTATGAGCACCAACATGATATCTTTTACACCCTGACATGACTTGCTACACACATATTACTTGACCCGACATGGTACCGTATACTACTTGACTTGACCTGATGTACCATGGCTTGACCTGTTACCTGATCTTGTGTCTAATGTCAACAAACCTAACATGTAGTCCTTACGGACCGTTCCTGTTGTCTATCCAGACAAACCTGCTCTTACCTGATCCTGTGTTGGCATTAGTTCTTGATTACTGAATACCTGACTTGAACACTTATAACTTGGGGGCATGGGGAAATCAATGATGAAATCCTGACTTGTAACTCGACAGTTGCTCGCTTATACTGATCAGTTTTAGAGGCTAGGCCCGCCTCGTGACGATGCTGCTGACATCGTTGGTCTGTACTCCTTTCCTGTTAGTGCCTAGCGGCACGTCTTGGTTTCAGCCCGAGAGTCTGTAGACCGTGGTCCCGGGCATGCACGGGATACTATTGAGTTACATCGATGATTCATCAAATTGATTTCAAAGACTTTAGAGTAGAAAACCCAATAGAACAGGTTAGTTTACTCACTGCACACTACCTTTCACTGCCCTGATTTACATTACTGTTACACCTGCTTTTCATTCATGATTATATTTGCATTGCCTGTTACCCTGTTTGTATTTTATTACTTGATGACATGACGCGCTGACGTCTGGGTTTTGCATGGCCCAGATTCTTCTACCTTGTTGCAGACTGATCAGGAGTATTGCCGCTGTTAGACTGAGCGGTGAAGTTCCTGTCGGTATGTTGTCTTACTTCCAGGTTTCATTATTGTACCTTTTGGTTTCCGCACATTGTTATTTCTTGACTCTTTTACTCCGGCTTATGGACATGTACTAGATAGTTGGTTTACTTTCCTGTTCTTGATATCTCTACAGCCGTAATGTGACTGTGGAGGGATTTTTCCTATCCACAGGTAGCATGGTTGGCTATGTCACATGCCCATCTTAGCGTACTCTGGGAAGCGGGGCGTTGCATGGTTCTTTTGGTATCAGAGCCATAGGATATAGATTAATCGGGTTGATTCTTTTGTAGTTGGGTATTAGACCCAATACACGAATCAGAATACTCGTGATTAGGAACATGTCCTGCCACCTTGTTTATCGTGATTGTTGAATCATATCCTTCTCTTGATCCTTTGTTTGGGCGATATGCAAACCACTTTGCATTTCGACCTGAAATATTTTTGGTTCTCTATTGTTTCTCCCTGTTTCTTGATTCTGATACTATGATTTGGGCGACTTGGGTGGAGTTATGTAATTGTGCCCATGAACTGCAGCATGGTTACAATGCGGTACTCTATCTAAGTAACTTGGAGTCCTGGTCTTGATTCACTTCCATGTTCCATGATTGTTGTACTACCTTGTCCCTCTCGGTTTCATTGCTTACCAGTTATTGTTTCATCGCCAGCTTGAATCATGTTTACCGTGGTTAAACCTCTTCAGTATCTTTACATCGGATGAAGTCATCTTGGTATCTTACTCGTTCTTGTTTTTCCTCGTGTTAGGATTATTCAATCCTAGTGCATTTCTTTGTTTGTTGTTGTCTTGGGAATAGGATTTCGCGGCACTTTTCATGCTCATATTGATTGTAATGAAGGGAAGGTGATTCTCCAGATTCCCGGACATTCGGAAGTTGTTTTGCTGGAGGAACCAGTTCTGTCGGGCCAGTCGAGTTAGGGCTAGGCCGACAAACAAGGTTCTTTCGTCAATGGCAGTGGATAAGGAAGAAGCGTCGGCTATATTTGAGAGTTTCATGGAAGTGTGAAGACATATCAGGTTTACCTCCGAGGCGAGACGTGGAGTTCGCACTTGAACTTGTTCCTGGTGCAGCGCCAATCTCAAGGGGCATATTACCCGATGGCACCAGTGGAGTTGGAAGAAGTCAGGAAGTTAGTTGCTGAATTAGTTGAGAAGGGTTGGTTTCGCCGCAGCAACTTAACTGGGGAAGCTCCAGTTCTTCTAGTAAAGAAGAAAGAGGACACAGGGAAGGCGTGCATTGATTATCGAGAATTAAACCGGGTGACTATTAAGAACGAGTACCCGATCTCTCGCATTGGCAAAGTATTTGAGCAGCTGAGTGGCGCGAGGGAATTCTCGAAGCTGGATTTGCGGTTCGGATAGCATCAGGTCCGAGTTAAATCAGAAGATATTTGCAAGACTGCGTTCCGAACTCAATATGGACATTACGAGTATTAGTGATGCCTTTCGGAGTAACGAGTACACCGGCAATATTTATAGACTTGATGAACGGAATCTTTTCACCATTCTTGGACCAGTTTTAGTAATGGTTATGGAATATATTCTGGTCTACTCGAGGAGAATTGAAGAGCATGCAGAACACTTGAAGATCGCACTGCAGACTTAGAGGAAAGAAAGATTATATGCAAGGATGAGCAAGTGCAAGTTTTGCCATGAAGAAGTAAGGTTTTGGGACATATCGTAGCTGGAGATGGAATCGCCTTTGATCCTGAAAGATCACTGCAGTTCGAGAATGGACGATTCCGAAGAATGTTGCGGAGATAAGAAGTTTCTTGGACTTGCCAGGTATTATAGAAGGATCGTGGAGAATTTTTCTCGTTTGGCTGAGCCTTGACCAAGCTTACGTGCAAGGACGTACCATTTTTGTGGTCAAATAAGTGTGTGTCATCTTTTGGGACGTTGAAGCAGAGATTGATAACCGCACTTATTTTGACCATACCAGACAGTTCCGGAGGATTGGTGATTCACAGCGACGCATCTGGAAAAGGATTAGGATGTGTTTTAATGCAGCATGGGAAGGTTATAGCCTACGCATCGAGACAGTTGAAGACCCATGAGACGAATTACCCAACTCATGATTTGGAGCTAGCAGCTGTGATTCTCGCTTTGAAGATTTAGAGACACTACTTTGGACGAAAGGGTCGAAATATTCACTAATCACAAAATCCTGAAGTATGTGTTCACCCAGAAGGAGCTTAATATGAGACCGCGTAGATGGTTGGAGCTGACGGCTGACTACGATTTCGATCTTAAGTACCATCTGGGGAAGGTTAAGGTTGTACCGGATGCGCTCAGTCGGTCACCAGCTATTCAGATGTTGACCATGCAGAAGGAACTCGTGGAAGAATTTCGAAGATTTTGATTTGGAGGTTGTGCTACCGCATTCTACGGGACAGTTGATGCAGCTGCAGGTACAATCGTCGTTGATCGAGAATATTTAAGCAGCGCAATCGCAGGATCCTAGATTGCAAAAGTTTCGAGAACAGGTTGAAGCCGGACTACGAATATATTTACTGATACATGAAGATGGTTCGTTGAGATAAGGTAGCCGTTTGTGTATTCCAAAGGGAGATATTCGTGAAGAGCTTATGAAGGAGGCACACAGTTCAGCTTATTCCGTACATTCAGGAGGCACGAAGATGTACCGAGACTTATGACAGCATTTCTGGTGGGAAAGTATGAAACGGGAGATTGCTCGCTTTGTGGAAAAGTGTTTGGTGTGTCAGCAAGTTAAGGCTGAACTTCAAAGGGTTGCAGTTTTGTTGCAACCACTTCCGATTTCTCAGTGGAAGTGGGAATATATAACCATGGATTTCGTGACAGCTCTACCGCGGAGTCCAAAAGGCAACAATGCAGTATGAGTGATTGTTGATCAATTGACCAAGGCAACTCATTTCATTCCTTTTTGGGTTGGTCAATCCACGGAAACTTTGGCGGAATGGTACATGCAAGAGATTGTAAGATTGCATTGAGTACCGGTGAGCATCGTGTCCGATCGTGACACTCGGTTCTTATCACACTTTTGGAGGAGCTTACAGGAAAGTTTAGGGACTCGATTGAAATTTAGCATAGCTTATCATCCTCAGAAAGATGGCCAGTCGGAAAGAACGATCCAAACGCTTGAAGACATGTTGAGAGCTTGCATGTTAGACTTCAAGGGTTCTTGGAAGGATCATCTACATTTGGTGGAGTTTTCTTACAATAACAGTTTCCAGGCGACTATTCAGTTGGCTCCATTCGAAGTATTGTATGGTCGCAAATGTCGTTCACCTGTTTGTTGGGACGATATTGGAGAACGAAGATTGTTGGACCGGATTTGATCGTGTAAACAGTTGAGAAGGTTAATACTATTTGGAATCATTTTAAAGCAGTACACTACAGACAAAAGAGTTGGGCAGATACATCGAGAAGACCTCTAGAGTTCGCCGTTGGTGATTTGGTATTCTTGAAGATATCACCAACTAGAAGGGTGATTCGTTTCGTAAGTTGAGGAAAGCTTAGTCCTTGACTCGTTAGACCTTTGAGATTTTGGAGCGTATTGGAGAGGTGACGTATCGTTTGGCGTTACCGCAATCTTTGGCGAATGTTCATGACGTGTCTCATGTATCTCAACTCCGTAAGTATGTTCGAGATGAAGCACACGTGCTGGATCATTCCGAGCTGATTGTACGAGAAGATTTAACCTTTGAGGAACGACCGATGTTGATTGTGGATCGAATGGAAAATGTTCTTAAGAACAAGTTTATCCCTCTCGTACTTGTTTTTTGGGGTGATCGCTTACATGGAGAATCAACTTGGGAACGTGAAGATGAAATTCGACGGAGGTTTCCATACTTATTCTTGTAGTTTCTTGGTTGTTATCTTCTCTTGTCTTGGGAATTTCGAGGACGAAATTCTTTTTGTAGTTGGGTATAATGTAACACCCTAGTTCATTTATACCAATTCCAGTTCTCGTATTTTCTTTATTCGTGATATTTCTTGATTTAGCATATCTTGGGTGCGAATGGTATTTAACACTTTATATTGCATTAGACCTGACCCGCTTGCTTGAACCTGTTTGACTCTTATTTATAAATTATCTTGACTTGTTGCATGGACTAGTACATCTCATGATTTAGTATATACTAATCTTTTGTCTAGTATCGCATTTTTTGAATATAACAATTTAAATCACGAAAAATAATTTAAAATTGCATTTCATAGCCTGCTTGATATCCCTAACCCTGTGGTAGCGTCCTTGCATCGTGTTCTGGTCCCGTTCAATGAAATAGACGTGTTTGGATGGCTACGCGCACGTACGTGCATCCGTTCTTGGGGGTATGCATTTCTTTTACATAATCTTTCATTTTAATTTTTGGAACTTGCTAATAATTTCCATATTTCAAATCCAAAATTTTAGACCCGACCCGGGCATGTTTTGGACTAAATTTGTATTTACCAGAAAATCTAATTTTATTTCAGCTAATATCTTTATTAAAATTTAACAGTTTAAAATATTTATAACTTACAAAATCTTTTTAAATTAAAATCTAAACCTAATAACAACTCCTTTCTCTCTCTCTCTCTCCTCTGAATATATATATTTATATATATTTTATTTATTTAATTTTTCTTTCCTTATTTAATACACAACCTCTTCTTCTTACTTCTTCTTCTTTCTTTTTCTTGATCTTGTTTCTTGATTCCGGTGATCACCGCCGGAGCCGTGCTCGTTGCTGACGATCCGAGTGATCCAGTGAACGTACCTGACTTACGTGATCACCCTCGTGCGTTGTTTGGAACCGTTCTGTGTACCGTGCGTGCGTCGCGACATTTCGCCGACGAAGGACGTTCCGTACACATCCGTTCTTGTTCCGTCTAGGCAAGTTAATCTTGCTACATGCTATATAATTCATTTTATACCTATTTAAATAAATACCATACGTATAGTTTAAATCTAGTAGCCCATGTTTAATTTTATAACGTTTCGATATTCCGTTTGCATCCGTTTATATCATTTTAAATCTAGATCATGAAAACTTATCTTGTGACATACTAGATTACATTATACTGCATCCGTATCATTTAAAATATATATCGTCGTAATATTTCTTATTATTATCTTTAATTAGTTTATAATCTGCATTTTTTTAATATTATACACTTGAAAATATTATAGTTTACACATGAAACATCGTTGAAAAGCGGATACGACAAATCTGAAATTTACTGTACACCTTACCTTATAAAATTCATTATAAATCATAGAAAAATCATTATTATATGTTCTTTAGTTCGTTGCGAAGATAACTCAGAATAATATAACTCTATGAAATATTTACTTGCAAAATAAATTGTTTAAATAACGTAAAATGCAAATGAATACGTCTCTAAACTGCTGTCCAGGGAAATTCCAGCAGCAAACTTTCAACTTCGAATGTTCATAGCTTTTTGTAGGGACAACCTGAGATACTTATACTTATAAAAATGAAACCCTTATTGAATTATCTTTTTTTTTGGTATAATACACGTCCATTTTGGAGAACGTTTGTTATTTTTAAGCTATTTTACAAATCAGGGTGACGCTGAATTTCTGAATGGAACTTTCTTGTGCATGGTTAATCAATACCACTTTTATAGTTATTAATCGATTTGAATATGCTATCCATACTAATATTATTATATCAATATTTATATCACATATTTCTTAGTTGTACATCCCACATTACCATTTTATAGTTTTATAACTTTTCGGACATCCGTGCGCATCTTTAACCGGTTTTAGTTATAATTGCATCCATTGAACATATTATACATGTCATTGCATCCCTAGATTACTTAATGCTTATTAACCTGATTTTAACATCCATATTTGTCATACTATATTCATATAATGTTGAAACCATCTCTGAAAACACAAACTGATAACCGTACAGCTAAGTAGTTTAATCTGCATATATTGCTTAACCTATTACATGTGCCAATTTATTGTGTTGTTGATACCCATGCTTGTTTATTTATAACCATGATTATGTTAGTTGATTATGAGCACCCACATGATATCTTTTACACCCTGACATGACTTGCTACACACATATTACTTGACCCGACATGGTACCGTACACTACTTGACTTGACCTGATGTACCATGGCTTGACCTGTTACCTGATCTTGTGTCTAATGTCAACAAACCTGACATGTAGTCCTTACGGACCGTTCCTGTTGTCTATCCAGACAAACCTGCTCTTACCTTATCCTGTGCTGGCATTAGTTCTTGATTACTGAATACCTGACTTGAATACTTATAACTTAGGGGCATGTGGAAATCAATGATGAAATCCTGACTTGTAACTCGATAGTTGCTCGCTTATACTGATCAGTTTTAGAGGCTAGGCCCGCCTCATGACGATGCCGCTGACATCGTTGGTCTGTACTCTTTTCCTGTTAGTGCCTAGCGGCACGTCTCGGTTTCAGCCCGAGAGTCTGTAGACCGTGGTCCCGGGCATGCACGGGATACTATTGAGTTACATCGATGATTCATCAAATTGATTTCAAAGACTTTAGAGTAGAAAACCCAATAGAACAGGTTAGTTTACTCACTGCACACTACCTTTCACTGCCCTGATTTACATTACTGTTACACCTGCTTTTCATTCATGATTATATTTGCATTGCCTGTTACCCTATTTTTATTTTATTACTTGATGACATGACGCGCTGACGTCTGGGTTTTGCATGGCCCAGATTCTTCTACCTTGTTGCAGACTGATCAGGAGTATTGCCGCTGTTAGACCGAGAGGTGAAGTTCCTATCGGTATGTTGTCTTACTTCCAGGTTTCATTATTGTACCTTTTGGCTTCCGCACATTGTTATTTCTTGACTCTTTTACTCCGGCTTATGGACATGTACTAGATAGTTGGTTTACTTTCCTGTTCTTGATATCTCTACAGCCGTAATGTGACTGTGGAGGGATTTTTCCTATCCACAGGTAGCATGGTTGGCTATGTCACGTGCCCATCTTAGCGTACTCTGGGAAGCGGGGCGTTACAATATCCAATATTTCATATTTGTTCTGCTGCAATGTTCTGTGATGAGATCATATTACTGCCTGAGACGAATGCTTATACTATATATATATGCTGATATATAATTATTACTGCTTTCTTTTCTTCTGTGATGCTTAGGAAACATAAGCTGATGGGTTTTATTAATGAGATTAATAAAAGAAAAGAAACCTAAAAAATGTTGTAGAATCAAAACTTTATAAAAAGGGTAGCTACAGTTTTGCTTTGCATAGCGGTATATATGATATACCCTACACCTTATTCGATGAGGAAAGTGCCGAGATCCCTTCACCAGGAGTGACCTCTTTAGCGAAAGTGACAGATGCTACAAACTCAAGGTTTAGTTTTTGACAGCTTCTCTTGTTGTTGCTTTACACAGCTGTATTGTAACACTTTAGAATGTGTTTAGTGGCTAATTATATTTTAATATGTGATTTTTAATAAACAGTTTACCAAATTGGTTTTCAAATAATTTTTCAAATTTAATAAATATTTTTCTAGAATTTTCCTAAGCTTGCACAAACTTGTGCATGTAAACTAGGGTTAAAATTTGGGTTAAACCATGTTTAACAACCATGGTAGATTAACCCCACCATTATTAAAGAAAATGATTTTAATTAAGGTTATTTTTTTTATAGTGAAAATGGATTTAAAATTTATTTTGGTTGACTTGAGAGAATGAGAAAGAGAGAATGCATCATGGCTAAGCCATGCTTGCATTAAATGAGAGAGAGGGGGAGTGCATCATGGCAAGCCCATACTTGCATTTAATGTGGCAAGAGAGAGAGAGAGAAATGGGGGCTTGACTCTCTTGTATTATCATTTCTTTTGTTTGCAACACCCTCTCATTTATCATTCATTCACTCTCTCACTCACACACTCACATCATCATCAACAGCAACAGCAAACCCAGCAGCAGCTGCCCAACCCAGCAGCAGCAGCAGTGAGCAGTAGCAACATCAACAACTTCAGCAGTAGCTTCAGGCAGCTCCAGCAACTGCAGCCGCTCTTTCCCTCTACTCCTTCTCCTTCCTCCTGCTTTCTAGGGTCGAGAGTGGGGTATACTTCTTGAACTTACTCCCTAATTTGCTTAGTTGGTGTAGTTTAGCTTCGATTAGTATAAAAATTGTGTTTTTAGTGCTATATGTGGTGATTAGTGTGAACTTTGGTTAGGTAAGGTTAGTTTTGGTTAGACTAAGTTAATTAAGCGTTGCTAGGGCCATGTTAACCTAGGTAAACCCCAGATTACACAAAAATACCCTAAGTTTTCAAATTGTGCAAAATTTGACGTTTTTAAGCAAAATCTTAGCTTTTTGAAATCTGTTGTTACCCCAGTGAGTTCAGAATAAAACTGAGTGGACTGTAGCCTACTGGTGGCACCCTGACCCTACCACAAGAGCCCGAGACCCCTACCCTAAACGGAGGCCGCCGGAAAATTCATTCTGGCCGCAAATTGAGGCCAGACAAGGGAGTTAGGAGCTAGGGTTTTTGGTACAGGTGTATGCTACATTTTTTAGGTCTCTGGTATATATAGTTTTGTAATATTTTAACCTGGGTAAAATCTGGGGCAGTATGTCATTTTCTGGTATTTTTAGTTTGCGCGATACGCGCGATACGCGAGTGGGTTCTGTGATTCAGCGTATCGCGGCGTGTCGGGTTGAGTTTTAGACGCGATCACACACGTTTCAGCGTATCGTACACACGCGCGTTAATTCGCGACGCGAGTTTCTCGTTTTGTTCGATATCGCGTTTTGCGAGATTTTTTGCTTATATATGGATTCTTGTGTAAATCACAGGTTCGCAGGCAGATACGTCAGACGCCGCCAGGAAAGGGAAGCAGGTGGTCGGCTATACGTAGCACGCGACCAGGTGAGTAGATTTAACATCTACGGGGAAATCACCCGTATGTCGTTAAGCGTCAGGGCGTAATAGGATATTTAGTCATGTGTGTTCATATAGATATACTAGTAGCATACTCTCTTGTTATATATAGAACGGGTAGTATAGAACACTGCACTGTCACTAACGGTCCAAGTTGCACGACCATGATTTATATGCTACACTCACACCGTTAGTGATTGCCATGACACTCACATTACAGGATCTCTATAAATCGTATATCATATTGATTCCGCTTTAATGATGTTTGTCATGATTTGCCGCGTATTAGCATATGTTATATTCATACCATGCACATTGTATACGTACTTTGGTGCATACTTCATTGATATATCACTACCTGTGCACCTGTACCCTTACTTGTGCATACATATCCATGCTTGTGCCATGTACATCATATATTCATACTTGGACACATATACATCACATATCCATACTTGTGCCATATACGTCATATATTCATACTTGGGCATGTATACATCATATATCCATACTTGGGCACATTTACATTGCTACATTCACTTTGCGTACTTATCCATTCGCACATCCATACCTATACACATATTCATATGTTACATACATGGATGATATTGACATGATTTAAAAACTAAGGGACCGCATGCGATATTTTCAAAACTGGATCTTTTAAAAGAGCGGTTTTCCCTTTCTTTTACTCTTAGTGTCATACGACACATTGCATGGATTTACGCATTAGATTTGATTCATATGATTTTTGGATTTGGGAGCCGGATTATTATTTTAAGAAAATACGCACTGTTTAAAAACCTGGTTTCCCTTGATATGATATTTCAGTGCGTCCACCATGAGTTTTCTCGGTTCCAGAGAGCTTGTGTGAGTATACCCGATTCGAGAAGAGATAGGCACCGTTTGCGGGTACATGGTGGACCTGGTACGGTACCCCGGGGCGAGAAGACTCGTATTGTTAGACGGTGAGCCCAGCTGAGGGTCTACTACCTACCGGTGATTGGTTAGACCTGGCGATTATCCGGAGGATACCGACCAGAGTCGATAGATGGATACGGGACGACGCGTACTGCCGCGGCCGATGGCCGATTCCGCAGACGGAGCTCGTGGGCAGATCCGATGGACGGACGCCCCATACTGGTGGATTTGCGTGTCGATGCTGGACACGGCTGATTTTATGATATTTCGAGTGCCGATATTGGGCACTCACGATTTTATGAGATTCATAGGATTTGAAGGCCGATGAGGATGACGGCGCCTGAGTTGTATTGGGTTTTGGGTGCATTGATGGGCATCGATTTTATTTTCCACGATGACATTCTGTGTAGATGTTATATTTCCCATGCTCAGCATTTAGTATTTGATATCTCATCCTGTATCTATTGTACCTGATATAGTACACATGCTTGCACGATCATTGCATACCCTGCTCATTCTATAAGGGTTGTTAGATTGCATTGCCATACATGATTATCACATACCTTGCTCAGCACATAGAGATGTTATTATATCGCACTTGCTGCATGATGTGAGCATCTAATTCATCATATAGATGTTATCTGTTGGCATAGGTTAGAGTATCGCAGCACGTGCATACTCGTGATTACTTTTATTTGTTATCTACTACTCACGAGTTGGCAACTCACCCCCGTTGTGCCACAGTGCTTGCAGGTTGCCTTTGGAGTAGTCGCGGCTGGCTGTTTATCACATCTTTTGACACAGATACCACTGCTTGGCGTGCTAGCCCTTTTGCTATTAGTTGGGTTTTGTGCGGTATCTATTTACTTTTCAGTTGTACATTGTTGTATCTAGTATTCTCCATCTACCTTCATGTATTGAGTTAGAGATAGTTGTGAGGACGATGTATATTATTTTGTACTCTGGTGTCGAGCTCGTTGTGAGCCGACTTTACTTATGCGGTCTTATCTTTCATGATATTTGTTTTCAATTTACTGCTCCTTCTTCGCTACGGCGTCGTATACTTTATTGTGGTGATTGTTCCGCCGTTGGGCGTGATTTTCCCGTTTAGGATGCTCGATTTATTCCACATATCACTTTACTTATATCTTGTCTTTTACCCGATTTCGGGACAAATTTTATAAAGGAAATGCTGCCAAAATTTTAAATAATAACTTGAACCCTAAAGAATTTCTACTAAACAACTTAAAGTTTTCTAAAGGTTTTAACAAATATTCTAACAATTTTTTTAAAATACTCTATATTTTTATGGTTTTGATTTCTGGGTTTCGGCTTACTTAACCCCGTTACGCCTGTAGACGTTACGTGGTTAAGTGCCGGTCACGAGCCGAACTTTGGGTCGTGACAAAGTTGGTATCAGAGCGTAGGTTTTACCTTTGGAGTGTAGGATGACCCTGGTATGATGGAGTAGATAGCTGCAGCAGAGTGGCGTAGCGTGCGTATGTTTCGTGGCATGCTCACGACACGGTACTCCGCCTAAGCGACCTTAGGACTTATTGATTGAAATTCCTTCATGATGGTATACATTCTTGCGATTCAATTTCCGTATCGTTATCGAATCCTACTTTCTTTTTCAGCCACTATGCCGCCAAAAACTACTAGGGCGCGGAGAGCGGCCGCGAGGGCCGAGATTCGTTTTGACTCGTCCGAGACGAGGACTGATCCGGGCAGTGCACCCGTGGTACTCGAGTAGACTGTTCCTCCTATGACAGATCAGATCGCCACACTAGGGGCTGGTATGCAGGAGATGCACCAGACGGTGGGATCCAGCACGCAGGAGATGCGCCAGATGATAGGATCGCTAGTTGAGACGCTTCGAGCGCAGCGACCAGAGGTATCTCCAGCCGTCACAGGGACCGCGATGGTACCTACCGTACAGACAGTTCCCCCTGTAGCAATGGAGGTGATTACAGTATCGTTAGCAGAATTCATGAGGCTGAAGCCTCCGGTCTTCACAGGCACCGATGCAGCCGAGGACCCACAGTCTTTCATTGATAGGATGGCCCGGATATGCCGTTCCCTCAGATGCGCAGATGCGAGATGGGTAGAGTTCGTGAGCTTTCGCCTGGAAGGTCTTGCGCAGAAATGGTGCGAATCGGTCGAGGAGGGCAGAGCAGTAGGTCTTCTTCCTATGACCTGGATGGAGTTCGTGACGGTGTTCCTTGCCCGCTTCCTTCCCCAGAGTGTTAGGGATGCCCGAGCATGTAGATTTGAGTCCTTACGCCAGACGCCAGAGATGACAGTGGCAGAGTATGATGTGCTGTTCACCGAGCTATCAGTTTATGCTCCGTACTTAGTGGCTACTGAGGAACTGCGAGTCAAAAGATTTGTCCGAGGCTTGCTTACACTACTGTTCCTTGCGATCAGCACACGGCATTACGATACATATGCACCAACTGTAGACACAGCCCTATTAGTCGAGGAGCACCATGCAAAGACTTCGGTAGTTCCAGGGCCGAAGAGGGTTCGCACCGATATAGCAGCACATGGACTTCTATTCAGACGCCGTAATAGACGTCGTACATGTGGCAAAGACTCAGGGCGAGGTCAAATGTTTAGCTCATACCCCCAGGAGGGTCAGCAGTCGTCCCGTAGATGCTTCGGATGTGGTAGTCTCCATCACCGTGTCAGAGATTGTGCCGAGACACGTCGGAGGGAGCCAGCAGTACCGCATGTCACACTTCCACCTTATCCACCCCAGAGGGCGTTACCTGTTGTACCCACAGTTGCTCCGCTTCAGACTCATGCATAGAGAGGCCATGGTCCCAGAGGGTTTGTTCCTAGAGGGCGAGGTGGCCGAAGCAGAGGATAGCCAGCTACCGGTAGAGTGCAGCCAGTTGCTAGTAGGGGACCGCCAGTTGCAGGTGGAGGACATGCACGAGTTTTTGCGTTGATGCATCAGGACGCGCAGGCGTCCAATGCGGTGGTCTCAGGTATCCTTTCAGTATGTTCTGTTGATGCACACGTGTTGTTCGATCCCGAATCCACGCACTCGTACGTATCCACACACTTTGTGCCGAGTTTGGGTAGAGAGTCCGGTCTGCTTGATCAGCCGCTTGTTGTGACCACTCCCGTGGGAGAGTCGTTTGTTCCTAGGTACGTGTTCGATCCTGCGTTGTCCGTATTGGCAAGAGGGAGCTGCCTGTCGACTTGATCTTTCTGGAGATGTTGGACTTCGACGTTCTTTTAGGCATTGATTGGTTAGCCATGTGCTATGCGTCTGTGGACTGCTGCGAGAAGACAGTGAGATTTTTTTCCCGGCGAGTCAGCTTTTGTTGTGCAGGGGGACCATGGTGCCACCCCTCACCTTTTGATTTCTTCTCTGCACATTGGACAGCTGTTGAGGAAGGGATGTCAGGGATTTCTATCCTATGTTTGCGATACTAGAGCTACAGATGTTCCATTGGACCAGGTTCCGATTGTTTGTGAGTTCCCTGATGTGTTCCTTGACGAGCTTCCTGGGCTACCGCCTGAGTGCGGCATTGCTTTTTGTATTGATTTGATTCCCGGCACGGGGCCTATTTCTATACCGCCTTATCGGATGGCCCCGGTGGAGCTTTGTGAGTTGAAGAGTCAGTTGCATGATTTGCTAGATAAGGGACTGATTCGACCCAGTGTTTCTTCTTGGGGTGCTCCGGTCCTGTTTGTTAAGAAGAAGGACGGCAGTTTGCGTCTGTGTATCGACTACCGCCAACTGAACCAGGTTACCGTGCGGAACAGATATCCATTGCCACGTATCGACGACTTGTTCGACCAGCTTCAGGGGGCAGGATATTTTTCGAGGATCGAATTGCGATCAGGATACCATCAGCTGCGGGTTCGATAAGAGGATATACCGAGGACAGCTTTCCACACGCGCTATGGACATTATGAGTTTTTGATGATGTCGTTCGGACTCACCAACGGGCCAGTAGCATTCATGGACTTGATGAACCGTATATTCAGGCCGTACTTTGACTTGTTCATCATCGTATTCATTGACAATATATTAGTGTATTCCCGGAGCAGAGAGGAGCATGAGCAGCACCTGCGGATCACACTACAGACTTTGAGGGAGCACCAGCTTTTTGCAAAATTCTCCAAGTGCGTGTTCTGGCTTGACAGCGTAGACTTCTTGGGTCACGTGATTACACGGGATGGTATATGTGTGGACCCGAGAAAGATCGAGTCCGTTCAGAGTTGGCCCAGGCCTACAGCCTTTACTGAGATACGCAGCTTTCTAGGACTGGCCGGCTACTACAGGCGATTCGTGCAGGACTTCTCCCGTATCGCTCCACCCTTGACCGGATTGACCCGGAAGGGAGTTCCTTTCGATTGGACAAAGGAGTGCGAGCACAGTTTCCAGCAGCTACGGACCTGTTTGACTACGGCGCCAGTGTTATCATTGCCTTCAGGATCAGGCAGATTTGCAGTCTATTGTGATGCTTCACGAGTGGGGCTAGGGTGGATATTGATGCAGCATGACAGGGTGATCGCGTATGCTTCACGGCAGTTGAAGAGGCATGAACAGAACTACCCTACTCACGATTTGGAGATGGCCGCAGTGGTCTTTGCACTTAAGATCTGGCGACATTACCTCTATGGCGAGTCGTGCCGGATATTCACTGATCACAAGAGCTTAAAGTATATATTTCAGTAGCGGGACCTGAATCTCCGACAGCGCCGTTGGATGGAACTGGTAAATGATTACGACTGCGAGATCTTATATCATACGGGCAAGGCGAATGTAGTGGCAGATGCATTGAGCAGGAGGCCCAGGGGCAGTCTATTTTGTTTGAGCGCAGTGCAGAGGCAGTCGTCAGCAGATTGGCAGATATTATGCGACAGCCGAGTGCAGTTCGAGTTCACGCCGATCGGGGGACAGCTTGCGCATGTTCGTGCACGCCTACAACTACTTGACCGTATACATGAGGCGCAGTACAGGGATGACCGATGTTCAGAGATCATGGCACAGATTGGACAGGGCAGATTTTCCGAATTCGTGATCGATGATCAGGGGATATTGCGATTGGGGACTAGACTGTGCGTACCAAATGCTGAGGGACTGCGGCGTGAGATTCTTGAGGAAGCACATCGATCGGTGTACAGTGTCCATTCCGGTTCCACCAAGATGTACCATGATATGAGGGAGGTTTACTGGTGGGACGGAATGAAGAGGGACATCGTAGATTTCGTGTCGAGATGCCTGACTTGTCAGCAAGTCAAGGCCGAGCACCAGAGGTTGGCGGGAGAGCTACAGCCGTTACCCATTCTGGAGTGGAAATGGGAACGGATTTCGTTGTGGGTCTACCCAGGACTAGGCAAGAGTATGACTCCATTTGGGTGATCGTGGATCGTTTGACAAAATCGTCCCACTTCCTGCCAGTGAAGACGACTTTCGGATTTGCTCAGTACGCCCAGATTTGCATCGACGAGATTGTACGACTGCATGGAGTCCCGACGTGTATCGTGTCCGACAGGGGCACCCAGTTTACCAGCCGACTATGGCAGAGGCTTCAGGAAGCTTTCGGCACACGCTTGAGTTTCAGCACGGTATTTCATCCGCAGACCGACGGCCAGTCAGAGCGGACTATTCAGACTCTCGAGGACATGTTTCGAGCTTGCGTTTTAGACTTTGGTGGTAGCTGGGATCATCATTTACCCTTGGTGGAGTTCTCCTACAACAATAGTTTTCAGGATACTATTCAGATGGCACCTTTCGAAGCTTTGTATGGGAGGAGATGTAGATCGCCCGTCTGTTGGACAGAGCTCAGTGAGAGCAGTATTTTAGGGCCACAGATCGTACAGGAGACGACCTAGAAGATACAGCTGATTCGAGACAGGATGAGGACAGCTCAGAGCAGGCAGAGATCGTATGCTGACAAGCGCCGCCGCAGATTAGAGCTCGCAGTGGGCGATCACGTTTTTCTGAGGGTCTCTCCGATGAAGGGAGTGATGAGGTTTGGACGAAAGGGGAAGCTTAGCCGCAGATTCATAGGTCCCTTCGAGATCCTCGAGCGTGTGGGCGAAGTAGCTTATCGTTTGGCTCTTCCACCCGACTTCCTAGATGTTCACCCCGTATTCCACGTGTCGATGCTTCGCAGATACCTACATGACCCTTCGCACATGATTCAGCATCAGACCGTTCAGCTCTAGCGCGATCTTACGTTCACCGAGCAGCCAGTCGTGATATTGGACCGGCAGGTGAAGAAACTTAGATCGATGGTCTTACCATCAGTGAAGGTGCTTTGGTGCAGCCCGAATGGTGAAGAGATAACTTGGGAGGCCGAGGGCGAGATGCGGAAGAAGTTCCCTCATCTTTTTGAAGGTATGCGTTGCTTTATATTTTAAAATTCGGGGACG
Source organism: Agapanthus africanus (assembly GCA_030015575.1). Classification (NCBI taxonomy): domain Eukaryota; kingdom Viridiplantae; phylum Streptophyta; class Magnoliopsida; order Asparagales; family Amaryllidaceae; genus Agapanthus; species Agapanthus africanus. The sequence continues at coordinate 398,533,496 of CM057339.1, forward strand.
AATTTCTTTAAGGGGGAAGATTGTAACACTTTAGAATGTGTTTAGTGGCTAATTATATTTTAATATGTGATTTTTAATAAAAAGTTTACCAAATTGGTTTTCAAATAATTTTTCAAATTTAATAAATAATTTTCTAGAATTTTCCTAAGCTTGCACAAACATATGCATGTAAACTAGGGTTAAAATTTGGGTTAAACCATGTTTAACAACCATGGTAGATTAACCCCACCATTATTAAAGAAAATGATTTTAATTAAGGTTATTTTTTTTAGTGAAAAGGGATTTAAAATTTATTTTGGTTGAGTTAAGAGAATGAGAGAGAGAGAATGCATCATGGCTAAGCCATGCTTGCATTAAATGAGAGAGAGAGGGAGTGCATCATGGCAAGCCCATGCTTGCATTTAATGTGGCAAGAGAGAGAGAAATGGGGGCTTGACTCTCTTGTATTATCATTTCTTTTGTTTGCAACACCCTCTCATTTCTCACTCATTCACTCTCTCACCCACACACTCACAGCATCATCAGCAGCAACAGCAAACCCAGCAGCAGCAGCACAGCACAGCAGCAGTAGCAGTGAGCAGCAGCAACAGCAACAACTTCAGCAACAGTTTCAGGCAGCTCCGGCAACTGCAGCAGCTCCTTCCCTCTACTCCTTCTCCTTCCTCCTGCTTCCTAGGGTCGAGAGTGGGGTATACTTCTTGAACTTACTCTCTAGTTTGCTTAGTTGGTGTAGTTTAGCTTCGATTAGTATAAAAATTGTGTTTTTAGTGCTATATGTGGTGATTAGTGTGAACTTTGGTTAGGTAAGGTTAGTTTTGGTTATACTAAGTTAATTAAGTATTGTTAGAACCATGTTAACCTAGGTAAACCCCAGATTACACTAAAATACCCTAAGTTTTCAAATTGTGCAAAATTTGACGTTTTTAATCAAAATCTTAGCTTTTTGAAATCTGCTGTTAACCTAGTGGGTTCAGAATAAAAATGAGTGGACTGTAGCCTACTGGTAACACCCTAACCCCACCACAAGAGCCCGAGACCCCCACCCCAAATGGAGGCCGCCGAAAAATTCATTCTGGCCGCAAATTGCGGCCAGACTAGGGAGTTAAGAGCTAGGGTTTTTGGTACAGGTGTCTGCTACATTTTTTAGGTCTCTGGTATATATAGTTTTGTAATATTTTAACCTGGGTAAAATCTGGGGCAGTATGTCGTTTTCTGGTATTTTTAGTTTGCGCGATACGCGTGATACGCGAGTGGGTTCTGTGATTCAGCGTATCGCGGCGTGTCGGGTTGAGTTTTAGACGCGTTCACACACGTTTCAGCGTATCGCACACACGTGTGTTAATTCGCGACGTGAGTTTCTCGTTTTGTTCGATATCTCGTTTTGCGAGATTTTTTGCTTATATATGGATTCTTGTGTAAATCACAGGTTCACAGGCGGATACGTCAGACACTGCCAGGAAAGGAAAGCAGGTGGTCGGCTATACTTAGCACGCGACCAGGTGAGTAGATTTAACATCTAAGGGGAAATCGCCTGTATGGTGTTAAGCGTCAGGGCGTAATATGATATTTAGTCATGTGTGTTCATATAGATATACTAGTAGCATAATCTCTTGTTATATATAGAACGGGTAGTATAGAACACTGCACTGTCACTAACGGTCCAAGTTGCATGAGAATGACTTATATGCTACACTCATACCGTTAGTGATTGCCATGACACTCACATTATAGGATTGCTATAAATCGCATATCATATTGATTTCGCTTTATTGATGTTTGTCATGATTTGCTGCTTATTAGCATATGTTATATTCATACCATGCACACTGTATACGCACTTTGGTGCATACTTCATTGATATATCACTACCTGTGCACCTGTACCCTTACTTGTGCACACATATCCATGCTTCTGCCATGTACATCATATATTCATACTTGGGCACATATACATCACATATCCATTCTTGTGCCATATACGTCATATATTCATACTTGGGCATGTATACATCACATATCCATACTTGGGCACATATACATTGTTACATTCACTTTGCGTACTTATCCATTCGCACATCCGTACCTATACACATATTCATATGTTACATACATGTATGATATTAACATGATTTAAAAACTAAGGGACCGCATGTGATATTTTCAAAACTGGATCTTCTAAAAGAGCGGTTTTCCCTTTTTTTTACTCTTAGTGTCATACGACACATTGCATGGATTTACGCATTAGATTTGATTCATATGATTTTTGGATTTGGGAACCGGAGTATTATTTTAAGAAAATACGCACTGTTTAAAAACCCGGTTTCCCTTGATATGATATTTCAGTGCGTCCACCATGAGTTTTCTCGGTTCCAGAGAGCTTGTGTGAGTATACCCGATTCGAGGAGAGGTAGGCACCGATTGCGGGTACATGGTGGACCCGGTACGGTACCCCAGGGCGAGAAGACTCGTATTGTTAGACGGTGAGCCCGGAGGATACCGACCAGAGTTGATAGATGGATATGGGACGACGCCTACTGCCGGGGCCGAGGGCCGATTCCGCAGAAGGAGCCCGTGGGCAGATCCGATGGACGGACGCCCCATACTGGAGCATTTGCGTGTCGATGCTGGACACGGCTGATTTTATGATATTTCGAGTGCCGATATTGGGCACTCACGATTTTTTGAGATTCACAGGATTTGAGGGCCGATGAGGATGACGGCGCCTGAGTTGTATTGGGTTTTGGGTGCATTAATGGGCACCGATTTTATTTTCTATGATGACATTCCGTGTAGATGTTATATTTCCCATGCTCAGCATTTAGTATTTGATATCTCATCCTGTATCTATTGTACCTGATATAGTACACATGCTTGCACGATCATTGCATACCCTGCTCATTCTATATTGGGTTGTTAGATTGCATTGCCATACATGATTATCACATACCTTGCTCAGCACATAGAGATGTTATTAGATCGCACTTGCTGCATGATGTGAGCATCCAGTTCATCATATAGATGTTATCTGTTGGCATAGGTTAGAGTATCGCAGCACGTCCATACTCGCGATTACCTTTATATGTTATCTACTACTCACGAGTTGGCAACTCACCCCCGTTGTGCCACAGTGCTTGCAGGTTGCCTTTGGATTAGTCGCGGCTGGCTGTTTATCAAATCTTTTGACACAGATACCACTGCTTGGCGTGCTAGCCCTTTTGCTATTAGGTGGGTTTTGTGCGGTATCTGTTTACTTTTCAGTTGTACATTTTTGTATCTAGTATTCTCCATCTACCTTCTTGTATTGACTTAGAGACAGTTGTGAGGACGATGTATATTATTTTGTACTCTGGTGTCGAGCTCGTTGTGAGCCGACTTACTTATGTAGTCTTATCTTTCATGATATTTGTTTTCAATTTACTGCTCCTTCTTCGCTACGGCATCGTATACTTTATTGTAGTGATTGTTCCGCCGTTGGGCGTGATTTTTCCGTTTGGGATGCTCGATTTATTCCACATATCACTTTACTTATATCTTGTCTTTTACCCGATTTCGGGACAAATTTTTATAAAGGAAATGCTTCCAAAATTTTAAATAATAACTTGAACCCTAAAGAATTTCTACTAAACAACTTAAAGTTTTCTAAAGGTTTTAACAAATATTCTAACAATTGTTTTAAAACACTCTATATTTTTATGGTTTTGATTTCTGGGTTTCGGCTTACTTAACCGCGTTACGCCTGTAGACGTTACATGGTTAAGTGCCGGTCACGGGCCGAATTTTGGGTCGTGACAAAGTTGGTATCAGAGCGTAGGTTTTACCTTTGGAGTGTTGGATGACCCTGGTATTACCAAGTCGTAATACACTGATTCTGAATGAGTGCTATTATATACCGAACATGATGTGCAACATTATATCAGATTCTTTATTAAGTAAATAAGGATATAATTTTGTAGTAAAGGATAATGTTATAAACATATTCCTAGATCAAAAGTTGATTGCATCTGGCTCGTTACATAATGGTATATTCATTTTCAATCAAAATACAGTCCTCAATATACAAAACACACACAAGAGGAAAAGTTCAGAAATGAGTGAATCCTTCTTGTGGCATTGTAGACTTGGTCATATCAATGCGACACGGCTAGCTCAGTTACATAAGGATGGATATTTGAATTCGTTCGAATTATCATCTTATGATACTTGCCATTCATGTCTCAAAGGAAAAATGACCAAAACTCCGTTTAGTGGACACGGAGAAAGAGTTAAGGAACTTTTAGGACTGGTACATAGTGATGTATGCGGTCCTATGTCTACGCATGCCAGGAACGGTTCTTCCTACTTCATTACATTCACTGACGATCTCTCTAGATACGGACATGTGTTCCTGATGAAACACATATCTGAAGCTTTTGAGAAATTCAGAGAATATAAGCACGAAGTAGAGAACCAAACGGGCAAAAGTATTAAGATCCTTCGATCTGATTGAGGAGGTGAATACTTAAGCAATGAGTTCCAAGATTATCTAAAAAAGAATGGGATTCTCTCTCAGCTTACTCTTCCTTATACACCACAGCACAATGGTGTATTAGAGCAGAGGAATCGCACCCTATTAGATATGGTGCGCTCTATGATGAGCACAGCTGAGTTGCCTATTTCCTTCTAGGGATATGCACTGGAGATAGCTGCAGACCTATTGAATATGGTTCCCACCAAATCTGTGCCAACCACTCCAAATGAGATATGGAAAGGAAAGAGACCATATCTTAATTACGTTAGGATATGGGGTTTTCCGGCATATGTGAAAACACAAAATCCGGACAAGCTCGGGGCAAGATCTATTCTGTGCAAGTTTATTGGATATCCCAAACATTCGCACGGGTATATCTTCTACCGCACCGAAGAATAAAAGGTGTTTGTTTCTCGGCACGCCACCTTTTTAGAAAAGGAATTTCTTGCAAAAGAGATTAGTGGCTCTGAGGTAGAACTGGAAGAAGTTCTAGCAACACAAACTACAACAGAAGATTTAGTGGAACCAGAGGATTCAGTAGTACCCGACGAACCCCAGCCTCTCCGCCGATCTACTAGGGTTTCTTATCCACCTGAGAGATACTACGGTTTTCTCATTGATGGTGGAAGCGAGGATTGCGTCATGGAAGATGATGACCTGACTAGTTTCGAGCAGGCCATCATGAGCGGTGACTCTGTGAAATGGCTGGATGCAATGCGATCTGAGATGGAATCCATGTACACCAACAAAGTATGGACTTTGGAAAATGCTCCTGAAGGGGTAGAACCCATTGGGAGCAAGTGGATCTTTAAAAAGAAAATTGGTGTAGATGGAAAAGTTGAGACTTTCAAAGCTAGACTTGTTGCAAAGGGTTTTCGTCAACGACCAGGTGTGGATTATGACGAAACCTTTTCTCCAGTGGCTATGCTTAAGTCCATTCGGATCTTACTAGCCATTGCTGCATACCATAACTACGAAATCTGGCAAATGGATGTTAAGACCGCCTTTCTAAACGGTGATTTAGAAGAGTACGTGTATATGACTCAGCCATAGATAGTGGGAGCAGCGGAAAGGTGTGCAAGCTGCTTAAATCCATTTATAGGTTAAAGCAAGCATCACGGAGTTAGAACATCTGTTTTTGATGTTGTAGTCAAAGAGTTTGACTTCATCAAAAATATAGATGAACCTTGTATTTATAAGAAGGTTGCAGAGAGTAAGGTTGTATTCCTTGTATAATACGTGGATGACATACTCTTGATAGAAAATGATGTTCCTATACTGCAATCAGTCAAGCTCTTCTTGTCACAAAGATTTTCAATGAAAGATCTAGGTGATGCCTCCTGCATATTGGGAATTATGATCTATAGAGATAGAACTAAACGGATACTGGGATTTTCCCAATTCAGGTACATTGATACCATACTAAAGAGGTTTAGTATGGAATAATCCAAGCGTGGGAACCAACCCATGATCTCTGGACTCACTCTCTCCAAAGAGATGTCTCCCAAGGCTGATTTGGAGAGAGCTCGCATGCAAGGGATACCCTATGTTTCGGCAGTAGGCTCTATCATGTATGCGATGCTATGTACGAGACCCGATGTAGCATACTCACTAAGTGTAGTGAGTCGGTATCAAGCAGATCCTGGAGAGAGTCACTGGACGGCTGTGAAGAACATTCTCAAGTACTTACGAAGGACTAAGGAGATGTTCTTGGTGTATGGTAATGGAGAACTCCAGATGGAGTCCTTTACCAATTCCAGCTTCCAAAGTGATAAGGACGACTCTAAGTCGCACTCGGGATTTGTCTTTACCCTCAATGGAGGGGCGGTATGTTGGAAGAGTTTAAAACAGGATACCATTGCAGACTTGACGATGGAGGCTGAATACATCGCTGCCAACGATACTGCCAAAGAGGCTGTCTGGATAAAGAAGTTCATTAGTGAACTTGGTGTGGTTCTATCCATTGAGCATCCAATACCTCTGTATTGCGATAACAATGGAGCTGTGGCTTTGGCCAAGGAACCCAGGTCCCATCAAAAGTCCAGACATATTTTGAGGCGGTATCACCTGATCTGGGAGATAGTTGATCGCCGGGAGATAGTTGATCGCCGGGAGATCGAGGTCAGTAGAGAAGATACGAAGGAAAACACTACGGATCCACTCATGAAGGCCATTTTCTAGATACAGTTTGAGAGATTATTCGGGATGCTAGGTATGAGATACTACACCAGCTGGCCTTAGTGCAAGTGGGAGATTGTTAGTTATATATATGCCCTAGAGGCCATTGTTGTACATATGATGTATATTATAATGGATTCTTGGATATATATAGAGAGGAATTTCTTGCTTGTCATGATAGTATGCTATTTGGTTTCACTTTATCTTAACATGTTGACTTGTATTTGTATACTGTCATACTCTCACATGTTGATAAAGCCCTTAGGATCTGTACTCGACTACTGGGACTATGATGAGATCATACTAGTGGGGCCACGGTAGTCGATGAGTACATCCTATAACTATTCCTAGTCGAGGGTGTGTCGAGAAAGGGCATCGATACACCAGAGTAGACTAGCGTATACGCATCTTGACCCATATGATGGGCGATGGATGATCCCATATCCATCGGTGTTTGACATCAAGGATGGTGTACGGGTGCTCAGTGGAGACTGGGTACACTGGACGGACTCACCGAGAACTCCCAGATGGTGATATACCATACGTCAGATGGAAGTTCTCCGGTGACACTGGTACAGGGTAGTCTGTAGACCTGAGATCGTCATAGAGTCTTGTGTGATTCCCACTGTGCTTTGATTTCCACCTTACCACGTCCAAGAGGGCATGCAAAACGGTGGCTTTTGGGTGCAGTCCCGAATTACATAGAGGCAATGAGCGATAGGAGGGGATTCCTCTCTCCCGGTATAGGGAGTTGATGTTGTGCTGTGTTCAATTGGCTATAACTGGATGTCCCTAGCCAGGGCTGATATAGAGATTTACTGGTAAGTGTTACCAGTAGTTTCTCGACCCGTTATGAGCCTCACATCGACACGACTTATCGGTTACTGGGGTCTGACGTATACCACCCCTATACTAGATATGCAACATATCAGACAAAGAGACCGGACTGTACGGGAGTGTTACTGATTGGATTCACAAGAGAATGTACATGCTAGCTTGTTGATCTTTTGATCGCTTAATACCTAGGTAGCTGTTATGTTTAGCTGACCGCTTGCAGCTTGTGGGTGTTTGATATGATCATCACCTGCTATCGGCGTATTGACGATTCTTTAGAATCCTACACAGTGGTTTCTTGACTCAGGCAAAACGGAGTAGGGACGCATATGTGATATGTGCACGACCGAGGATAATGCGATATGAGATACCGTATTATATTCTCGCGATATTTAGATATGAGCCGGATCATCGGATCAAGTGTTGATTTGATGAATCGGTACATGATATATTAGTCGGTTATATTCGATATAGCCGGATTGTCGGATAAAGTATTGATTCGATAATTTAATGTATAATAATATATATGATATATTGCATTACATTATCTAATATTGGTTTTCTTTATTATTTCATTTTCTCGCCGGATAATACATTGATATATATGTGATATATGTTAACTGTATTATTTTCTTTTGTTACAAATATATAATATATATGTGATATATACTATTGTAACATAATATGATTACTAATGCAACATGTTTAGTGGAGATTAAACAAGGTTAGGGTTTGAATTGGGTTAGTTCTTTCATGAACCTTCTTGAAGGTTTTCTTTTGTCATGAGCTAAGATATTATGGTTGATATTTTTTAGTGACTCATTCTTAACCCAACCCAAACCCTTAGCCTTAGTTAATTCTCTACATGGGTTAGCCTTGTCATAGTTGACCATGGTTACATTATTAATCATATATCATTTCATTAATCATCACAAAAGGAATTAATTCATTATTCATCTTCTTCTTCAACCTTGAGTTTTGAGAAAGCTTTCTAGGTTTTCATTTTGTGATGATTAAGAGTGAGAATTTGATAAGAAAAGAGAGCAAAAATACTACTCTATCATCCTCATCTAATCTAGCCAATTAGATTAGGGTGTTCACCTCATTAGAGAGAGATAGAACTTGAGTTATAGAAACTTCGATGTAGATCATCGGAGAAAAGGAAGACGACAAGCTAGCGTCGATCGTTCGAGTTGTGGAGCCTCTCTTGAGTCCGGGAGATCGTGGATCGCGGCGAAGGGAATTCTACTCGGAGCTTATGAAGCGAAGGAGCGGACTACAAAGGTTGTAATCCTTCACTTTTAGTTGTAAAGATGTTTACTTGCATGTTAAACCCTAATAATCTAGCAAAGATCCCGGCTTTGGGTTGTTCGGCACGTCTAAATTTTAAATCGGGCATGGTTGATGGCTTATAGACCTTTATATGGCTTCCTAGGAACCATACATGCAGATATCCGGAAGATACCGACCGGAGACGAGAGATGATACGAGCCGATCCGGACTGACGGAGCCCATGGGCCGATCCGGACTGACGGAGCCCTATATAAGGATTTACGTGCCGATGCTAGGCACAGTTTTCATGATATTTTCGAGTGTCGATGCTAGACACTCAGGTTCCATGATTTTGATATGTCGCGAGGGACACATGTTGATTTATATCCTCATACTTCCATGCATATGCTTTATGATATTTACATGCATGATGCTTTATGTCATTGGTTGACACGTGGACGAGATCCACATGCATACAAACATTGATCATATAGTTGGATGATATCCACATACTCATATATTTCCTGATATAGTTGACTTTGATTACATTGATCATACCTCATATTTATAATATGTTGCTACTTGAGGCACTGACACGAGCACTTGGTACTACACTTATGTATAGATGTTTACCCTTGCCACCTTATCATACTTCAGACTTATTCATATTGAGGACTTTATTATTACTGATCGTATTAACCTAGGATTTTTTCAGACATACGATTTCTGCTTTGCGATGTTTTCTATTCGCGAGTTGGCAACTCACCCCCGTTGTGCCACAGTTCTTGCAGGTTTTGCCGTACAGGTTTCATTGCGGCTTTTCTGGCACACTGCTTCCTTTCTGGGTGATTGCTTTGGTCGATCCGTTCACTCGCATCGTGACCACCTTTATATTTATTTTAATCAGTTGTATCTAGTAATTCTATAAACCAAACTTGTATATTGTTTCAGACTTAGAAAACCAGTTGTGTATTATTTCGACATTAGAGTCGTGCGTTGTAGTATTATGGTCTTCATGATATTCTTGAGTTTCTTTTTGATTTTTGGTCCTCGCCCTTCGGCGTTGTATATTATATTTCTTGCATGGTTGTGACCGTCGATTTACGAAGAGCTAGCTCCCGCTTATGGATGCCTTTTATCATTTTGTATATGCTATTCATGTTATACCCCGTTCGGGGCCAGTATTTACAAAGGAAACTCTGCCGAAATTTTCAGAAAAGACTTGAGATTTTAAATATGCATATTCAGATTACTTATTTAAAAAACTTTTTTTAAAACATGATTTCTTCACTTCTTTAAAACTAGTTTTCCTTCATTTGTTATTTAAATGGTTTTAGATTTCTGGGCTTTTGGCTTACTTGAATTAGATGGGGTCCTATATACTTCAAATGATTCAAGGACCAGTCACGTGCTTTTTTTTCGGTACGTGATAAAGTTGGTATCAGAGCGCTAGGTTAACCTTGGTTCGAGTCTAAATTTGACTATGTGGAGCCTAGAGCGTTTATATATATTCGGAACTTAGGCTTGACCTTACGGAACTTAGACTTAGTCGAGAGGGTATTATACCCGAACTTTCATCGCGTAGGACGACCTTTGGTTGATGGAGTAGGTAGCTTGAGTAGAGTGACGTACCGTACGTATGTTCCGCGGCATACTTACGATACGCTACTCTGCTTAAGAAACCTTAGGATGTACATTTCCTTGCACAGTATTATATTCATTCCTATGATCTATCCTCATCGATATTGGTTATGATTTTGCTGCTACGATAACACGGGCAGAGAGAGCTACGGCTAGAGTTGAGGTCATCACGAGCTCGTCACGGACGAGGACTGACCAGGGCATGATTCCAGGGATATACGATAACATAGAGAGGTGTCTTTTTATTGTGTTTTCGCGCCCTGAGCGTTTGATGGATCGCTTTAACGAGATTTCTCGAACGTATAGATCAGCACCAGAGGATTGAGCCACTGATAGAGGACAGTCAGGATGTGATGACCATTGATGTATCGCTTATTCATGATGATTGAGGCACTGTCCAGTGTGCAGACGAATGATCCAGTTTTTGATGCGAACGATGAGATATCGCCCCAGATGTTGGAGCTACTGCAGCATGAGTATATACTTAGAGGTATGATTGAAGGTCGCTAGTCACCGAGGATGAATGACTAGGACAGGTGGTTCGTTTGCTTACCCTGACGCGAAGTCATCAGATAGATTGATTCCGGCTAGAGATGACTTCACGCAGGTACGTTGAGAGTCGATGGAGACGACCAGATGTCAGAAGCCCATTTTCCAAGTTTAAAGTATTCGGAAAGACTTGCAAGCGATTCTATGGACCCTTTAGAAGAATGAAACCCTAACTCGACATAATGACCGTGTGAAAGCCATTGAACCTTAGGGTTTGCGGCAGTTCCGCGGTGCCATTAGTGAAGCATGGGTTCGCCTTTCTACGGTTGGTCCACCGATGCTGTGGTATGTACTCGATAATATTAAACTGTACCCAAGATGTTTAGCTCTTGGGGGAAATATGGAGCCTTGACAAATCGATAGAATGGTTCGACATCTTTCGGATATCATGTGATGGGACGCATTGCTTGGGAGACTCCAGATACGAGTATAGCCGTTGGAGCACAGTCTATGCAGCCACGATGAGATGAGTCCGAAGCAGTCGACAGCAGAGAAAGGTGGAGTAAGAGGTTCGTACGAGATCTTAATGAGATGAAGTTCCCCTCTGCCGACATCGGAGATGCGATACGCATGCAGGGGCATTGATTATGGATATATCTTTCAGAAGGAGTCGCGATGAGAATGCAGTCGTTCTGGAACAAGAAACAGCTTTAGTAAAGGACGATGACTTCTGGGCAGTTCGGCAGAAGCGAGATTCGAGATTGACCTCGACAGGAACTTTCTGGAATACTATATGAGAAGACTTGGACCCAAGAGCGGTCATATTACATACACCCAGCAGGCCAGAGTTCGGCATCGTCGACGAGTTAGTGACCAGAGATCTGTAGAGGATGTGCCAGAGCGGGACTGTTCCCGTCGTCATTCCATATTGGGCCGTTGAGCCGAGGAGCTATATATCTCGCAATGCACAGTGAGGGACAAGAGCCTAGAAGTACCAGGCGTCAGACCATAAACAGGAGGCAGGTAGATATCTTGTCCTGCTAGCATTGGATGCACCGACACCTTCTCGACTTTGAAGGAGGAAATATCGACGAAGGTATTTATGATTTGTGATTTGGTGATTCGATTATCACGTATCCGTCGCCTTGGATTTCGGTATTTTGGGCGATCTATTCGCACGATTTAGTCTTGATGGCTGAGTTCTATGATATTTGTTTTCGTGCACCATGGTTGGACCTACTGGGTATTCATATTTGTACACAGTTGTTGCACCTGATATCGATTTTATGCCTTGGCTACACATGCTTATAGCTTCATGGATTTCATACAGTTAAGTTGATTTTGTGCTTATGGTACACACACGATTTGGATTTTGCACTCAGTTTAGTTCACATATGCTTTCAGTGCAGTGATACGTATTTTGTGCACTATAGTTGCACATGACTTCTATTTAAGGTTATTGGAGGTATTGATTTTGACTTCATGCCTAGGGCATGCATGTAATTTGACTTATGCTTTTAGCATAGTTTTCATGCACCTTTAGTTTTTTGATTTGGTTTGTGCACGCGCTGATGCACATGGTTGTGAGATTATATACCACGGTATACCTGATTTGGATTGAACTTTATTGTATACCGTCGATTTCAATTATGATATTGATATTGATTTCGTGCACTCTGTACATTTGATTTAGATTATATTCATGCATAATGGATGCACCTGATTTTGGAATTTCGCGCATGTTGGGCGCCTGTTATGAGATGCGATTTTGGTGCACACCAGATGCACTAAATTGAGATTTTTCGTGCTTGTCAGATGCACCTGATTTTTGCTGCCAGGCACACACGTTGCCTATGACAGATGTTTCGTGCACACCCGTTGCACCTAAATGTTGTTTTGGTGCACATGTATGGCACATATATGGATTTTGATTTCCGTGCACACCAGACGCACAAGGTATTCTTATATACATTTTGGGATTGATTTCTTATGGAGCAGTACGTTTTTATGATATTTGCTATTTGTTTCGTACTGAGCAGGACTAGTCAGAGGACAGTACCCGAATATATTTTGCATACATTGATAGTTATCGAAGGGATTTCCAAAAAGGGAGATATAGTCTCAGTATTTACCTACGTGTCTGATATGACACGAAACGTTTAAAACAAGAACTAAATTGTTTTCAAAAACGGCGGGACGTACATATTAAACAAAGGATAAGTATATATATAGCTATTTTCTTACAATAGACGTCCACCACTGTGCCGTAATACGCGCGTCGCACAGCAACATGAAAGGTTTAGCATGCATTTCTTTCAGATGTTTACGTGTACAGATTTGATGTTTATATGTATAGTGTTGATATATATCATATTGGTTTTTGTATTGGATTTAGACATTGATATCTTCACCATGACTCCGATGATTGCAGGATACTTGATGGAGTTTTGTTTTTGAGTTATCTGCTCATTGTTCATGCGCGTGCATTGCGCTATGATCCGTTTTATGTATTGATGATTTCGGAGCCCCGACGACTTGGACTTTTTACTTAAATGTTATAGTATTTGAGGGGTTTAAATTTAAATTCGGGGACCGAATTTCTTTAAGGGGGGAAGATTGTAACATTTCAGAAAAATATAATATTATTTTGGAAATTTTTATAATTTAATATTAATTTTAATGAATATTTTAATATTTCGGTGTAATTAAATACCGATAAATTTGGAAATTTTTTTAGAAAATTATAGAAATTACCAAAAAGAGGGTGCTTTATGTGATTTAATCAAAGTATGAAAGTTTATGATTTATTTGACACTATTTTAGTGCTAATCGCGATTAAAAATCGCTAATCGCGGATTAAGCGTATTTTGTGCACATAGCATGCACAAAGCTTTTTTTCACACTTGTGCATTTTCTACCATGGTTTCATTTGGGTTTCCTATTCAAATTTTAAAAGAAATGAGAATATTAAACAATGGTGCATAGTGTAAGGTATGGGTGAGAGAGAGAGAGAGAGGTGGGGGGGGGGTCAAACCTTGGTCATGGCTTTGTTTCATTCACCATTTTTCATCCCTAACCTCTCTCTCTTCAGCTCATGGCAGCACCTCTCCTCCCTCCTCTTCAAAACCCCCACTTCATCACTAAAAATCCATCAAAAGTCCCTTCCCACTTCACAAAAAAGGTGCACAAGCTCACAAGTTACACATTAGACCAAGAAAAATCACATTTTGGTGCTGTAGGGGATTCTTGGGTCCCTAATAACTTAATCCTTTAACAATTAGTGTAGTTTTTCCTTTGCTTAAGCCTCTTTCCAAGTTTAAAATTGATTTGGCGAAGTTTGGTGAGCTTTGAAAACTCAAGTTGGGAATTAGGGTTTGATTTGAGTAGAGATGGTGTAATTAGGCTTTAGAGATGACCTTAGACCCCTTTAGATGTTATAAACCCCAAACCAAACACAATACCAAACGTGAAACGAAAAACAAAAACTTTGCATATCGATTTTGTGAGTGTATAAGGCGTGCAGGGAAATCTGGAATGAACTGGAACATTTACGAGATAAATAAACAACTTCAGGAGCTTAGATTGACTACCAGGAGACCACCCAAACAATACGAGACGATTCCACCCTGCCAAAATCGAGGAGGCCGGTTTTAATGGGTATGCGGCCGGCCATTGGGTGGGGGTTAGGGCCCAGGTTGCTCCAGTAGGTCACATATGTACCCTATACATCACCCCAGAGTTGTTTGCTTACCTTGTTTTCACCTGAGACGAAATCTGGGACCACTTTTCTGGATTGTTGCCATATGTTTCATGATGTATATGGATTTAAGCTTTGATATTTGTGTTTGTACTCAGTCACTTGACGTTTGTACGTCTATCCCGAGTGTTATTGGGTTGAGTTGCGAGATGAAACTATAAGTTCTAACCTATAGGCTTTTAAGCGTGTCGTTTTGGTTTTCGTATGTCGTTTTGGTTTTGATTTGGTTTTAATGCGATGTGATGCGTATGACAAGTAGGTACACCCACGACGATTCGAGATGATGAAGAAGATGATGGCGACATCAACATCGGCAAGAAAGATCAAGGTGAGTAGATTATATCTATGGGGGTATTCGGGTGGATGACGTATAGCACCCCCGCAGTTCGAGGTTTAGTATATTATATATATATATATATATATATATATATATATAGGATAGCGTTATGTGTGACATGGATATTCAAGATGTGATTAGGTGTATTATGGTTAGATTAGGGTTTATGAGTAAACTAGTATAGTTTCCTAGTTGCGAACCCTAGAATAGGTTTACAACCATACACACACACATGCTTACTTGTTATACTTATACCTGGATAATGAGGATAGTGGTTGATATTTGAAGATGAGTCGATGATATTGGGCATAGTGCCATGAGATCGGTGATATGATGTGGTTGGTATTTGGGATACGACATGAGATTTTTAGCGGGTCTTTAGGCGTGTGATTTCATACGCGCGCGCGCGCGCTCACACACACACACACACACACACACATATCGATGGTATCAGTTTTTTCTAGACTTAGATCAGTACCCCAGTTCATGAGATATGATGATAAGGATACCAGATAATTTATGAGATAAATGTGAGATTCGACCCGTATCCAGATTTGGGATGCCGTACGATGGATGTACCGTACGAGCTTTATATTGATGATAGATCCGCACTCATGACTCCAGGATGTCACATGATATTGTATCGTACGCAGTACCATTGAGGCGGGATCACCGAATATTATGTTTATATATATATATATATATATATATATATATATATATATATATATATATATCGACTCAGATTTAGGTGGTTTCCATACCGCTCCCGATTAGCTTGTTAGTTAGATCTGTAGTTTGCTTAGTAGATGTTAGGCTTGACCCGAGTCATACCTATTTCAAAACTAACGAGTCAGGAGTATTTTAAAGACAGGTAAAGGGATTCTACGGATATTTTCAAAAGACACACCTTTTCTTAAAAACACCGTAGCCCTTATTTTACTAAAACCGATTCGTCTTATTTCAAATGGTAAAATTGCATGGAATTTTTATATGGATGTAGATTCTTCACTGTTGTGTTTATTATTCGATTTCTGCAAATTCTTGCTATTCGCATCGTATTGCATGTGTAAATGTGTTTATTGTTATATTAAAACTATGCTGTCAGGACACCAACACCATTATCGATGATGCGTATGTTTCACGTACAGCTGCTTGCCGGCTCACACACTTCATCATCGATAATTGCCATGTTACTACACAGTAGGATTATTGTACCAGGATATGACCCCTTGCATGGCATACTTGTGTACATACATATTGTACACCCATATTTGCATACATACGTATTTGCACATATATAGATGATTCTGGCTTGATTTGGAGATTTGGGAACCGCAAGATACATTTTCAAACTGGATTCATTTTAAAGGAGCGGTTTCCCTCAATATGTGCATATTACTATTCCATATTGCATGATATACCGATATGCTCACATTTCTTTTATATGTCGCATACATCATGCTTTATGGTTATACGCATTGAGATATGTTGTTTCCATGATATTTCTGGATTTGGGAACCGTGGGTATTTCAAAAGAGAGTATGTATTGTTTTAAAACTCGGTTACCCTTGATATGATATTTCAGTATGCCCACTATGAGTTTTATCGGTTCTGATGTATATATATACCTCATGTGAGGAGGAGTCGTGAACCGTGTGCGGGTACATGGTGGGGCCCGGTATGGTACCCCGGGGCAAGAAAGGGATGGTGTGTATATAGACAGTGAGCCTGGCAGAGGGACTACTACCTACCGGTGATAGTATTTGAGCTCGATGGATATCCGGAGGATACCGACCGGAGACGAGAGATGATACGGGCCGATCCGGACCGACGGAACCCGTGGGCCGATCCGGACCGACGGAGCCCTATGTATATGAGGATTTACGTGCTGATTCTAGGCACAGTTTCATGATGTTTTCGAGTGTCGATGCTAGACACTAAGGATCGATGATTTTGATATGTCGCGAGGGACACATGTTGATTTATATCCTCATTCTTCCATGCATGATGCTTTATGTCATTGGTTGACACGTGGACGAGATCCACATGCATACAGACATTGATCACATAGTTGGATGATATCCACATACTCATAGAATTCCTGATATAGTTGACTTTGATTACATTGATCATACCTCATATTTATGATATGTTGCTACCTGAGACACGGACACGAGCACTTGGTACTATACTTATGTATAGATGTTTACCCTTGCCACCTTATCGTGCTTCAGACTTATTCATATTGGGGACTTTATTATTACTGATCGTATTGACCTAGGATTGTGTCATACATACGATTTCTGCACTGCGATGTTTTCTATTCAAGAGTTGGCAACTCACCCCCGTTGTGCCACAGTTCTTGCAGGTTTTGCCATACAGATTTAATTGTGGCTTTTCTGGTACACTGCTTCCTTTCTGGGTGATTGCTTTGGTAGATGGGTTCACTCGCATCGTGACCACCCTTGTATTTATTTTAATCAGTTGTATCTAGTAATTCCATCAACCAAACTTGTATATTGTTTCAGACTTAGAAAACCAGTTGTATATTATTTCGACCTTAGAGTCGCACGTTGTAGTATTATGGTTTTCATGATATTCTTGTGTTTCTTTTTGAGTTTTGATCCTCGCCCTTCGGCGTTGTATATTATATTACTTGCTTGGTCGTGACCGTCGATCGACGAAGAGCTAGCTCCCGCTTGGGGATGCCTTTTATCATTTTGTATATGCTATTCATGTTGTACCCCGTTCGGGGCCAGTATTTACAAAGGAAACTCTGCCGAAATTTTCAGAAAAGACTTGAGATTTTAAAAATGCATATTCGACTTACTTATTTAGAAACCTTAGTTTTAAAACATGATTTCTTCACTTCTTTAAAACTAGTTTTCCTTCATTTGTTATTTAAATGGTTTTAGATTTCTGGGCTTTTGGCTTACTTGAATTAGATGGGGTCCTATATACTTCAAATGATTCAAGGACCAGTCACGTGCTTTTTTTTCTGTACGTGACAAAGTTGGTATCAGAGCGCTAGGTTAACCTTGGTTTGAGTCTAAATTTGACTATGTGGAGCCTAGAGCGTTTATATATATTCGGAACTTAGGCTTGACCTTACGGAACTTAGACTTAGTCGAGAGGGTATTATACCCGAACTTTCATCGCGTAGGACGACCCTTGGTTGATGGAGTAGGTAGCTTGAGTAGAGTGACGTACCGTACGTATGTTCCGCGGCATACTTACGATACGCTTCTTCGCTTAAGAAACCTTAGATGTACATTTCCTTGCACAGTATTATATTCATTCCTATGATCTATCCTCATCGATATTGGTTATGATTTTACTGCTACGATTACATGGGCAGAGAGAGCTACGGCTAGAGTTGAGGTCAGCACGAGCTCGTCACGGACGAGGACTGACCAGGGCATGATTCCAGGGATATACGGTTGCATAGAGAGGCGTCGTTTTATTGCGTTTTCGCGCCCTGAGCGTTTGATGGATCGCTTCCACGAGATTTCTCGGACGTGCAGATCAGCACCAGAGGATTGAGCCACTGATAGAGGCAATCCAGGATGTGATGACCATTGATGTATCGCTTATTCATGATGATTAAGGCACTATTCAGCATGCAGACGAATGAGCCAGTTACTGCTGTGAACGATGAGATATCGCCCCAGATGTTGGAGCTACTGCAGCATGAGTATATACTTAGAGGTATGATTGAAGGTCGCTAGTCATCGAGAATGAATGACTAGGACAGGTGGTTCGTTCGCTTACCCTGACGCGAAGTCATCAGATAGATTGATTCCGGCTAGAGACGCCTTCACGCAGTACGTTGAGAGTCGATAGAGACGATCGGATGTCAGGAGCCCATTTTCCAAGTTTAAAGTATTCGAAAAGACATGCAAGCATTTCTATAGACCCTGTAGAAGAATGAAACCCTAACTCGACATAATGACCGTATGAAAGCCTTTGAACCTTAGGGTTTGCGGCAGTTCCGCGGTGCCATTAGTGAGGCTTGGGTTTGCCCTTCTACGGCTGGTCCACCGATACTGTGGTATGTACTTGATAATATTAAACTGTACCCAAGATGTTTAGCTCTTGGGGGAAATATGGAGCCTTGACAAATCGATCGAATGGTTCGACATCTTTCGGATATCATGTGATGGGACGCATTGCTTGGGAGACTCTAGATACGAGTATAGCCGTTGGAGCACAGTCCATGCAGCCACGATGAGATGAGTCCGAAGCAGTCGACAGCAGAGAAAGGTGGAGTAAGAGGTTCGTACGAGATCTTGATGAGATGACGTTCCCCTCCACCGACATCGAAGATGCGATATGCATGCAGAGGCGTTGATTATGGATATATCTTCCAGAAGGAGTCATGATGAGAATGCAGCCGTTCTGGAACAAAAATAGCTTTAGTAAAGGACGATGACTTCCGGGCAGTTTGGCAGAAGCGAGATTCAAGAGAGACCTCGACAGGACCTTTCTAGAATACTCTACGAGAAGACTTGGTCCCAAAAGCGGTCATTGCGGCTTTTCTGGCACACTGCTTCCTTTCTCGGTGATTGCTTTGGTAGGTGGGTTCACTCGCATCGTGACCACCCTTATATTTATTTTAATCAGTTGTATCTAGTAATTCCATCAACCAAACTTGTATATTGTTTCAGACTTAGAAAACCAGTTGTGTATTATTTCGACCTTAGATCGCGCGTTGTAGTATTACGGTTTTCGTGATATTCTTGAGTTTCTTTTTGAGTCTTGATCCTCGCCTTTCGTCGTTGTATATTATATTTCTTGCGTGGTTGTGACCGTCGATTGACGAAGAGCAAGCTCCCGCTTGGGGATGCCTTTTATCATTTTGTATATTCTATTCATGTTGTACCCCGTTCGGGGCCAGTATTTACAAAGGAAACTCTGCCAAAATTTTCAGAAAAGACTTGAGATTTTAAAAATGCATATTCGGCTTACTTATTTAAAAACCTTGTTTTTAAAACATGATTTTTCACTTCTTTAAAACTAGTTTTCCTTCATTTGTTATTTAAATAGTTTTGTATTTCTGGGATTTTGGCTTATTTGAATTAGATAGGGTCCTATAGACTTCATATGATTCGAGGGCCAGTCACATGCTTTTTTTTCGGGACGTGACAGTAATGCTGAAAGAGAATCCTATTCTCCTTTAGAATAGTCCAGGAATTCTGTGCTCAAGTATTCTTTTCCCTGATCACATCAAAGGACATAATACTTATACCCTTTTTTTCCACTACTTCTGACTTATATTCTTTGAATTTCTCAAAAGCTTCAGACTTGTGTTTCAACAGGAACATATGTCTGAATCTTGAGAGATCATCAGTAAATGTAATGAAGCATAAAGAACCGATCCTGGCATGTGTAGACAGGGGACCTACATACATCATCATGTATCAATCCTAAGAGTTCACTAACTCTTTCTCTGTTTCCAATAGACGGAGCTATGGTCATTTTATCTTTGTGACATGACTGGCAAGTTTCACAAGATGTAGATTCAAACTGATTTAAATATGCATCTTAATTTAACTTAGCTAGTCGGGTCGCATTGATATGACCTAGTCTACAATGCCTCAAGAAGGATTCGTTCATTTCTGAACTCTTCCTCTAGTGTGTGTTCTGTACGTTAAGAACCGTGGTTTGATTTAGAACGTATATGTCATTAGATAACATGCTTGAACCGATCAACTCTTGATATAGGAAAATGGTCAAAACATTATCCAACAATACAAAATTATATCATTCTTTACTTAATAAAGAGACTGATATATTGTTGTATATCGGGTTCAATATCTAATAACATTTGTTCATAATCAATGTATTTGGTAATATAGGGTGATAACTGCCAATCACTTTGGCTGCAACACTTGCACCGTTTCCAACTCAAAAAACTTATCACCCATTCCCAGTTCTCTACCAATCTGTAGCCCATATAACAGATTACATATATAGGATCCCGATCCGCTATCTCATACCCAAGACGTAGAGCATACTGAGAAACAGTTCTCGGTAATGAACATATCCGAAGAAGATGCATCAATAAGAACTTTCTTCGTTTGGGCGGTACGGGAATCCTGGTATTCTCCTATTTCCCGCTCGCTCTTATAGCAGTTATAAGTTGGAGCGGGACCAACGTTTCCCAGCTCAGTATAACAAGCGGGTTCGGTCAGTACATCCATATTATTATCTTGATTAAGGCATGACATGGTCGCTACCTGGAGAGAGAGAGAGAAGAAAACACTCTGCGTATGCTCTTGTAAGATTAGATTGGTTATTATTTTATCTAATAAGGATGGCTCCCATTGTTTTTATCAAATTTTCCTCCAAACCCTAAAAGGAAAGACTAGCCAGGATTAATTACACCCTACAAGTTCGCAAATCTTTCAGCCAGGCCAGTGCCGGTACTTTGAGGGAGGTTCCCCGTGCTTTCGCACGGACCTAATTAAAATAAACCTCATTTTCCCAGAGGTGTAACCCCGTTAACACCTTTCTAGATACCTACTTGATCGGCTAATTGTAATATTTATAACTCTCCCAGGAGTAACTCTTACTCGCAGTGGGTATCGGGATCCAACTATCTCATAGAAGGTATGCAATCTCATTGCAAATTTCAACACTTGAAATTCCCGATAATATTTTGCCCCAAGCGTCCTATGACCTTACAGAGGTCAATAAGCTATAGGCTGCTATTCAAATTCAACCCGCCATTTCATGATTGAAATAAACCTACCCGCATGACCCTTGACAGAGGTCAACAAAGTTGCACGACTACCCTAAATCAATCGCATCATATGCTAACAGATAAGCACTAATCAGCCACCGCACACTACGCCTTGACAGAGGCCAACAAACGCAGCACGGATACTAAATATTACTTATCTGAAATGACGGAGGGCTACGACAGGTTTTTAAGAAAACCCTTTACGTAACAAACTTGATCTCGTTGTAGAATCAAGTGATTTTGTAAAGGAGTGTTTTTGAAGCTTTTACTAGTTTTGTTAAAGTGGTCACTCCCGGTGAAGGGATCTCGGCTCTTTCTTTATCGAATAAGGTGCATGATATTTCACAAATACCACAATGCAAAGCAAAAACTATAAAAGCAATCAAAAGACAAACCGAGTTTGTAGCATCTGCTAGTTTCGCTAAAGAGGTCACTCTCGGTGAAGGGATCTCGGCTCTTTCCTTATCGAATATGGTGCTGGATATTCTACAAGGAATACCGCTATGCAAAGCAAGAACTAGAGCTACCAGTTTTCGAGACAAGTTTCTACAACATCTTTAGGTTTCTTTTATTTCATTAATCTCATTAATGAAGTCCCATCAATTAAGTTACCTAAGTATCACACATAAATACAACATACGCTTATTCCATCCGCATTCGCCTTGATGTCCCGTCATGCACCGTTAGATTAGGTAATTAACGGCAGAGCGGGGCAGGGCTAGCGTGGGTGTAAAATATAAGCAATGTCTATATAATATATCACATATACTATATACATTATCTATCTCATCATATAAAGTGCTCACATCACAGAATATTGCAGCAGAAATCAGCTTATGAAATATTGGATATACTAGGATTTCCGGGTTTTATATTAAGACAGTATAAAACACGGATTCCACGGTCACGATGAATAGCCAAACCCACATCCCTAGACCCCTACGAGAGCGGCAAGCAACCATATTCATTCTAGAGTTATGAGACCCGGTCTCGACTCCTCGAGATGGTCTCCCACTGGACCCTAGAACCCGGTTACTTGTGCTCTCCTCCTTGGGTCTATCCTAATGCAGAAAAATAAATAATATACATCAATGATGACATCATCCTCAACCCAGAAGTGCCCTAATAAAATATTGTTATATACAAGTTTTTACATGAATGAAAATGAAAAACTCTCATCTCACATAAAAAAAACCTGTTATTCAAACACGACGATCCAATATAACATATCACAGCAACACATAACATCACATGTCATCAACGTAAGTAAATATGCATATCCCAATTTTCGTTGACGTATAGCAACAAAACCGGCGATACACCACATATTACACTTACGGCCACAGAAAAGAAAGTGAAAAACTACAACAATTGGAATCAGCAACCGCCTTAGACATAATAAACCCGAAATATCACATACATTGGATTTCATGCCTAACCAAATGAATTCCTTAGACATCACATGCCTAATAATTATAAACCCCGCATTTTAGTCTCGATCTTGAAAACACTTTTCAATATCAAGTCGAGCAATTCAACAAGATTCCCGACATCCTGATTGAATACTCGTCGGAAACTTTAGTAGACGGCCGCACCTCCGATACCGTCGACGAAGTGCACTTAGGCGGAACAACGCGACCGCGAGCACCCGGACGGATGGTTTTGGCAACAGGGTTCTCCTACAGTCACTTGGTCGGGGCTATGGGGCATGGTTATCTAATAAGATTACCCGGCGAGTATCTGCGTACGCTATGTGATTGCGACGGACTTTTGATCACATAAAATTCTCGTGGCAACCGATCAAATGAGACTAAATTGCTAGATTTATAAAATTCAAATTAGTTTTGATTCCAAGAATTGTATCCTATCACATGATATCCGGACGACGTTAAACTTTTCGATCGATTCATCAAAGTCCCACAATTCCCCGAGAGCTCAACACTTGAGCACAGTTTAATAATACCCAGAATATGCTACAATACCTATGAACTAGCCATAGAAGGGCAGACCTAAGCCTCATTAATGGCATTGCGGAACTGCCACAAACCCTAAGGTTCAAAAGCGGTTCCATGGTCATTATGTCGAGTTAGGGTTTCATTCTTCTAGAGGATTCACAGAATTACTTGCATGATTTTCCGAATACGTTAAACTTGGAAAAATAGGTTTTTGATATTCGTTCGAACTTTTTAACTTCGCCTAGAGAACATGCGAATACCCGAAACAAGTTAGAATTATGAATACGAAATACTCCGAATTGCCTATACAGTAAGATCACATCACATGCAAACTTAGCAAAAAAAAAACAACACCTGAAACACCAAAACCCAGAGACTGGAACACATTAAAAATTTGAAGCAAAAATTCCTGAACTGGGCCGAGGAGGCCGGATTTTGTGAGGTGGCGGCCGGCCATATTTAGTTCAAATTGCTTCAAATTTCTTCCATGTTCATGTTGCATCCTATACAACATTCTGCAGTTGCTTAAAAATTTTTTTGAAGACTTTAAAAACTCGACAGAAACTAAGTTTTCGTGTTTCAAGTTTCAGAGTCGTATCGGTTTCATAATCTAACAAATATCGTCTAATTTTTTAGCATAGCTCTGATACCACTGCAGAGTTGTCTAGCACGGCAACAAGGTTTTGGGAGGCATTATCCATACCAATTTCAAAAATTTGCCGTTCTAGCTAATCCTAACGCTAAAATCGTTACTAGAAAATGCGATGAAACAATATGCAAACAACTTTTCAAATAAGTGAACAAGGAATACAACCTTTGTTGACCGGTCATTCACTTCAATAGCTCCATGTAGTAGTCCCTTCACTGCGAATCATGAATGCCCGAACTCTCGAAAGGGTTCACCTGAAGAGATGAGCAAGCTTGCACGAAGTCTTCAAGGCCGAAGATGATCTATGTCGAGGAGACACTAACCCAAGCTACCCCTTCACTAATTGTGGAATTAGTGAAGCAAACACCCTATACTAAATTGCTAATAGTAGAGGATGATGAAGTAGGAATTTTGCTCATTTTAGAAATAATTTTCTCACTATTTTTCATCATCACCATTGAAGCTAGAAAGCTTTTTGGAAGAACATGATCAAAACTCTCATGAAAATATTAATCAAGTAGAGAATGGGAACCATGGGTGAGTTAACATCATATGCTAACCCTTATAGAGACATAACCATGGCTAAGTCTAATGATTGGGTTTATTAATATCTTTAGTAAAACAAAACTTGTGGACTTAGTCAATGGTTAGCAAAACTTCTACAAGTTTCTAGCCATGACCAAATACAACCAATTTTTTAATTACATAAGAAATTAAAAACCCTAGAGTATCACTTAGCATGGTGTAAGTCACACACCCCCATGAAGCATGTATCATCAAGCATGACACAAATATATATCACATATATACAATGTGCACAATACAAGTGAGAAAAGAAACCCTAAGTGAGCCAATACTAGTTAATGTAACTTAATATATCAAATATATAATTATAAATTAAATTATTAAATAAACACTGAATTTAATAATCCGGCTATATTACATATAACCGACTAATATCATGTGTATCAACTTATCGAATCAACACTTGATTCGATAACCCGGCTATATCACATATAACCGACCGATAAAACAAATCGCGAGAATAGAATACGGTATCACATATCGTATTAATCTCGGTCCCGCACATATCACATATGTGCTCCTACTCCGTTTCGCTTGAGCCATGAAACCTCTGTGTAGGACTTTGAAGACTCGTCAATACGCCGACAGTAGGTGATGAGCATATCAAACACCCACAAGCCGCAAGCGGTCTTCTAAACATAACGGCCACCCGGGTATTGAGCGATCAGAAGATCAACAAGCATGCCTGCTCATACTCCTGTGAATCCAATCAGTAACACTAACGTATAATTCGGTCTCTTCGCATGATATGTCGCATATCTCGTCTAGAGGTGGTAAACGTCAGACCTCAGTAACTCGATAAGTCATGCCGATATGAGGCTCATAACGGGTCGATAAACTACTAATAACACTTACCAGTATATCTCTGAATCAGCCCTGGCTAGGGACTTCCTGTTATAGCCAACTGAGCACAGCGCAACATTAACTCCCTATACCGGGAGAGACGAATCCCTTCCTATTGCTCATTGCCTCCATGTGACTCGGGACTGTACCCAAAAACCACCATTTTGAACGATCTCTTGACCGTGGTATGGTGGAAATCAAAGCACAGTGGGAATCACACAAGACTCTATGATGATCTCGGGTCGACAGACTACCCTGTACCAGTGTCACCAGAGAAGTGCCATCTGACGTGAGGTATAATACCATCTGGGAGTTCTCGGCGAGTCCGTTTAGTGTACCCAGTCTCCACCGAGCACCCGTATACTATCTCTGATGTCAAACACCAATGGATATGGGATCATCCATCGTCCTTCTTCATGGGTCGAGAAGTTATACGGTAGTCTACTCTGGTATATCGATGCCCTGTCTCGATACACCCACGTATAGGAACATTTGAAAGATGTATTTACCGACTACTCTGTCCCCACTAGTATGATCTGCATCATAATCTCGGCAGTAAAGTGCTCATCCTAAGGGCTTTATCAACATGTAATAGAGAGATGATAAATGTACATGTTAAGACAAAGAGCAACCAGATAGCATACTATCATATCGAGCAAGAAAGTCCTCCCTATATATGTCCAACCATCCACTACAATATACATCGTATGTACAGTAATGGCCTCTAGGGCATACATATAACTAAAACTGTGTTGTTTCAGATCAATGCAAGGAAAACATACCTATTCGATGTTGTTGGAACAATTTTCAAAAAGCTGTTTTTACAAGCACGTTTTCTTTTGTTTTGCACAGCGGTATTCAGTTATGAATATCCAGCAACTCATTCGATGAGGCAAGGGCCGAGATCCCTTCATCGGGAGTGACCCCTTGGGCAAAAGTTTGGGCCAGTGAAATAACTTCACTATAGTCGATTACTTTTTTGCTTTGCATCGCAATATTCAGTGGGAATGTCATGCATCTCATTCCATGAGGAAAGAGCCGAGATCCCTTCACCTGGAGTGACCTCTTTAGCAAATGTTTTCGTCAATATATATTTATAAAAAGCTATCCAGTTCCTTCAACGATATCAAGTTCATTACGTTAATGGTTTTTCTCCAAAAACCATCCGTAGCCCTCCATCATTTCAGATGAGTAGCACCTAGTATTCATGCTATGTTTGTTGGCCTTAGTCAAGGCATAGTGTATGGTAGCTGTTTGTTACTTTTTTGTTGCATAGATAGATGCGTTGGTTTGGGACAGTTGTACAGCCTTGTTGGCCCTAGTCAAGGGCGAGTACGGGTGAGTTCAAATTAACCTAGACAATGACGGGTAGAACTTGACATGTGACTTATGATTTGTTGGCCTTAGTCAGGGTCATAAGAGCATGGGGTAAAAATCACATCGGGAGTTTCAAACATACAGGAAACTTGCCAGATATGCGCATACCTTCTAGAGTGTGATAACGTGAGTGGATTCCATCAAGTTATCATGAGATGATAGTTGGATCCTGATACCCACTGATGAGTTGGTTTACTCCTCGGGTGATTTTAGATTATCCCGACTAATTCTTCTTTCAGGATTTTGGAGGAGAATTTGAGGAAACAGTGGGAGACATCCTGAATAGATAAAGTGATTAACTATTCTGATATGGGTTAGAGCGCATGCAGAGTGTTTCTTTTCTCTCTCTCTCTCTTTGGTAGCGACCATGTCCTGACCTTAGACTATAACTCAGTGACCAAGTTAACCGAACTTTCTTAAAACACTGGATTTTGGATTGTCAGAGTTTCATACTTCATTGCCACTCCTACATTTACCCTTTGCATTTCTCCGGAACATTCTGTATCACTACGAAGATCCACATTTATTGGATATGACCATCGTATAGTTATATACGAACTCAAAGAAACTTGTTTCAGATTTGAGGATGGTTTCCGGTTCTGGAGAAATTGAATAGGACTATTCAGTTGTCTTTTCTTTTTACCTTCTCTCAGGTTGCAAGGGCTCTTAGGATTAGGAGAGGGTACACCTATTACGCTTATTAGATAGTCTTCTTCCAAATCATAGGCAGGTGCCGAAAGGTGGGGAAGGAAGAAAATCAATTAGCCTAAATGTGGTGTACAGAAGGTAATAAGTAAAGACAGATAAAGGGATTAGAAAGAGGGCAATGTAAATTGCGACTGCTATTATTCATGACCAAACCACGTATTTCATCACCACTCCTACTTCACCTTTGATTTTCTCTAGAACACCCCGTATCACTACGAACATCCACAGTTATTGGATAATCCATCGTACTCGAAGGAACTTGTTCTAGTTCGAGGATGGATTCTGGTTCAAGAGAAATAGAATAAGGATTATTCAGTTGTCTTTTATCTTTACATTCTCTCAGATTGCGAGGGCTCCTAGGATTAGGAGAGTACACCTATTACGCTTATTGGATAGTCTTCTTCCAAACCATAGGCTGGTGTCGAACGATAGGGAAGGAAGAAAACCATTTAGCCTAAGGGTGGTCCACAGAAGGTACTGAGTAAAGCCAAATAAAGGGATTTGGAAAGATGGAAATGAAATATACGGTTACAGTCATGAATCTGGATAATGGAAGAGGCATTACTAGGAATACCCGGATACCCCTTCTAAACATTTTCATGTTTCAATTTCACTGTGCGTTGTTAATTGAAAACCGATTTCCCAATTAGATTCTTACTCAAGGGTATGTATTTATCAGGTTTGATTCTCACATCTGTATGGGTTTACAGATGATGAGTGGGAGTAAGTTATTGGAAATTAGGTGAGTATATCCTCATTATATTAGAATTCGTTATAATTGGTGATATTTAAGAAAATCGCCTGGGGTTTTTGCCTGACGGCAAATCTTTGGTTTTGAATATCCGTTGTTATACACCAATTTCAAACTGATATATATGTAAGTTTATTTTATAAAGTGAGATATAACTTTTTGAATTTATATCCATGACATTTACCTATATCAGTTGATGATTGGGTAAGGAGTATTAAACAGCGGTGTGATTCTTCTTAACCGTTGTACAGTTTTCAACTTACGACGCACAGGGTTTGAGTTATGAAACTCAGGGGACTTATACAAAGTATTGTATGTTGTCCAGTGTCCATTAGGACAAAGGGGTTGGTATTTGTACTATATTCTGTTTACTTGTAACTTCTCCATTTTTAGACAAGTGTTTCGTAGAAATACAAGGTCCAAATTTTGAGATGTTATAGGTACAAGAATAAAGTAGAGAACCATGTGTTACAAGTATCAGGATTCTTCAAGGTGATCGAAAATGTAGATACCTGTGTTTGGTATTCATTTGATAGTAATGATTTTGAGAACTTGCTTCTCTTTCAGGCTACTCATATCTGGATGCACTCCTAAGTTGAGTAATGCTGATCGACCTCCTTCCATTTAGTTGACATGCACTGGAGATAGCTGCATGATTTGAATCTGGTTCCAATTGAATCAGTGCCTCTTTTTCTATATTGTATATAGAATGGTTCATATCTTAACGATGTTAAGGTATATGGAGTTCTCTGGCTTATGCTTAAAACCAGACTCTGGATAACTCAAAGCACATTTCTGTAATGGCAGTTTGTGGGTTATCCTGGGCTATAACGAGGGTTAACTTTCTACCATCTGGAAGATCAATAGTGATATTGTTCTTGACTTGCCACGGTTTTAGTAAAATGGACTTTTTCATAAAACTGTAGTGGGAGTATGGTAGAACTGGAAGTGATTCCAGAACCAAAAACGATTATTGAAAATTTAATAGAACTAAAGATTCAATCGGGTTTGACATTCCATTAGCCATTCCGCAGATATGGTGGGTAACATCAGGCACCCGAAAGGTACTTCGGTATTCTCAAAGATGGTGATAGAGAGGTTCTTGTTTACCCAGACTTATCATTACTGTTGTTCTAGACTATAAGACCGGGAAGGAAGATGAGTATAGCGTCGTTCTAAACTAGTTTTAGAAGTGCATGTGTATATGACTCTGCCAGAGGGTTGTCGTAGTCAGTGGGAGCAGCGGAAGTATAGTGGACAAGTAGCTTATGTCTATTTATAGATTAATGCACATATAGCGGAGATAGATCATCTATTTTTAATGTGACAGTCATAGGTTTTGACTTCATCGGAATAGGAGATGGAACTGTTAAGAAGGTAGTATGGTGTGATGTCCTGGTATTTGGATGACATGCACGTTGTAGGAAGTGAAATTCCTATACTACGATCGGTTATACTGTGGTTGTCACACAGTGGTTTCTCCACATAAGATATGGATATTATATTAGGCATTCTGGTTACTAGATTTATGGTTTTAGATCTAGATTTGAGTAGTTTCCCAATCTGGGTACTTAGACAGTATTTTAAAGTTGTTTTAGAATGGACAACTCCTGACATGGTGGTAAACCTGCAGGTGATAGAGTCGACCTCTCTAAAGGTGTCTTACAGACTAAAGGGGAGAGGGATGTGCATGATAAGCATATCACTTGCTTAGGCAATTGAGTCAATCATGAGATGTCAAGTACCACACCACATGTTGATTTTGCACTAGTTGCAATAAGTTGATATATTAATCCAAATCCTGGAGAAATGTTCGGAAGCAGTTTATGAACATAAGTGCATGTTCTAGGGATTTGGTAATGACAGCCTCCTTTGGGAGACGATTATCATTCTAGGCTTCCAAGGTGTCCTTGATGACAGAGTGACTGTCAGAGTTATAGTTTTCCCTCTGACGAGGGGCAGTAGTTTGGACAGGTGGTCCAAGCGGATAATGAGGGAGGCATGGTGCAGGATACTGATTAAATTCAGTGGACAATACAGTGTAAGAAGTTTGCTGGATTTGGAGTTTATTTATGAACTGGGTCCCATTAGATATCCAGACATATTCTAAGACTAGTATTGCTCATTTCGGAAGATGGATTTCTCCACGAACTTGAGATAAAGAGAGATATAGAAAGAAACATCAGAGTGGATCCACTCACTGAGGCTATTTCTCGAACGCAATAGTTTTACAAACGAGCTTTGTGAAACTGATTAGTAGAGAAGTTGGGTTTTCGGTATCACACGGGCTGTGAGTATGCGACACCGCAATAATTGGCCTTAAGTGCAAGTGGGAGATTGTTGGCTATAGTGCTCTCAAGTCAATTATTGGATCAAAAGCACATGATTGCAATGATTGAGGGAGGACCTATATCGGTAGAACAGTCTTACTCGAGATGATAGTATGCTATCTGGTTTGTCTTTATCATCGTGTACATGCTTCATGTGACATTACAGATCACTATTACATATTGATAGAGCCCATAGGATTCTTTCTTGACTACCAGCAGTATGATGGTGATCATATACGTGAAAGTTGGGTGGTCTATAAGCACATCCTTAAAGTGCCCATAGTCCTAGGAGTTTCGAGACTGGGCATCGATACTCAAAGAATATACTAGTGTATACGAATCGAGACCCTGATGAGGGGCGGTGGCCGGTCTCACAAGCCATTGGTGTCAGTTGGTTCACCTAAGATGTATACAGGTGCTTATTAGGTTATGAGTACACCAGACGGACTCGCCGGGAACAAGCTAGTTGGTATTATACCTAATGTCAGATATCAGTTCCCAGATGACATGTGTACAGGCTAGTCTATCGACCTGAGATTATCATTTGTCTCGTGTGAGTTCCACTGTGCTTTGATTACTACCCTACCACAGATTAAAGGAGTCTTGCAAATAGGTTTTAGTTGGGTACAGTCCCGAGCCATATGGAGGCAGTGAGCGGATCGTCAGGGATTCGTCTCTCCCGGTATTGGGGGTTGATATCGCGGTGTGCACGGGTGGCCATCACCAGAAATCCTTGGCCAATGTAGTCGAGAATTACTGATCTAGGATCATTAATTTCTCAGGTGGTGACGAGTTTCATACCGACACTAAATGTCGTGTTATTAGGGGTCTGACTTTATCCACCCTCTAGATCTATATGCGATACTTATAGACGAACGGACCAGACTGTACGGATATTTTCACTGTCAGGCTTAGTAGGGTTTCACGATGAGTTTGCTCGTCGGCTTCCTTTTCACTCAATACCTGGGTAGCCGTTACGTTCAGCTATTCCCACTGACGTGCTTGTGGTTAAACCCACTGCCAGCGTATTGACAAGTCTTTAGAGTCCCACACAGAGGGTTTTCCTAGTTCGGGCGAAACGTTGTAGAGGTCGTATGCTTTTATGTTAGGGTTCGATCATATACGTGCACTTGTGCACAGATCATGATCGGATGGATAATACTAGTGGGCTTTGATTTAAGCCGGATCCTAGTATCATATTGTTGGATTATTTTCATCTCGTTGTATTCGTATTCAGTCGGAATACGGATGCAGGTATGTATATATGGATGAGGGGTATTCTTGTAATTCGTTACAAGTTTACTTTGAGGTTGCCATTTCTTTTTATTGCTTTAAACATTTGTATTAATGTTTATTATTTGTGGAAAGTGTGAGCATGAGTTTTGGCTTGGACTTTTGGTGCATGCACTTGTAGGTGCAAGTTTTGTTTTGGTGCATTGATTGCACATGTGCCATGCTTGATTCAATTAGTGAGTTGTGGGATATTTGTGAGGGCTTAGTAGATATTTTGTGTTGGGGATTTTCTCTAATTGCCAATCACAAATACTTCACAACTCAAGGAAAAACCACAGAGAATCTTTTTCCTTCACAAGCCTTCACTTGAGCTCACACTTTCATCACCAATGGCTTCTTCTTCACCTCCACCCATACCCTCTCATGAGTTGAGAATCCATGGGTGCTTTAAGACAAAATGATCACACACTAACTCTATTTCATCTTGGGTATCTATGCTAGCAAACTGGATGCCCGAGTTGCTTCGGTTTTGAAGCGGGAGCCCGTATTACTAATCCTCGACGTGGATTGTCTTCGACGAGGGAGACCGGAGAACGAACTTGTTCGAGGCAGCCGCGACGAGTTAACGACAGAGATTGAAGACCGAAGGACACAGATCGATTGGTATAATCTCTTAAACTCCATTATATAGAACTAGTATAGGGTTAATGGTACAATCTGTCGATTAGGGTTCCGTTAGCGCCGTTTTTCTAAAGTTTTTGTTCCGCGTATGGCCACAAATTGATGGCTCGGGCGTTGGCGTATCCTTATACTTATTGTTCTACTAGCGTCTCAATGTTATTGTTTAACATTTCTAGTTAGTCCCAGAATGCAAGCAGGTCAAATTTCCAGAGAGCAAAAGGTTACAATTGTTAATTTTTGTTTTGGTTTTTAGAAATTTTTGATTTTTTTAGTTTTGTTTTTAGGATAGTGTTAGATTTATAAACAGGATATACAGAGATTAACCCAAAATAACAAGAATAAAAACGTTACCATCTCCCCGGCAACGACGCTATTTGATCATTAAGGATTTTGCGTGTCGTTTTTAGTTCTAAAGTTTATCGCAATCAAGACGGCGTCGCGTGTAGCTAGCCGCGATGAGTACGGGTCGTCCGCAGGAAGATGGTGCGTTTATATGTTCTTTTTATCACGAGTTAAGCGAGGGTTGGAACTGTTCGTTTCTAACCTAATTGTTGTATATGCAAAGTATAAGTTTGTTAGGAATAGAGATAGGTTAGTGTAAATTAGGGAAGTCCATACTCAATCTTTTGTGCCGAGCTTGACTATTGAAGCTAGAGTAATCGGCAAAAATGTGGATTAGGGTACTTAAACACGGTATTGGTGAAATCCGGCTTATTGACCTTTGTCTGTCCGTTCTTGTCTCTTGACTTTCGCCTCCGGCCAAATTGAACGCAACCGGTCACGGTTAGGGATTCCCGATACCTTGGTAGGGTAGGGTTCCTAACGGAGCGCTTGCGTAAGGTTTGGACAGATTTCAATTGGCAAAAATCGGGCAAAGGAAATGACAAATGTAATTTCTAACTTACAATACTATTCTCTTTCCTAACAACACCACTATTCACAAAGCATCAAAACAACAATAAGAAAGTGCAAATGAATTGATAAAAAAGGAATAACACAACATTGCAAGTAAGTAAATGGTTTGAAATAAATTGCAAGTAAGTAAAAGAGATAGAAAATGAATACTACGATCCCAAGTGCGAAAATAAAAGTTTTATTAACTTCAAGTGATGATACAAACCATGAGTTCAATAACCAAAATTTAAACTTGCAAGCTCAATGAAGAGGTTGCAAGATCAAGAGAAGGCAAAAAACTCAAGGTGAACTAGCTACTATGTGTTAGTTATATTTATGCCCTAGAGGCCATTAATATACATGTGATGTATATTATAGTGGCTGTTTGGACATATATAGGGAGGACTTTCTTGCTCGACATGATAGTATACTGTCTGGTTGCTCTTTATCTTAACATGTACACTTATTGTCTCTCTATTACATGTTGATAAAGCCCTTAGGATAAGTACTTGACTATAAGGATTATGATGCAGATCATACTAGTAGGGAAAAGGTAGTCGGTAAGTACATCCTTCAATTGTTCCATGTCGTGGGAGTATCGAGACCGGGCATCGATATTCCAGAGTAGACTAGCGTATACGCTTCTTGACCCATATGATAGGCGATGGATGATCCCACATCTATTGGTGTTTGACATCAGAGAAGGTATACGGGTGCTCAGTGGAGACTGGGTACAGTGGACGGACTTGCCGAGAACTTCTAGATGGTATTATACCTATCATCAGATAGCAGTTCTCTGGTGACACTGGTACAGGTTAGTTTGTCGACCCGAGATCTTCATAGAGTCTTGTGTGATACCTACTGTGCTTTGATTTCCACCTTACCACGTTCAAGAGATCGTGCAAAATGGTGGTTTTTGGGTACACTCCCGAGTCATATGGAGGTAATGAGCGACAAGAGGGAATTCGTCTCTCCCGGTATTGGGGGTTGATATTGCGCTATGCTCGATTGGCCATAATAGGAAATCCCTGGCCAGGGTTGCTGAGATCTACTGTTAAGTGTTATCAATAGTTTCTCGAACCGTTATGGGTCTCGCATCGGCATGATTTATCAGAGCTATTGGGGGTCCGACGTTTACCACCCCCAAGCTGTGATATGCGACATATCTGACGAAGAGACCGGACTGTATGGTAGTGTTATTGATTGGATTCGCAGTAGTATGAGCAATCTTACTTGATGATCTTCTGATCGCTCAATTCCCGGGTGGCCGTTACGTTTAGCAGACCGCTTGCGGCTTGTAGGTGTTTGATATAATCATAAACTACTGCCGGCGTATTGACAATCTTTAGAGTCCTACACAGAGGTTTCCTGGTTCATCCGAAATGAAGTAGGAGCACATATGTGATATGTGCGGGACCGAGATTAATACGTGTATGTGATACCGTATTCTATTCTCGCGATATGTGATATCGGTCGGTTATATGTGATATAACCGGCTGTCGAATTAAGTGTTGATTCGACAAGTTGTTACATTTGATATTAGCCGGTTGTATGTGATATAGCCGGATTATTAAATCAAGTGTTGATTTCATAATTTAATGAATAATTATATATTTGATATATTTAATTACATTAACTAATATTAGCTCACTTAGACATTTCTTTTTCTTACTTGTGTGCCTATAGTATATATGTGATATATATTAATATACATTATTATGTGTCATGCTTGATGCCACATGCTTCTTGGGTGTATGAGACTTACACTATACTTAAAATAATATTAAGGTTTTTATTCACTTTAGTAATTCACAAATTGGTGGAAATTTGTCATGGCTAGAAGCTTGGAGAAGCTTGTTGTGTCCATTGATTTTGTCTACTAATTTGTTTTACTTAAGATATTTATTAATCTAACCATTATCCTTAGCCATAGTTAGTCTCTACATGAATTAGTGTATGATATAAACTCACCCATGGTTGCTATTCTCACCTCATGAGTTTCAATATCATCTCCACTTCATCTTCTTCTTCCTCACGAGAAAGCTTTCTAGCTTTTCAAATGGTGAAGAAATATTGTGAGAAAAATAAATCTAAAGTGAGGAAAATTCCTACTTCATCATTCTCTACTATATTAGCCATTTAGTTTAGGGTGTTTTCTTCACTAATCTACCATTAGTGAAGAGGTAGCATGATCTTGAGTGTCCACGACGTAGATCATCTTCGGCCTCGAAGATTTAGATTAAGCTTGTTTATTTCTTCATGTGAACCCTTACTAGAGTTCGGGTGTTCACTACTTGGAGCGAAGGGACTACTACACGGAGCTTTAGAAGTGAATAACCGGTCTACAAAGGTTGTATTCCTCATTCACTTAGATGTAAAATTGTTTACATTGTTGTTTCATCTAAATCTCTAGTTAAAATTCTATGTTAGGGTTCTTTAGGACGGCCAATTTTTGAAAACAGCATGAACGATGCCACCTGAAACCTTGCTGTCGTGCTAGAGAATCCTACACTATGTAAAAAGCTTCAAAATAAAAATAAAAACAAGAATTAAACTATAGTTCAAAAGTGTATCCAAGTCTTCCTTTCCCTTTCTTTCCGATCTGGTATTTATAGGCACAAAATAAGATTAAACAAACAATATAATAAGGATGATGTGACAACAAGGAAAAGCCAGAAGAAAAATAGGGCTCATTAGGCACTATTGGACCGGTGTCGCCGGAATTTTGGAGCATTTCGTCGGTCCAATCTTTGGCAATTGGGCTCGTGTTGGTGTGGTGGTCTCGAGTGCACTCAACAAGTCCACTGGTAATAATTGATTTCTTCATATCAGCTTGGGTTATACTCAGTAGTCTTGGAGGGAAATTTGATACTTTAAATCACATCACATCTTTTAGCATTTATTACACATCACATTCACTTGTGCCTTACTTGCTTAAGTTTTTGTGCCAAGGCAGCCCCACCATGGTCCATGTGCTAAAGAGTTATGTGCATACTTGTATTGTGTTGGACCAAAATTGTGTACACTTTATTTGTGGCAAAAGAACTCTTTGGATATCGATCGGTTTTCTGTTCGGATTGCAGCGTCAGCTCACAATGTCATATCCATGAATTTAAGTATGTTTCCAGTATTTTTTCACGAATAGCTGTAATCTGTATTTACTGAGCAGACACTGGTTAATAGTACCGATATATAACAAAATAGATAATGTATGAGTGGTATTAAAATGTAGTTTTCTTAGATGAACATGGGATGGGGGCTCGGGTTTCTAGGGTATATTTCAAATAGCCTGCACATCTTACTGTATCTGCAAAATACTTTTCAGAGTTCTCGAGTCATTGCAGATTCCATTTGATCACCACAATTCATCAAAAATCCGATATCATGAAATTCTAAGTTTGTGTTTAGGACTTCTAACCTACTTAAAACAAGGCTACCATCACTACTAGGCCAAAGGACACTCACTACACCTCCACTAACCTCTACTACAAGTTTCATCCACTAACCCTCATCCTAGAATTTTCCAAGACCACAAAGCTTAACCTTTCTAACTCTAAACCAAAAGTGAAAGCAAGAACTCAAGGGTTTAACAAAGGATTAAGGGTTATACCTTGTAGAAGCAACTCAAGAAAGTTCCTAGATGATCCAAAGTGCTCAAAACTTTAATTTGCTTCCACCATGGCGTGTAGGATGAGATTGGGGATATTTTTTATGAAGGTGGTGTGAGGTTTAAATGAGGTTTTGGGGGTGATTCAAGGTTGTAGTGGATGTAGAGGTGGAAGGAAGAAGGAGGTGGAGAATGAGATGAAGAAGAAAAATGAAGGAGGAAAGAATGGTTGAAGGAACCATACACACTCTCTCTCTCTCTCTTTCTCTTTCTCTTTCTCACTCTATCTCCTCATTATTTAATGTCACATCCATGTCTCCCTCTCATAATTCTTTTCTTTTTCTTTTTTCCCTTTAAAAACAAAATATCAACAACAAAAATGAATCCAAGCATACAACAAATGAAATGTGTTATGACACATTAAACATGGTTAACAAAAATGGATCTGGCTTAATGCATAATTAGTAATATACTAATCAAGTTTAACATAAACTTGTATGTAAATAATTGTATAATAATTTATAAAAGCCCAAATCTAATAAATTCTTTCATAAATAATAATTCATATTCATTTCCAAATATTTTCCTAAAATATAGGTATATAATTATACCATTCTACGAAAACTCAAATCCATACTCGTATAGTTTTCGTGAAATTCACTATTTATTATTTAAGGTATAAAAATATTATTTTATATTTGCTTAAATGTTACAGTATTCATGCTGTGTTTGTTGACCTTTGCCGAGGCGTAGTGTACGGTAGCTAAGTAATATCTTCTTGCAAGCATATGATACGATCGGTTAGGACAGTCGTATGACTTTGTTGACCTTTGCCAAGGGTCGTACGGGTGGGTTTAATTTGATCATGAAATGAAGGGTTGAACTTGATTTGCAACTTATGATTTGTTGACTGTTGCCAAGGTCTTAAGCCGCTTGTGGTAAAAACTGATATTAGGAGTTTTAAATGTTGAAACTTGCAATGAGATTTCATACCTTCTATGGAGTGGGGTAATTTGTTGATCATTCATCAAGATTACCATGCCATGATAGGTTGGATCCCAATTATCACTGTACGTAATAGTTACTTTCGGGATATAATCCCGGCTAATTCTCCTTTTAGGGTTTGAAGGAGGATTTAACGGAACAGTGGGAGCCATCCTGATTAAATAAGTATATTAATCTAATCTTGATAGAGTGTATGAGTGTTTCTTTTCTCTCTCTGGTGGCGACCTATGACCGACCTTAAACTAAAACTCGTAAACCAAGTTAACCAAACCTTTTTACAATCAATGGCTTTGGAATGTCATGATTGCCCTATTTCACGACATAGTTGCATATGTCATTACCCCTCCCACTTCGCCTTTTACTTCCTCCATAACACTCTGTATCTAATACAGAGATCTATATTTCTTGGAAGCCCATCGTATAGTTAGATACGAACTCGAAGAAATTGTTTCAGTCGAGAGTGGCCGCAGGTTCTGGAGAAAGTGAATTGTATATGATAAAATTCAATTATCTCTCATCTCCACCTTATTTCAAATTTAAGAGCTCCTTAAATAAGAAGAATATACCACTTACACCCCGTTGCTGGAGTTGAAAGAAAGGGTAAGAAGAAAACCAACTAGTATAAGTTCGGTATAAATAAAGTAATAAAGAGAGACAAAAATAGGGGACGAAGTGAGCGGAAAGAAAAATGCAACTACTGTTATGATCCTGTGTCACGTCCCAAGTTCGGCCCGTGACCGGCACTTAACCACGTAACGTCTACAGGCGTATTGCGACTAAGTAAGACGAAACCCAGAAATCAAAACCATTGAAAAAGTGAGTGAAAGGAAATATTAGTTGAAAACATTTAGAAAAACTTTAAGTAGTTTAGTAAAATTCTTTAAAGTTCAAGTTATTGTCTTAAAAATTTTGGCAGCATTTCCTTTGTAAAAACTAGCCTCGGAATCGGGTACAAGACAAGATATGAGTAAAATGATATACAATAAGAATAAAGCATCCCAAACGGGAGCAATCACGCCCAACGGCGGAAACTACCACCACAATGATAGTATACGAAGCCGTAGCGAAGAATGAGAGAAAAAATAAGTGAAGACAACATGAAATATAAAATT
The DNA here is from genome assembly GCA_030015575.1 of Agapanthus africanus. Classification (NCBI taxonomy): domain Eukaryota; kingdom Viridiplantae; phylum Streptophyta; class Magnoliopsida; order Asparagales; family Amaryllidaceae; genus Agapanthus; species Agapanthus africanus. The sequence goes on from CM057339.1 coordinate 398,572,988, forward strand.
GCGTAAATAAAGTCGGCTCACAACGAGCTCGACACCAAAGTGCAAAATAATATACATTGTCCTCACAACTGGTCTCTAAGTCAATACATGAATAGTATATGGAGAGTACTAGATACAACAGTGTATACAACTGGAAAATAAACGGATACCGCAAAAACCCACTTATCAGCAAAAGGGCCCACGCGCCAACTGCAATGGTATCCGTATCAAAAGATGCAAGGAAGCAGCCTGCCGCGACTACTCTGAGGGGCAACCTGAAAACATTGTGGTACAACGGGGGTGAGTTGCCAACTCATAAATAGTAGATAACATATAAATTTAATCGCGAGTATGCACGTACTGCGATACTCTAACCTATGCCAACAGATAACATCCATATGATGAGCTGGATGCGCAATAATCATGCAACAAGTGCGATCTAATAACGTCTCTATATGATGAGCAGGGTATGCGATAATCATGCATAGAAAATGCAATCTAATAACATATATATAGGATTAGCAGGGTATGCAATAATCATGCATAGCAAGTGTACTCTATCAGGTACTACAGATACAGGATGAGATGCATAACACTGAATGCTGAGCATGGGAATAAATAACATCTACACGGAATGTCAACGTGGAAAATAACCGGTGTCCATCAATACAGCCAATCCCAGTAAAAAGTCAGGCGTCGTCACTCCAATCGGCCCTCAAATCCTGTACAACTCATGGAATCGTGAGTGCCTAGTATCGGCACTCGAAAATATCATGAAATCATCGTGTCTACCATCGACACACAAATCCTCAAGTATCGGTCTCCGTCGGTCCGAATCGGCCCACGGGCTCCGTCTGCGGAATCGGCCCTCGGCCCCGGCAGTACGGGTCATCCCGTATCCATCTATCGATTCTGGTCAGTATCTTCCAGATAACCGCCAGGTCCAACCAATCACCAGTAGGTAGTAGTCCTACTGCCAGGCTCACCGTCTGTATCCACAGCATCCCTTTCTTGCCCTAGGGTACCATACCGGGTCCACTATGTACCCGCAATCGGCCTCGTCCAACTCCTCGATTCGGGTTCACAAGTCACATGTCTCAGAACCGAGAAAACGCATGGTGGACGCACTGAAATATCATATCAAGAGAAACCAGGTTTTTGAAACAGTGCGTATTTTCTCAAAATAATACCACGGTTCTCAAATCCAGAAATCACATAAATCCAAACTCAATGTGTAAATCCATGCAATGTGTCGTATGACACTAAGAGTAAAAATGGAAAACCGCTCTTTTGAAAAGATCCGGTTTTGAAAATATCTCATGTGGTCCCTTAGTTTTTAAATCATGTCAATATCATCCATGTATGTAACATGTGTATGTATATAGTTATGGATGTGCAAATGGATATATACGCGAATATGAGTGTAGCAATGTATATGTGCACTAACATGGATATACGATGTTTTTGTGCACAAGTAGGGACATGTCAAATAATGTGTGCACTACTATGAATATACAGTATGCATGTGCACAAGTATAGGTATATCAGGGTATGCATGCACCAATATGAATATATCATGTAAATATATGCCAATATGCGACAATGTCATGTCTAATCATCAATGTATGATTCATAGCAATCCTATAGTGCGAGTGTCATGGCAATCACTAACGGTGTGGGTGTAACATACAAATAGTGCTCGTGCAGCCTGAACCGTTAGTGACAGTGCAGTGTTATATACTACCATTTCTATATGCAACCAGGCAGGTATGATACAATAGTACATATAAATATTTAAAAATCGTTTTGGTAAACTTTTTATTAAAACCCATATACTAAAGTATAATTAGCCACTAATCACATTACAAGATGTTACATAATGGGCAATGAAAGAGGCATTACTTGGAATACCACTGCAGCGAACCTAGGCACACTAGCAATCTAATTTTCGACGATGGCAACATGGATATCAAATTTTTTCTAGTTTGCTAAAATCCCCAAACCAAGAATCGAACTAAATAGCTAAAACTTGTATACAAAAACCTAGTGAGCTAAAATAATTTACTATGTGTAGAATACTCACATCCTCAAGCTTTGTTCAAGTGCTCCGGATCGCGGTTGCAAGCCGGTCCTCCTTTGCCGAAGATGATCCACCTAAGGGAAAAGATGCAGGCTCCAGTTTCGCCTAGCGAAGAAACCGAAGCTCCAAGGTCGCTAGAAATGGAGAGTGGGGTTGTAGGAATTTTTCACTATCTTTTTCTCTCATTTCTTATGCTCAAGTGAGCAACCAAAGAAGAAAAAGGAAGAGGTGAGGAAAACCTAGGCATGAGCAACTCAAGAAAAAAAATGAGCTAAGTGCAGAAGAGCTCTCAATGATGAAGAGTCAAGAGAGTATGAATGAATCAAGAGTGAATGGCATGTAGAAAGAATGGCTTCTCATTTTCCAACCATTCAAAAAAATATCTCACACATTTTTACAAATAAACAATCAAAGACCATACCTCTCTTAATACCTCCAACCATGCTCATGCCACCTCACCCTCCACATCATTTCCAAATGATTTTCTAAAAATAAAATCATATAATAAGGTGTCCATCTTCTATAAGATATTCAGTATAAATACGGAATACAACCGGGTATACGTATCGAAATACATATACACGTATTCGTTTAAAAATACGAATAACCAAGAGAGAAAAAGAATAGTGAACAATAATAATAGAATATATATATATTAAAAATTGATATATAGATTATTAAGCCAAAACTTGATTTAATAATCCGGCTTAATCCTACGCCGCTAGTACCATCAACTGTTCGATTAAAGTCTACGTATCTTGTACACATATTTAATCGAACATCTGTATGTACTAACATATGCCATCTACATCATATCGACTGAACCGGAAAAACCCTTTGTGTGGGACTCTAAAGACTCGTCAATATGCTGGCAGTGGGTATAACCATATGCACGTCAGCGGCACAAGCTGTACGTAACGGCTACCCATGTATTGAGCGAAAACAATGCCAACGAGCAAACTCATCTAAACCCCTACATAGACTGTCTGTGACAATCTCCATACAGTCCGGTCTGTTCTTCTAAGAGTATTGCATATTGGGTCTAGGGGGTGGATAAAGTCAAACACCTAATAACGCGATATTTCGTGTCGGTGTGAAGCCCATCACCCACCGAGAAACTACTGATCCAAATCAGTAATTCTCATCCACTTTGGCTAGGTATTTCTGGCGATGGTTATTCGTGCACTGCGCGACATCAACCTCCAATACCGGGAGAGACGAATCCCTGACGATCCGCTCACTGCCTCCATGTGGCTCGGGACTGTACCCAACTAAAACCTATTTGCATGACTCCTTTGAGTCATAGTAGGGTAGTAATCAAAGAACAGTGGAAACTCACACGAAACAAATGACGATCTCAGGTCGACAGACTAACCTGTACTCATGTCACCTGAGAACTGCTATCTAACAATTGGTATAATACCATCTAGTATGTTCCCAGCGAGTACGTCCAGTGTAACTCATAATCCAATGGGCACCTGTATACTATCTTAGGTGACTAACAGACACCAATGGCTTGTGAGACCGGCCACCTCCCCTCGTCATGGTCTCGAAAAGTATTCACCAGTCTACTCCGGAGTATCGATACCCTGTCTCGATACTCTCTCGACTAGGGACATTTAAGGAGTGCTTATAGACCACCCAGCTCCCACGTATATGATCGCCATCATCATGCTAGTAGTCAAGCAAGAATCCTATGGGCTCTATCAATATGTAATAGTGATCTGTAATACCACATAATGCATGTACATGATGATAAAGACAAACCATATAGCATACTATCATTTTGAGTAAGACTGTTCTACCCGTATAGGATCTCACTCAATCATCACAATCGCGTGCATGCGATTATAATAATTGACTTGAGGGCACTATATCCAACAATCTACCACTTGCACTTAAGGCTACTTATCACGGTGTCGCATACTCACAGCCCGTGTGATACCGAATACCTAACTTCTTTACTAATCAGTCTCGCAAAGATTGTTTGCGAAACTGTCGTGTTCGAGAAATAGCCTCAGTGAGTGAATCCGCTCCAATGTTTCTATCTTTATCTCTCTATATTTCAACTTCGCGGAGAAAGACTATCTCCCAAAATGATCGATACACGTCCTAGAATTTTTCTAGATATCTGACGGGACCTAGTTCACAAATGAAATCTAAATCCAACAAACTTCTTAGACCGTATCTTCCACTGAATTTAATCTTTATCCCACGCCATTCCTTCCTTAGTATCCGCTCGGACCACCTATCCAACATACTGCACCTCAGAAGAGGGTAAACTTTAACTCTGATAGTCACTCTGTTATCTTAGACACCTTAGAAGCCTTAAATGATAACAGCCTTCTGAAGGAGGCTGCCGTTACCATATACCAAGAATATCTTCATATGTTCATAACTACTTCCCAATTTCTCCAGGATTGAATTAATATATGCTTATTGCAGCCAGTGCAAAAGGAATATCTGGTGTGGTACTTGACATCTCACGATTGACTCAATTTCTTAAGCAAGAGATATGTCAATCATGCAAATCTCTCTCCTCATCGGTCTAGAAGACATCTCTTTATAGTGGGTGACTCCATCTTTATAGAGGGTGACTCCATCACCTGCGGGTACACCACCACGCCAGGGGTCGTCCATTCTAAAATACTTTAGAATAGTTTCAAAATACCCGAATTGGGACACTTCCCAAATCTAGATCTAGTCACCAGAATCCCTGATATTTTATCCAGATTCTATGTGGGGAAACACCTTGTGACAACCACAGTATAACTGATTGTAGTATAGGAAGACCACTTCCTATCAAGAGTATGTCATCCAAATAGTAGGACATCACTCCCTACTACCTTCTTATCAGGTCCATCTGTTATTCTGATGAAGTCAAACTCTATGACTGTCACATTAAAAATAGATGATCTATCTCCGCTATACTTGCTTTAGTCTATAAATAGATATAAGCTACTTGCCCACCACGCTTCTGCTGCTCCCACTAACTACAACAACCCTTTGGTAGAGTCATATACACGTGCACTTCTAAAGCTAATTTAGAATGGTGTTATACTCATCCACCTGCCAGATCTCATAGTCTAGGACCGCAGTAGTGGCAATCTTGGATCATCAAAACCTCCCTGTCACCGTCCTTGAGGAGACCGAAGTACCTCTTGGGTGGCAAAAGTTACCCACCATATCTGCGGAGTGGCTAATGGATTGTCGAATCCAATTGAATATTTAGGTCCTACTAAATTTTCAGTAATCGTTTGTGGTTCTGTAATCGCTTTCAGTTCTACTATACTCCCACTAATATTTTCTGAAAAGAATTCATTTTACTAAAACAGGTGGCGAGTCAAGAACAATATAACTATTGATCTTCTAAATGGTAGAATGTTAACCCTTGTCAAAGCCCAGGAAAACCCACAAACCGCTATTACTGAAACGTGCCTAGAGTTTATCCGGATTCTGGTTTTAAGAATTAGCCGAACAACTCTATATAGCTTAACATCGTTAAGATATGAATCCATTCTATATCCAATATAGAAACAAAAGCACTAAATTAATTGGAACCAGATTCAAAAATAAAGTAGCTGTTTCCAGTGCATATCGACTAAATAGAAGAAGGCCAAGCAGCATTACTCATCAAGGAGCGTACTCACGGATGAGTAACCTGCGAGAGAAACAAGTTTTCAAATATATTACTTATGATGGAATACCTACCATAAGTATCTACATTCGATCACCTCGAAAAATCCTGATACTTGCAATATATGGTTCTCTACTTTATTCTTATATCTATAACTTCTCAAAATTTGGACCTTGTATTTCAACGAAATACTTGTCTAAAACCAAAGAAGCCATAATGGAATATAGTATAAGTACCAACCCTTTTGTCCTAACGGACATCGGACAACATACAATACTTTGTATAAGTCTTCTATGTTTAATAACTCAAATCATGTGCGTCGTGGGTTGAAAACTGTACTATGGTTAAGAAAAATTACACCGCTGTTGAATGCACCTTACCTGACCCTCAACTGATATATGTAAATGTCATAGAGATAATTTCAAAAGGTTATATCTCACTTTAAAAAATAAACGTACAGATGTATCAGTTTGAAATTGGTGCATAACAACGGATATTCAAAACCAAATATTTGCCATTAGGCTAAACCCAGGTGATTTTCTCAAATATCACCAGTTACAAAGAATTCTGATATATAAAGGATCTAGTCACCCAATTCCCAATATCTTACTCTCACTCAGCATCTGTAACTCCATACAGATATAAGAATCAAGTCTGGTAAATACATACCCTGGAGTCACAATCTAATTGGGAAAACAGTTTTCAATTAACACCGCATAGCAAAACTGAAACATGAAAATGTTTCGAAAGGGTGGTCGGGTATTACTAGTAATGTTTCTTCCACTATCCAGATTCATGACAGTAACCGTATATTTTCTTGCCCTCACTCCAATCCCTTCATATGCCTTTACTTCTTACCTTTTGTACACCATACTTAGGATAATTGGTTTTCTTCCTTCCCTACCTATCGGCACCGGCCTAAAGTTTGGAAGAAGACTATCCAATAAGCTAATAGGTGTACTCTCTTAATACTAGAAGCCCTCTCAACCTGAGAGAATGTAAAGAAAAAAGACAACCGAATAATCATATTCAATTTCTCCAGAACCGGAAACCATCCACGAACAGAAACAAGTTTCTTCGAGTTCGTATGTAACTATACGATAGAATATCCAAGCAATATGGATCTTCATAGTGATACGGAGTGTTCCGGAGAAATGCAAAGTGGAAGTAGGAGTGGCAGGGATATATGCAGCTTCGTCGTGAATCATAGTAGTCGCAATTTCCATTGTTCTCACTCTAATCCCTTTACATGTCTTTACTTATTACCTTCTGTATACCACACTCAGGGTAATTGGTTTTCTTCCTTCCCTACCTTTCGGCACCTGCCTATGGTTTAGAAGAAGACTATCCAATAAGTGTAATAGGTGTACTCTCCTAATACTAGGAGCTCTCGAACCTGAGATAAGTGAAATAGAAAAGACAACCGAATAATCTTATTCAATTTCTCCATAACCAGAATCCATCCTCGAATATAAACAAGTTTCTTCGAGTTCGTATGTAACTATACAATGGAATATCCAAGCAATATGGATCTTCGTAGTGATACAGTGTATTCTAGAAAAATGCAAAGGGAAAGTAGGAGAGGCAGGGATATACTCGGCTTCGTCATGAATAATGACAATCCAAAGCGAAACTGTGTAAAAAGTTCGGTTAACTTGGTTCATGAGTTTTAGTTAAGGTCAGGTCATGGTCGCTGCCAAAGAGAGAGAGAAAGAGAAAAGGAACACTCAACTTGCACTCTAACTTAGATTAGATTGGTTAATCATTTTATCTAATCAGGATGACTTCTTTTGTTTCCTAGAATTCTCTTTCAAATCCTAAAGGAGAATTATTCGGGATCATATGAAAATCACCCAAGGAGTAACACCTACTCATCAGTGGGAATCGGGACCCAACTATCATTGTATGATAATTTGATGGAAGCTACTCAAGTCACCACACTACAGAAGGTATGTGCATGCATGGCAGGTTTCCTGTATATTTGAAACTCCCGATGTGGTTTTTGCCCCGAGTGCTTATAACCATGAAGAAGGTCAAAATATCATAAGTCGCTAGTCAAGTTCAACCCGTCATTATCCAGATTAATCTAGACCCATTCGTACAAGCCTTTAGCGAAGGTCAAAACACCTGTACGCCTATCTTAGATTAATGCATCCATCTAAACTATAGATAAGCACCCACTAGCTACCAAACACTTTACCTTGGCGAAGGTCAAAACGCATAGCATGAATACTAATAGATACCTATCTGAAATGACGGAGGGTTACAGCTGGTTTTTGGAGAAAAACCTTTAACGTAATGAACTTGATATCGTTGAAAGAACCGAATAGCTTTGAAAAGGAGTGGTTTAGGCCCCGCTTTTAAAAACTAGTTGTTTTGATGAAAACCAAGTAATCTACAGTATCATAAACTTTTGCTCAAGGGGTCACTCCCCATGAAGGGATCTAGGCTCTTGTCTCTTAGAATGAGGTGCTGGATGTTCCTGAACGAACACCACTATGCAAAGCACAAGAATACAACTATAGAGAAGTTATTACAAAAATGTAAACTTTTGCCCAAGAGGTCACTCTCTATAAAGGGATATTGGCTCTTGTCTCGTCGAATGAGGTGCTGGATATTCATGACCAAATACCACTGTGCAAAGCAAAATGAAACGTCTGTAATAACAGTTTTCAAAAATTGGTTCCAACAACATCATTTATATTTATTTTTCTTTGCATTAATCAAAATTAACGCAGTCCCATCAATTAATCCATATCACATCAGAAAAGAACGAAAATACAATGTACGTATATGTCATCCGCATTCGCCACGGGGCCTCGTCATGCACCGTTATGTTACTTAACTAATGGCAGAGCGGGAGCTGGACTGGCATGGATGCAAAAAATATACAACATCTAATAGTGTGTGTGTGTGTGTGTGTGTGTGTGTGTGTGTATAACATTCGTCCCAGGCATGATATAAGCAACATCATATAAGCATCACAGTGGAAACAAACACAATATGGAAATGCGGATAAATAAGGAAAAGTACATTTCAATGAAGCCAAATATGAAATGCAATTTCCCGGTCATGTGGATAGCCCGTAGTATCAGACCCTAGACCCCTACGAGTGCGGCAAGCCACCCGCTAATCTCAGAAGCAAGGCAACCCCAATCACCGGAGTGAGTGGGCTACCCAACTCTTCTGAAATCCGGTAACATGGGCACCCCTCTGCAGGTAAATCCTATACCCCCTACGAGTGTGGCGAATAGCCCGCTAATTCTAGAATAAAGCGCTCCGGTCGCAACGCCATGAGATGGAGGCCCGTTGCCATCTAGAATCCGGTTACTCGAGAACCCTGCCGCGGGGTAATCCCAGTGCATGTAATGAAAAAAAGAATATACAATGGTGACTGTGTTCGCAACCTGGACGCGCCCCAAAGAATAATACAAGCCGCGATGACGACAGTCCACATGTCGGATGCTCACCACACAATATGAATATACATTACATCATAGAGAATTAAATCTAATACTACGTACACCGGGCTATCCATCATGACAAATCCAACATAACCATATTCATAGAGCAACACAGAACATCAATGCGAATATAATGTTCGTAAACCCATATGATTATGCATATAGCAACCGGTCGGATTATACCGCGCTATGATATTCACAGTCGCAGAAACAAATGCTCAGAAAAACATAAATTAAAGTTTCGATTGATTAAAACTTTCCGCATTGACCCCTAAAGTACAAACCAGTACACAAACAAATCTAGACCAAAACCAAATGTCCCAAAAATCATATTTTCATGAACTAGAGCCCCATAAAAGATTTGGGGCACTGTAGCCCAAAAAGTACCGTGGTTCAGCCGCCAAATGTGCCATTTTGCTTCTGTTCCGCGGTCGTTTTTTGGGATTAGGTACCAATTTTTTTTTCATAGGTCTAGTTTTGCCTACACATAATTTTAATACAACCAGAAATTTTTTTGAACAACTTTGAATTCGAACAGCAAGCAACAGTTTTGGAAATACGATTTGGAAAATTTCGTCGATCGAAACTCTAAACTAATGCAAACAAGTCTAGCTTTTAGCTTGGCTCTGATACCATTGCTGGGAACCTAGGCACACTTAGAATCTAATTTTCGACGATGGCAACATGGATATCAAAATTTTTCTAGTTCGCCAAAATTCCCAAACCAAGAATCGAACTAAATAGCTAGAACTTGTATACAAAAACCTAGTGAGCTAAACAAATCTAATATGTGTAGAATACTCACATCCTCAAGCTTTCTTCAAGTGCTCCGGATCACGGTTGCAAGCCGGTACTCTTTTACCGAAGATGATCCACCTGAGGGAAAAGATGCAGGCTCTGGTTTCGCCTAGCGAAACAATCGACACTCCAAGGTCGCTAGCAATGGAGAGTGGGGATGTAGGAATTTTTCACTATCTTTTTCTCTCATTTCTTATGCTCAAGTGAGCAACCAAAGAAGAAGGTGGAGGAGGTGAGGAAAACTAAAGCATGAGAGACTCAAGAAAGAAAATGAGCTATGTGTAGAAGAGCTCTCAAGCATAAAGAGTCAAGAGAGCATGAATGAATCAAGAGTGAATGGCATATAGAAATAATGGCTCCTCATTTTTCAACCATGCAAAAAAATATCTCACACATTTTTACAAATAAACAATCAAAGGTAATACCTCTCTACATACCTCCAACCATGATCATGCCACCTCACCCTCCACTTTGTTGGGTTACGATAGTGCCCTGGTTATCAACCGTGGCCGATGCGGAGAAAAAACGATGTTTAAAAAACTTGGCGCTAACGAACCCGTCTAGAATCGAACCATAAGCCCACACTAGCAAACTATAAGAGCTAAACAACAAGTTTAGAAATGGTTATAATGAATGAACCGTGTCCTTCGGTCTTCTACCATCTTACCTAGCTCATTAAGGCGTCATCGACTAAACTTGGCCGGCGGTTTTCATCCGTCGAAGATGATCCACTTGAGGAATGTAACTCATTGCTCTAGCTCCACACCAATGATCAAGTGAAGCAACTAGGGACTCTAGGTTGGAAATCTTGAGTGCCTAGGATGTAGTGAAGTGTTCAAAGTGTTAATCTACCTCACCTCCTCTCTTGATTCTCAATATATGAGATTGTAGAGAGGAGGTAGAAGATGAAGGTGGAGGAACTAATGAAAATCCAAGAGGAGAGTAAAGCTAATGGTGAGGTGAAGAAAAACAACCATGCAACAATTTGCATCAAGTGAGGAAAAATAACATGAAGCCTTGTTTTATAAAACCCATATTTCTATTTAAAAATCAAGCCTATGCTTGAATATTTTGCACAAATGAATTAATAATTCATTTGTGCAACACTTCTCACCATAATCCCTTCTCTTGATTTTCCAACTCATTTCCCATTATAATAAATGGATGAAAACTAAATGAAGTGTCCACCTTCTAGAATGTTATCTGTACATATACGGATTACACTCTACTGTATATGCATACATGTATTCATACCGAAATACGAATACCCGAGATAGAAAAACACAAAGAACATAATACTAGAATATACATATCGAAATACATATACATAAATTATTAAATCAATACCTGATTTAATAATCCGGCTCAAATCTCAGCCGGCTAGTATTATCAACTGTCCGATCGAAAGTCCGGGTATATAGTACAATCAATCGATCGGAACCCTGCACTATCTTATACGACCACTACATCATTTCGCCATAACCATGGAAACCCTCTGTGTGGGACTCTAAAGACTCGTCAATTCACTGGCAATGGGTTTAACCACAAGCACGTCAGCGGCACTAGCTGTACGTAATGGCTACCCAGGTATTGAGCGAAAGGAAGGCCGATGAGCAAACTCATCCGAACCCCTACAGAGCCTGTCCGTGACAATTTTCGTACAGTCCGGTCTGTTCATCTAAAAGTATCGCATATCGAGTCTAGGGAATGGATAAAGTCAGACCCCTAATAACGCGATATTTTGTGTCGGTATGAAGCTCATCACCCACTGAGAAACTACTGATCCAAATCAGTAATTCTCGTCTACCTTGACCAAGGATTTCTGGTGATGGACACTTATACACTGCGTGACATCAACCTCCAATACTGTGGCTCGGGACTGTACCCAACTAAAACCCATTTGCACGACTCTTTTGAGCCGTGGTAGGGTAGTGATCAAAGCAAAGTGGGAACTCACACAAGGAAAATGATGATCTCAGGTCGATAGACTAACATGTACTCATGTCATCTAGAAACTGCTATCTGACAATAGGTATAATACCAACTAGCATGTTCTAGGCGATTCTATTCAGTGTACTCATAACCTAATGAGTACATGTTTACTATCTTAGGTGACTGACTGACACAATGGCTTGTAAGACCGGTCACCGCCTCTCATCGGTGTCTCAAAAAGTATACACTAGTCTACTCCAGAGTATCAATGCCTAATCTCGATACTCTCTCGACTAGGGACATTTAAGGATGTGCTTATAGACCACTCAGCTTCTACATATATAATCGCCATCATAATGCTGGTAGTCAAGCAAGAATCCTATGAGCTCTATCAACATGTAATAGTGACCTGTAATACCACATAAATCATATACATGATGATAAAGACAAACCAAATATCATACTATCATTTTGAGTAAGAATGTTCTACCCGTATAGGTCCTCTTTCAATCAACACAATCGCGTGCATATGATTACAATAATTGACTTGAGGGCACTATAGCCAACAATCTCCTACTTGCACTTAAAGCTAATTATTTCGGTGTCGCATACTCACAGCCCGTGTGATACCGAACACCCAACTTCTCTACAAATCAGTCTCGCAATGCCCGTTTGTGAAACTATGCGTTCGAGAAATAACCTCAGTAAGTGGATCCGCTCCAATGTTCTATCTTTATCTCTCTATATCTCAACTTCACGGAGAAAGGCCATCTTCCGAAATGAGCGATACCTGTCTTAGAATTTGTTTGGATATCTGATGGGATCCAGTTCACAAATGAACTCCAATTCCAACAAACTTCTTAGACCATATCATCCATTGAATTTAATCGGTATCCCGCGCCATGCCTTCCTTAGTATCCTCTTGGACCACCTGTCCAACATACTACTCCTCAAAAGAGGGAAAACTATAACTCCGACAGCCACTCTGTCATCCAGGTCACCTTGGATTCCAGAAATGATTACCGCCTCCTGAAGAAGGTTGTCGTTACCATATACCAAGAACATCCACTTATGTTCGTAACTTCTTCCCAACGTTTCTCCAGGATTGGATTAATATATATGCTTATTGTAGTTAGTGGAAAAGCAATATCTGGTGTGGTACTTGAAATTCATGATTGACTCAATTGCCTAAGTAAGAGATATATCAATCATGCAAATCCCTCTCCTCATCATTCTAGAAGACATCTCTATAAAGAGGGTGACTCCATCACCTGTGGGTACACCACCACGCTAGGAGTTGTCCATTCTAAAACACTTTAAAATAATGTCAAAGTACCATAATTGGGACACTTCCCAAATCTATATCTAAAACCATAGATATAGTGACCAGAAACCCTGATATTTAATCCAGATCATATGTGGAGAAACACCTTGGGACAACTACAGTATAACCGATCGTAGTAAAGGAAAATCACAACCTATCAAGAGCATGTCATCCAAATACCAGGACATCACTCCATACTACCTTCTTACCAGGTCTATCTAATTTTCTAATGAAGTCAAACTCTATGACTGTTATATCAAAACTAGATGATCTATCTCCGCTATACCTGTTTTAGTCTATAAATAGACATAAGCTACTTGCCCACTATGCTTCCGCTGCTCCCACTGACTACAACAACCCTCTGGCAGAATCATATACACGTGCACTTCTAAAGCTAATTTAGAACGATGTTATACTCATCCTCCTGCTGGATCTCATAGTCTAGAACAACAGCAGTGGCAAGTTTAGGTAAACAAAGACCTCCCTGTCACCGTCTTTGAGGAGACCAAAGTACCTCTTGGGTGCCTGAGGTTACCCACCAAATCTGCGGAGTGGCTAATGGATTGTCGGATCTAATTGAATCTTTATGTTCTACTAATTTTCAGTAATCGTTTGTGGTTTTGGAATAACTTCCAATTCTACCATACCCCCACTAATGTTTTCTGAAAAAATTCATTTTACTAAAACTGTGGTGAGTCAAGAACAATATAACATTGATCTCCAGATGGTAGAATTTTAACCCTCATCAAAGCCCGGGATAACCCACAAACTGCCATTACTAAAACGTGCCTAGAGTTTATCCGGATTCTAGTTTTAAGCATAAGCCGGACAACTCCATATAGCTTAACATCGTTAAGATATGAATCCATTCTATATTCAATATAGAAACAGAGGCACTAATTTAATTTGAACCAGATTCAAAATACATGCAGCCATTCCTAGTGCATATCAACTAAATGGAAGAAGGCCAAGCAGTATTACTCATCACGGAGCGCGTACTCACGGAGCGCGTACTCACGGAGCGCGTACTCACGAAGGAGTAATCTGATAGAGAAGCAAGTTCTCAAAACTATTAATTACAACGGAATACCAAACACAAGTATCTACATCTTCGATCACCTTGAAGAATCTTAATACTTGTAATATATGGTTCTCTACTTTATTCTTATACCTGTATCTTCTCAAAATCTAGACCTTGTATTTCAACGAAATACTTGTCTAAAACTAGAGAAGTCATGAGTAAACAGAATATAGTACGAGTACCAACCTCTTTGTCCTAACGGATATCGGACAATATAAAATACTTTTTATAAATCCTCTGAGTTCAATAACTCAAACCCTGTGCGTCGTAGGTTGAAAACTGTTCTACGGTTAAGAAGAATTACACCGCTGTTGAATGCTCTTTACCTAACCATCAACTGATATAAGTAAATGTCATAAATATAATTTCAAAAATTTATATCTCACCTTATAAAATAAACGTACAGATATATCATTTTGAAATTGGTGCATAACAATGGATATTCAAAACCAAAAATTTGCCGTCAGGCAAAACCCAGATGATTTCCTCAAATATCACCAATTACAAAGAATTATGATATATAGAGAATCTAATCACCCAATTCCCAATATCTTACTCCCACTCAGCATCCATAACGCCATACAGATATGAGAATCAAATCTGGTAAATACATACCTTGGAATTAAAATCTAATTGGGAAAACAGTTTTCAATTAAGACCGCAAAGTAAAACTGAAACATGAAAATATTTCGACGGGGTGGCCGTGTATTCATAGTAATGCCTCTTCCACTATCCAGATTCATGACAGTAACCGAATATTTCCTTGCCCTCACTCCAATCCTTTCATATGTCTTTACTTCTTATCTTCTGCACACCATTCTCAGGATAATTGATTTTCTTTCTTCCCTACCTTTCGACACAAGCCTAAGGTTTGGAAGAAGACTATCTAATAAGCGTAATAGGCGTACTCTCCTAACATTAGGATCCCCCACAACCTGAGAGAAGGTAAAGTGAAAAGACAACCAAATAATCATATTCAATTTCTCCAGAACTGGAATCCATCCTCGAACTGAAACAAGTTCTTTTGAGTTCGTATGTAACTATACGATGGAATATCCAATCAACATGGATCTTCGTAGTGATATGTATTGTTCCAGAGAAATGTAAAGGGGAAGTAGGAGTGGCAGGGGTATACACGGCTTTGTCATGAATGATAGTAGTCGCAATTTCTTTTTCCCTCGCCCTAATCCCTTTATATGTCTTTACTTATTACCTTCTATACACCACACTCAGGCTAATTGGTTTTCTTCCTTCACTACTGTTTATAGCCGAATATAGAGACGGAACAGCGTAGGTTCGTCTTGCCTGAATTTGAGGGCAGAAGTTATTTTGGTTTTATCCGTCCTCCTCTCCGAAGATGCCAAGTTGCTTTATGGCTCCGTGTGTCGGAGGTTTAGACGGATGCGGCCGTTGTAGCAGACTTCGTCAGATTCCCCCTCATTTGAGGGTTTTTTGATTGTGGGGACGCTCTTCGCTGCAAGCGCAAGCCCCTGCAGTTAATTACGCTACCGCATTACAGTAACAAATTTCTCCTTCTCCAGATGGTCACTTCATGTCGTGTATGTTTGTTTTAGTTTTGGTTGCCCATGAATTGTATACGGAGACTAATTTATGTTGTCGCCCGTAGGGCGTGGATTAGTTTAAATCCGTATTTTCTTAGATTTGGGTTTAGGGTTGGGTTCAAGGATGCGTTAGTCTAATTTGAGACTAAGATCAACTTAAACGTTTGTTAAACATACGTTAGTCTAATTTTAGACTAAGATCAACCTAACGGGATCATTTAGATCCAATAAAAGAGCTTTTAGACTCTATTGTTTTAGTTTAGGGACTTTACAGTCCATTAGTTTAGGGACATTACAGTCCAAAGTTAAGGACATCATAGTTCATAGGTTTAAGAACCCCACAGTCCGAGGTTAAGGACATCATAGTCCATGGGCTTAAGGACCCCACAGTCCAAGGTTAAGGACATCATAGTCCATAGGCTTAAGGACCCCACAATCCATAGTTTAAAGACGTCATAGTTTATAAAGTTTAAGGACATCATAGTCCATGAGTTTAAGGACCCTACAGTCCATGGAATGATTGGTTATCTGGACCCGTCACCTCTCTGAAGACATTGAAGGATTACAACGACAAATATTAAAGGAGTGAAGAGATGTACCCTTGAACCAAAGTTGATTAGAAAATTTGTAGTCCAATTTGGAACTAAGAGCAATTAATTAGATTATGAGCACATTGGCTCAGTTAAATCTGAATTGAGGACTTATGGCCAACTTGGGCTAAATCCAATTAGGTTCGAAATGTTGGACCTTTTTTGGACTGTTGAATCATTTGTCTGGGTTCATCCCCCCCCCCATTATTTAGCAATGCTAAATAGGGGTTTGGGGGGCTCTGACAACATTTTGTCTTTGGCTGTGCACTAACCATTCATTATAGCTCTGGATTTTAAGGTTCATTTGAAGGGGAAATTTGCCTCTAGAAAACTTAGCCAATTTAGGCTAAGCTTGGCTTTTAAAATAGTGTTAAACACTAGAGGATACTTGGCGATCACGTGCTCCCACGTGATGTGCTGGAAATAGTATTAGACACTAAGGACGAGACGCTTAAAGTAGTGATAAACACTAAAATTGAATTGGTCACGTGGGGTCACGTGAGGCATCTGAAGATGGGGCCAGACTTCTTTTATTTTGTTCTCAGAATATTCAGATAAGTGCCAAACACTTTTAGTCTTTGAAATTATCACGTGTGGACATATGACAATGCCTCTGCGTTGGGCATCAATTCCTCTGTCTTCCTCTATTTTATTCTTTTAAAAAAGGGTATTTGTCAGGGGTCACGTGGGGATACGTGAGGCGCCCTAGATCAGTACTGCCTTTGGCTTTGTTCTCTTTTATTTTGAAGGTCACGTAGGAGCACGTGAGGTATTTCCTCTGGGCTAATTGTTCACACCATAATACTGTATTATTATATTCCCCATTCTTATTCTTTCTACAAATAAACAGGTGCTTTTGACGCATGTCTGCTACATATTACAGGTTACAGGTTCTTGGAGCGAAAACAGTGAAAAAGACAAAAGATGATACAAAAAGGGACTTTTGACCAACAAATAGAAGGATCTTAATCAAGCCTACACAAAAGATCAGTACAAGGCAATGCAAGGTCCAAGATTTCGAAGCCACGGTTAAAAGTCCACCACAATTATTCACTGGAAAATCTGAAAGAGAACAGAAGCTATTTTAAATAAAGAATTAAAGAATTAAGTAGCCCAGGAAGCCCAAAGATAGAAGAGCCCACAAAGGAAATTTCAAGGCCCAATACTTCCTTTTAAAGAGACAGAGATATAAAATTTTACCAAAGCTTGAAGTCTACTATGACTAGGTCTTCCTAAGGATATTTTGGTAAATGTAGACATGCGAATCAATTGTAACCTAGGGTTTCTATCTCCTATAAATAGAAGCCCAAATCATTGTATCCTTTTCATGCCTCCCTATGCCTCCTTTTAATAATAAATTCAGAATTCTTTATGGAGAGCATCGGTGTTTCTTTTCAATTCATGAATTCAGATCTGACAACCCTGCGTTGATGAATGGAGAGATGCATCTGTAAGTAGATTTAATTCCTTGCTCTAGTTTAGATTTCAATTCTTACCCTAGTTAATTTTTATTCTCTGCCCTAGATAAATGTTCTTCAATTCCCTAATCAGTGAGTAGTCTCCTCGCTTGTTAGGGTTAGATCTGGGGAATGTTTGAGAGACGAAGATCTCTCATCCCCTTTCTTGCCCGTCATATATTTTCATAGAACTCCATGCATACCTTCTTGTTCCGCTCCCTACGGCACTCTACCCGCGAGGTAGCGGTGATACCGTAGTCTAAAGGCCCGGATTTTAAGGTTTTCCATGGAGGTTAGGGTAAAGATTAAGAAAGGAAGGACAAGGATCTAGAGGAAGAACAATCTTCCCAATCATCCTAATCCCTTTTATTAATATTTACCATAACACCTAATTAGATCTTCATATGGGTATAGAAAGCGGTGACATTTATTGACTTTCCAAACTTAACCTAGACCTAACCCTAGCAAGACTTAGATATAGATTAGTTTAGTTTTTAGATTTAATAATCAATCCGAACACCCTTCGGAATTAACTCGTTTGAGCGATTAGGAGATTCACAACATCCCTGTGGACCGACCTGTACTCACCGGCTAGCTACATGCGACGCCGTTCTTGATTGCGGTAATAGATAGTTTTTGAGATCAATCAAATGGCGCTGTTGCCGGGGATGGCGTGTTATTTCCTTTTTGCAATTTCGGGTTAATCTTAATAAAAAAAATCATAAAAATCTGAAGAAAAAAAAAATATAAAAATATATCATCTGTTATTTTTGGAAAGGGTACTTTGTTGTTTGAATTTTGCAGGATCTACAATCGAAAGACGGATCTGAAAATCTACAGAAAGCGAAACAGAAAATAACAAATCAGAACAGAGGGAGATTTGAAAAACAGGAGAGCAAAAAAAAAAAACTTCGCCCTACCAAAACGCGGCGGAACCGCCGCGCGACCCCCATTAGGGCCGCGGAACCGCCGCGCCCTGGTGTCATCACCAAAAAAAGAGGCTGAAACGCGGTGTAAAAAAAAAATACTCTGTAAGTCTTCTGATCTCTCCTCTGAATCTTTCCATATATCTTCTGTTAAATCTCCTGCAGGATTCTTTGCGCTTAAAAAAATCTTTTCCTTTCCAAATAACAAATCTTGTGCAGGATTTTTGCGCCTCGCTTAAAATAGAAATTGATTGCAAATAATATTTTTTGTTCTGCGTATCTTTTATCGAAAATCTTTTTGCAAAATTTCCAAATAAAGAGCAAGTGAAAAAAGGAAAATTTTAATTAGAAAGCTTGCAAACTTTGAAATTCACAAAAAAGATTTGATTGAAAGTGATTTTCTGTTTTGCATATCTTTAATCGGATTTTAAGGGGCTTTTGACCAATTCAGATTGGGTGGGGATTTCATCACCCTTCCCAGGACCCCAGAAATCACTTAAAGCATTTGCATTGACCACTCTTAATTAAAAAATATTAGACTCGGCCCTAAGGACGTCGCGCTCAATAGGACAGAGGACTAGTATAGGCATCGGCCGTTTATCCTAACCTGTCTTTGCGGTGTCTAGGCAAGTGTGTCAAGGCTAGTGGTTTTTAGTTAGGCCCACAGTGTGGTTCCTTCCCACTTATCTGGCACTTACCTGGCCGCAATTGGCGGTGAAGAGGCGGTTTGAGGTCCTATTTCTAGCCTTTTGGAACAGTTAGGAGCTGTCTAGCTGACCTAGGTAACTCTAGATCTAGGACTGATTGTGCATTTCTGGTTATTTGAATTTGTATCTTAGCCCTTTATCGAAAATTTTTGCAAAACAAATAAAAAAGAATAATAAGAGGAAAATTTTTTAAAAAGACTTGCAACTTTTGTCGCTGAGAAATCCTTGCACCACCTACCTTCTTCATCTTCTCTTTCTTCTATCATGGGTACCCCACATAATAAATCACTTGCCGAACTTTGGTATCCCGAACCTAATTTTGCGTCGTACGTCAATTTGTTCGGTCAATTTAAAGACGATCCTTCCATGCCTAAAAAATCTTTAAAAGATCAAATAGAGGCGTCTAGGAGAAACAGTTTGACCTTTCAAACCATTCTGTGTCAACCAAGTCAACCTTCACCACATCCATATGTTGATACCACTTTTTCAAGTCCTTCTGTCACTCCTAAGACGATGTCCATTGCTGAGCATATTGCTCAATCTCGTAGCCGATCTTTCACCCCTCTCCACTCATCTAGTTCTAGGGATCCACACGACTATTCACCTTTTTATCCATATATTGACCCTACCCCTGTCCAATCACCCACTTCCTACCAGTCCTACCCGATCTTACCACCCTCACTAGACACTGCTTCTACACAGCCTTTTGGGAGTTTCACATATCCAAACAATTTTGAACCTTTTACCGAAACACCCTTACCACCCAAGTCTAGTTTGGAAGAGTCGTTGGAGGCGTATATCGCAGCAACAAACAAAATGGTTAGGAATTTGGAAGCGTCCGTGGTCGTCCTTATGCAACCTGCTGAGCCGGTAGCTAGTTTCCCGCTAGCTCCAAATTTTTCAATGTATGAGGAGGCGGTTGGACAGAGTGAGAATTTGAGAGGATTTCCAAATCAAACCTACCCTTACCCAATTGAAGCCCATAACTCCAGTTTTCAAACATGTGTCCAAAATGATGAGTTGTGCGATTTTGTAGTGTTTGATTTGCCAAATTGTGAGGAACCCCTTTCGAGTGAAACCGCACCTAATCCTTTCGATCTTTACACCTCCACTCTAGAATCTAAATCGATAAATATCCATGCTTTTGATGAGGTGTCTAAGAAAATTGATTTTCACTTGATTGAGGATATAGACGCTGGGAATATTTCGGATGATGAACCTGTCGATTTAATTGAGATTTTATGTTCAAATCATCATCCCGAGTTATTAAATGTTTCTCCCGAACCTCATATGCGTCTTGATTTTGATGATAATGGCATGGATGAGTTGAATTTTGAGGAGAATTATAAGGATAGTATTGAGGAGAGTTTTGAGGATCATATTGAGGTTGAACCATTTTTCTTTGATGTGTCGGATTTTCCAATTCTTCCTCTTGAACATTTAACTAAATCAACCTCCCTCCTTTCCATCGTTCCGACCACGCCTAATATCACGCTTGAAAACTGTGAGCTTGAAAAATTTTCCTTTGAATCTGACACAGTTCTCATAACCGATAACACTTACGAGTGTTTCACTTTTTCGGACGATGTTGATGACTCACCGCCCGAGTTTGAGTCCTTTACATTTTCAGATGAGTTGGTTGAACCATCAGACTCGGTTGCTTACAGTAGTTTCGAACCATTAATGGAATCTTGCAAGTTCGAGACAGTTTACTATGGTGAGAATGAGACTATCCCCAATTCACTTCATTTCGTCTTTCCTATTGTTCCAACCGTGCAAGTGACCGTTACGTTTTCATCTCCGATACCAAGTTCGGCGTACCCATGTTTTCTTATGAATCTTGAGGGATTTGACCCCATTTCTCGACGGGTTGATAGATTAGCGCAATCGCTTTTAACACATCGGTCATCACAAATTGCGCTAATTTATTCACTCGATTTACACCCTCAAGATCGCGCAACCCTTCTTTCTCCTTCCCGCCATTCTTCTCCTCCACCGAGACCATATTCTACCCTTCTTCCCACACGGTCTCGAGTGTTTTTCATTTCTTTCCTCTACACCCCATTATTTCACCAACTCGGTCATTACCACGATAAGATTTTTGAATGCTTGGTGCTAACCTTTGGCTTGTGTAAGGCCAAGCTTAAGTTTGGGGGGAGCCTTATCGTATATATGTATATATATTTTTGTTTTATTTTTCTATAAAAAAATATTCAAAACATTAAAAATATAAAAAAAAAATTATAAATAAATAAATAGGGGAGTGCCGGTATTTTGACCCTCTTGGTTTAGCATGACAGTGATGACACTGTCAAGTTCAAGTTTGGGGGTATGCTCGGTACGTATTCTTCCTTCGCATTCATTTGTACATATTTTTGCATTTGCATACTTATTTGAAAACCCATAAAAATTGAAAATTTTCAAAATTTATAGAAATTACTGTATTCAATTTTGGTTAATTGACTTGAGTTTGACAGATAGGTTAACTGGTTAGGAACAACTAGATCTTAAACTTAGTGAATTAAAAACCCTAAAAATAACCTTCCTTAAAGTTTAACGGTAGAAGTATATGCCTTGTAGTTTATTTAGAAATAGGCAAATTTTGGGTTCACTTCTTGGGCTAAGTCAAAATGAGGGAAGAGTATTGATGTTCTTATTAGAGTATAAATTTGAAAAATAGTTCCTAACTTAAGTCTAGATTCTGAAAACGTATACCCTACAATTTGCACAATCACGCACCTTGAAACTTGGAATAGTAGAGGAGACCTTGAAATGCTCTTGTCTAAAGTCCTTAGTACGATGAAAATAAAAAAATGTGAATAAAGAATAAAAAAATGGACACTGGTTTTTGTGATTACTTAAGGCTGCAAAAATAGAAAAATATTTAGCGAGGGTGCTTCATCACCTAGTGCCTTAGACCAACTGGTTTGGGAGTCACTGCTAAAGCCTTGGGTGTTGCAAAACTAGGAAGTACGCTTTAAAGTGCTAACGCATCTTGTAATCGGTTGTTGGTACCTCAAGAAGTATTAACGGTCACATGAAGGATGTGTAAGAAAAATTCAATTAAAAATTCACCTACTAATAAGTACTTTGGACAACGGACAAGAGTATGATTGCTTGATTTGAATTTCCAAGTGTAGGGGTGATATTTACACACACGTGGGGATATGTGATTGGAGTTTAGATGAGAGAAAAGAGTGAAGAATAGAACTTGTATCTTTAGTAGAGTTGATAGAAATTCCTAAGTAGAGATGGAAGCCTAGAAGGAAAACTTAAGAGATGCCGAAAGCTAAGTAAGTCTACAGGATATATATAATCTTAAGTTAAATGATGAGGAAGTGTGAAGAATATGGGTGGATAATTTGCAAGTGGAAGATAATAGAATTGCTTGTTGGAAAACTTAATTGGAGAATAAAGGTTAATGGGCCGAATTGATAGGATTTTGTGGGTAGTATCCGCTGAAAACCCTCAGGAGACAACACTCCTCCTACTAGGGACACCTAGAGGTTTAACGGCTTGTTGCACGAGCTCAGTGCAATCGCGTTTCCCTGCGAAAGTGCGGCTAGGTTAGGCTTTTAGTGAATAAAAATAAGTTTGCTCGAGGACGAGCAAAAGATAAGTTTGGGGGTAATTGTTCACACCATAATACTGTATTATTATATTCCCCATTCTTATTCTTTCTACAAATAAACAGGTGCTTTTGACGCATGTCTGCTACATATTACAGGTTACAGGTTCTTGGAGCGAAAACAGTGAAAAAGACAAAAGATGATACAAAAAGGGACTTTTGACCAACAAATAGAAGGATCTTAATCAAGCCTACACAAAAGATCAGTACAAGGCAATGCAAGGTCCAAGATTTCGAAGCCACGGTTAAAAGTCCACAACAATTATTCACTGGAAAATCTGAAAGAGAACAGAAGATATTTTAAAGAAAGAATTAAAGAATTAAGTAGCCCAGGAAGCCCAAAGATAGAAGAGCCCACAAAGGAAATTTCAAGGCCCAATACTTCCTTTTAAAGAGACAGAGACATAAAATTTTACCAAAGCTTGAAGTCTACTATGACTAGGTCTTCCTAAGGATATTTTGGTAAATGTAGACATGCGAATCAATTGTAACTTAGGGTTTCTATTTCCTATAAATAGAAGCCCAAATCATTGTATCCTTTTCATGCCTCCCTATGCCTCTTTTTAATAATAAATTCAGAATTCTTTATGGAGAGCATCGGTGTTTCTTTTCAATTCATGAATTCAGATCTGACAACCCTACGTTGATGATTGGAGAGATGCATCTGTAAGTAGGTTTAATTCCTTGCTCTAGTTTAGATTTCAATTCTTGCGCTAGTTAATTTTTATTCTCTGCCCTAGATAAATGTTCTTCAATTCCCTAATGAGTGAGTAGTCTCCTCGCTTGTTAGGGTTAGATCTGGGGAAGGTTTGAGAGACGAAGATCTCTCATCCCCTTTCTTGCCCGTCATATATTTTCATAGAACTCCATGCATACCTTCTTATTCCGCTCCCTACGGCACTCTACCCGCGAGGTAGCGGTGATACCGTAGTCTAAAGGCCCGAATTTTAAGGTATTCCATAGAGGTTAGGGTAAAGATTAAGAAAGGAAGGACAAGGATCTAGAGGAAGAACTATCTTCCCAATCATCCTAATCCCTTTTATTAATATTTACCATAACACCTAATTAGATCTTCATATGGGTATAGAAAGCGGTGAGATTTATTGACTTTCCAAACTTAACCTAGACCTAACCCTAGCAAGATTTAGATATAGATTAGTTTAGTTTTTAGATTTAATAATCAATCCGAACACCCTTCGGAATTAACTCGTTTGAGCGATTAGAAGATTCACAACATCCCTGTGGACCGACCCGTACTCACCGTCTAGCCACATGCGATGCCGTTCTTGATTGCGGTAATAGATAGTTTTTGAGATCAATCACTAATTCCTTCTTATTTTGAGGAGCCCATTAAAGGGTTACGTGAGGGCACGCGAGCATGCCTTATTCATTCCTTTTTGTTCGTTGGGATGAAGGGCCACGTGTTACCACGTGATCATGTTGGATACTTGACATTTACGTGCATGGAGAACTTTAAGTCTCTTGTTTTATGAATTAAATTCTTTTATAGGGTTAAACCCTCATTTCATTTAGAGGAATTAAATTCCTATGCATATGGAAGAATTAAACTCTTATGTAGGGTTAAAACCTAGTTTCATTTGGAGGAATTAAATTCCTATGAATTTAGAAGAATTAAATTCTTTAAACTTAATTCTCCCTCTAAGTTTTGGATCTGCATGGCAGAATCTTTCCGATGAGAATTAAATTCCCAACTTGTGGGGAGATCTGCTTATGTAGATCTTCAATCTGAGGAAGAACTAAGTTCTTGTTCTAAGGGTTAAACCCTGTTTTTGTTGGAGGAATTAAATTCCTAAGTATTTGGGGGAATTAAATTCCTTAGCATTTGGAAGAATTAAATTTTTTTAAAACTCAATTCTCCCTCTAGATTTTGGATCAGCATGGCAGAATCTCCTCGATGAGAATTAAATTCTCAAGTTATGGGGAGATCTGCTTCTGTAGACCTTCAACCAAAAGAAGAACTAAGTTCTTATTCATAAGAGTTAAACTCTTAAATTGAGAATTAAATTCTCTTTTTTTTATGGAGCTTAGATCTCTTTCCCCTTTTCTAGGGTTTCTTTCTCTTCTGAAGAAATCTTCTTTTCTCTCTGTTGTTGTATCTCTCCAAAAAAAAAGTTTTTCTTCGTCTCTTCTTGGATCCTATTTATAGGAGAAAGAAAAGAATCAATTTGTTTAGTCAATCTTTCATTGAAATATTTTGGTTGTTTTTGTAACTAACATGAACTTTTAGATCATCCAGTGAATTTTATTCACCATTGGATTTTCAATCCAAAAGATATTCTGTCTGTTATTTTTGGTGAATTTTAGGGAAATATTTCTATAAATTAGTGATTTTTAATCACCATTGGATTTTTAATCCAACGGTGCTCCACTTTATAGAGCACCATCATTTTTGTTTGGAAAGATCTAAAATATTTGATTTCCCTTAATTAGAATTTAATTCTATTAGTTCAGAAGGCTTAAGAGCCTATCACGTGTTGGCATGTGATCCCACTGTTTAATCATTTTAAATAGAATTTAATTCTATTAATTAAAGAGATTAGGAACCCATCACGTGTTGATACGTGACCTCCTTGATTAAACATTTTATCCAGAATTTAATTCTGCCGTTTTACAGAACTAAGGAATCATCATGTGTCAGCATGTGACCCTTGGTCACGTGTAGACACGTGATGCCCTATTAGGATCTTTTCCTTGCTGTTTTATTATGCCTTTTAATTTCTTCAGTGGGTTTTTAAAGGCCCATCACGTGTGGGCACGTGAATCCTGTTGATTAGAATTCAATTCTCTTACAACAGAATCCCCATGAAACCATCACATGTCAGCACGTGACCCTTGGTCACGTATGAGCACGTGATGCCCCATTAGGTTTTTTCCTGATATTTTATGAAGGAACAAATGGCTCCACAACATTGTTCTCACGTGTTTGCACGTGAGTGCAACGCTGTCATCTTTTGTGGCCGTTGGATCTGCCTAGGAAAGGGGGTAGATGAACCGTTTCCCATCATATCCTATAAATGCAGGGGTCCCTTCAGAAGTGCCTCCACTTTTTCCATCTTCTTCCTTGCTCGTTTTCTTCTAAGAATTTAATTCTCTTTCCCAGAGCTCAGTTCTCTGTTTCAAAAATTTTCAGAGTTTAACTCTGTCAACAAAAGATTTTCTTTTTCTGGTAAGGATCTTGAACGGCTGAAGAACTTCTTGTAGAAATTTTCTTTGGATTTTAAATCCATACCAAGTGTTTTTCCCTTTAACAAGAACCCATCTTTCCAAGTTCTCTAAAATAATGTCCAACCTTTAAATAATAAACTCCTTAGGGCTTTTCTGATCTCAGGGATCGATGGTGATACTTGTCCTCTCTCTGGAATTTAATTCCATTCCAAAGAGCTTTAGCTCTGAAAAATATTTTCTGGGAATTTAATTCCTCTATTCAAAAGGAATTTAATTCCTTTAAAGAACTCAGTTCTTCATAGAGAACTTCTTGGGATTTTCTTGCCCTGAGTTGTTCTTTGCGAAAAATGCTTCCATAGAGACCCTTCATGATTTGCTTAGAGTTCTTGCAGTGGGTTTCCTCCTTGGGGAATGTGTTGAGTTGTTTGCAATCCACTGTTCATTTATTGAGAATTTTTCTTTTATTCCCATAATGATTAACCTACCTCATCAATAGTGAGCCGCCATTTTGATTTTGTGGGGCCTCTGTGTTTTATAACTAATGTCCCATAAAACAAGTTGTTTATCACTTTCTTCCACTGTCCTTTATATATATATATATAATATATATATATATTTACAAATATATATATATACACGTGTGGGCTTCATTAACAGTTTTCTTTCATTTGTTTCAGGAACAATAGCCTCTCTTCCGTACTTCCATTTCACCCGCTCGGAGGCTGCCTTTCCTCGGTCACCGTCTGATGAAGAGGTGATGACGATGATTAGAGCTCATGACCCTAATTGCACCAAATTGCTTTTATGGGGGACCTGGTACGGTCATATCATCCGTGGTCGCCGCAGCTTTCTTTGCGAGATACAAACGGAGCCTACCTACCTATTTCTGTCGATGGAGCGTCCACGGACTGCCTTTGCTGTGGAGATGTTGAACTGGACCCCTACGGGACCGCTCGAGCCGTCAACAAATGGGATTCCAAACCACCCTGTGCCAGCTATAGACATCTTAGGGCGTTGTATCTGCCAAGGTGAAGCCCAGCCCTCGGGACAGGTTTACAAAATAGGGCTTACTTCTCGACAACCCACGGGTTACCTTCTCTGGGATCGTTATATCCTTTCTGCCCATCGTGCGCGACTGCAGAGGGTCGGGCTCTATCAAGCGGTGTACGCGTCTCTCTTCCACTATCAGCCCCCATGTCTGGTGGGTTAAGGATTTCTTAAATCAATGGAATATTCCCACCAACACCTTCTTGTAAGGGGACCGCGAAGTTTCAATTTCTCTGGAAGAATTTCGCGAGATCTTGGGCCTTCCGATCAGAGGGACGCTTTATGAAGAACTGCTACCCCCTGATGAGTATGTTTTTGAAACCGATCCAGCTATGCTTGATGGCTTGTCAACTGAAAATGTTGTCCGCCACAAACACCCAAGTCTAATCAAGACTCTGGGAATTTTTGAGAAGTTATTCACAGAGTCAGAGGAGCAGGCGTCACTTTCAAAAACTTTATCGCCTGCTTCCTTCGCGGAGACATTCTATCAAAGACGGCTCCGAAGTTCGCGAATATCAATGACCCTTTCGGGTTCGATTTAAATAAGCTACCGGCTAAAGAAGAGGATTTGCCGCAGTTCTATATTCCAATCCCGTCGGCTGTACCTTTTGAGTCGATCACTGCTCCTGGCATAGATGAAAAGACTTTCTTCGTGGGTTTTATCAGCGTCTGGCTTAGTTGGTTCGTTATTCCAACGCACCGTCGGTTCATGAGAGCTTCGGTCATTTACCCTACTCATCGCATCGCCGGAGGGACGCAACTAGCCGTGGGTATTGCGGGATTAGTGCATTTGTATCATGGGCTAAGCGCTGCAGCCAATACCTTAACCCCAGGCGTGAACGTAGTGAGTTTCTCTCTTCATTACTTTACGTCATGGATTGAGATGCACGTGCTAGGGGCATTTGCTGCGCATCAGAGACCCAGCTTTTATGATGCCTAAACTTTTCCACGGTTTATGAGGTTGGTGGACGCTTCGGCTCCTGATCTGACTCAGTCCGGAGCCATTCGTGTGCTGCTCAATCCCTATGCCAATGCGGGCGGGATGGTATTTAACGATTGAGTCCTCTCTGCTCCTTCAGGACCGATTCAACAACTTTTTGACTCGTCGAAAGAGGGAGCACCCTCCTTGAATCCCAAGGAAGCCATGCACTTATACTCGATCAGACTGGGTTATCTAGTATTTCGTCAAAACGGTGCGGCCTTTTTTATGTGGTACAACCCACACCGCTTTGCTCGGCAACTGGGATATGACCAGGGTGTCCCTTTTGAGGCGTTTACAGTGGAGCCCAGCCCGTCGTCGGAAGTTGTTCGTGACGCCGCTCATCACTTCATGTGGCTGAATACCGGCTCTCGCTTTATGATTCCTAAGGCAGACTACATTCCTCGATGTGTGGGGGCTTTCACGGGCTGGTACCTCCACCCAGTCAGTCCTATTATTGTTGAGGAGAGGAGGAGGCTCCTTGGATATAGGGTTCCCACTCCGATCCAGGCTACGGGAGTCCCGCCGCGACCGCGGGCAGTGTTTCGCCCTCCTCTGAGAGCTGCTGGTGTTGTGCTTATTCCTCAGACGGAGGAAGTGGATCTAACTCCCACAGCTAGTATACCGCCGCGCACTGGAGCTCAAGTAAGGGCCAATAAGGCGCCAGTAGCAGTATCATCAGCTGCGTCGTCAGCAATGGCCTTGTCGTCATCGGTAGCACCGCCGAGTGAGGATATTGAAGGCGAAGTGGGTCAACGTCGCACTAAAGGAAAGAGGCGATCGCCTTCTGCAGTTAGTTCTGGGTCCAAGAGGCGAAAGAAGATGGTCACCAATCTGCTCGACTTTTTAGTGGAATCAGAGCCTATCCTTCAAGATGAACCACTAGCCATGCAAGAATCGGATGGTGGTCTGCTTTTCCCGGGTTCATCTGCCGAGGAAGCCTCACAATTGGCTGAGGCTATAAGACGCTCACAGGATGAATATGAGAATGTAAGGATCTCGAAGAGGCCTTATCCTACCATCATCTTTTACGAAGATCCTCCATCGATATGGCGGATATTTATAGGTCCTTTAGAAGAGGGAGGCGAGAGAGCCCATAAGCAGCCTATCTCGACCGATACCGAAGATGCGTTGTCGTTGTGGACCAGTGGCCACGAGTCTACCCTCGAACCCCTGCAAGCATACCTCCTCAGGAAGGAACGCCGGCTTGAACAAGCCATACTAGAAGCTCCTTTGCGCATTAGTATACTCATATTTTTTTTAATATTTTGCACTGCTCATATATATATATATATATATATATATATATATATATATCCTTATCTTCGCGAAAACTTTGCATGGACTTCGGCGATGGTAGAGGATCCGAGTTCGAGTCGCGCCTTAACTATGGACTCCTCAAATATCCTCGATGAGACTCTAGTAAGTGTGGAGGGGGTCAATACAACTGTTGTTCCTGCCATGGAGCTCCCCTCGGTGATTCCCGTTCCCCAGGTGCTTGCTCCCCCGGAAGGGGCATCTTCATTGGCCATAGATTCGATGGATCTTTCTTGGGACAGCCTGTAGGCTGTGGGGTAGGTAGTCGAGGCCATCTTCCTCTCATTGGAGCCTATCACAGTGGTTGCTACTCCTCAATTGGGTGTTGTTATACCGGCCCACGTTCCCGATGATGTGCCTGGGGGCTCGGAGGAGGTCGCCGAAGCTGATATCCCTCCAGTCCAGAGTGGGAGGAGCATCGAAGGTATTCTTTTATATTTTATTTTAATAATCTCTCCACTATCTGAACCTTTCTGTTTTTTCAGAGCTACGAGGATTGGCGGCGTCCATCGTGGACTTGTCCCCTAGGAAGTCTTTCCAGCGTCTGTTAGAGATGTCCGCTCCGCAAGCGATATCCCCTCAATGCATCGTCCTCTCTTCCGGGCAAGGTTAGTGTCATTTGCCCTCTCCTCACGGCATTATTATTATTTCATATAATAACACTGATGTCTTCTACTGTTCTGGAAGCTGATGACGAAGTTAATATTCTTGACGGACCTGGGGAGCCTTCAGACCCTTCTTGCATGACTGTGGGCAAGTAAAGTTTCGACACTTATCCACCTACTCTTTGCTTGCAAGTCTCGCTGATTTCTTTTTATAAATCTTAACAGCTTTGCCAGTTCTTACCACGCTGGAATCTCGCATCGTGATGCCGCCCGGCCCTTATTCTCTACATGCCTCGGAACGGATGGCAAAGCTAAGCCTTCACTCCTTGTCAGCTCTGATTGAAGACCTTCGTGCTGGCAGTCTGATCATGGCCGAAGCATTTGCTGTTGAAGTTAACAGTTCTCTTCCCTTTCTTGCTACTTACCATAGTGAAACATTGGTGCAAGTCTGGTTTGAGTTCTGTCGTCAGGTGGAGGCTTGCTTGCATAGTCTTCAATGTACACGTCTTCCTTCAGAAGTTGTGGCTTCAAAGGCGATGTTACGGGGGCTGATTGAGCGGTGCGCTGCGAATATGCTGTCATGCGAGAAAAGGCTCAGCCGAAAATTTTCAGAGAGTAAGTTGGCTTCAACTGCGCTAGGGGAACTTCAAGCCAATCTTACGGCCAAGACCACTCGGGCATATGATCTTTGGCGAGGGCTTCAAGAGGCTATCAAGGATGTGGTAGCTATTGATAATATCGTCATTTTCACTCGCGAAATGGTCAAGGCTCATAAGGTTACCGAAAAAGAGCTTTAAAGTCGGCTTGCCTCATACCAGGCTCAGCAGTCTCAAGCGGAGGCCCGTCTCTTAGCGATAATGAATTATAAGGCCGAGGCCCAGCGGAAAAAGGATGAACTGGCAAATCTATTGAATGGTCCTCCGGCTTGAAGAATCGTATATTTTTTATTCTTCTTTTGTACATACTCCTGAATAAGAGTATTTTCTTATTCTTTCATAAATTGTACTTTGTATTCATTCTGATTCATGAATAAAAGACATATTTTGTTTCATGATGGTGTGTCCCTTTTAGTAAATACATTTTGTGGATAATCTATTTTGATCTCCTTGTAGGACAGCAATGCTTTAGGGGACAGGGTTAGGATCTGCCACCTAAGAATTTTCAAATTTATGAGCCGTAGGGGTCTCATAAGGAATTTTCTCCCTACCGGTCGAGAGGATCCCGTAGGTGTATTTTCTCCTTAGAAATCGTGAGGGTTCCTAAGTGTGCTTTCTCTTGAGTGCCGTAAGGATCTCACACGAGAATTTTTCTCCTTACAAGTCAAGAGGACCCGTAAGTGATTGTTTCCTTTCTTGTCGGAGAGTGTGTCCTGTAAAAAATCTACTTTGACCTCTCCATGAGGTAATGATGGCTTAGGAGTTAGGGTTAGGATCTGCCAACTAAGACTTTTCAAATTTATGAGCCGTGAGGGTCACATAAAGAATTTTCTACCTACCGGTCGAGAGGATCCCGTAGGTGTATTTTCTCCTTAAGAATCGTGAGGATTCCTAAGTGCGTTTTCTTTTGAGAGTCGTAAGGATCTTACAAAAGATTTTTCTGCCTTAAGAGTCGAGAGGACCAGCAAGTGATGGATGAAGTTGACATTATTCGCATTTCACGGGGTCAGGGGTTGCTCTGGCCATTTCCACGGGGCCAAGATTGACTTTAGCTGTGTTCTATGGGACCAGGATTTGCTCTGGATGCTTCCCACGGGGTCAGGGTTGACATAAGCCGTGTTCCGTAAGGACCAGGCTCCGCTCTGGACGCTTATCACGGGGTCAGGATTGACATAAGCCTGCTCTGGATGCTTCCCACGGGGTCAGGATTGACATAAGCCGTGTTCCGCAAGGACCAAGATCCGCTTTGGACGCTTCTCACGGGGTCAGGATTGACATAAGCCGTGTTCCGCGAGACCAGGATTTGCTCTGGATGCTTCCCACGGGGTCAGGATTGACATAACCGTGTTCCGCAGAGACCAGGATCCGCACTGGACGCTTCTCACAAGGTCAGGATTTGTTAGTTATATGTATGCCCTAGAGCCATTACTATACATAGGATGTATATTGTAGTGGATGCTTGGACATATATAGGGATGACTTTCTTGCTCGATATGATAGTATGCTATCTGGTTACTCTTTACCTTAACGTGTACACTGATTGTCTCTCTGTTACATGTTGGTAAAGCCCTTAGGATGTGTACTTGACTACCGGGACTATGATGCAGATCATACTAGTGGGGACATGGTAGTCCATAAGTACATCCTTCAAAGTCCCTAGTCGTAGGTGTATCGAGACGGGGCATCGATATACCAGAGTAGACTAGCATATACCTTCTCGACCCATTCAGATGGGCGATGGATGATCCCATATCCATTGGTGTTTGACATCAGAGATGATATACGGGTGCTCAGTGGAGACTGGGTACACTGGACGGACTCGCCGAGAACTCCCAGATGGTATTATACCTTACGTCAGATGGCAGTTCTCAGGTGACACTGGTACAGGTTAGTCTGTATACCCGAGATCGTCATAGAGTTTTGTGTGATTCCCACTGTGCTTTGATTTCCACCTTACCACGTCCAAGAGGGAGTGCAAAACGGTGGTTTTTGGGTACAGTCCCAAATCACATGGAGGCAATGAGCGATAGGAGGGGTTTCGTCTCTCCCGGTATAGGGAGTTGATGTTGCGCAGTGCTCGATTGGCTATAACAGGAAGTCCTTGGCCAAGGCTGCTTTAGGGATTTAGTGGTAAGAGTTACCAGTAGTTTCTTGACCCGTTATGAGCCTCATATCGACACGACTTATCGAGTTATTAGGGTCTGACGTTTACCACCCCTAGACAAGATATGCGACATATCAGACGAAGAGACCAGACTGTACGGTAGTGTTACTGGTTGGATTCACAGGAGTGTGAGCGGGCTTGCTCGTTGATCTTCTGATCGCTCAATACCCGGGTGGCCGTTACGTTTAGCAGACCGCTTGCGGCCTGTGAGTGTTTGATATGATCATCATCTGCTACCGGCGTATTGACGAGTCTTTAGAGTCCTACACAGAGGTTTCCTGTCTCAAGCGAAATGAAATAGGAGCGCATATGAGATATGCGCGGGACCGAGAATAATACCAGTATGTGATACTGTATTCTATTCTCGCGATTTGTATCATCGGTCGGTTATATGTGATATAGCAGGGTTACCGAATCAAGTGTTGATTCGATACATTGATACACTTGATATTAGTCGGTTATATGCTGTATGACCGGATCATTAAATCAAGTGTTGATTTAGTGATTTAATGTATAATTATATATTTGATATATTACTTTACATTAACTAGTATTGTTTCACTTAAGATTATTTTCTCACTAGATTGTGCACATTGTATATATGATATATTTTTGTGCACTTGTTTGTATCATGTTTGATGATACATGCAAACTTGGGTTTGTGTATGCTTTAAACTATGATTAGGTTAATGGTTAGGGTTTGATTTACTCATCTATTTATTCATATATTTTTTTGGGCAAAAACAAATATGGTGGCTTCCTTTGTTTTATTCTTGGAGTTTCATGAAGCTTCACCATTTTGTTTTTATTCTAAAACCTAACCATTATCTAAACCCTAGTTTATTCTCTACATGAGTTAAACAAACCCATGGTTGCTATATGATAAGAATCACTTGAATTTTCTAATTAATTAATTATTTTCCTTCTTCTTCATTTCTTCATGAAGAAAGAAAAAGTTTGCTAGAAAATTCTAAGTGATGATTCCAAGTGAGAAATCCAAATCCAAAATGAACCCACTTCCTATTTCTTCATCCTCTATCACTTTCCATGTAGTAGAGGGTGCTTTCTTCACAAGTTTCTTGACCTAGTGAAGATGGAGCTTGAGTTTGAGTCGCCTCGATGTAGATCATCTTCGGCATTGAAGTCAACGACCTAGCCCGATTATTTCTCCGACGAAACCATCGCTAGAGTCCGGGATTCCAATGATCGCAGTGGAAGGACGTCAACACGGAGCTAAAGAAATGGTGGAGCGGATCTACAAAGGTTGTAGTCCCTTTCACTTAGCAATAAAGATGTTTACTTGCTCGCTTTTCGCCTAATCTCTAGTTAACGATCTTGCATAGGATTCTTAGGCACATGAAATTTTTAATTTGGCATGGTTGATGCCTTGTGGAACCTCTTGAGTGTGCCTAGTAACCCTACAGTGGTATCAGAGCGTAACTAGAGTTTTAGGCGAAGTGTAGAAGATGTTAGAAATCAGATCGAACCCCGAAACCCTAACTCAAACCCTTCTCTATACATTTTCTGAAAATGTGGATTTTTCCAAATTAAAAATTGTCAAAAAATTCAGCAGGGTTTTATAGGAGTTACTGTGCAGCACGTGACCATAAGACGACTAAAGCGCCATGGAACTGCGGCCCCACCCTGGCTTGCACGGCGGTTCCGTGGCCATATTAGTGAATTGTGACACGTGGTTTGCACAGTAATATCTTACTGTAAGTGTTGAATCTTCTGAAAATTTTTAATGTATACTCAAGTGTTGAGTTTTCTGGGTTGTATTGGGAGTTCGAAGATTCGATCGGAATCTTTAATTTTGTCTATGTGTTTTTCTGGATTATTTTTGAATATGTTAAAAAGTTCGACCGGATATAAATACCCAATTTTTCCCCTGCCGGAAAATTTCCAAGTGTTTGATTTTTCCGTGGTTTAAGAACGTTCTAAGTAGTGCAAGTAACATGATGGACCCTCTAGAAGACAACAAACCTTAACTCGATTATGTGACCGGCTTGAACTGCCCTTTGAATCCTAGGGTTTGGGGCAGTACGGCGTGCCACATGTGAGGCGTTGGCTTGACCCTTCTACGGCTGGACCGTTGGTACTGTGGCATGAAATGGATGTTTTTGAACTTATTTCAAGAGTTGAGCTATTTCGGGAAAACTTGGGTGTTTGATTGTTCGATCGGAAAGTTTAACATTTTCTATTTATAGGGAATGTGATACAATATTTGGAATCCATATGTAGTTATGAGATAACTAATATGAATGTTATAAACATAGCAGTTTAGTCTCACTTGATCGGTTGCCACGGGATTTTGATGCGATCAAAAGTCCGTTGCAATCACGTAGCGTACGCGGATACTCGCCGGGTAAACTTAATAGGCAGCTACACCCCATAGCCCCGACCAAGTGACTGTAGGAGAACCCCGTCGCCGAAAGCATCCGTTCGGGTGCTCGCGGTAGCGGTGTTCCGCCTTAGTGCACTTCGTCGACGGCATCCGGGGGTGCGGCCGTCTACTAAAGTTTGCGATGAGCATTCGATCAGTATATCGGGAATCTTGTTGAATTGCCCGACTAGATATTGAAAAGTGTTTTCGATATAGAGACTAAAATGCGGGGTTTATAATTGTTAGGCATGTGATGTCTAAGGAATTCATTTGATTAGGCATGTGATGTCTAATGAGGTTGCGGATTCCAACTGTTGTAGTTTCACACTTTCTTTTCTGTGACCATAAGTGTAATATGTGATATCGCCGGTTTCGTTGCTATATGTCAATGACAATTGGGATGCGCACATTTACTTACGTTGATGACATGTGATGTTATGTGTTGCTGGATATGTTATATTGGATCGTCGCGTTTTGAATAGCCGGGGGTTTTATGTGAGATGAGAGTTTTTATTTTCATTGATGTAAAATAAAATGTATGTAATATTCTTTTATTGGGGCACTTCCAGGTTGCGGAAGATGTCACCATTGTATATTATTTACTTTTCCGCACTAGGATAGAACCAAGGAGGAGAGCACAAGTAACCGGGTTCTAGGGTCCAGTGGGAGACCATCTCGAGGAGTCGAGTCTGGGTCTCCTAACACTAGAATTGGTAGGGTTGCTTGCCGCTCTCGTAGGGGTCTAGGGGTATGGGATTGGCTATTCATCGTGACCATGGAATCCGTGTTTTATACTGGCTCGTATTGAAAACACGGACGTCCTAGTATATCCAATATTTCATATGTTTCTTCTGCTGCGATATCTGTGATGTGATCATTTGATATGTTGTGATGGATACTGTATATAGTATATATGATATATTATATAGACATTACTTATGTTTTGCACTCGCGCTAGCCTTGCCCCGTTCTGTCGTTAATTACCTAACCTAACGGTGCACGAGGGGACATCGAGGCGAATGCGAATGGCATAAGTGTACGTCGTATTTATCTGTGATGTTTAGGTGATTTAAATGATGGGACTTCATTAATATGATTAATGAAATAAAAGAAACCTAAAAGATGTTGTGGAATCGAATTTTCAAAAACAGGTAGCTACAGTTCTTGCTTTGCATCGCGGTGTTCCTTGAAGAACATCCTGCACCTTATTCGATAAGGAAAGGGCCGAGATCTCTTCACCGGGAATGACCCCTTTAGCAATAACTGGCAGATGCTACAACCCTCGGTTTGTCTTTTGATTGCTCCTATAGTTCTTGCTTTGTACAGCGGTATATATGATATATCCTGCACCTTATTCGATGAGGAAAGGGCCGACGATCCCTTCACCGGGAGTGACCCCTTTAGCAAAACTAGAAAAGCCTAAAAAACACTCCATTTTAAAATTATTTGATTCTACAACAATATCAAGTTTATTACGCAATAGGTTTTCAGAAAAACCTGTCGTAGCCTTCCGTCATTTCAGATAAGTCCTACTTAGTATTCGTGCTACGTTTGTTGGCCTGCGTCAAGGCGTAGTTTGCGGTAGCTAACTAGTATTTATCTGTTTATGCATATGATGCAGATTGGATTAAGGTAGTCATGCGAATTTGTTGGCCTGCGTCAAGGGTCGTGCGGATGGGTTTAATTCAATCAGGAAATGACGGGTTGAAGGTCATGGGACGCTAGGGGCAAAATTATCGGGAATTTCAAGTGTTGAAATTTGCAATGAGATTGCATTCCTTCTATGAGATAGTTGGATCCCAATACCCACTGCGAGTAATTGTTACTCCTGGGAGAGTTTTACACATTACAATTAGCCGATCAAGTAGGTGTCTAGAAAGGTGTCAACGGGGTTACGCCTCTGGGAAAACGAGGTTTACTTTAATTAGGTCCGTGCGAAAGCACGGGGAACCTCCCTCAAAATACCGACACTGGCCTGGCTGAAAGATTGGCGAACTTGTAGCGTGTAATTAATCCCAGCTAGTCTTTCCTTTTAGGGTTTGAAGGAAGATTTGATAAAAACAATGGGAGCCATCCTGATTAGATAAAATAATAACCAATCTGATCTTGCAAGAGCGCACGCAGAGTGTTTTCTTCTCTCTCTCTCCACAGGTAGCGACCATGTCACGCCTTAATCAAGATAAAAATACGGATATATTGACCGAACCCGCTTGTTATAATGAGCTGGGGAACGTTGGTCCCGCTCCAACTTATAATTGTTATAAGACCGAGCAGGAATTAGGGGAATACCAGGATTCCCATGCCGCTCAAACGAAGAAAGTGCATGTTGATGCATCATCTCGGGTGTGTTCGTTACACAGAACTGTTTCTCAGTATCCTCTGCGTCCTGGGTATCTGATACCGGATCAGGATCCCATATATGTAATATGTTACATAGGGCTACAGAAAGGTAGAGAACTGAGAATGGGTGATAAGTTTCATGAGGCAGAAAATGGTGCAAGTGTTGCAGCCAAGTCTGTTGGTCACTGTCACCCTGTATTACCTGAATACATTGATTCTGAACAAATGTTATTAGATACCGAACCTGATATACAAAATCATACCAGTCTCTTTATTAATAAAGAAGGATATAATTTTGTATTGTTGGATAATGTTTTGAACATTTCCTATATCAAAAGTTGATCGGTTCAGGCACGTTATCTAAAAGCATTAACGTTCTAAATCAAACTACAGTTCTTAGTATATAGAACACACACAAGAGGAAAAGTTCAGAAATGAACGAATCCTTCTTGAGGCATTGTAGACTAGGCCATATCAATGCGACTCAACTAGCTGAAGTTACATTAAGATGCATATTTAAATTAGTTTGAATTTACATCTTGTGAAACTTGCCAGTCATGTCACAGAGATAAGATGACCATAGCTCTGTTTATTGGAAACAGAGAAAGAGTTAATGAACTCTTGGGATGATACATATTGATGTATGAAGGTCCCTTGTCTACACATTCCAAGACCGGTTCCTTGTACTTTATTACATTCTCTGATAATCTCTCAAGATTCAGACATATGTTCCTGTTGAAACACAAGTCCAAAATTTTTGAGATATTCACAGAATATAATTTAGAAGTAGAGAACCAAATAAGGGTAAAAGTATTATGTCCTTTGATGTGATCAAGGAGAAGAATACTTGAGCACGGAATTCCTGGATTATTCTAAAGGAGAATGAGATTCTCTCTCAGCATTACTCCTCCGTATACACCATAGCACGATGGTATATCGGGGCGGAGCAATAACACCCTATGTGATATGGTGTGCTCTATGATGAGTACTACTGAGTTTCCTATTTCCTTTTAGGGAGTTATGCACTTATGAAGTTGCATACCTATTGAATAGGGTTCCGATCAAATCAGATGCCTACCATTTCATATGAGATATGGAAAGGGAAGAGCCCATCTCTTAAGTCAGTTAAGATTTGGGGTTGTCCGGCCTATGTCTAAAAAGCATAATCCTGACAAGCTCGAGGCAAAGTCAGATCTGTGGAAGTTTGAAGGAGATCCCAAGCATACGCAAGGGAATATCTTCTACCTAACCGAGGAACAAAATTGTTTTGTTACTCAGCATGCCACCTTTGTGAAAGGGAATTTCTTATGAAGAAATTTATGGACTTGAGGTAGAACTGGAAAGAGTTCCAGCTATACAAACTGCAGCCGATGATTTGGTAGAACCAAAGGATTCAATAGCAACAAACGAACCTCAGCCTCTCCGCCGATCTAGTAGGGTTCCTCACCCACCTGAGAGATACTCCGGTTTCTCTATGACAGTGGGAGCGAGGATTGTATCATGAGATGATGACCTAACTAGTTTCGAGCTGGCCATCAGGAGTGTGACTCTGTAAGAATGGCTGGATGTTTATCGATCTGAGATGGAATCCTTATACACCAACAAAGTATGGACTTTGGTTGCTTTATCTGAAGGGTTAAATCCCCATCAGGAGGAAGTATATCTTGAGAAGATTACTTGGTGTACATGGAAAAGTTGAGACTTTCAAAGCTAGACTTGTCAAAGGTTTGCATCATTGACCAGGTATGGTTTATGATGAAACCTTTTCTAAGTAGCTATGCTTAAGTCCATCCAGATCCTACTTGCCACGGCTACATACCATGACTATGATGTCTGGAGGTTGGGTGTGTTGACTCTTTTCCAAATGATGATTTGGAAGAAAGCGTCTATAAGTACACAGCCAGAGGACTTCGTAGACAGTGGGAGCAGCGGAAACGTATGCAAGATGTTTTATGTGATAAAGCAGGCATCGCGTAGTTGGAACATCTGTTTTGATAAGTTAGTCAAAGAGTTTGACGTCAACAAAATGGTAGATGAACCTTGTATATACAAAAAGGTAGTAGGGAGTATGGTGATGATCCTCGTAGAGTACATGGATGACATACTCTTGATGGGAAAGGAGTTTCCTATGCTACGCTCGGTCAATCTCCGCTTATCACAAGGATTCTCCATAAAGGATTAAAGTGATACCTCCTAAATCCTGGTTTTTGGATCTATGAGATAGATCTAATTGGATGTTAGGATACTCACTAGTTGTAGTGAGATGGTATCAATTGATCCTGGGGAGAATCACTGGAAAGGTTCCAGGGTGATAAGGACGACTGAATATCAGTCGCAGGCATTGTCTTTACCCTCAGTAAAGGGACGGTATGTTGGAAGAGTTCCAAGCTAGATACCGTGGCATTCTAGACGATAAAGGCTGGATACATCGCGACCAAAGATGCTACCAAAGAGGCAGTCTGGGTGTATATAAGTTCATGAGATGAACTTCATTCCTCCCATTGTGTGACAATGGAGTTGTGGCTTAAATGGAGTTGTGGCTTATGCTAAGGAACGCCCGTCCCATCAGTGATCCAGACATATTCTAAGGCAGTGTCACCTGATCGTGGAGATGGTTGATCTCCAGGGGATCGAGGTTAGGAGAGCAGACTTAGAGGACAACACGGCGGATCCACTCACAAAGGCCTTTTCCCAGAGAGAGACTATTATGGGATGGTTGAGTATGAGATACTACAACCACTGCTTTCAGATGGCCCTAGTGCAAGTGGGAGATTGTTAGTTATATGTATGCCTTAGAGGCCATTACTATACATAGGATGTATATTGTAGTGGATGCTTGGACATATATAGGGATGACTTTCTTGCTCGATATGATAGTATGCTATCTGGTTACTCTTTACCTTAACGTGTACACTGATTGTCTCTCTGTTATATGTTGGTAAAGCCCTTAGGATGTGTACTTGACTACCTGGACTATGATGCGGATCATACTAGTGGGGACATGGTAGTCCATAAGTACATCCTTCAAAGTCCCTAGTCGTGGGTGTATCGAGACGGGGCATCGATATACCAGAGTAGACTAGCATATACCTTCTCGACCCATACAGATGGGCGATGGATGATCCCATATCCATTGGTGTTTGACATCAGAGATGATATACGGGTTCTCAGTGGAGACTGGGTACACTAGACGGACTCGCCGAGAACTCCCAGATGGTATTATACCTTACGTCAGATGGCAGTTCTCAGGTGACACTGGTACAGGTTAGTCTGTATACCCGAGATCGTCATAGAGTCTTGTGTGATTCCCACTGTGCTTTGATTTCCACCTTAACACGTCCAAGAGGGCGTGCAAAACGGTGGTTTTTGGGTACAGTCCCGAATCACATGGAGGCAATGAGCGATAGGAGGGGTTTCGTCTCTCCCGGTATAGGGAGTTGATGTTGCGCAGTGCTCGATTGGCTATAACAGGAAGTCCTTGGCCAAGGCTGCTTTAGGGATTTACTGGTAAGAGTTCCTAGTAGTTTCTCGACCCGTTATAAGCCTCATATCTACACGACTTATCGAATTATTAGGGTCTGACGTTTACCACCCCTAGACAAGATATGCGACATATCAGACGAAGAGACCGGACTGTACGGTAGTGTTACTGGTTGGATTCACAGGAGTGTGAGCGGGCTTGCTCGTTGATCTTCTGATCGTTCAATACCCGGGTGGCCGTTACGTTTAGCAGACCGCTTGCGGCTTGTGGGTGTTTGATATGATCATCACCTGCTGCCGGCGTATTGACGAGTCTTTAGAGTCCTACACAGAGGTTTCCTGGCTCAAGCGAAACGAAATAGGAGCGCATTTGAGATATGCGCGGGACCGAGAATAATACCAGTATGTGATACTGTATTCTATTCTCGCGATTTGTATCATCGGTCGGTTATATGTGATATAGCCGGGTTACCGAATCAAGTGTTGATTCGATACATTGATACACTTGATATTAGTCGGTTATATACAGTATGACCGGATCATTAAATCAAGTGTTGATTTGGTGATTTAATGTATAATTATATATTTTATATATTACTTTACATTAACTAGTATTGGTTCACTTAAGATTATTTTCTCACTAGATTGTGCACATTGTATATATGATATATTTTTGTGCACTTGTTTGTATCATGTTTGATAATACATGCAAACTTGGGTTTGTGTATGCTTTAAACTATGATTATGTTAATGGTTAGTGTTTGATTTACTCATTTATTTATTTATTTGGGCAAAAACAAATATGGTGGCTTTCTTTGTTTTATTCTTGGAGTTTCATGAAGCTTCACCATTTTATTTTTATTCTAAATCCTAACCATTATCTAAACCCTAGTTTATTCTCTACATGAGT
The DNA here is from genome assembly GCA_030015575.1 of Agapanthus africanus. Classification (NCBI taxonomy): domain Eukaryota; kingdom Viridiplantae; phylum Streptophyta; class Magnoliopsida; order Asparagales; family Amaryllidaceae; genus Agapanthus; species Agapanthus africanus. The sequence goes on from CM057339.1 coordinate 398,615,220, forward strand.
TAAACAAACCCATGGTTGCTATATGATAAGAATCACTTGAATTTTCTAATTAATTAATTATTTTCCTTCTTCTTCATCTTCTTCATGAAGAAAGAAAAAGTTTGCTAGAAAATTCTAAGTGATGATTCCAAGTGAGAAATCCAAATCCAAAGTGAACCCACTTCCTATTTATTCATCCTCTATCACTTGCCATGTAGTAGAGGGTGTTTTCTTCACAAGTTTCTTGACCTAGTGAAGATGGAGCTTGAGTTTGAGTCGACTCGACGTAGATCATCTTCGGCATCGAAGTCAACGACCTAGCCCGATTATTTCTCCGACGAAACCATCGCTACAGTCCGGGATTCCGATGATCGCAGCGGAGGGACGTCAACACGGCGCTAAAGAAATGGTGGAGCAGATTTACAAAGGTTGTAGTCCCTTTCACTTAGCAATAAAGATGTTTACTTGCTCGCTTTTCGCCTAATCTCTAGTTAACGATCTTGCATAGGATTCTTAGGCACATGAAAAATTTTAATTTGGCATGGTTGATGCCTTGTGGAACCTCTTGAGTGTGCCTAGTAACCCTACAGGATTGACATAAGCCGTGTTCCACGAAACAAGGATTTGCTCTGGATGCTTCCCACAGGGTTAGGATTGACATAACCGTGTTCCGCAAGGACCAGGATCCGCTCTGGACGCTTCTCACGGGGTCAAGATTGTCATAAGCCGTGTTCTACGAAACCACGATTTGCTCTAGATGCTTCCCATGGGGTCAGAATTGACATAAGCCGTGTTCCTCAAGGACCAGCATCCGCTCTAGGTGCTTCTCACGGGGTCAGAATTGACACAAGCCGTGTTCCATAAAACCAGGATTTGCTCTAGATGCTTCCCACAGGGTCAGGATTGACATAAGCCATGTTCTGCAAGGACTAGGATCCGCTCTTGATGCTTCTCACGGGGTCAGAATTGAAATAAGCTGTGTTCCACGAAACCGGGATTTTCACTGGATGCTTCCCACAGGTCGGGATTGACATAGCCGTGTTTCGCAAGGACCAGGATCTGCTCTGGACGCTTCTCACGGGGTCAGGATTGACATAAGACGTGTTCCACGAAACCAGGATTTGCTCTGGATGCTTCCCACGGGGTCAGGATTGACATAAGTCGTGTTCAGCAAGGATCGGGATCCGCTCTGGGCGCTTCTCACGGGTCAGAATTGACATAAGCCGTGTTCTATGAAACCAGGATTTGCTCTGGATGGTTCCCACAGGGTCAGGATTGACATAGCCGTGTTCCGCGACGACCAAGATCCGCTCTGGACGCTTCTCACGGGGTCAGGATTGACATAAGCCGTGTTCCACGAAACAAGGATTTGCTCTGGATGCTTCCCACGGGTCAGGATTGACATAAGCCTTGTCCCGCAAGGACCGAGATCCGCTCTGGGCACTTCTCACGGGTCAGAATTGACATAATCCATGTTCCACGAAACTAGGATTTGCTCTGGATGCTTCCTACGGGGTCAGAATTGATATAAGCCGTGTTCCGCAAGGACCAGGATCTGCTCTGGACTCTTCTCACGGGGTCAGGATTGACATAATCCATGTTCTACGAAACCAAGATTTGCTCTGGATGCTTCCCACAGGGTCAGGATTGACATAGTCGTGTTCCGCAAGGACCAGGATCCGCTCTGGAAGCTTCTCACGAGGTCAGGATTGACATAAGCCGTGTTCCACGAAACCAGGATTTGCTCTGGATGCTTCCCATGGGGTCAGGATTGACATAAGTCGTGTTCCGCAAAGACCAGGATCGACTCTGGGCGCTTCTCACGTGGTCAGAATTAACATAAGCCGTGTTCTATGAAACCAGGATTTGCTCTGGATGCTTCCCACGGGGTCAGGATTGACATAAGCCGTGTTCCGCAAGGACCAGGATCGACTCTGGGCGCTTCTCACGAGGTCAGAATTAACATAAGCCGTGTTTTACGAAACCAGGATTTGCTCTGGATGCTTCCCACGGGGTCAGGATTGACATAAGCCGTGTTCCGCAAGGACCGGGATCAGCTCTGGACGCTTCTCACGGGGTCAGGATTGACATACGCCATGTTCTGCAAGGACCAAGAATTACTCTGGACGCTTCTCATGGGGTCAGAATTGACATAAGCCGTGTTTCACGAAACCAGGATTTTCTCTGGATGCTTTCTACGGGGTCAGGATTAACATAAGCCGTGTTCCGTAAGGACCAGGATCCGCTCTGGACGCTTCTCACGGGGTCAGGATTGACATAAGCTGTGTTCCACGAAACCAGGATTTGCTCTGGATGCTTCCCACGGGGTCAAGATTGACATAAGCCGTGTTCCGCAAGGACCAGGATCCGCTTTGGACGCTTCTCACGGGGTCAGGATTGACATAAGCCGTGTTCCACGAAACCAGATTGACTCTCGGTTGTCTGTGCATCGTCGATTCATGGAACTGGGAACTTCGCAGCAGCTCCGATTTGTTGATGTTGCGTCTGTTGTAATGAGACGAATGTCGAGATGATCTCCAGGCTGCTTTGTGAACCGTCGAGACTTGGCTCTCTTTCTGATGGAGCATGGTGGGAAGGTATGGTTCCTTCTTAATTTGTGCCCCTGGATTGTGTGCGGGGATCGATGTGATCTCACATGTAGAGCAAAAAAGTTTCATTTTATATATTTTTCTTTCCGCGATACTCTATCATTTCATCTTTTATATCGCGGAAGTCGCGATTGCCCAATCATTTCGGCTATTTTTCGCGGTGCCTAATCATTTCGGCTATTTGTTTTATTTTTAATTGCTGTTTTTTATTGCGAGTTGCCCAACCATTTCTGCTATTTTGCATGCATATATTTTTACTTGCTGATTTTGTTGCAAGTTGCCCCATCATTTCGGCTATTTGTTTTATTTTTACTCGCTGTTTTTTTTTTGCGAGTTGCCCAACCATTTCGGCTATTTTGCATGCATATATTTTTACTTGCTGATTTTGTTGCAAGTTACCCCATCATTTCGGCTATTTGTTTTATTTTTACTCGTTATTTTTTATTGCGAGTTGCCCAACAATTTCGTCTATTTTGCATGCATATATTTTTACTTGCTGATTTTGTTGCAAGTTGCCTAATCATTTCGGCTATTTCATATGCATTTATGGCTCGTTGGTTTTTCGCTGCGAATTTGTGATTTGATACCGATTCAGACATCCGCATCGCTACAACTGGGATATTGCCAGGAGCGAATCATCATTTACCTTTGTGGATGTCGAACAAAGGTGGCTTAGTAAACAAGGTTAGGATCCTGTCGGCTAAGTCTTTTGACTTCATGAGCCGTAAGGGTCTCATGAAGGTATTTCTCCCTATGAGTCATGAGGATCTCGTAGGTGCGTTTTCTCCTTAATAATCGTGAGGAGTCTTAAGTGTATGGTCTCTTATAAGTCTTAAGGATCTTACAAGAGTGTTTTCTCCTTATAAGTCGAGAGGACTTACAAGTGTCTTTTTCCATATGAGCATATCCCCAGTCTATGGTAGGACTTTGTTAGGGAAACGCTTATTCGCGCCCGTGGATTGTATACAAGGGTCAATACTGAACCACTTGTAGGGCAAAATCAGGGTGTATGACTGCTTAAGAACAGGTTCAGATCCCTGTAGCTTAAAGCTTTTGAATCCTATGAGCCGTGAGGGTCTCAAAGGGGAATTCTCCTTACGAGTCGTGAGGATCTCGTAAGTGCGTTTCTCCTTAGGAATCGTGGGGATCCCTAAGTGTGTTGCTGCTTTGTGAGTCATAAGGATCTCACGCAGATGGTTTCTCCTTAAGAGGTCGAAAGGGCATTGCAAGTGTCTTTTAACGAGATTGCGCCCTTTCGGGTTTTCAGAAAACTCGCCAGTAGCCCTGCTGTTTTTACTCACGGATCCCTTTCGGCTTGTCATCCGTGCCCATTTTGCTTATGGACATACCGTTTTCTCTTTTTTTATTTTTTTTATTGTGTCGGCCTTGGGATGCTGTGGTCCGTAGCAGTTTATCGACGTCCCGGTCAATAGCCAGTTTTAGGATATAGTGGTCCATCATTAGTTTAAGGACGTTTCGGTCCGAGAAAAAGAAGCCGGCTACTACTTATAGAGTTTGGGCTTAGGAAGATAGCGAGCGGACATAGGCGTCGTCATTTATCGTTGACCTAGGCCGTGACTCGTCAGGCGTAGTATTTTTTCAGGAAGCAACCGTTTATTGGCCTGAAAGGTCTTTTGCCATGCATGTCCATGAGTAGATAGGCTCCACCCTGGTAAACTTTGTCTATGATGTACGGGTCTTCATAGTTCGGCTAGAATTTCCCCCGCTTGGCACGATTAGGGATCATAGGTCTTTTGACCATTAACACGAGTTCGCCTTGGCGGAAAGTTCTTGGCCTAGTCAATCTTTCATATGAGCGTGTCGTCTTTGCTTTATAAGCCTTCAGGTTTTGCTGCGCGTTGAGCCGAGTTTCGTCGAGGGCATCAAGTTCCTCAAGCCGAAGAAGAGCATTTTCTTCGTCTGTTAGCTCATAGTGGACAGCCACTTGTAGAGAAGGCAATTCTATCTCGAGGGGGAGTACCGCTTCTGTGCCAAATATTAATGCATACGGCGTTGTGTTTGTGGCCGTTTTGAACGTAGTTCAATACGCCCAGAGAGTTTCAAGCAGTCTTTCGTGACAGTCCTTATTTCGAGACACCGTCTTTTTCAAGATCTTCGTCAAGGTCTTGTTGAAAGACTCAGCAAGACCGTTAGCTCGGGGATTATAGACCGAAGAGTATCTCCAGTCTATATTATGCTGTTGTGCAAAGCGGCTGATCTTGTGGCTTCTGTAGGATGGCCCATTATCGGAGATAATCCGTCGCGGAGTGCCGAACCAGTAAATGACGTGTGTCTTGAAGAAATGGAGGATATTCTCCGTCTTCACTTCTCTTAGTGGTACTGCTTCTGCCCACTTGGAGAAGCAATCAGTTGTTGCCAGGATGAACCGATGTCCTCTGGACGATGCTGGTTCGATGGATCCGATTATGTCGGTTCCCCACATTTCGAACGGCCAGCTAGCCACTGTTGGATGTAGTGGATTTGGATGCTGGTGGATAAAGTCCCCGTGAATCTGGCACGAGTGGCACTACTTTACGTATTCTAGGAAATCTTGGATCATCGTGGGCCAATAGTAGCCATCCTTTTGATCTTTAGTTTCATCTTCGGCCCAGCTTGGTGAGAACCACAGAGTCCGTCGTGAGTTTCTTGGACAACTCTCCTTGCCTCTTCAGGTCCCAGGTATCTTAACCACAGAGAATCAAATGATCTCTTATACAAAGTATCATTGACGAAGGCAAAAGATAGAGATCGTTTCATGAGCTGATGTCTTGACGACGCATCTTCAGGTGTTCGACGGGATTTGAAGTAATCTATAAAGACTTCTTGTTCATACCATAATATTGCATTATTATATTCCCCATTCTTATGTATTTTACGAATAAACAGGTGCTTTTGACCCATGTCTGCTGCATAGTACAGGTTACAGGTTCTTCGAACGAAAACAGTGAAAAAGATAAAAGACAATGCAGAAGTGAGACTTTGACCTACAAACAGAAGGATCTTGATCAAGCCTACATAAAGATCAGTTCACAAAATAGAAGGCATCGCAAGATTCAAGACTTCGTCTAGAAGCAACGGTAAAAGTCCACTACAGTTATTCACTGGGAAATCTGGAAGAGAACCAGAAGCTATTCTAAAGAAATAACCAAAGAAGTATGAAGCCCAAATGACCCAGAGCCTGCAGCAGAAAACAGAAGGCCCAATCCTCCTGTTTGGCCGCGGAACCGCGGCCAAACCAGGCCTGCGGCCACGGTTCCTCGGCCGTCTAGAGCCCAGAGAAGGAGAAATTTTACCAAAATAATTGCGGCGCTGACTAAGTCTTCCTAGGGTATTTTTGTAAATGCAGACATGTGGCAATTGTAAACCTAGGGTTTTCTATGTCCTATAAATAGAAGCCCAATTCCTTGTATTAGTTCATGCCTCGATGCCTCCTTTCATTAATAAAATTCAGATTTCTTTTGGAGAGCATCAATTTGTAAGTTCTTAATTTATTTCTCCGCCCCAGGTAATTTCTATTCCTTGCCTTAGTTAGATCTTTTATTCTCTGCCCTAGACAAATGTTTTTCAATTCCCTAATGAGCGAGTAGTCTCCTCGCTTGTTAGGGTTAGCTTTGGGGAAGGTTTGAGAGATGAAGATCTCTCATTCCTTTCTTGCCCTTCACATATTATTAATAAGACTCTATGCATACATGCGCATACCGCTCCCTACGGCACCCAATCACTCGAGGTAACGGTGATATCGTAGTATAAAGGCCCGGTTGTGATTGTTTTCCATGGAGGTTAGGATAAGGATTGATAAAGGAAGGACAAGAACCTAGAGGAAGAAACATCTTTCCAAATAATTCTAATCCCTTTTATTAATAATTATCATAACTCCTAATAGATCTTCATATGGGTATAGAAAGCGGTTAGATTTATTGACTTTCCAAACTTAACCTAAACCTAACCCTAGCAAGATTTAGATCTAGATTAATTTAGTTTTTAGATTAAATCAATCCGGCTCCTATCGGAATTAACTCGTTAGAGCAATTAGGAAATTCACAAAATTCCTGTGGACCGACCAGTACTCACTGGCTAGCTACCAAGCGACGCCGTTCTTGATTGCGGTTACCAGATATTTTTGAGACCAATCAAATGGCGCTGTTGCCGGAGATGGCGTGTTTTTCCTATTTTTGCAATTTCGGGTTAATATAAAATTAAAAGAATCATAAAAACTGAAAAATCAAAAAAATATAAAAATTTATCCTCTTTGTATTTTGTGAAGGGTATTTTTGTTTGAATTTTGCAGGATCTACAATCGAGTTCGGATCTGGACAAATCGAGAAAGCGAAACAGAAAACGAAAGATCTGAACAGTAGAGGATTTCAACATCTGAACAACAGAAAAAATCTTGAGACGCGAGCCGCCCAGTCCACCGCGATTCCGCCGCCTAAACTGCCTTCTGCCGCGCATCCGCAGTCCTCTAGTGAAATCTCGGGATCTGAACCGTACGGACCGCCGCCCTTCCGCCGCGCCAACCCCTTTCCGACCGCGGTTCAGCCGCATGATGCTGACATCAGCACGAGGAAATTGCACTGTTTGCTCCCTATCTCTCTCCTCTGCAACCTGCAATATATCTTCTGAAAAATCTCCTGCAGGATTGTTTGCGCTTTAAAAATCTTCCCCCTTCCAAATAACAAACCTTGTGCAGGATTCTTTGCGCCGCGCTTAAAATATAAATTGATTGCAAGTGATCTTTTCTGTTTTGCATACCTTTAATCTTTTTTGCAAAGAGTTCCAAATAAAGAGAAAGAGAAAAAAGGAAACAATGTTTTTATAACAACTTGCAACTTGTTGCTAAGAACTCCTTGCACCACCCACCTTCTTTCTCTTCTCCTTCTTACATCATGGGTACCCCACCTCCTAAATCTCTTGCCGAACTTTGGTATCCTCAACCTAACTTTGCCTCGTACGTCAATTGTTTCGGCCGATTTAAGGACGATCCCTCCATGCCCAAAATTTCTTTGAAAGATCAAATAGAAGCGTCTAGGAGAACCAGTTCGACGTTGCAAACCACTTTGTGTCAACCATGTCAACCTTCACCACCTTCGTACGTTGATACCACTTTTTCGAGTCCTGTTGTAACTCCTAAACCAATGTCTATTACTGAGCATATTGCACAATCTCATAGCCGATCTTTCACTCCTCTCTACACATCCACTTCTAGGGATCAACAATTCCATTCACCTTTTTATACAAATGTCGATCCTACTCCTGTCCAACCATTCAAATACTACCAGTCCTACCCGACTTTCCCACCTTCACTAGACATTGCTTCTACACAGCCATTTGGGAGTTCACGTATCCAAACAATTTTGAATCTTTTACCGAAACCCCTTCACAACCCATGTCTAGTTTGGAACAGTCGTTGGAAGCTTATATTTTAGCAACAAACAACATGATGAGGAATGTGGATGCGTCCATAGCCGCCCTTATACAACCTAGTAAACCGGTAGCTAGTTTCCAACTAGCTTCAAATTTTTCAATGTATGATGAGGCGGTTGGACAGAGTGAGAATTTGAGAGGAGAGAGTAAGTTCTACACCTTTCCAAATCAAACCTACCCATACCCAATTGAAGCCCACAACTCCGGTTTTCCATCGATTGTCCCAAATGATTCACAAGTTGAAAATAAAGCATTTAACGAGTTGTGTGACTGTGTAGTGCTTGATTTGCCAGATTGTGAAGAATCCCTTTCGAGTGAAACCACACCTAATCCTTTTGAGCTTTACACCTCCACTCTAGAACCTATATTGATAAATGTCCATGCTTTTGATGAGATGTCAGAAAAAATTTATTTTCACTTAATTGAGGATATAGACGCCGGGATTATTTCGGATGATGAACCCGTCGATTTGATTGAAATTTTATGTCCAATTCATCATCCCGAGTCATTAAATGTTTCTCCCGAACTTCATATGCGTCTTGATTTTGATGATAATGGCATGGATGAGCTAAATATTGAGGAGAATTATGAGGATAATATTGAGGTTGAACCATTTTCTTTGATGTGTCGGATTTTCGAATTCATCCTCCTGAACCTTTAACTGTTATATCACCCTCCCTCCTTTCAATCGTTCCGACCACGCAAAAGATCATGCTTGAAGACTGTGAGATTGAAAAATTTCCCTTTGAATCTGACACAGTTCTCACAGCCGATAACACCTACGAGTGTTTCACTTTTTTGAACGATGTTGAAGACTCACCGTCCGAGTTTGAGTCCTTTAAATTTTCAGATGAGTTAGTTGAACCATCAGACTTGGTTGCTTACAGTCGTTTCGAACCATTGATGGAATCTTTCAAGTTCGAGACAGTTTACTACGGTGAGAATGAGACTATCCCTAATTCACTCCCTTTCGTCCTTCCTATCGTTCCGACCTTGCAAGAGACCGTTACGCTTTCATCTCCAATACCATGTTCGACGTACCCATGTTTGCTTACGAATCTTGAGAGATTTGTTCTCATTTTTCCGTGGGTTGATAGATTAGCACAATCGCTTTTTACACATCGGTCATTACAAATTGTGCTAATTTATACGCTCCATCCCTACCCTCAAGTTCGTATTCCCACTTTCTTTGGTTCTGCTAATCTTCCTTTCATGATACCGAGTGTTGATGAATCACAATCTGATATTTTGGGTTCGATAATTTTCAATTGGACCTTCAATGAAAGTTTCGAAAATATTTTCGCCGACGAACTCGCATTCTTAAACGATACGAATTTTGTGATTAATCAACCTCGACTCGAAGAAGTAGAACCCCTATCATTTCTTTTTCCCCTCCGCCATTCTCCTCCACCGAGACCGTATCCCGTTTCTACCTCCACACAGTCTCGTGTGCTTCTCATCTCATTTCTCTACACTCCATTCTTTCACCAACTCTACCTTTATCACGATAAGATTTTTGTATGGTTGGTGCTAACTTTTGGTCTATGTAAGGCCTTGTATAGTTTGATTTTTCTCCTCCCTAACTCTGAACTTTAACGCTGTTTTATTTAAGTTTGGGGGAACCTTGTTGTATATATATTTTTTTTCTTTTAACAATAAAATAAAAAAAAATTTATAAATAAATAAACAGGGGAGTGCCGACAATTTTGACCCTCTTGGTGTGGCATGATAGTGAGGACACTGTCAAGTTTAAGTTTGGGGGTGTGCTTGGTAAGCCTTCTTCCTTAGCATTCATGTGTATATTTTTGCATTTGCATACTTATTTTAAAACCCATAAAAAATTGAAAATTTTCAAAAATTATAAAAATTAATGTATTCAATTTTGGCCGTATTTGACTTGAATTTGACAAATAGGCTAACTAGCTAGGAACAACTAGATCTAAGACTTAGTAAATTAAAAACCCTAGAAATAACATTTCTTAAAGTTTAACGGTAGAAAGTATATGTCTTTATAGTTTATTTAGAAATAGGCAAATTTTGATTTCAATTCTTGGGCTAAGTCAAAACAAAGGAAAAGTATTGATATTTTTATTAAAGTATAAGTTTGAAAAATAGTTCCTAGCTTAAGTCTAAATTCTGAAAATGTATACCCTACAAATTGCACAATCAAACACCTTGAAACTTGGAATAGTAGAAGAGACCTTGAAATGCTCTTGTCTAAAGTCCTTAGTACGATGAAAATAAAAAAAAAATTCAAGTGTGAATAAAGAAAAAAAACGAACACTGGTTTTTGTAATTACTTAAGGCTGCAAAAATAGAAAAAATATTTAGCGAGGGTGCTTCATCACCCAGTGCCTTAGACCAACTGGTTTGGGAGTCACTGCTAAAGCCTTGGGTGTTGCAAGACTAGGAATTATGCTTTAAAGTGCAAAATCATTTTGTAATCGGTCGTTGGTACCTCAAGAAGTATTAGCGGTCGCATGAAGGATGTGTAAGCAAAATTCATTTAAATTCACCTATTAAGAAGTGCTTTGGACAACGGACAAGAGTATGATTGCTTGATTTGAATTTCCAAGTGTAGGGGTGATATATACACACACGTAGGGATATGTGATTGGAGTTTAGATGAGAGAAAGGAGTGAAGAATAGAACTTGTATCTTTAGTAGAGTTGATAAAAATTCCTAAGTGGAGATGGAACCCTAGAAGGAAAACTTAAGAGATGCCGAAAGCTAAGTAGGTCTACAGAACATATATAATCTTAAATTGAATGATGTGGAAGTGTGAAGAATATGGATAGATAATTTACGAGTAGAAGATAATAGAATTCTTTCTTAGAAAACCTAATTAGAGAATAAAAGTCAATGGGCCTAATTGATAGGATTTTGTGGGTAGTATCCGCTGAAAACTCTCAGGAGACAACACTCCTCCTACTAGGGACACCTAGAGGTTTAACGGCTTGTTGGACGAGCTCAGTGCAATCGCGATTCCCTGTGAAAGTGAGGTTAGGTTTTTGTCGAGAATAAAACTAGGTTTGCTCGAGGACGAGCAAAAGATAAGTTTGGGGGTATTTGTTCATACCATAATATTGAATTATTATATTCCCCATTCTTTTGCATTTTACGAATAAACATGTGCTTTTGACCCATGTCTGCTACATAGTACAGGTTACAGGTTCTCGGAACGAAAACAATGAAAAAGATAAAAGACGATGCAAAAGTGAGACTTTGACCTACAAACAGAAGGATCTTGATCAAGCCTACATAAAGATCAGTTCACAAAATAGAAGGCATCGCAAGATTCAAGACTTCGTCTAGAAGCAACGGTAAAAGTCCACTACAGTTATTCACTGGGAAATCTGGAAGAGAACCAGAAGCTATTCTAAAGAAATAACCAAAGAAGTAGGAAGCCCAAATGACCCAGAGCCTGCAGCAGAAAACAGAAGGCCCAATCCTCCTGTTTGGCCGTGGAACCGCGGCCAAACCAGGCTTGCGGCCACGGTTCCGCGGCCGTCTAGAGCCCAGAGAAAGAGAAATTTTACCAAAATAATTGCGGTGCTGACTAAGTCTTCCTAGGGGTATTTTTGTAAATGCTGACATGCGGCAATTGTAAACCTAGGGTTTTCTATGTCCTATAAATAGAAGCCTAATTCCTTGTATTAGTTCATGCCTCGATGCCTCCTTTCATTAATAAAATTCAGATTTCTTTTGGAGAGCATCAATTTATAAGTTCTTAATTTATTTCTCTGACCTAGGTAATTTCTATTCCTTGCCTTAGTTAGATCTTTTATTCTCTGCCCTGGATAAATGTTTTTCAATTCCCTAATGAGCGAGTGGTCTCCTCGCTTGTTAGGGTTAGCTTTGGGGAAGGTTTGAGAGATGAAGATCCCTCACCCCTTTCTTGCCCATCACATATAATTAATAGGACTCTATGCATACATGCGCATACCGCTCCCTACGGCACCCTATCTTTCGAGGTAACGGTGATACCGTAGTATAAAGAACCGGTTTTGATTGTTTTCCATGGAGGTTAGGGTAAGGATTGATAAAGGAAGGACAAGAACCTAGAGGAAGAAACATCTTTCCAAATGATTCTAATCCCTTTTATTAATAATTACCATAACACCTAATAGATCTTTATATGGGTATAGAAAGTGGTTAGATTTATTGACTTTCCAAATTTAACCTAAACCTAACCCTAGCAAGATTTAGATCTAGATTAATTTAGTTTTTAGATTAAATCAATCCGGCTCCTATCGGAATTAACTTGTTAGAGCAATTAGGAAATTCACAAAATCCCTGTGGACCGACCCGTACTCACCGGCTAGCTACGAAGCGACGCCATTCTTGATTGCGGTTACTAGATATTTTTCAGATCAATCACTTCTCTCCAATCCATAGCCTTTACCTGGTCTTTTATTTGCAGGGCCGTTTGCTCGGTCGCTCCCTTTTTTCTTCGGGCGACTCTAGAGATATTTCTGCCGGTGCAAGAACCCGACAGCTTTGCACAACGATCCTCACGTCATCGAAGTTCTCGTCGGCCAGTTCTTTAGCGAGCTTGGCTAGTGCATCCGCCTTGCTATTTCTCGTACGCGGTATGATTTCCAGGGTGTAGGAAGGGATTCGAATCAGCAGTTGCTGTACTCTCTCACCGTACTTCACCAACTCAGGCTTGCACGTTTGATAGTCGCCATTTACTTGACTAACGATCACTTGGGAGTCTCTGTATATGAGAAGGTTCTCTATTCCTATGTCGACGGCGATCTCAAGACCTGCTATTAAAGCTTCATATTCGGCTTCATTATTTGTCCTCGTCTCTGTTAAGGAGAAGGCAAAGCGCATTATCCCTCTTTGTAGAGTTACGAAGATGAGGCCTACCCCGAATTTGATTATGGGGGTGCTTTGTTTGCGCTTCTTCATGGAAGATGCTCCATCGAAATAGAGTTCCCACCGGGTATCATTCTCTCTTCTCTCACTGTCGATCGTGTCAAACGCGTGCTCGTCAGGCAATTTGCAGTTCAAAGGAGAATCGGAAGGTATGGGGTGCTCAGCTAGGAAGTCGGCGATGGCTTGGCCTTTCATTGCCCTTGGGGGATGATAAGTTATCGAGAACTCCATCAAGAGTAGGGCCCACTTAGCGAGCCGTCCTGTTAATATGGTCTTTGGCATCAAATATTTGAGAGGATCCACCTTTGATACGAGATGGACCTCGTGTGCCAACGCATAGTGTCTGAGCTTCGTTATCGCGAAGATCAACGCCAGGCAGTGTTTTTCAATGGGGGTGTAACTGTTTTCTGCCCCTAGGAGAAATCGACTCAAATAGTATAAAGCTCTTTCCTTCCCTTGGTCGTTCTCTTGTGCCCATAATGCGCCTAAGGAACCTTCAAGGGCAGTTGTATACAGGACGAGAGGTTTTCCTTTAACGGGAGCGGCCAGTACTGGCGGATTCTGTAGGTATTGCTTGACTTTGTCCAGTGCGCTTTGGCATTTGCGATCCTAGATGAACGGGGTTCCCTTCTTCATTAGGTGACTGCAGGGGCGGCTCTTGCCAGAGAGGTTAGATATGAACCGCCGGATATATGCGAGCTTTCCTTGGAGTGACCGCAGCTGCTCGAGAGTTCTTGGCGGAGGCATTTCTATAATCGCCTTGATCTTCGACGGGTCTATCTCGATGCCTCGGTTTCGGACGACGAATCCTAGGAACTTGCCCGAGGAAGCTCCGAACGAGCATTTGAGAGGGTTCGTCTTCAAGTTGTATTTCCGAAGGCGCTGAAATACGATCTTCAGTTGTTCTAAATGTTCCTCATATGATTTTCTTTTTACTATAAGGTCGTCAATATAGCATTCGATAATTTCATGTATGAGGTCATCGAAAATCTTCGTCATGGCCCTCTGATAGGTGGCACCGGCGTTCTTTAGACCGAAAGGCATCACCTTGTAGCAGAATATGCCCAAAGGGGTCCGGAAAGCGGTATGCTTCTAATCCTCGGGATGCATCTTTATCTGATTGTATCCCGATGAGCCGTCCATGAAGGAGAAAACTTCTTGAGTGGACGTATTATCTATCATCAGCTCGGTGACCAGTACTGGAAAGTCGTCCTTCGGACAAACTTTGTTGAGATCCCGGAAGTCTACGCATATGCGCACCGTCCCATTTTTCTTCATTACTGGGAAGATGTTGGCGATCTAGTCAGGATACTGAACCTCTTGGACAAAGCCGAAGTCGATTAGCTTCTTGACCTCGGCGTTGATGCTCATCTCAAGCTCGAGCCACATTCTTCTCGGTGCTTTTTTGATCGGGTTGACGTCTGGAGAAATCACTAATTTGTGGACAACAATCTCCGGATCAAGTCCCGACATCTCTGAATAGTTCCATGCAAAGCAATCTTTATACTACATAAGCATGTATTTTAGCGCATCCACCCTTTCTTCAGACAAAAGCTCGCTGACGAACGTCGGCCGCGGGTCGTTTGCTATCCCCAAGTCAATTTTTCTGAGGTCATCTGCAGTAGTATGTATCCCATCTTCCAGCTCTTTTGGCGCCGGTGGAAACTCGGAGATCACTTCGTCATCATCATTTTCGAGGAACCAGAGGAGATCTGCTATATCTTCGCATATTCTTTCTCCAGACATCGTTATCACGTGACAGGTGCGAGATCGCTTCCAAGACCGATGTTGATCTGGTTCTACTCTCGTTATACATGTCACTTTCGGTTCATGCTTCTGTGGCAGGGTTATCCTTCAACTGCTGGATAGAGCGAACCTGCCTTGTTGGTATTGGTCTTCGACCCAGTTCTTGAAAGTGAAGCAGGCTTCGAGCAGATGTCATATTGCTCGGTGATAGGAGCAATAGTCTGGGTGAGAGACCTTGTCTGCTTGCTCGGGGTGCTTGGATTCCAGGAGTGTCATCATCTGATGTTTTACGACAAGATCGAATATCTTCTTTATCTTGTCTTGGGGAAAAGAATATTCTTGACCCATCTTCTTTATAAGAGACGGATCCCGGCTGCTCGATTCTTGATCGCGTGGCTTCTTAGACCCGCTACGCTGATGTCGAACGTTTTTCCGTTCTTCGGTTTATTTTTGCTTCTGCGCCGGGTCTTTTGTATGACAGGTTGACGACGAAGAGCATTGTCATTTTCCATGGCCTGCTGAAGGAGGCACTGCATCCTGGCTTTCTCGTAAATGGCTATTTCGCGGCTATGGTCATCCCGTAACTTTTGACTCGCTTCCCTTATTAGCTTGTCCATCTGTTCTTCAAACGACGAACTTGGCATTTTGATAGCGGGACCTCGTTTTGGTTCAGGATTAGCGTCTTCTAACAGAGCATTTCCTTCATCATCGAAGTCATGTATAACGTAGCAGCTCTGGAATCGTTCTCGTTTCTTGGATTGAACATATCCAAGCCCGATCGTTTCCATTCTCCCGTTGGGCAATTTTCGCTGAGTTCCAGGGACGCTCCAGATCCTGTTGTAGAACTGAGCTTGTCGAGCAGTCTGTTTGAAAGGTACGCCTTGGCGCCTCAACAGCCTTCTTAACCCTTCTGTGTAATATCTGGGCAGACGGATGGGTTGGAGCCTGTCAAGTGTAGAATCGGCACCATGCCAAATTTCTTTTTCCACTTTGGTTCCCGTGGATTGATAAAAGAGGACCGCCTTTTCATCTCTTCGCCTGGAAGGGATGTAAAATGTCTGCAGTTCCTGCACATTATAGGCATCAAGCGCATCTAGCTCTTTGTAATGCTCTTGCGGAACCATGGCAATTTGCAAACTCCGATCATCGCTAGCGATGGCTTGTATTGATGGCCGAGCGGAAAATACAGCATTGACTTCATCTTCCGAGTCACTGCTGAAGATCAACATAGGGATGGACGGTCCCGGCTTGTTGCATTGGGGCGGCCCTGAATAAACTATTTCTTCTTCCTCCTCGGTATCACTCCCGAAGACCGGAATAGTGGTGATAGCTTTGTTCTTTGGTTTATGGCATCTTTCCGTGTCTTCGAAATCTGGTAAGAAGTACTTTGCATTTTCGTACTTTCGGACTTTATTCATGGAGAATAGGTTCAGTTCCCCTGTCATGGTGTATTCGAGACCATCCTTGAAATATTTCATACACTGATGTTGAGTAGAAAGTATGATGTTGTACTCGTGTAACCAAGGTCTGCCGAGCAAAGCATTGTAGCATGTCTTAGCGTCAATGACATGAAATTTGATGTCCGTGACGAGCACCCCAAAGCGTAGTGTCAATATTACATACCCGAGCGTCCGTGATGACTGGGAGTCAAACCTGGAGATAGTGATTTTATCACAAGCGAGGTGCTGAACGCTCATGCAGATTTCCTTCAACACTCTTACATTGAGGAGATTGACGGAGGACCCATTGTTAACCAGGATTTTGCCTATCTTGATATCATGACAGTATCCGGAGACATAAAGGGGACGGTTTTTCTCGCATGTCCCGAGGAGGAGATCTTCATCGCCGAAGGTGATATCGGCTGTATGCACTTCTTCCAGCTCGTCCTTCATCTTTTCTTCGGCGAGGAAAGCTTGGAACTGCTCGTGCTCTTGTAGCGCCTTAATCAAAGAATCTCTCACCTCTTTGGATAGAAAGAGTGCATCGAGAATGCTTAGTTGCGAAGGTAGCTTCCTCAAGTGTGCCAGAACATTGTAGTCCACCTTACTTTTCTTTGGCGGGTCCTTGGTTGTCAGCTCTTCGACGAATCGATCATTGAGGGTGATATCTTTAGGGACCTTTTCTTTTCCCTTATCATTTTTGTTCGACCCCTTGTTCACGGGTCCGAGATTCTTTTCAGGTAATGTGCGATTGCGCAGCTGAATGTTCTCACAGCTCTTCTGTTCTTCCTCTTTTCCCGAGGTGGATTCTTTAAAGAGAGGGCCAATAGTCATTTCTTCGTCAGAGTCGCTCCCGAAGGTGAGAACTTGCGATCCCCCGTAGTCAACCATATGACAGTTGTCGGCAGTTCTTTTGCGCTCCTCGGTCGTATTTCTTTGTTCCTGACGAGTTTTGCGTTTCATCCGCTTGAAATGTTGTCGGTGAGCAACATATCCTTGCCACCAGCTTCTAAAAGTGTTGCACTCTTCGGTGGGGTGCACAATCTTTCGATGATATAAGCAGTAGCTAGGATGTATATCCGCTTCATCAAGATTATTTCCTTCGGAGGGTGGCAGCTTCATTCCCATCGATATGGCTTTGGTGAACCTCTTCCTCATCTTGAACCTGATTTTATTTGCGGCGGATGTATTTTGATCTGCTGGGAGTGTTTCGACCCTTTCTTCCAGTCGCCGGCGTTTGGCCTTTTCAAATATGGCCATTTCGCGCTCTCGATCAGCTTTGCTTTTAAGAAGAGCTTCATTCAGGAATGCATCAATCATTTCGTCTGATGGTCCTAGAAGTTTCGGCTCAGGATCCGGCCCTAGTTTCTCGGCGTTAGGAGCTTCTTCATCATCTATTGACGAATGAGAGATCGCATGACAGCTTGCCACATAATCTTCAGTCTTATCCGACGAGTCTTCTCCATTATCATCATCTCCGTCCTTAAGGACGTGGTTGAGAAATTCTTGAAGTATGACCGAGATTCGCGCCTTCTGGCTATATTCTTCCAGCGCGTCGATATGTTTTTGAAGGTCCTCGTGCTTGTCACCATGCTTCACGGGCTTTTTGTTCTTCTTCTTCTTCGAAGACTTTGACGGCTGCGTGTGAACGCTTTGACTATCACCACCAGTTTTTGGAGTTGGGCGTGGTTTCAGCATTCCCTCGATGATCTCGGGTTCCAGTGGATTTTTCCACCTGATCACCGGGAATGTTTGGAGATCTTCCAACATTCTTTTAGTCTTGGCTGAAAGAACAACTTCCTATGGAGCTTCTTCTACAAAAGAGCGTGTGGCTGCAGCGGGCTTACTTTCCAATTCTTGGACAGTGCAAACTTGCCCTGTTGGTATTGGTTTTCGATCCAGCCTCTAAAAACAAAGCAATCTTCAATTGGATGGCTTATCGCTTGGTGATAGGGGCAATAATTGGGATTATTAGCCTCACCGGGTTTCATCGGGCGTTTTGGAATCGACAAATTAATGAGCCTGTTGCGCACCGCCAACTCGAACAATCTCCTCATTTTGTCCCGGAAAAACGAATAAGGGCGCTTTATTTTTTCATTATAGAATCGCTATCTCTCGTCTAGGTGATCAATTAATTTTGGACCACTGGGCTGCTGTTGAGCATTGGCGACGAAGGTCACTTTCCCTTTCCCTTTTTATTTCTGCGGCTCCGGCTTCGAACAGGAAGGCCTGTGGCCCATCTGGTCCATTTAGGTCAGCTTATCAATCAAGGACTGGAAAGTGGTTGGCCTAAAAAACATCATGAATTGGGAGATGGTCGCCTGAGGGTCGAGAGTATTCACAAACATGCCTACCACAGGCGCTTCTTCGATGCGCTGCTCGCACTTCGACCATAAGTTCCGCCACCATATTGCATATTGAACCCATGTTTTGCCTGGCTTTACCGTGGCGTTAATCAATGCAGTGATCGGGGTGCGCTCGCTAGCGCTTGCGAATCTCTGTGTAAACAGCAACTCCATCTCCGCAAATGTCTTGATAGAGTCATTTGGAAGTTCAGAATACCACTCGAACGCCGTCTCTGACAAGCTGCCAACAAATTGGCGGAGCAGAAGTTTATCATCACCTCCAGTGTTGCCGCACAAGGCTCTGAATTGAGCAGCGTGCTGATGCGGATTTCCCGTCCCCTTATATACATGGAATTTGGGGATCGTATATCCCGGCGGGTATCTTATTTGGTCATACCAGCCTGGATAGGGTCGTCCAGTCTTAACGATTTGTCCGGCCATTTCGCTCGTCTGATGAGCTCGTATTTGCTGAGCGATGTAATCATCCAGAGTGGCCTTGGAGATGGTCTCCTCTTTAGCTGCTGAAAGAGCCGGAGGAGAGTTCGATGTCTTCCCTCTGTCGTCTTCAATGATAATCGGGGGGTCTTCAGCTGGAGGTTCCGGCTGTAACATCATCCCAGCCATGTCTTAGAACAAAAGAGCCATTCATTTTATGTTGGCCGCCTGTTCTGCGGCCTCTTTTTCTTTCCTCTCGAGCATTCTTCGGAGGAATTCAGCATTTTGTTCCTGACGCTGTTCTGAGGTCTCTGGATTTTCTTTCGGCCCAGTAAGTGCGACCATTGCGGTCAGCATCTCCTGAAGTTTTTGTTGTTGTTGCTCCTGAGCCTTTGTTATCGATCGGGTAAGCGGTCGATGACCCATAGAAGCACGGCTTTCCTTTTTCCAGGAAGCCATATAAACGGTATGTGTTACCATGCCCCCAGACTTGGGGCGTTTAGATTCAGCGTCCTTGCGGTTCACCGCGGTCATAGTGGCTTTCTCCGGCCTCCTTCTCCAGTGAGTGGTTGAAGTTGAGGGAGCCGTTGCAGCGAGCACCCAGACGGATGACATCTCCTGTGGTAACACAGGATTGATCTTTTCCTGCCGAGCTTTAATCTTCTTTGGTCGGCGAGAGTAGTCCTGGTCAATCACCGATTCCTGGAGCTGTCGCCAGACTTTGTAAATTTTGGAGGACAGTCGCTGAGGGGGCTGCTCCGGCTTCTTCTTTGAAGCATTCTCCACAGCTAGAGGAGATCTCTTCAGCACGACAGTCGGAGAGTTTTTGCGCACCCTCCTTAGCGGTTCAAAGCTATTCCCAGTTGGAACAGCAGCATCGATTTCCACCGTTGGAGCTGGCGGAGTGAGTCCGGAAGGGGAATTGCCCCAGCCATCCTTACTCGGCGCTAGTGGCGGCGTCGAGCATGTCGAGCCGTTGGGATTGTCTCAGCTATATGGGTGACTTCCTCATTCCCTCTGTGTTGGCGAAGGGTTGTCGCCGGTGTCAGCCTCCTAAAGACCGATGTCTGTTGAGAAGCAATGTCCAATATGTCAAAGACAGACCTCTGGGCAGGGGAAGCGGCTTTGAGGACATTGCCTGGAGCGAGAGCCGGAACAGTCAGTCTTGTAAAGACCGACCCTTTGGCAGGAGAAACCGCCTTGACGACTTCATGAGCAGGGATGGCTATCCGCTTAGGGATAACTCTTTTCGGTATCGCGGACTTCTTCATGGGCCCATTGGAGCTTTGGCCCAGTCTGTCAAAGACTGAGGCGTTGGGGTTGGACGACCCGTTGAGAGGAGCCGCAGTAGTTATGAGCCGATTAAAGACCGAGCTCTTCAGAGCTTCTTGCAATGGTATAGGGGGGTTGAAGTTCATGGGTGGGATCATGGTCCTGAAGAACAAACCATTGGTGTCCTGAGTTACTTGCTCCACCGACATCTTGAACAGGGAGGCTGCTTGGGGCCCGTAGGTTACACCTCCAGATGAGGCGGAACGAGAGTTGCAGTTGCAGTTGGAGGCCATTGATCTTCTGTTTTCTATACGAGAGCAAAACCAAATCTTATTACCTCGAACCCAAGGGCAACCATATCAAACCGCGATTCGTTCGCGAACACGACACACGAAGTGTGGAGTGGAAAGAGGAAAAGGTCCCACCGTGCATGCCAGAATCTGTTTACCGCCGAATAAAGAGACGGAACCGCATAAGTTCATCTTACCTGAATTTAGGGGCAGATGCTATTTTGGTTTTATCCGTCCACCTCTCCGAAGATGCCAAGTTGATTTATAGCACCGTGTATCGGAGGTTTAGACGGATGCGGCCGTTGTAGCAGACTTCGTCAGATTCCCCCTCATTTGAAGGGTTTTTTATTGTAGGGACGCTCTTCCATGCAGTTAATTACGCTACCGCATCGCGGTATCAACTTTCTCCTTCTCCAGATGGTCACTTCATATCGTGTATGTTTGTTTTATTTTTGGTTCTGCGTGGATTGTATACGGAGATTAATTTATGTTGTCGCCCGTAAGGCGTAGATTAGTCCAATCCGTATTTTTTTAGATTTGGGTTTGGGGTTGGGTTTAAGGATGCGTTAGTCTCATTTGAGACTAAAATCAACTTAAAAATTTGTTATGGATACATTAATCTAATTTTAGACTAAGATCAACTTAACGGGATCATTTAGATCCAACAAAAGATCCTTTGGACTCTATTGTTTTAGTTTAGGGACTTTGCGGTCCATTAGTTTAGGGACATTACGGTCCAAGGTTAAGGACATCATAGTCCATGGGTTTAAGGACTTCACAGTCCGAGGTTACGGACATCATAGTCCATGGGCTTAAGGACCCCACAGTCTAAGGTTAAGGACATCATAGTCCATGGGCTTAAGGACCCCACAATCTGTAGTTTAAAGACGTCATAGTCTATAAAGTTTAAGGACATCATAGTCTATGAGTTTAAGAACCCCACAGTCCATGGAATGATTGGTTATCGGGACCCGTCACCTCTCTGAAGACGTTGAAGGATTACAACGACAAATATCAAAGGAGTGAAGAGATGTACCATTGAACCAAAGTTGATTGGTAAATCTGTAGTCCAATTTGGAACTAAGATCAATTAATTAGATTGTGAGCACATTGGCTCAGTTAAATCTAAATTGAGGACTTATGGCCAACTTGGGCTAAGTCCAATTAGGTTTGAAATGTTGGACCTTTGTTTGGACTGTTGAATCATTTGTCTAGGTTCATCCCCCCATTATTTAGCAATGCTAAACAGGGGTTTGGGGGGCTCTGACAACATTTTGTCTTTGGCTGTGCACTAACCATTCATTATAACTCTGGGTTTTAAGGTTCATTTGAAGGGGAAATTTGCCTCTAGAAAACTTAGCCAATTTAGGCTAATCTTGGCTTTTAAAATAGTGTTAAACACTAGAGGATACTTGGCGATCACGTGCTCCCACGTGATGTGCTGAAAATAGAGTTAGACACTAAGGACGGGGCGCTTAAAGTAGTGTTAAACACTAAAATTGAATTGGTCACGTGGGGTCACGTGAGGCATCTGAAGAAAGGGCCAAACTTCATTTATTTTGTTCTCAGAATATTCAGATAAGTGTTAAACACTTTTAGTCTTTGAAATTATCACATGTGGACACATGACAATGCCTCTGCGTTGGGCATCAATTCCACTGTCTTCCTTTATTTTATTCTTTTAAAAAGAGGTGTTTGTCAGGGGTCATGTGGGGACACGTGAGGCGCCCTAGATCAATATTGCCTTTGGCTTTGTTCTCTTTTATTTTGAGGGTCACGTGGGAGCACATGAGGCATTGCCTCTGGGCTAATTACTTCTTATTTTGAGGAGTCCATTAAAGGGACACGTAGGTGCACGTGAGCATGCCTTATTCATTCCCTTTTGTTCGTTGGGATGAAGGGTCACGTGTTACCACGTGATCATGTTGGATACTTGACCTTTACATGCATGGAGTGCTTTAAGTCTCTTTTTTTAAGAATTAAATTCTTTTATAGAGTTAAACCCTCATTTCATTTAGAGGAATTAAATTCTTATGTATATGGAAGAATTAAACTCTTATGTAGGGTTAAACCCTAGTTTCATTTGGAGAAATTAAATTCCTATGAATTTGGAAGAATTAAATTCTTTAAACTTAATTCTCCCTCTATGTTTTGGATCTGCATGGCAGAATCTCCCCGGTGAGAATTAAATTCTCAACTTGTGGGGAGATCTGCTTCTGCAGATGTTCAATCAGAGGAAGAACTAAGTTCTTGTTTTAAGGGTTAAACCCTGTTTCTGTTGGAGGAATTAAATTCCTAAGTATTTGGGGGAATTAAATTCATTAGCATTTGGAAGAATTAAATTCTTTTAAACTCAATTCTCGCTCTAGGTTTTGAATCTGCATAGCAGAATCTCCCCGATGAGAATTAAATTCTCAACTTATGGGGAGATCTGCTTCTGCAGACCTTCAACCAAAGGAAAAACCATGTTCTTATTCAGAAGAGTTAAACTCTTAAATTGAGAATTAAATTCTCTTTTTTATAGAGCTTAGATCTCTTTCCCTTTTCTCACCTAGGATTTCTTTCTCTTCTGAAGAAATCTTCTTTTCTCTCTGTTGTTGTATCTCTCCAAAAAAAAAAAAGTTTTTCTTCTTTTCTTCTTGGATCCTATTTATAGGAGAAATAAAAGAATCAATTTGTTTAGTCAATCTTTCATTGAAATATTTTGGTTGTTTTTGTAACCAACATGATCTTTTAGATCATCCAGTGAATTTTATTCACCATTGGATTTTCAATCCAAAAGATATTCTGTCTGTTGTTCTTGGTGAATTTCAGGAAAATCTTTCCATGTATAGAATCTTTCTATAAATTGGTGATTTTTAATCACCATTGGATTTTTAATTCAATGATGCTCCACTTTATAGAGCACCATCCTTTTTTTTGGAAAGATCTAAAATATTTTTCCAGTTAGGGTCTTTGATTTCCCTTAATTAGAATTTAATTCTATTAGTTCAGAAGGTTTAAGACCATATCACGTGTTGGCACGTGATCCCACTGTTTGATCATTTTAAATAGAATTTAATTCTATTAATTAAAGAGCTTAGAAACCCGTCACGTGTTGACAAATGACCCCCGTGATTAAACATTTTATCCAGAATTTAATTCTACCGTTTTATAGAACTAAGGAATCATCACATGTCAGCACGTGACCTTTGGTCATGTGTAGACACGTGATGCTCCATTTGGATCTTTTCCTTGCTGTTTTATTGTGCATTTTAATTCCTTCAGTGGATTTTTAAAGGCCCATCACGTGTGGACACGTGACTCCTGTTGATTAGAATTCAATTCTCTTATAACAGAGTCCCCAGGAAACCATCACGTGTCAGCACGTGACCCTTGGTCACGTGTGAGCACATTATGCGCCATTGGGGTTTTTCCTGATATTTTATGAGGGAACACCCACTTTTCGGCACCTGCCTATAGTTTAGAAGAAGACTGTCCAATAAGCGTAATAGGTGTACTCTCCTAATACTAGGAGCTCTCACAGTCTAAAAGGAGCTAAACAGAAAAGACAACAGATCAGTCCTATTCAATTTTTCCAGGACCGGAATCCATTCTCGAACTGGAACAAGTTTCTTCGAGTTTGTATGCAACTATACGATGGAATATCCAATTAATATGGATCTTTGTAGTGATTTGCAGTGTTCTGGAAAAATGCAACGGAAAAATAGGAGCGGTAGGATATATGCGACTTAATGACAATCCAAAAGCCAAATTGTTTTAAGAAGGTTCGGTTAATTTGGTTCATGAGTTTTTAAGATCAAGCCATGGACACTGCCAGAGAGAGAGAGAGAGAGAGAGAGAAAAGAAACACTCAGCATGCACTCTAACCTAAATTAGATTGGTTAATCACTTTATCTAATTAGGATGGCTCCCACTGTTTTCTCGAATTCTCTTTCAAACCCTAAAAGGAGAATTAGTCGGGATCATCTGAAAATCACCCGAGAAGTAACACCTACTCATTAGTGCAAATCGGGATCCAACTATTATCGCATGATAACTTGATGGACGCCACTCAAGTCACCACATTCCAGAAGGTATGCGCATGGCTGGCAAGTTTCCTGTATATTTGAAACTCCCGATATGGTTTTTGCCCCTAACGGTTTTGACCATGACTAGGTCAACATATCATAAACCGATAGTCAAGTTCAACCTGCCATTATCCAAGATTAATTTAGACCCACCCGCATATACCCTTGACTAGGTCAAAATGGTTATGCGGCTGTCCTAAATATTCGCAACACCTGCAACAAACAAGCACCACTCAGCTACCGAACACTACGTCTTGACTATGCCAAAACACGCAGCACGAATACTAAGTAACATTTATAAAAAATGACGAAGGGCTACGGCTGGGTTTTTGGCGACAAACCCTTTAACATAATGAACTTGATATCTTTGAAGGAACCCGAGTAGTTTTGCAACTATATAGTGGCATAAACTTTTGCTAAAGAGGTCACTCCCTATGAAGGGATCGCGGCTCTTTCCTCATCGAATGAGGAGCAGGATATTCCTAACTGAATACCACGATGCAAAGCAAAAGAATTGACTATAGTGAAGTTATTACACTGATGTAAACTTTTGCCCAAGAGGTCACTCCCTATGAAGGGATCTCGGCTCTTGCCTCGTCGAATGAGGTGCTGGATATTCAGAACCGAATACCGCTGTGCAAAGCAAAAGAAAACGTCTGTAATGACAGTTTTGAAAAATTGGTTCTAACAACATCATTTAGGTTTGTTTGTCCTTGCATTAATCAGAATTAATACAGTCCCATCAATTAATCCATATCACGCCAGAAAAAGGAACGAAAATACAATGTACGTATATACCATCCGCATTCGCCATGGGACCCCGTCATGCACCGTTAGGTTACGTAACTAACGGCAGAGCGGGGCTGGACTAGCACGAATGCAAAACATATACAACATCTACTAGTATATATATATAACATTCGTCCCAAGCATGATATAAGTGTTGGGTTATGCAAGTGCCCTGTCCATCAATCCATGGCCAAATGCGGAACAAAAATTTTCAAATACCGGAGCTAACACAATCCTATATCCCGGATTGAACCATAAGCCCTAGATAATAAAACATGCAAAATAAATAGAATGGTTATACCGAATTGATCCGTGTCCTTCGGTCTTCATCCACCTTCCCAAGCTCCTAGATGCCTCCTTGATCAAGCTTAATCTCTGGTCTCCCTTCATTGAAGATGATCCACCCGAGAGTCTATGAATCGAGCTCCAACCTCATATCCGAGGTAACTAGGGTACCTAGATTGCTACACTAGATACCATAGAAGAAGTAGAGAGTGATGATGGATTTATTTGTCTCAAAACACCCAAGGTTTCTCAACACATGAGAGGGTTCGGATGGAGGAAGAAGAAGATGCCATGAGTATGAGAGTGTTGAAGGAGAGAGAAAAATAATCACTTGAATGATTTTTGTGTATTGTGAGAATTAATAAATGGAGCCATCCAAAAATATCTAGAGTCAACTAAAATATCTCAAGTCAACAAAATTCTCACAACAAACAAAAAACCTAAGCATGCTTAAAATAATAACCATGGGTCACTAATAAGCCATGCCACCAAAAATACAATAAACACCTCATCCTACAGCTTGATAACCTTTTAATCCAAAAAGGTCTAAACCATATTGAGGTGTAATCTTCTAAAAGTAATCTTGTAAGAATTTACAAGAACACCCTCATCCGTATATACATACCCGCATCCGTATTCTGAAGAATACGAATACAATGAGACGAAAATAATCCAACAATATAATACTAGGATCCGGCTTAAACCAAAACCCACTAGTATTATCCATCCGAACATCATCCATGCACAAGTACACGTATGTGATCGAACCCTGCCGTAAAACCATATGGCCTCTACATCAATTTGCCCGAAGCAGGGAAACCCTCTATGTGGGACTCTAAATACTCGTCAATACGCTGGCAATAAGTTTAACCACAAGCACGTCAACGACACTAGCTGTACGTAACGGCTACTCAGGTATTGAGCGAAAGGGAGGTCGACGAGCAAACTCATCCTGAAAACCCTATTGAGCTTGACAGTGACAATATCCGTACAGTCAGGTTCGTTCGTCTATGAGTATCGCATATCGTGTCTAGGGGATGGAAAAAGTCAGACCCCTAATAACGCGAAATTTAGTGTCGGTATGAAGCCCATAACCCATTGAGAAACTACTGATCCGGATCAGTAATTCTCGACTGTCTTGGCTAAGGATTTCTGGTGATGGCCACCCGTGCACTGCGCGACATTAACCCCCAATACCGGGAGAGACGAATCCCCTGACGATCTGCTCACTGCCTCCATGTGGCTCAGAACTGTACCCAACTAAAACCTGTTTGCACGACTCCTTTGAGCCGTGGTAGGGTAGTAATCAAAGTACAGTGGGAACTCACACGAGACAAATGATGATCTCAGGTCGGTAGACTTGTTGGGTTACGGTAGCTTCCCGGTCATCAATCCGTGGTCAAATGCGAAACAAAAACTTTTAAAACCCGGCGCTAATGGAACCCTAATCTATGGATCGTACCATTAACACTATACTAGCTCTATAAAAGGAGTTTAGAGAGATTATACCGATCGATCCGTGTTATTTGGTCTTCAACCTTTGTCCTAAGCTCCTCGCGGCTTCCCCGATCAAGTTTGATCTCTGGTCTCCCCACATCGAAGAAGACCCATGTCGAGGGTTAGTAATACGGGCTCCCACCTCTAAACCGAAGCAACTCGGGTATCTATTTTGCTAGCCTAGATAACCAAGATGAAGTAGAGAGAGTTTGTGATTACTTTGTCTCAATACACCCAAGGATTCTCAACTCATGAGAGGGTTTGGGTGGAGGATGAAGAAGAAGCCATGAGGTGAAGAAGTGTGAGCTCAAGAAAACAAGTAAAGAAAAGTGTCTGCTCTTTTTTCTTATGAGTGTTGTGTGATCTTTTGTGAGTTTTAGTAACTAAAGAAAAAGCCCCACCAAAAAAGATCTGCCCCCTTCACAAAATATCTCATAAATTTCTCGCTAGAAATATCTTAGCCAAAACAAAAACCCATCATGCCACCATGACTCATTACCTTGAGTCACAAGTGCATCCATGAACCATGAGTCACACTTTCCACAAAATTAAACATTAAAACTAAATGTTTAAAGAAAAAATGAAATGGAAACTTCAAAAGTAAACTTGTAATGAATTACAAGAATACCCCTCATCCGTATATACATACCTGCATCCGTATTCCGACTGAATACGAATACAGCGAGGTAAAAATAATCTAACAATATAATACTAGGATCCGACTTAAACCAAAGCCCACTAGTATTATCCGTCCGATCATGATCCGTGCATAAGTGCACGTAAATGTTCGAACCTTGCCATAAAACCACGTTTCGCCCGAATCAGGGAAACCATCTGTTTGGGACTCTAAAGATTCGTCAATACGCTGGCAGTGGGTTTAACCATAAGTACGTAAGTGGCACTAGCTGCACGTAACGGCTGCCCAAGTATTGAGCAAAAGGGAGGTCGACGAGCAAACTCATCCTGAAACCCTACTGAGCCTGACAGTGACAATATATGTACAGTCCGGTCCGTCCGTCTATGAGTATCGTATATCGAGTCTAGGGGGATGGATAAATT
Source organism: Agapanthus africanus (assembly GCA_030015575.1). Taxonomy (NCBI): domain Eukaryota; kingdom Viridiplantae; phylum Streptophyta; class Magnoliopsida; order Asparagales; family Amaryllidaceae; genus Agapanthus; species Agapanthus africanus. The sequence continues at coordinate 398,643,343 of CM057339.1, forward strand.
CAGACCCCTAATAACTTGACATTTAGTGTCCGTATGAAGCCCATCACCACCTGAGAAACTACTGATCTGAATCAGAAATTCTCAACTACCTTGGCCAAGGATTTCTGGTGATGGCCACTCGTGCACTCCGCGACATCAACCCTCAATACCGGGAGAGACGAATCCCCTGAAGATCCGCTCACTGCCTCCATATGGCTCGAGACTGTACCCAACTAAAACCTGTTTACATGACTTCTTTGAGCCGTGGTATGGTATTAATCAAAGCACAGTGGGAAATCACACGAAACAAATGACGATCTCAGGTCGATAGACTAATCTGTACACTTGTCACCAGGGAACTTCTATCTGACAATTGGTATAATAACAACTAGCATATTCCCGGCAAGTCCGTCCGGTGTACTCATAACCCAATGAGCACCTGTATACATCTTAGGTGAACCAACTAACACCAATGGCTTGTGAGACCGGCCACCGTCCCTCGTTAGGGTCTCAATCAGTATACACTAGTCTACTCTTGGAGTATCGATGCCCAGTCTCGAAACTCCCATGACTAGGGACATTTTAAGGATGTGCTAATAAACCACCCAACTCCCACGTATATGATCGCCATCGTATTGCTGGTAGTCAAGCATGAATCCTATGGGCTCTATCAGGATGTAATAGTGATATGTAATGTTACCTAAAGCATGTACATGTTGATAGAGACAAACCAGATAGCATACTATCATCTCGAGTAGGGCTGTTCTACCGGTAAAGGTCCTCCCTCAAACATTGCAATCATGTGCCTGCGATCCAATAATTGACTTGATGGCATTATAGCCAACAATCTCTCACTTGCACTTATGGATAATTATTGCGGTGTCGCATACTCACAGCCCGTGTGATACCGAACACCCAACTTCTCTACTAATCAGTTTCACAATGCTCGTTTGTAAAACTATAGCATTCGAATAATATCCTCAGTGAGTGGATCAGCTCCAATATTTCTTTCTATGTCTCTCTTTATCTCAAGTTCACGGAGAAAGCCATCTCCCGAAATGAGCAATACCTATTTTAGAATATGTCTGGATGTCTGATGGGACCCAGTTCATAAATGAACTCCAAATCCAGCAAACTTCTTAGACTGTATAGTCAACTGAATTTAATCAGCATCCTGCACCATGCCTCCCTCAGTATCCTCTTGGACCAGCTGTCCAAATTACTGCCCCTCGTCAAGAGAGAAAACTATAACTCTGATAGTCACTCTATCATCCAGGTCACCTTGGAAGCCTGGAATGATAACCGTCTCCCGAAGGAGGCTTTCATTACCAAATCCCTAGAACATCCACTTATGTTCATAAACTACTTCCGAACTTTTCTCCAGGATTGGATTAATATATAAACTTATTGCCGCTAGTGCAAAAACAACATCTGGTGTGGTACTTAACATCTCATGATTGACTCAATTGCCTAAGAAAATGATATGCCAATCATGCACATCCCTCTCCCCTTTAGTCTGTAAGACACCTTTAGAGAAGGTGACTCCTTCACCTGCAGGTACACCACGATGCCAGGAGTCGTCCATTCTAAAACACCTTTAGAATAGTGTCAAAGTACCCAGATTGGGAAACTACCCAAATTTAGATCTAAAACCATAGATCTAGTAACCAGAATGCCTGATATAATATTCATATCCTATGTGGAGAAACCACTGTATGACAACCACAGTATAATCGATCGTAGTATAGGAATTTCTCTTCCTACAAAGTGTATGTCATCCAAATACTAGGACATCACACCTTACAACCTTCTTAACAGATCTATCTCCTATTCCGATGAAGTCAAAGCCAATGACTGTCATATCAAGAATAGATGATCTATCTCCGCTATACTTGCTTTAGTCTAAAAATAGACACAAGCTACTTGTCCACTATGTTTCCGCTGCTCCCACTGATTATAACAACCCTCTGGCAGAGTCATATACACGTGCACTTCTAAACCTGGTTTAGAACGACGCTATATTCATCCTCCTGCCGGGTCTTAGAACAGCAGTAATGGCATGTATGGATAAACAAGAACCTCCCTGTCACCGTTTATGAGGATACCGAAGTACCTCTCGGGTGCCTGAGGTTACCCACCATATCTGCTGGGTGGCTAATGGAATGTCAAACCCGATTGAATTTTTAGGTTCTATTAAATTTTCAGTAATCGTTTGTGGTTCTGGAATCACTTCCAGTTCTTCCATACTCCCACTACAGTTTTCTGAAACTGTCCATTTTACTAAAATTGTGGCGAGTCAAGAACAATATCACTATTGATCTTCTAGATGGTAGAAAGTTAACCCTCGTCATAGCCCGGGATAACCCACAAACTGCCATTTCAGAAACGTGCCTTGAGTTATTTAAAGTCTGGTTTTAAGCATAAGCCGGACAACACCATATATCTTAACATCGTTAAGATATGAACCATTCTATATACAATATAGAAACAGAGGCACTGATTTAATTGAAACCAGATTCAAATCATGCAGCTGTCTACAGTGCATGTCAACTAAATGGAGAGAGGCCGATCGGCATTACTCGACTTAGGAGTGCATCCAGATATGAGTAACCTGAAAGAGAAGCAAGTTCTTAAAACCATTGCTATCAACTGAATACCAAACACAAGTATCTACATCTTCGATCATCTTGAAGAATCCTGATACTTGCAACACATGGTTCTTTACTTTATTCTTGTACCTGTAACTTCTCAAAACTTGGACCTTCTATATCTATGAAATACTTGTCTAAAACTGGAGAAGTCATAAGTAAAAAGAATATAGTATGAGTACCAACCCCTCTGTCGTAATGGACACTGAACAACATACAATGATTTGTATAAGTGCCCTAAGTTGAATAACTTAAACCATGTGCGTCGTAGGTTGAAAATTGTACTATGGTTAAGAAGAATTACAGCGCTGTTTAATACTCCTTACCTAACCATCAACTGATATAGGTAAATGTCATGGACATAATATCAAAAAGTTATATCTCACTTTATAAAATAAACGTATAGATATTTCAGTTTGAAATTGGTGCATAACAACGGATATTCAAAACCAAATATTTGTCGTCTGGCAAAACCCTAGGTGATTTCCTCAAATATCATCAATTACAACGAATTCTGACATAATGAGGTTATAATCACCTAATTCCCAATAACTTACTCACACTCATCATCTGTAAAACCATACAGATGTGAGAATCAAACCTGGTAAATACATACCCTGGAGCAAGAATATAATTGGGAAATCAGTTTTCAATTAATAACGCATAGTGAAACTGAAACACGAAAATGTTTCGAAGGGGTATCCGGGTATTCCTAGTAATGCCTCTTCTATTATCCAGATTCATGACTGTAACCGTATATTTCCTTGCCATCTTTCCAAATCCCTTTATTTGTCTTTACTCATTACCTTCTGTACACCACCCTTAGGCTAAATGGTTTTCTTCCTTCCTATCGTTTGTCACCAGCCTATGGTTTGGAAGAAGAGTATCCAATAAGCGTAATAGGTGTACTCTCCTAATCCTACGAGCCCACGCAACCTAAGAGAAGATAAAGATAAAAGAGAACTGAATAATCCTTATTCTATTTCTCCTGAACTAGAATCCATCCTCGAACTGGAACAAGTTTATTCGAGTTCGTAAGTAATTATACAATGGATTATCCAATAAATGTGAATCTTCGTAGTGATACGGGGTGTTCTGGAGAAATTCAAAGGTGAAGTAGGAGTGGCGATGATATACGTGGTTTTGTCGTGAATGATAGCAGTCGCAATTTACTTTGCCCTCTTTCTAATCTGTTTATTTGTCTTTACTTATTACCTTCTATACACCACACTTAGGATAATTGTTTTTCTTCCTTCCCCACCTTTCGGCACCTGCCTATGGTTTGAAGAAGACTATCCAATAAGCGTAATAGGTGTACCCGCTCCTAATCTTAGGAGCCTTCACACCCTGAGAGAAGGATAAAGGAAAAGACAACTGAATAGTCATATTCATTTTCTCCAGAATCGGAAACCATTTTTGAATATGAAACAAGTTTCTTCGAGTTCGTATGTAACTATACGATGGTCATATCCAATAAATGTGGATCTTCGTAGTGATACGGAATGTTCTGGAGAAAACCAAAGGGTAAAAGTAGGAGTGGCAATGAAGTATGCAACTCTGACAATTCAAAAGTCAATGTGTTTTAAGAAGCTTCGGTTAACTTGGTTACTGAGTTTTAGTCTAGGGTCGGGCCATGGTCGCTGCCAAAGAGAGAGAGAGAAAAGAAACACTCAGCGTGCATTCTAACCTAGATCAGAATGGTTAATCACTTTATCTAATCAGGATGTCTCCCACATTATCCTCAAATTCTCCTCCAAAGCCGAAAGAAGAATTAATCGGGATCATCTAAAATCACCCGAGGAGTAAACCAACTCATCAGTGGGAATCAGGATCCAACTATCATCGCAGGATAACTTGATGGAATCCACTCAAGTTATCACATTCCAGAAGGTATGCGCATTCCTGGCAAGTTTCATGTATGTTTGAAACTCCCGATTTGATTTTTACCCCATGCTCTTATAACCTTGACTAAGGCCAACAAATCATAAGTCACATGTCAAGTTCTACCCGTCATTGTCCAGGTCAATTTGAACCCACCAGTACTCGCCCTTGACTAGGGCCAACAAGGCTGTACGACTGTCCCAAACCAACGCATCTATCTATGCAACAAAAAAGTAACAAATAGTTACCATACACTATGCCTTGACGAAGGCCAACAAACATAGCATGAATACTAAATGCTTCCCGTCTGAAATGACGGAGGGATATGAATGGTTTTTGGCAAAAAATTTTTAACATAATGAACTTGATATCGTTGAAGGAACCGGATAGCTTTTTACAAATATATAGTGGCGAAAACCTTTGCTAAAGAGGTCATTCCCGGTGAAGGGATCTCGGCTCTTTCCTCGTCGAATAAGGTGCAGGTATTCCTACTGAATACCATGATGCAAAGCAAAAAGTAATCGACTATAGTGAAGTTATTACCCTGACGCAAACTTCTGCCCATGAGGTCACTCCCGGTGAGAGGATCTCGGCTCTTGCCTCGTCGAATGAGGTGCTGGATATTCATAACCGAATACCGCTATGCAAAACAAATGAAAACGTCCTTGTAATAACAGCTTTTTAAAATTGTTCCAACAATATCGAATATGTCTGTTTTTCTTGCATTGATCTGAATCAACACAGTCCCCTAAATTAATCACACCAGAAAAGAATGGAAATATGATGTACGTATATGCCATCCACACTCGCCACTGGTCCCCGTCATCACCCGTTAAATTACTTAGCTAACGACAGAGCAGGGGCTGGACTAGCGCGGGTGTAAAACATATACAACATCTAATAGTATATATATAACAATATATAATAATCGCTCTAGGCATGATAAATGCAACATCACAAACAAGCGATAAGCATCACAGAACAATACAGATAATCTGGGATCCCCGAGTTTCCTTTGAACCGCAAGTGAAACCCGACGTTCCCCTGGTCGTGGGAATAGCCTGTGCAATGAAAACCTAGACCCCTACGAGCGCGGCAAGTTACCCGCCAAAACTAGAAGTGAGGCAGCCCCCTTCATCAAAGTGAATGGGTCACCCAGCACTTCACGGAATCCGGTAACTTGAGTACCACTCCTTAGGTCAACCTGTACCCCTTACGAGTGCGACGAATAGCCCGCCAGTTCTAAAGTGAGGCCCCCTCCGTCTCAACGTCATGATATGCGGACCCGTTGCCCTCCAGAACCCGGCTATCCGTGCAGTCCATCGCGGGGTAAAGCTATTACAGAAAAGAAAATATGTACAATGGTGACATCGACCTCAACCCGGTCGTGCCCCAAACAAATAATATACAAGCAGGCAGTGACGACAGTCTACACGTCGGACGCTCACCCCGCGATATCAAATGTACAAATAAAACTAAACTGTACTATCATTTCAACCAAGCTATCCACCACGACGATTCCGCAACAACACAGCACAACACAGAACATCAACGTGAATATCACGTTCGCAAACCCGTCTAAAAGAACTATAGCAAATAGACAAGTTGTACCGCTCTAATGACATTCACAGTCGCATATAGTAATGCATGTATTGTAAAAATTTAAACAGTGTTAGAAATAACGACTTCGAAATAACCCCAAACTACTAGATAAAACCATATCGAAACTGGGCTAAACTAGCAATACCACTAAACCAATATTCCAGAGACTAGCACACACTACAAATTTCAAGTCTCAGTTCCCATGAAAACCAGCCAGGCCGGAATATTTCATTATGTGGTCGGTTCTGTAGTGGAGTTAGGGGCTCGTATTTGGTGTGTGTTCTAGTTGTCGCCTAGGTAGTCTTCTGCAGTTGCTTAAATATTTTTTGAAGACTATTTAAAATTCGACAGAGAATGGTACAACGGGTATTGTTTCGGAGTTGTTTTGGTTTTGATACTTTAATATTGTCTAAATCAACTAGTATGTGGTTAATAGGTTGGTTCTGATACCATGTTGGGTTATAGCAGCGCCCCGGCAATCAATCCGTGGCCAAATGCGGAACAAAAACTTTTAAAATCCGGCGCTAACGGAACCCTAATCTACGGATCGTACCATTAACCCTATACTAGTTATATAAAAGGAGTTCAGAGAGGTTATACCGATCAATCCGTGTCCTTCGGTCTTCAACCTCTGTCCCAAGCTCCTCGTGGCTACCCCGATCAAGTTTGATCTCCGGTCTCCCCACATCGAAGAAGATCCACGTTGAGGGTTAGTAATACGCGATCCCACCTCTAAACCGAAGCAACTCGGGTATCTAGTTTTCTAGCCTAGATAACCTAAATGAAGTAGAGAGTGTTTATGATTACTTTGTCTCAATACACCTAAGGATTATCAACTCATGTGAGGGTTTGGGTAGAGCTTGAAGAAGAAGCCATGAGGTGAAGAAGTGTGAACTCAAGAAAACAAGTAAAGGAAAGTGTCTGCTCTTTTTTCTCATGAGTGTTGTGTGATCTATTGTGAGTTTTAGTAACTAAAGAAAAATCCCCACCAAAAAAGATCTGCCCCCATCACAAAATATCTCACAAAATGCTCACTAGAAATATCTTTGCCAAAACAAAAGGCCATCATGCCACCATGACTCATTACCATGAGTCACAAGTGCATGCATGAACCATGAGTCACACTTTCCACACAATTAAACATTAAAACTAAATGTTTAAAGCAAAGAATGAAATGGCAACTTCAAAAGTAAACTTGTAACGAATTACAAGAATACCCCTCATCCGTATATACATACCAGGATCCGTATTCCGATTGAATACGAATACAACGAGACGAAAATAATCCAACAATATAATACTAGGATCCGGCTTAAACCAAAGCTCACCAGTATTATCCGCCCGATCATGATCCATGCACAAGTGCACGTATATGTTCGAACCCTGCCATAAAACCATACGGCCTCTACAACGTTTCGTCCGAATCAGGAAAACCCTCTGTGTGGGACTCTAAAGACTCATCAATATGCTGGCAGTAGGTTTAACTACAAGCACGTCAGTGGCACTAGCTGTACGTAACGGCTGCCCAGGTATTGAGCGAAAGGGAGGCCGACGAGCAAACTCATACTGAAACCCTACTAAGCCTGACAGTGAAAATATCCGTACAGTTCGGTCCGTCCGTCTGTGAGTATCGCATATCGAGTCTAAGGGGGTGGATAAAGTCAGACCTCTAATAACTTGATATTTAGTGTCGGTATGAAACTCATCACCACCTGAGAAACTACTAATCTGAATCAGTAATTCTCGACTACCTTGGCCAAGGATTTATGGTGATGGCCACCTGTGCACTCCGTAACATCAACCCCCAATACCAGGAGAGACGAATCCCCTGACGATCCGCTCACTGCATCCATGTGGTTCGGGACCGTACCCAACTAAAACCTGTTTGCACGACTCCTTTGAGCCGTAGTAGGGTAGTAATCAAAGCACAGTGGGAACTCACACGAGACAAATGACGATTTTAGGTCGATAGACTAACCTGTACACATGTCACCAGGGAACTGCTATCTGACAATAGATATATTACCAATTAGCATGTTCCCGGCGAATCCGTCCGGTGTACTCATAACCCAATGAGCACCTGTATACATCTTAGGTGAACCAACTAACACCAATGGCTTGTGAGACCGGCCACCGCCCCTTGTCGAGGTCTCGATCAGTATACACTAGTCTACTCTTAGAGTATCGATGCCCAGTCTCGAAACTCCCACGACTAGGGACACTTTAAGGATGTCCTTATAGACCACCCAACTCCCAAGTATATGATCGCCATCGTACTGCTGGTAGTCAAGAATGAATCCTATGGGCTCTATCAACATGTAATAGTGATATGTAATGTCACCTAAAGCATGTACACGATGATAAAGACAAACCAGATAGCATGCTATCATCTTGAATAAGAATGTTCTACCGGTATAGGTCCTCCCTCAATTATTGCAATCACGTGCCTGCGATCCAATAATTGACTTGAGGGCTTTATAGCCAACAAGACTAACCAGTACACATGTCACCAGAGAACTGCTATCTGACAATAGGTATAACACCAACTAGCATGTTCCCGGTGAGTCCGTCAAGTATACTCATAACCCAATGAGCACATATATACATCTTAGGTGAACAAACTGGCACCAATAGCTTGTGAGACCGGCCACCTCCCCTCATCGAGGTCTTGATCAGTATACATTAGTCTACTCTGGAGTAGCGATGCCCAGTCTCGAAACTCCCACAACTAGGGACATTTAAGAATGTGCTTATAAACCACCCAGCTCCCACGTATATGATCGCCATCATAATTCTGGTAGTCAAGAAAGAATCCTATGGGCTCTATCAATATGTAATAGTGATCTGTAATGCCACCTAATGTTGTACAAGATGATAAAGATAAACCAGATAGCATAATATCATCTTGAGTAAGAATGTTCTACCGGTATAGATCATCCCTCAATCATCATAATCACCTGCCTATGACTATGATAATTGCCTTGAGGGCGCTTGATTGATCTTTGTTTAGAGAAGTGTTTGTAGAATAACCGCAATCAATAATGATGTCGCGTGTAGCTAGACCGAGATGAATACGGGCCGTCCTCAGAGATATGTGGAGTCTTTTAATCTTTTTTTAGACGTGTTGATTAGGAAGAGGAAGAAGAATAGATAATAGTGAAGAATAGATCTACGTTAAACACGGATGTAGAATATAAATCTAGTTTAAAGACGGATGTATATTTTATATCAGAAGAGGGCTTGTAGGGTTCGTTAAGATTTAGTAGTCATGGATGATTAATTAAAGATTACTCATTTTATCCTTTAATAGAATTAAAACTAGATCGACAGAGATGCATGTAGATTAGGGTTTTTGGAGGGAATAGGGTTCCTACTCTTAACCCTTATGTTTACATGGATCTCCGTTCATGTCTAGCCTTTACCAAGACAATTGTTAATCTAATCTCAAATCTTGGCCGTGACTATCAATGAATTGATAGCGCGCCCGATTAGAATGTTAACTATTCTTTTGATAAACTTTATAAACTTTATAGGACGTAAAAGGAGTTAAAGGATTTTTTCATCCATTGATCTACCATAATCCTACGAACCCTATCAAGCGGAGAATTATTCGCGCATGATGGAGAAAAAAGAACGGATATAAATCATGATGTAAATAATGAAAATAAAATACAATAAGAATAAAAAAACTACCTTTATTAATCAACTTGATCAATTACACTTTGTTCCTTTAGAAAGTGATTACAAAACCCTAGTTTGCTTCTCGATCTCTTCTAAAGAGGTAGATGAACAGCTGATGATCAACCTGGATTGTTGAGTCGTCTTGGACTTTGTGATCTCGTCAGTTTGATGATTTCTAGGTTTATCCCTCGGTCCTTTATATAGGCCCAAAGCAAGAAACTAAAGATCCCCAGAATTAGGGTTAGTTTTAGCAAATCCAATCTGAAAATCCCAACTCCTGACTCGGTGAATCGGCCGCGGATCCACCTCATATTGCATGGTTTGGCCGCAGATCCACGGCCGTTTAGTGGGATCTTGGCTGCAAATTTCTGGGGTTTTATTCTTGTGACACATAGAGATTTAGCTGATATCTGGAACTTAAAAATATTTCCTGAGTCTCTGCTAATATTGATTCTTCGATTTCATCTACCTTCATCGGCGGATTTCTGATTCCCGATATCTCAACATCTCGATCTCCTGACCTGAACTAAACCTTGCACAATATCTCAATGAATAATGTTAGTAATATTTAGTATTTTTTTGAGATATTATCCTAACCATTTGATACGATATTATATTTTAAGAATATTGGTTAAGGATATTTGCTATGATATGTATATTTAAATTATCAAAAAATTATATAAATATTATATGCATACATTTTCCTTCATAATGTTAATTATGATATATAAACATATGAAAATAGATATTTTGGAGATAAACCCTCATATGTTTAATATTTATAATTAACACCTTTAGAAATTTAAGAAAAGTAAGGAAAATGTCATATCAAAAGTGCGATATTTTCGACTGAACAAATACCCCCAAACTTAAATTTGATCATCCCGAGCAAACTTATTTATTCAAGAGATGGAGAAAGAAAAAGAAAAACCTAAGTAGTACACTTTCGTAGGCAACACGATTGCACTGAGCATGTGCAACAAGCCTATAATAAAAGAAAGATAGTGAAACTTACGTACAAAGATAAGAACTATAAAAGAAAGAACTTGAAAATAAGAGTTTCCAACTATACCAGCTTTTCAGTTGCTATCAGCCCTATCTTAATGGTCGTGAAAAAATGTTAGAAATCACATCATCCCTCAATAAAATATCGCCTTTAGTTTTCCTCTCTATCTATCTTCCAAACATCGATCATATACCCCTACGTGTGTGTAAAAGACATCCCTACACTTAGAGAATTCAATTCAAACTATCATACTCTTTTCCATTTTCCTTAGTCCTTTTTAGTTGGTGAATATTTTAGATGGAATTGCTCACACATTCTTCATGCAACCGTCAATATTTCTTGAGGTACTAACCGACCGATTACAAAATGTGCTCGCATTATTAAGGCTTAATTCCTCGTCTTGCAACACCTAAGGCTTAGCAGTGGGTCCCAAACCAGTTGGTCTAAGGCACTAGGTGATAAAGCACCTTCGCTGTATTTTTTTTTATGCTGCCTTGGTAATTACAAAACCAGTGTTCATTTTTTTTTTCTTCATCATTTTTTTTATTTTACCAAGGCTTTTAGACAAGAGAATTTTAAGGTATCCTCTACTATCCCAAGTTTCAAGACGTGTGTAAGTGCGTATAGTAGAGTATCAACGTTCAAATGTTTGGTCTCAAGAATAGGGACTATTTTTCAGACTTATTTTTATCCTCAGAATAACAATTTCCTTCATCTTACTAACCCTTGGGACAACGGCTCATAACAACTTATTACTAGTTTCGTTTAAGAAAACATCTAACTTTCTTGCTTTTCTTAAGCTTTTCTTATCTTTCATATGTAATTTTTAACTTTCTACTCTTTTATTATCCAAAAAAATTGTATAGTGCCGAGTGCCAAAAGATAATTTAGTGAATACAAACCTCCCCCAAACCTGTTTTCAGCAGTATCCTCACTGATGTCATCTTTGAATGCATAGACCTGTAGACTTGGGGAGAGAAATTAAGTGGGGTAAAATAATAGTCTAATGAAAACTACCCCCAAATTTGTACTTTGACACGCACAGATATTCAGTTAATTCCATTTTCACTCACCTCCATTCTTAAAATGAGAAAATGTTACCGAAACATGGAGGTGAGACGGAGGAAATTTAGTTATGATAAAGCTGCTCCTGTAAAACAGGAGCTCTTTCGCCGGGTCAGCAGAAAAATACGATTTTAATCTTTGCCCATTTACTTCAAAAATTGAACCGTTTTTAATATTTTCAACTTCTACTGCCCCGTGCGGGTATACATACCACACCACAAAAGGTCCTTTCCAACGAGATTTTAGCTTACTCGGATGAAGATGGAGACGGGAATCGTAAAGAAGGACTTGTTGTCCCGGTGTGAAGGTTTTTCTATAAAGGTTTTTATCTTAGAACACTTTAGTCTGATTCTTTACTATAACCACATTATCATAAGCTTCATCGCGGAGTTCGCTTAGCTCATTTAATTGCAGCTTCCGATAGCTGCAGGCTTGATCAAAATCGAAGTTAAGCTCTTTAATATCCCACATTACTTTATGTTCGATCTCGACAGGAAGGTGGAAAGCCTTTCCAAACACTAGGCGGTATGGAGACATACCAAGATCGGTCTTATATGCGGTACGAAATGCCCAAAGATTATCCGTCAATTTGGTTGACCAATCGTTACGGTTTTTAGAAACGGTCTTCTCCAAAATTTGTATGATCTGCTCATTGGAAATCTCAGCTTGCCCGCTCGTTTAGGGATGATAGGGCGTAGAAAGTTTGTGTTTGATTGAATATTTCTGCAACAAAGTCTCGAAAGACCGATTACATAATGCGTCCCGTTGTCGCTAATTATAGTGCGGGGGTGCCCGAATCGCAAAAAGATATTTTCTTTAAGGAAATTAATAACAACCTTGTTGTCATTAGTACGACATGGTATTTCTTCCATCCATTTTGAGACATAATCAACCACTAACAAGATATATAAATTCCCAAAAGAGTTGGGAAAAGGGCCCATAAAATCAATACCCCAAATATCGAATATCTCCACAACCAATATAGGTTGGAGCGGCATCTCATTTCTTCATGAAATCTGAACCATGTGTAGACACCGATGACAAGTTTTGCAATGATCATAAGCATCTTTAAATAATGTTGGCCAATAAAAACCACATTGCAAAACTTTCTCCGCCGTTTTACGTGGACTAAAATGACCGCCACATGCCTGATCATGACAAAAAGACAATACACTATTTGTAAGTCTACGGTAGCGCTCCGGCCGTCATTCTGACGCCAAACGCGGAATAAAAACTTTTATAACTGGCGCAATCGCATACTATAACCCGGATCTTGCCATTAACGCTAAACTAACAAACTGTAAAGATGTAGAAAGGCTATACCGATCGATCCGAGTCCTTCGGTCTTTAGCCATCATCCCGCGTCGAGGTGGCACCACGTCAACGGATCCTTAAACGGGCTCCCGCCTCTATACCGAGGCAACTCGGACATCAATTCTGCTAAAAGAGATGACCAAGATGAAGTAAAGAATGAGTAGAATACTTTGTCTCAAACACCCTAGGGTTCACATCACATGAGAGGGTTAGGGTGGAGGTTGAAGAAGATGCTTAGAGATGGAAATTATGAACTCAAGAAAACTATCAAGAGAGGAAGAACTCAAGCATAATAACTTGTGATGATTTTTTTTGTGAGTAGATATTTATGATTTGTGTAAAGAAAATATCTCAAAAAATATCTCCCAAAAATATCTCCACAAACCCTAAAATATCTATACACAAAACAAAACACAATTAATTCTATCATGACTCACTTAGTGACTCATTAGCATGAGTCACTAATGAACATGCTAGAAGAAATGTGTCACCAAGAATGAGTCACACTTTCCAAAATCCATTTAATCATTTAAACTAAAATGATTAATCAAAAGAAATGCATCTTCTAAAATATTCTCGTAACGGATTACGAGAATACCTCTCAACTGTAAATACATACTTGTATCCGTATTCCGACCGAATACGAATACGATGAGACTATAATATTCCGATTCACTTATAATACATGGATCCGGCTTAAACCTAAGCCCACCAGTATTATCTGTCCGAAATATGACACGTGCATAAATGCACGTGCATGTTCGAAACCTGCCATAAAACCATACGGCCTCTACAACGTTTCGCCCGAACTTAGGAAACTATCTGTGGGGAATTCTAAAGACTCATCAGTACCCTGGCAGTGGTTTTAACCACAAGCACGTCAGCGGCACTAGCTATGCGTAACGGCTGCCCATGTACTGACCGAAAGGGATGCCGATGAGCGAACTCATCGTGGAACCCTACTGAGCCTATCAGTAACAATATCCGTACAGTCCGGTCCGTTCGTCTATGAGCATCGCATATCGGGCCTAGGGGGCTGGTAACGTCAGACCCCCAATAGCGGTATAAGTCGTGTCAGAGTGTAGCCAGAACACCCTAAGATACTACTGGAGTACCTACCAGTAAATCTCCTGCCTCGGCCGAGGGCTTTGTGTAATGGCTCTCCTAGACACGGCGCGATCTGACCCCCAATACCGGGAGAGACGAATCCCCTGCCGATCCGCTCACTTGCCTCCATGTGGCTCGGGACTGTACCCAAAAAAACTGTTTGCACGACTCCTTTGAGTTGTGGTAGGGTAAAAATCAAAGCACAATAGGAACTCACACGAGGCAAATGACGACCTCAGGTCGATGAACTAACCTGTACACATGTCACCACGGAACTGCTATCTGACGCTAGGTATAAATACTAACTAGCAGTTTCCCGACGAGTCCTGTCCGGTGTACTCATAACCCAATGTGCACCTGTATACATCTTAGGTGATCCAACTGACACCAGTGGCTTGTGAGACCGGCCACCGCCCCTCGTCGGGATCTCGACTGTATACACTAGTCTACTCCGGAGTATCGATGACCTATCTCGAAACTCCCACGACTAGGGACCACTATTAAGGATGTGCTTATAGACTACCCAACTCTAACGTATATGATCGCCATCATACTGTTGGTAGTCAAGCAGGATCCTAAGGACTTTATCAATGTATAATAGTGAACAACAATGTCACCAAAAGCTGTACATTATGATAAAGGCAAACCGGATAGTATACTATCATCTTGAGTAAGACTGTCCTACCGGTATAGGTCCTCCCTCAATCATTGCAATCACGTACCTGCGATCCAATAATTAATTTTGAGGGCACTACATCCAACAATCTCCCACTTGCACTTATGGCTAATTATTGCGATGTCGCATACTCACAGCCCGTGCGATACCGAACACCCAACTCCTCTACTAATCAGTTTCACAAAGCACGTTTGTAAAAACTCTTGTGTTCGAGAAATATCCTCAGTGAGTGGATCCGCCCTGATGTTCCTTTCTATGTCTCTCTTGATTTCAAGTTCACGGAGAAAACTATCTCCCGAATTGAGTAATACCTGTCTTAGAATATGTCTGGATATCTGATAGGACCTAGTTCATAAATGAACTCCAATTCCAAACATCTTAGACTGTATCGTCAACTGAACCTAATCAGTATCCTGCACCATGCCTCCTACAGTATCCTCATGGACTACCTGTCCATAATATTGCCCCCTTTGCCAGAGGGAAAACTATAACTCTGACAATCACTCTGTCATCCATGTCACCTTTGGAAGCCTGGAATGATAACTGTCTCTTAAGGAGGCTGCCTTCATCAAATCCGTAGAACATCCACTTATGTTCTAAAATTGCCGCCGAATGTTTCTCCAGAATTGGATTAATATAAACTTATCGCATCTAGTGCAAAAACAACATCTGGTGTGGTACTTGAAAACTCACGATTGACTCAATTGCCTAAGCTAGTGATATGCCAATCATGCACATCCCTCTCCCTTTTAGTCTGTAAGACACCTTTAGAGAGGGAGACTCCATCACCTGCAGGTACACCACCATGCCAGGAGTCGTTCATTCTAAAACACCTTTAGAATACTGTCTAAGTACCCAGATTGGGAAACTTCCAAAATCTAGATCTAAAACTATAGATCTAGTAACCAGAATGTCTGATATTATATCCATATCCTGTGTGGAGAAACAACTGTGTGACAACCATAGTACAACCGATCGTAGTATAGGAATTTTACTTCCTACTCTGTGTATGTCATCCAAATACCAGGACATCACACCCTACTACCTTCTTAACAGATCCATCTCCTAATCTGATGAAGTCAAACCCATGACTGTCACATCAAAATTAGATGATCTCTCTCCGCTATATCTGCTCGAGTCTATAATTAGACATAAGCTACTTGCCCACTACGCTTCTGCTGCTCCCACTGACCACAACAACCCTCTAGCAGAATAATATATATGTGCACTTCTAAAGCTAGTCTAGAACGACGCTATACTTAACCTCCTGTCCGGTCTCATAGTCTGGAACAGCAGCAATGGCAAGTCTGGGCAAACAAGAACCTCCCTGTCACCGTCCTTGAGGCTACCGGAGAACCTCTCGGGTGCCTGAGATTACCCACCATATCTGCGGAGTGGCAAATGGAATGTCAAACCTGATTGAATCTATAGGTCCTGTTAAATTTTCAGTAATCGTTTGCGGTTCTGGAATCAATTCCAGTTTTACCATACTCCCACTACTGTTTTATGAAAAAATCCATTTTACTAAAACTATGGAGATTCAAGAACAATATCACTATTGATATTCCAGATGGTAGAAAATCAACCCTCTACATAGCCTGGGTCAACCTACAAACGGCCATTACAGAAATGTGCCTTGAGTTATCCAGAGTCTGGTTTTAAGCATAAACCGGACAACTCCCCGTACCTTAACATCGTTAAGATATGAACCATTCTATATCTAATATAGAAACTTTGGCACTTAATTATTTGGAACCAGATTCAAATCATGCAGCTGTCTCAAGTGCATATCAACTTAATAGAGAAAGGTTAATCAGCATTACTCAACTTAGGAATACATCCAATTATGAGTAACCTGAAAGAGAAACAAGTTTTTCAAAACCATTACTATCAACTGAATACCAATCACAAGAATCTACATCTTCGATCTCTTTGAAGAATCCCGATACTTGCGACATCTGGTTCTCTACTTTATTCCTATACCCACAACTTCTCAAAACTTAGACCTTGTATTTCTACTAAACACTTATCTAAAAACTAGAGAAGTCACAAGTAAACAGAACATAGTACGAGAACCAACCCCTTTGTCCTGATGGACACTGGACAACATACAATACTTTGTATGAGTCCCCTAAGTCGAATAACTCAAAACTTGTGCATCGTAGGTTGAAAACTGTACTTATGGTTAAGAACTACTGTCACGCCCTACTTCCCAGTGTATGGCGAAGGGGACGCGACGAGATCCGCTACGTATATACTCAGAAGTATATACGCTAAGCGTATCTAAGCAATATAAAATAAATACATAAGAGGCAAGGAATAAAAAGAACAGAAACTTTTATTCATTAACATTCTTTGTACAATGCATGAAAGGAAATACAACTGAAATAAAAGATGCATAAACGGTGGCATAACAGGAAATGAAAAGTACAGAGAGAAAAAGTGTACAATGAAACTAAAGTGCAAGGTCTTCAGCAAACTGCTCTAAGTCTTCTTGCGATGGCTCGATCTCTGCCGGGTCCAAATCACCCGACGACATTCAAAGAAGAAAGAAACAGAATGTCGTCAGCGAACACGTCTCTCGGTAAGTCCCAAAGATAAGGGAGGAATAGACAGAGAGTAAGAGAGAGAGTAGCTTTTACAGTTGTATTATATTATTATATTGTTGTATTTAGTGTTAACGCTGTTTTTTGTAACTTGGTACAGAAGGATGCCAGTGTATACGATAGGAGTCTTACTTGCCCCGGAGACTAAGGTATCAGGAACTCAATGAACCGTTTATACCACGGTACAACAGCAATTGGATTCATGTTAGGTGTCTTAATCTTACCGTCTCGTGCCACTTTTAACATCCGTACCAATCTACCCCTTAAACCCCACGATGTCTTATTTGTATTGTTATCTTGTAAATTGTATTGATTGTAAGTTTGATTGACTGACTGACCGAAACCATGATATCAGGAAACGGTTGTAACCATAGAGTCATGTAAATGGAATACTGAGAATCATGTAATAGGAATATATCCATGGTTCGGTTCAGTCAACTTGTATAAATTGATAACTGTATTCATGAATTCATGTGTTCATATTGAATTGGAATATTGTAGATTATAAATTGACTTGAATCATATTCAAGTCAGATTAATCAGACTCAAACCCGAGTCAGACAATCAGAAATGTGAATCGAGGTCTTATAATTGCTAGGGTCCTTAGTGTAATTTATAAAACTTGAGGGGGGTTTATGTAAAAATACTTTTATATACTTTTCAAAATACACCTCAAGTATTTATTGTTTGTTTTTAGAGTTGTAATGAGGGTGGATTTTTTGTTGTGACATTTCTAGTGAAAATATCCTAGTTTTATAAATAAGGGTATTTATCTGTAATATTGATATATTTGAAGTTCATGGTATTTTAATGTAAAATTTATTCTTGTGATTTTTAAAAAAAGGTGGAAAATTTATATTATAATAAAATAGATATTTAAATGATAAATATACATATGTTTATTCAAGAATAATTTTAATAAATATTTTATATTCCCAAAATCTAATTTTCTTAATATGTCGTATTTTAAACCTTTCGAGACCGAATGCTCCTTGCGGAGGTCTGAATCTCGCACTACTACCCCGAGGGTGCACGATAAACCGCACGACCCCGAACGGGTTCCCCAAAGATGGGTTGTAGCAGCGCTTTACAAAGATTGTAAAATACTAATCCTTTAGAAAACGGTTTTATAAAGTAAAAAGTATTTATTTGCAAAGTGTAATTTTCCGTATTTTAGATTCTAGGGTTTCCTAAACCAACTAGCCTATTTCTAAAGGGTCTAAACGATAAGTCATTAGAAGCCTCAAATCGTCTTCACCGCCAATTGTGGCCAGGTAAGTACAAGTGAGGAAGGAGGGATCCGCTCACGAATCGTGAGACGGGCCTTTTAAAGTTACCTAAGCTCACTTGCCTAGCCTAGACACCACAAAGTCAGGTTTAGATAAACGATCGATATCCATAACTTATCGTGTTTTCCTAATAAGAGGTATTTATTTAAAAGTGTGTCAAAGCTAAAACTTCTAGAAATGATTTTATTAAGAATATGGTATTTAAATGAAAGTATTGTTTTATCGTATTCTAAGTTTTTGATGATGTCGTTTAAGGTTGTGTTTGCGTGTGTGTGGAGGTAGGTCATTACCTCATGCTCTACTTTAAATGTATAGTAAGATTAAGGGGTTAAATGTGAAATCGAAATATTGTGGTGTTAAAGTGAAAAATACGATAAATTGGAAAGGTTATCATTTCATGTGATGAAACTTATTCAAATTGATTTTTAAAAGTTTAATAGTCAAGATAAAGATGTTTAGGCATGAATGTATTGGTTAGAAGTGAAATTTGATAGAAAACCGAATCGGAAATCGGATTTGTTCCGATTCCGTCGGGTTTCGAAATTTCGTATTTTAGAGAAATAGAAAGAAGGATAGAAAGGGACTTACGGGTTTCGATCTATACTAAGGAGTGAGGGGGGACTAAAGGAGTTGCCGAGGCGCTGCTTCATCGCCGGTTGTTTCTAAAATTGTCGCCGGAATTCCCGTTGGAATTTCATCGAAGCTTCGCCGCGAACTTGTTTTCAAAGTACACACTTTTTGGAAAATTTTGAGAGAGTGAGCTTAGGGTTTGGGGATGAGAGGGTAGAGGGTAGGAGATGTATTTATAGGGTAGGCTGGGGTAGGGTAGGTGAAAGGTTTTGAAATAAATTTTTTTTAAAGATATAGAAAATTCATTAAAAATTAGTGTAATTAAGTGTTAATGGGCATTCTGGAACCGATCCATTAAATTAGAGTATGCAGAGGGTTAGAGAAGTTGAAAATGAAGATTTTTTGTGTTGACGACTCGGTCGTCCGGCCGAGTCCGGCCGGCGGCGTCGTGCCAAGTCGGCCGGTCCGCCGTCCGAGTCGGCCGAGTCGGAGGTCAGGGAGGTGGGGGTCGTCTGGTGTAGCCTCTGGTATATTTAGTTTTTCAGGTTTAGTTCAAAGTTTGGGAGTTATGGGTTGTGGACTGTTGGGCTTCCAAAGGATTTAAAACAAAAACAATATAAAAAATAATGTGGGGCAGGGGATTTGAACTCTGGTGGCTTGGTTCAGCAGTGCAAGGTATTACCAATGAGCTACAAGCTCCTTCTTGTAATTATTGTGGGAAAATAAATACTTAAAGTGGTAACAACAACATTAAATACCCCAAGTATATCTCAAATTTAAATCAATTTTATGTATACAAAAATTGGAGTTATTTAAAAACAAATAATTACTTATATATTGTGCTCAGGTTAAAATACTCCTTTATAGATTTTTAAAAAAATTAATTTAAAATTTTGTATAGAAAAAAGTGTATAAGAAAATTAGGGTTGTTACATTCTACCCCCCTTATAAATATTTCGTCCTCGAAATTTGTAAAAGGAAAGTGTAACGGTTCAAGGAAGTTTGGTGACTGTAGTGTATAAAAGTGATACGATGGTGAGAAAGGCTTACCGGTGTTACCTTGACCTACAGTCTCGGCTTCTACGGCTTCTAATGTGAATTTCTGTCGCCGTGGTACATCCCTTATAGCTGGAGGCACATTCTGTCCTTGAGGCATATTTCTCTGCCCTCAAGGCATGTCCCTCATTGCTTGTTGGAATTGGCGAGTAGGCTGTGCAGGTGGTGGAGCAGGTAGTGCAGGACGAGTTGCAGGAGCCTGGATAGCTGGCCGCTGCGGGTAGTTGGTGTGTGTGTGAGCTGAGTTGTATATATATGAACAGGTCTGAATTCTGTGATTGGACGCGCCACAAACTAGGCACAGGCCTTTTGCGCGCCTACAGTTCTTTATCAAATGTCCATCTCCCTTGCAATGGAAACAGAAATGTGGTCTTGGCTGGTGATTGGGTTCTTCAGTTCTCCTGGGTTCGAACGTTGGCCTGGAAGAGGCTCCTCATGCCATTTGAGTGGCAGGGCATTTCAAATCGGCAGATTGAGGTCTGCCCCTCGCCTTTATCACCGCCTCATAACTGTGGACAGCTTCCAAAGCATCTTCATGTGTCAGAAATTTCCCCGTGGCTAGAGCAGCCTGAATCTCTGTGTCTAAACCTTGTTGAAAGCGACAGGCTCTGATCTCGTCCGTCGGTATCAAGTGTGCCGCGAATCGGCTTAACATGGTGAATTCAGCGTCGTATTCATCTACTGATTTATCCCACATCAATCCTTATAGTAGATGAATGAACTGCTGCTCCATGGCAAACCTGGCAGTCACAGGGAAGTATTTCGCGTCGAACTTCTCGCGAAAAGTCTTCCATTCAATAGGCTGTACAAGACGGCTTTCTTCCGCCTTCCACCAGTTGCGAGCATTGTCCGTGAGCTGTAGTTTCGCCACACGGACCCAAGATATGTCTGGCACTTGTGCTGCTGCCAGATCATCTTCTATGCTTTGTGCCCAATCATCAGCTTCAAGAGGGCTTCCTTTTCCAGAGAACCGCTTCTGATGTAATGCCCTGAATTGCTTGACCCTAGGAGCATCAGTCTCAGGACGGTTCAAGAGTTGTTGATGTCCCTCGAGAAGGCTGCGGATCGCCTCAAGTAGCACTGTTTGCTCGGTGGGTAGCGCAGGAACAGCAGGTGTGAGTGGTAGTACTGGAGGTGTATTGTTGACGTTGGTGCTGGTGTTGTTCGGGAAATCCATAACCCTGAAGAAAAATTTGGGTTAGGACAGATTCAAGTACATGAAATGATAAGATTCAAGGAATATGAAATTGCAAGATTCAAGGAACATGAATTGTAAAGAATGTTTTAGTTGCTGGTTCTTGTGTTTTATATTGGTTATGGTTCCATACAGCTCTGACCTGCATGGGCCGCCAACAAAACCTGTCACGACAACTGAAAAGTAGTGAGGTAGATGGACAAGAGTATGATAGCTTGAATTGAATTCTCCGAGTGTAGAGATGATCTATTCACACACGTAGGGGTATATGATCGATGTTTGGATGAAAGGTAGGAATAAAGAATAAAGACGATGTTTTATTGAGGGATGATATGATTTCTAACATTTTTTCATGACTATTAAGATAGGGCTCATGACAACTGAAAAGCTAGTATAGTTGGAAACTCTAAATTTTCAAAGTATTTCTTTTATGGTTCTTATCTTTATATGTAAAACCATCTCTTTTATTATAGGATTTTGTGGGTGTAATCCGCTGAAAACCCTCAGGAGACAACACTCCTCCTACTAGGGACACCTAGAGGTTTAACGGCTTGTTGCACGTGCTCAGTGCAATCGTGTTTGCCTACGAAAGTGTGCTTAGTTTTCTCCTTTCTTTTCCTTCTCTTGAATAAACTAGTTTGCTCGGGATGATCAAAGATAAGTTTGGGGGTATTTGATTGGTGTAAAAGAGTGTTTTAGTAGAATAACCGCAATCAATAATGCTGTCACGTGTAGCTAGACCGAGATGAGTACGGGTCGTCCTCAGGGAAACGTTGAATCTTTTACTCTTACTTTAGATGTGTTGAAAAAGAGAGGAGAGATAAAGAATATTGTAGAATGGTTTCTAGATCTACGTTAAGCACTAATGCAAAATATAGATCAAGATTATTTATGGATGTAGTTAATATAAGAAGGGTCTTGTAGGGTTCGTTAGGATTTAGTAGTTATGGATGATTAATTAAAAATTACCCTTTTATCTTTTAATAAATTTAAAACTAGAACGACAGTGATGCATGTAGATTAGGGTTTCTGGAGGGAAAAGGAATCCCACTCTTAACCCCTATCTCGACACGGAACTCCGTTCATATCTAGCCTTTACCAAAACAATCATTAATCTAATCTTTAATCGTGGTCGAGGGTAACAATGAATTGGTAGCGCGCCCGATTAGGATGTTAATGATTGTTTTGATAAAGTTTATAAACTTTATAGGACGTAAAAAGAGTTTAGGTATTTTCATCATCCATTAACCTATCCTAATCCTACGAACCCTAACAAGCGGAGAATTACTCGCGCATGTTGGGAGAAAGAGAGATGGAGAGAAAATGCATAATTAGACTACGAAGAAATAGAATAAGAAAAATAAAACTACCTTTATTAATCAACAATATTCATTACACTTTGATTCCTTAGAAAATGATTACAATTACTAGTTGCTTCTCGATCTCTTCTAAGGAGGTAGACGAACAGTTGATGATCAGCCTAGATGCGTGAGCCGTCTTGGATTTCGTGATCTCGTCGGCTTGATAATTTTTCCAAGAGGCTCTCGGTCTTTATTTATAGTCCCAAAGCCAGAAACCTTGCTTCCAAATTTGGAAGCAAACAGTATAGATTCACCCAAAAAAGTCGCATCTCCTAACTCCCCTTTCCTGCGGCGGATCCGCGGCCAAAAGCGGGGTTTGGCCGCGGATCCGCGACCCTATGGTGAGATCTCATGTTGGTTTTTCTGGGGCTTCATCTGTGTGACACGTGGCGATCTCTGGAACCTCTGGAAATTGGAAATCTTCTCGTAGTTGCTGCCAAACTTTATTTCTAAGTTTTTCTTTCTTAATTAGGCAGGTTTGCTTTAACAACTTGATTTCCTTGATTTTAGTCCTGAAAATTCTGCACAACAACTCAAATAATATTTAGTAGAGTTTGTTTTCTTAAGATTTGGTCAATGATATTTTTTTGCATACATTTTCCTACCAAATGCTAATTATAATATATAAATATATGAAAATAGTCTTTTTACAGATAAACCTGCATATGTATCATATATTATAATAAACAATTTTTCAAATATAGAAATATTAGGAAAAATGTAATAACAAATGCGCAGTTTTATCAACTGAACAAATACCCTCAAACTTATCTTTGATCGTTCCGAGCAAACTAGTTTATTCAAGAGAAGGAAAAGAAAGGAGAAAACTAAGCACACTTTCGTAGGCAAACAAGATTGCACTGAGCACGTGCAACAAGCCGTTGAACCTCTAGGTGACCCTAGTAGGAAGAGTGTTGTCTCCTGAGGGTTTTCAGCGGATTACACCCACAAAATCTTATAATAAAAGAGAGATGGTGAAATTTACATATAAAGATAAGAACCATAAAAGAAATACTTTGAAAATTTAGAGTTTCCAACTATACTAGCTTTTCAGTTGTCAAGAGCCCTATCTTAATAGTCATGAAAAAATGTTAGAAATCACATCATCTCTCAATAAAATATCGTCTTTATTCTTCATTCCTACCTTTTATCCAAACATCGATCATATACCCCTACGTGTGTGAATAGATCATCCCTACACTCGGAGAATTCAATTCAAGCTATCATACTCTTGTCCATCTACCTCAGTACTTTTTAATTTGATGAATATTTATATGGATTTTCTCACACATTTTCATGCGACCGTTAATACTTCTTGAGGTACTAACCGACCGATTACTCATGTACTTACAGATTAGGTGATAGTAGTTTCCTCGTCTTGCCACCTAAGGCTTAACAGTGACTCCCAAACCAGTTGGTCTAAGACACTGGGTGATGAAGCACCCTCGCTATATTTTTTTATTGCTGCCTTGGCGATAACAAAACCAGCGTTCATTTTTCTTTTAACCATTTTTATATTTTCTTCATTTATTATTTCCTTCATACTTTGGCTTTTAGACGAGAGCATTTCAAGGTATCCTCTACTATCCCGAGTTTTAAGACGTGTGTAAGTGTATATAGTAGGGTATCAACATTCAAATGTTTGGCTTCCAGAATAGAAACTATTTTTCAGACTTATTTTTATCCTCAGATTAGTGACTTCCTTCATCTTACTAACCCTTGGGACAACGGCTCATAACTACTTATTACCAGTTCGTTTAAGAAAACTTCTAATTTTCTTGGTTTTCTTAAACTATTCGTATCTTTTGGATGTAATTTTTCACTTTCTACTCTTTTGTTATAAAAGAATTTTTTTAAAATTTTTTGAAAATGTTGTGCTTATACAAAGTATGATGCAAATTGATGTGTAAATAAGCACAAACCTCCCCCAAATCTGTTTACAGCAGTGTCCTCACTGATGTCATCCGTTAAGCTCAAAAACCTATAGACTTAGGAAGAGAAAGGGGACAAGAAATAATACAAGTGAAATCCTCCCCCAAACTTATTTTTCGCTCACAATCTTATAAAAATTCTTTTTCTTTCAAGAGCCAAAATATACCCCCCAAACCTGAGTTAAACAATGTTAATCTTTTAAAATCACACGAGGGGGTCAAGGTTATTGGTCAATGCCAACCTTTGCAAAGACCAAAAGTCAACACCAACCATTCAAAAATTTTATCGATGAAGCACCAAGGTTGGTGGAAGAACATGTCACCTTTCGACGTGAAGAAGTGGAGAGGTGATAAGAGGTGTAATGGAAAAGGATTGCGTCTCAATTTGGAAAGACGACACAGTGATAGTGATGATGGATGATTGTATAGAAGAGGGGGTGGAGGTTCAATTTCTTTGTCTTGGAGTTGATTCATCTCAACACCCGTGTCTTGTAAAAATGCGAGTTCATCAACGAAAATTTCCTCAAAGCTTTCGTCGATACCCCGAAAAATAATGTCATCAGAAAAAATGGGGTGATCGTCAGACTCTATAAAAAGTTCTTCATCAGCGTTAGATGTTGACCCGGACAACTCGGTGGAAGAGTCCGTGTATGTATAATACATGGTTGGGTCAAACAACAACATATGAAAAGAGTCGGTATCATGAGGTTGATCAAATTCGCTGCTGTCGACATCCATTAATTCGACAGAACACACATGAGCATAAGGTTCAGAGGGTTCACTTCCCAACTTGTAAATGTTAAGCTCAATTGACTTCTTTCCAAAGGATAGGGTCATAGAGCCATTTCTACAATTGATTACTGAGTTGAAAGTGGCCAAAAAGGGTCGACCGAGTATCACCGGGATTTGATTTCGTAGGTTCGCTACAGGTTGTGTATCTATAATGATAAAGTCCACAGGGAATATGAATTCCCCGACTTTGATTAACACATCCTCTAGCTCACCCCTAGGTTGGGTGATAGATCGATCGGCCATCTGAAGAGTGCAATGCGCCGGTTTTAACTCTCCGATCCCTAATTGCTCATAAACAGAATACGGAAGCAAGTTAACACTAGAACCAAGATCGAGTAAAGCACGATTGATATTTTTACCCCCAATAGAAATAGAAATTGTAGGACTTCCGGGGTCCTTTCATTTCTTGGGTAGTTGTTTTGTAAAAGCAGTGCTCACATTACTCCCAAGGAAAACTTTTTTAGGTACTTGAACTTTTCTCTTCCTAGTGCATATGACGGAACTTGTTGAATAGCATCTAATAGAGGAATGTTTATGTTAACTTGCTTAAAAATTTCCACAATCTTCTCCATTTGTGGACTTGGTCTGTTGCCCCTTAACCTGTTTGCATAAGGTGCTTTATCAATAAGGGTTTGGTCCAACATTGGAGAGGATTGTGGGGATAGAGTGGATCCCAGAATGGGAGTGGGGATCATTTTAGGTAGATTCGAGGAAATGGGCGAAGGGTTCGAGCCTTGGGGAAAACGGAGAATAGGCTCGGATGAAGGTGGGAGACAAGACGAATTAGGGGAAGAAGAAGAAGCTGGGGTATCATTGGTGTCACTAACATCATCACATTGCTCACCCACTCGGTTATTCAGCACTTTTCCCGATCTCAACATAGTAACGGCACTCACATTATAACTTTGTGAGTGGCCAGGATTAGGTATAGGTTGAGATGGGAGTTTCCCTTTCTCTCTCGCACTCATTGCGGTATTCAACTGTGCAAGTTGGTTTTCTATTGATTTAATACTCTCGCCGTGGGAGGCGGAGTCTTTCTTTATGGTATCAATAGAAGACTTCATATCGGCCGACATTTGAATGGTATGTTTTATAAACATATCCAAAGTTTGTGCGAGTGAAGAGTTATCAGTACCGGCCACTTGTGGTGTAGAAGTGTTGGCCGGATTTTGAAAATTTTGTGACTGAAAGGGGTGCTGACTTTGTGCTTGTGGTTGATGTGGAGGAGGTCTTTGATAATTGCTTTGTTGGTTTTGGTTCCAAGCAGAGTTAGGATGATTCCTCCATCCTTGATTGTACGTGGAAGAATAAGGATCGTATCTAGGTCGCTGCTGAAAAGCAGCATTAGTTTGAAACGAAGCATTCATAGGACATTCTTCCGTTAAGTGTGAAGGATCTGAACAGCAACCACAGACGGTCTTGGGAAGCGTGACCTGATTTAGGGAGACTGCTAAAAATTTGTTCTCAATAGCGTCGAGTTTCTTCTGCATCGCTGCCATTTCGGTTTTCACTGCGATGGAAACATCGAGCTGGTGAATACCTCCCCTAGATGAAGGTGGTCTTACGCTTTCCCACTGCAAAGTGTTTTCAGCGAGATCTTCCAGATATTTCCATGCTTCGCCGTCATCTTTAGACATGAAATTTCATTGACACATTGTTTCAAGCATCTGCTTTGTCGCTGGATTAATGCCCTCATATATAATTCGACATAAATCCCATCTTTGTATTCCATGATGAGGACATTGGACAAGCAGATCCTTGAAACGTTCAAAGCACTTCCAAAATGGTTCATTGGGAAGCTGGGTGAACTGGTTGATCTCGCTCCTAATATGGGCAGTCTTATGGTTTGGGTAAAACTTCTTAAGAAATGCAATTACGAATTCATCCCAGTTAGTGATAGAGTGTGCGGCAATATTATAAAGCCATTTTTCTGCCAAGTCGCACAGAGTGAATGGGACAAGACGCAAGCGCATAGCATCCACAGTCAATTGTGAAGTACCTATCATTGCGGATACGTTTTCGAATTTGGTGATGAAAACGTACGCGTCTTCCGACTCAAGCCCGTGAAATTTGGGCAGTAGATTGATGTAGTGGGGTTTAATTTCGAAATTATCCCCGTTAGCTGGTGGAATAGATAGACAAGTGGGAAGGGGACCACGGATAGGATAGCATCTCTCTTGGAGAGAGATGCGCGGTGGATTCTACGCACCGACTGGCGGTGGCAGCGTGGTGTTATAATCTGATAGAGTACCGTCCATCTCGTTCGTGGTGTGTGGTGGGGGAAAAGAAGATGAAGAAGTACTGACTTCGGCGTCGATAGCAGGAACACGGACAAGACGGGCACTAGAATCCCGTATCCAGCCGAGCAAGCACTAAGCGGGTTTAGCGCAAGTGGCAGCGTGTGTGTGATTTAAAATTGGTCTGTTTTGAAAAGTGTGTCGGACTTAGAAAAAACACAAAGATGCAAAAACAACACTAGAACTAAGGTTACCTAGGTCAGTCTCTAGACCACTCCTAGACTTCCAAAGGACAAGCCGCAGGATCAATCCTCTACCATCTCTTTACTACCCATGTAGCCAGGTAAGTGCCAGGTAAGTGAGAGGCTCCCCACTACGAAAGTAATGGTCCTAATTAAGTAACCACTTGCCTTTGACACACTTGCCTAGACACCACAAAAGTAATGCGGATAAGCGATAGATTACCCACGACCTTCCTCTGTCCTTAATGAGCGCGACAGTCCTTAGAGTCTGGTCTAGATATTTTTTAAATTAATGTAGGGTTGATACAGATACTCGGTTTGTGATTTGTGGGGCTTAGGAAGGGTGATGAAATCCCCACCTAATCTGGATTTGGTCTTTTCCCCTTAAAGTCCGTATTAAAATATGCAAAACAAAACCAATCACAAAACTTTTGCAAAAAGATTTTTGAGCGGCGCTATTTTGCAAAGAATCCTGCAGAAAATATATTTTATTGGATTTTATAGGAGAGAGGAAGAGTTGAGAAAGATACCAGAGAAGACTGAAGCCCTAGATCCCCTAATGCGCCGGGCTTCCTCCGCGGATATGCCTCCTTTGCCGGATCTCCTTGCAAAAATTAACGCACAAATCGTTAAATATGCAATTTGCAGTTTTGTTTTAATTATGATATGGATCAAGTAAGAATTAAACACAAATAGTAAGAATAAAAAATTACGCACGTATCCCCGGCAACAGCACTATTTGATTGGTGTAAAAGAGTGTTTTAGTAGAATAACCGCAATCAATAACGGTCTCGCGAGTAGCTAAACCGAGATGAGTATGGGTCGTCCTCAGGGAAACGTTGAATCTTTTACTCTTACTTTAGATGTGTTGAAAAAGAAAGGAGGGATAAAGAATATTGTAGAATGGTTTCTAGATCTACGTTAAGCACTAATACAAAATATAGATCTAGATTATTTATGAATGTAGTTAATATAAGAAAGGGCTTGTAGGGTTCGTTAAGATTTAGTAGTTATGGATGATTAATTAAAAATTATCATTTTTATCATTTAATAGATTTAAAACTAGAACGACAGTGATGCATGTAGATTAGGGTTTCTGGAGGGAAAAGGAATCCCACTCTTAACCCCTATCTCGACACGGAACTCCGTTCATATCTAGCCTTTACCAAAACAATCATTAATCTAATCTTTAATCGCGGTCGAGACTAACAATGAATTGGTAGTGATTGAAAGATTTTGTCGATCAAAAATATTTACCGCAATCAAGAACGGCGTCGCTTTGCAGCTAGCCGGTGAGTACGGGTCGGTCCACATGGATGTTGTGAATTTCCTATTCGCTCAAACGAGTTAATTCCGATTGTGATCGGATTGATTATTAAATCTAAAAACTAAATTAATCTATATCTAAGTCTTGCTAGGGTTAGGTCTAGGTTAAGTTTGGAAAGTTTATAAATCTCACCGCTTTCTATACCCATATGAAGATCTAATTAGGTGTTATGGTAATTATTAATAAAAGGGATTAGGATGATTGGGAAGATTGTTCTTCCTCTAGATCCTTGTCCTTCCTTTCTTAATCTTTACCCTAACCTCCATGGAAAACCTTAAAATCCGGGCCTTTAGACTACGATATCACTGCTACCTCGTGGGTAGAGTGTCGTAGGGAGCGGAATAAGAAGGTATGCATGGAGTTCTATGAAAATATATGACGGGCAAGAAAGTGGATGAGAGATTTTCGTCTCTCAAACCTTCCCCAGATCTAACCCTAACAAGCGAGGAGACTACTCACTCATTAGGGAATTGAAGAACATTTATCTAGGGCAGAGAATGAAAATTACCTAGGGCAAGAATTGAAATTTAAATTAGAGCAAGGAATTAAATCTACTTACAGATGCATCTCTCCAATCATCAACGCAGGGTTGTCAGATCTGAATTCATGAATTGAAAAGAAACACCGATGCTCTCCAAATAGAATTCTGAATTTATTATTAAAAGGAGGCATAGGGAGGCATAAGAAATTATAATGATTAGAGTTCCTATTTATAGAAGATAGGAAATCCTACGGTTACAATGACTCGCATGTCTACATTTACCAAAATAGCCCTTAAGAAGACCGGTCAAAGACATAAAGAATTATAGTAAAAAATTTATTCCATACAGGCTCCATACGGCCGCGGAACCGCGGCCTGGGTAGGGTTTGGGCCGCGGTTCCGCGGCCCATTGATCGGTTCATGCGCTGGGGTTTTGTGGGCTGGCTCTGGTGATCTTTATCTTCTTATTTCTTTATGTCTTTTCTCAATTTAGCTTCTGGTTCTCTTCCAGATTTTCCAGTGAACATTGTAGTGGACTTCTACCCGTTCGCTTTGAGTCGATGTCTTGAATCTTGCTTTGTGAATTGTTCCTTATGTAAGCTTGATCAAGAGTCTTCAGTTTATTGGTTAAAGTCCACTTTTGCATCGTCTTTTCATTGTTTTCACTGTTTTCGCTCCAAGAACCTGTAACCTGTAACATGTAGCAGACATGGGTCAAAAGCACCTGTTTTCATTGTAAAATGCATAAGAATGGGATTGCAAAATGCAATGTTATGATATGAACAAATACCCCCCAAACTTATCTTTTGCTCGTCCTCGAGCAAACTTATTTTTTTTATTCTCGATAAAAATCTAACCTAGCCGCACTTTCGCAGGGAAACGCTATCGCACTGAGCACGTGCAACAAGCCGTTAAACCTCTAGATGTCCCTAGTAGGAGGAGTGTTGTCTCCTGAGGGTTTTCAGCGGATACTACCCACAAAATCCTATCAATTTGGCTTTTCAACTTTTGTTCTCCAATTAAGTTTTCTAACAAGGAATTCTATTATCGTCGACTCGTAAATTATCCACCCATATTCTTCACGCTTCCTCATCATTTAACTTAAGATTATATATGTTATGCAGACCTACTTAGCTTTCGACATTTCTTAAGTTTTCCTTCTAGGGTTCCATCTCCACTTAGGAATTTCTATCAACTCTACTAAAGATACAAGTTCTATTCTTCACTCATTTCTCTCATCTAGACTCCAATCACATATCCCCATGTGTGTGTATAAATCACCCCTACACTTGGAAATTCAAATCAAGAAATCATACCCTTGTCCGTTGTCCAAAGTACTTATTAGTAGGTGAATTTTTAATTGAATTTTGCTTACACATCCTTCATGCGACCGTTAATACTTCTTGAGGTACCAACAACCGAATACAAGATATGTTTGCACTTTAAAGCGTAATTCCTAGACTTGAAACACCCAAGGCTTTAGCAGTGACTCCCAAACCAGTTGGTCTAAGGCACTAGGTGATGAAGCACCCTCGCTAAATATTTTTCTATTTTTGCAGCCTTATGTAATCACAAAAACCAGTGTTCATTTTTTTTTTCTTTATTCACTTTTTTTCTTTTATTTCATTTTCTTCGTACTAAGGACTTCAAACAAGAGCATTTCAAGGTCTCCTCTACTATTCCAAGTTTCAAGGTGCGTGACTGTGCAAATTGTAGGGTATACATTTTCAGAATCTAGACTTAAGGTAGGAACTATTTTTCAAACTTATACTCTAATAAGAACATCAATACTTTTCTTTTGTTTCGACTTAGACCAAGAAGTGAACCCAAAATTTGCCTATTTCTAAATAAACTTCAAAGACATATACTTTCTACCGCTAAACTTTAAGGAAGGTTATCTTTAGGCTAATTTACTAAGTCTAAGATCTAGTTGTTCCTAACTAGTTAACCTATTTGTCAAACTCAAGTCAACTAGCCAAAATTGAATACAATAATTTTTATAATTTTGAAAATTTTCTTATGGGTTTTAAAATAAGTATGCAAATGCAAAAATATGTACAAATGAATGCGAAGGAAGAAGACGTACCGAGCATACCCCCAAACTTGAACTTGACAGTGTCCTCACTGTCATGCTAAACCAAGAGGGTCAAAATACCGGCACTCCCCTGTTTATTTATTTATAATATTTTTATTTTATTGTGTTTTGATTTTTTTTTTATAGAAAAAGAAAACAAAAAATATATATACATATATACAACAAGGTTCCCCCCAAACTTAAGCTTGGCCTTACACAAGCCAAAGGTTAGCACCAACCATTCAAAAATCTTATCGTTGTACTGATCTAGTTGGTGAAAGAATGGGGTGGAAAGAAAAGAAATGAGAAGCACACGAGACCGAATGGGAAGAAGAGAATATGGTCTCGGTGGAGGAGAAGACTGGCGGAAATGAGAAAGAAGGGTCGCGCGATCTTGAGGGTGTAAATCGAGTGAATAAATTAGCGCAATTTGTGATGACCGATGTGTTATAAGCGATTGCGCTAACCTATCAACTCGTCGAGAAATGGGATCAAATCCCTCAAGATTCGCAAGAAAACATGGGTACGCCGAACTTGGTATTTGAGATGAAACCATAACGGTCACTTGCACGGTCGGAGCAATAGGAAGGAAAGAAGGAAGTGAGTGAGGAAGGGTGTTAGGTAAGGATTTAGGAGGGTGTATTGGAAAATTCGACACATCAAACGAAAATGGTTCAACCTCAATATTATCCTCAGTACTATCCTCATAATTCTCCTTAATATTTTCCTCAAAAATTTGCTTATCCATGCCAATATCATCAAAATCAAGACGCATATGAAGTTCGGGAAAAACATTTAATGACTCGAGATGATGAATTGGACATAAAATTTCAATTAAATCGACGGGTTCATCATCCGAAATATTCCCGGCGTCTATATCCTCAATCAAGTGAAAATCAATTTTTTCTGACACCTCATCAAAAGCATGGATATTTATCGATTTAGGTTCTAGAGTGGAGGTGTAAAGATCGAAAGGATTAAGTGTGGTTTCACTCGAAAGGGGTTCTTCACAATTTGGCAAATCAAGCACTACAAAATCACACAACTTATTTTTATTTTCAACTGGTGACTCATTGGGAACAATCGATGGAAAACCAGAGTTGTGGGCTTCAATTGGGTAAGGGTATGTTTGATTTGGATATCCTCTCATATTCTCATTCTGTCCAACCGCCTCCTCATACATTGAAAAATTTGGGGCTAGCGGGAAACTAGCTACCAGTTCAGCAGGTTGCATAAGGGCAGCCACGGACGCTTCCACATTCCTAACCATTTTGTTTGTTGCTGCGATATACGCCTCCAACGCCTCTTCCAAACTAGACTTTGGTGGTAAGGGGGTTTCGGCAAAAGATTCGAAATTGTTTGGGTATGTGAAACTCCCAAAAGGCTGTGTAGAAGCATTGTCTAGTGAAGGTGGGAAGGTCGGGTAGGACTGGTAGGAAGTGGGTGGTTGGGCAGGTGTAGGGTCAACATGTGAATAAAACGGTGAATAATCGTGCGGATCCCTAGAACTAGATGAGTGAAGAGGGGTGAAAGATCGGCTGCGAGATTGAGCAATATGCTCAGCAATGGACATCGGCCTAGGAGTGACAAAAGGACTTGAAAAAGTGGTATCAATATATGGAGGAGGTAAAGGTTGACTTGGTTGACACAAAGTGGGTTGAAAAGTCAAATTGTTTCTCCTAGACGTCTCTATTTGATCTTTCAACGATATTTTAGGCAAGGAAGGATCGTCTTTAAATTGACAGAACAAATTGCCGAACGACGCAAAATTAGGTTCGGGATACCAAAGTTCGGCAAGTGATTTATTATGTGGGGTACCCATGTTAGAAGAAAGGGTGAAAGAAAGAAAGTTGGTTGGTGCAAGGATTTATTTGCGGCAAACGTTTGCAAGTTCTGTAATAAATTTTTTCCCTTTTTTTTCTTTTTTATTTGAAAATTGTTGCAAAAAGATTTTTAATTAAAGATATGCAACCAAAAAAAATATTACTTGCAATCAGTTATTATTTTAAGCATATCACAAGAATCTTTATTTGGAAAAAATTGTTGCAAAAAGATATTCGAGAAAAGATATGCAACAAAAAGATTACTTGCAATCAATTTCTAATTTAAGCGGGGCGCAAAAATCCTGCACAAAATTGTTATTTGGAAGCGGAAATATTTTTATAGCGCACGGAATCCTGCAGGAATTTTCAGAAAAGATATTTCAAAATGTACAGAGAAGAAACAGTGGGGCTTACAGAAAAATTTTCCTCAGATGAAGCAGTGAGATAGCCGCGTTTCCGTGGTATAAAGTGGGATACCACCGCGTTTCCGCGGTCTTCTTGATGGCTCGGATCCCCAGAAAAATTTTGGTCTTCTGATTCAGCTAAAGAACCGCGTTTCCGCGGTTTAAGTTGGGGTTAGGCGGCGGAATCGCGGCTCTATGGAGGGCACAGATCTCTGAAAAAAATCCACTGTTCTGTTGTTTGAAATCTCTTCTGTTCCGATCTTTTGATTTCTGTTTCGCCTTCTGGAAATTTCCAGATCCGATTTTGTATATCCTGCAAAATTCAAACAACAAAGTATCCCTTCCAAAAATAACAGATGAAATATTTTTTATATTTTTTGGATTTTTTTAGATTTTTATGATTTTTTTAATTAAGATTAATCCGAAATTGCAAAAAGAAAATAGCACGCCGTCCCCGGCAACGGCGCCATTTGATTGAAAGATTTTGTCGATCAAAAATATTTACCGCAATCAAGAACGGCGTCGCTTTGCAGTTAGCCGGTGAGTACGGGTCGGTCCACAGGGATGTTGTGAATTTCCTATTCGCTCAAACGAGTTAATTCCGATTGTGGTCGGATTGATTATTAAATCTAAAAACTAAATTAATCTATATCTAAGTCTTACTAGGGTTAGGTCTAGGTTAAGTTTGGAAAGTCTATAAATCTCACCGCTTTCTATACCCATATGAAGATCTAATTAGGTGTTATGGTAATTATTAATAAAAGGGATTAGGATGATTGGGAAGATTGTTCTTCCTCTAGATCATTGTCCTTCCTTTCTTAATCTTTACCCTAACCTCCATGGAAAACCTTAAAATCCGGGCCTTTAGACTACGGTATCACCGCTGCCTCGTAGGTAGAATGCCGTAGGGAGCGGAATAAGAAGGTATGCATGGAGTTCTATGAAAATATATGACGGGCAAGAAAGTGGATGAGAGATCTTCGTCTCTCAAACCTTCCCCAGATCTTACCCTAACAAGCGAGGAAACTACTCACTCATTAGGGAATTGAAGAACATTTATCTAGGGCAGAGAATGAAAATTACCTAGGGCAAGAATTGAAATTTAAACTAGAGCAAGGAATTAAATCTACTTACAGATGCATCTCTCCAATCATCAACGCAGGGTTGTCAGATCTGAATTCATGAATTGAAAAGAAATACCGATGCTCTCCAAAAAGAATTCTGAATTTATTATTAAAAGGAGGCATAGGGAGGCATAAGAAATTACAATGATTAGAGTTCCTATTTATAGAAGAAAGGAAACCCTAGGGTTACAATGACTCGCATGTTTACATTTACCAAAATAGCCCTTAAGAAGACCGGTCAAAGACATAAAGAATTATAGTAAAAAATTTATTCCATACAGGCTCCATACAGCCGTGGAACCGCGGCCTGGGTAGGGTTTGGGCCGCGGTTCCGCGGCCCATTGATCGGTTCATGCGCTGGGGTTTTGTGGGCTGGCTCTGGTGATCTTTATCTTCTTATTTCTTTATGTCTTTTCTCAATTTAGCTTCTGGTTCTCTTCCAGATTTTCCAGTGAACATTGTAGTGGACTTCTACCCGTTCGCTTTGAGTCGATATCTTGAATCTTGCTTTGTGAATTGTTCCTTATGTAAGCTTGATCAAAAGTCTTCAGTTTATTGGTTAAAGTCCGCTTTTGCATCGTCTTTTCATTGTTTTCACTATTTTCGCTCCAAGAACCTGTAACCTGTAACATGTAGCAGACATGGGTCAAAAGCACCTGTTTTCATTGTAAAATGCATAAGAATGGGGATTGCAAAATGCAATGTTATGATATGAACAGGTAGCACGCCCGATTAGGATGTTAATGATTGTTTTGATAAATTTTATAAACTTTATAGGACGTAAAAAGAGTTTAGGTATTTTTATCATCCATTAACCTACCCTAATCCTTCGAACCCTAACAAGCGGAGAATTACTTGCGCATGTTGGGAGAAAGAAAGATGGAGAGAAAATGCATAATTAAACTACGAAGAAATAGAATAAGAAAAAGAAAACTACCTTTATTAATCAATAATATTCATTACACTTTTAATTCTTAGAAAATGATTACAATTACTAGTTGCTTCTCGATCTCTTCTAAGGAGGTAGACGAACAGTTGATGATCATCCTGGATGCGTGAGCCGTCTTGGACTTCGTGATCTCGTCAGCTTGATAATTTTTCCAAGAGGCTCTCGGTCTTTATTTATAGTCTCAAAGCCAGAAACCATGCTTCCAAATTTGGAAGCAAACAGTATAGATTCACCCAAAAAAGTCGCATCTCCTAACTCCCCTTTCCTGCGGCGGATCCGCGGCCAAAAGGGGGGTTTGGCCGCGGATCCGCGGCCCTATGGTGAGATCTCATGTTGGTTTTTCTGGGGTTTCATCTGTATGACACGTGGCGATCTATGAAACCTCTGGAAATTGGAAATCTTCTCGTAGTTGCTGCCAAGCTTGATTTCTAAGTTTTGCTTTCTTAATTAGGCAGGTTTGCTTTAACAACTTGATTTCCTTGATTTTAGTCCTGAAAATTCTGCACAACTCAAATGATATTTAGTAGAGTTTGTTTTCTTAAGATTTGGTCAATGATATTTTTTTGCATACATTTTCCTACCAAATGCTAATTATAATATATAAATATCTGAAAATGGTCTTTTTACAGATAAACCCTCATATGTATCATATAATATAATAAACACCTTTTCTAATATAGAAATAGTAGGAAAATGTAATAACAAATGTGCAGTTTTATCAACTGAACACGCCCCGCTTCCCAGTGTACGGCGAAGAGGACGCGACGAGGTCCGCTACGTATATACTCAGAAGTATATACGCTAAGCATATCTAAGCAATATAAAATAAATACACAAGAGACAAGGAATAAAAAGAACAGCAACTTTTATTCATTAACATTCATTGTACAATGCATGAAAGGAAATACAACTGAAATAAAAGATGCCTAAATAGTGGCATAACAGGAAATGAAAAGTACAGAGAGGAAAAGTGTACAATGAAACTAAAGTGCATGGTCTTCAGCAAACTGCTCCAAGTCTTCTTGCGATGGCTCGATCTCTGCCGGGTCCAAATCACCTGACGACATTCAAAGAAGAAAGAAACAGAATGTCGTCAGCGAACAAGTCGCTCGGTAAGTCCCAAAGATAAGGGAGGAATAGACAGAGAGTAAGAGAGAGAGTAGCTTTTATAGTTGTATTATATTATTATATTGTTGTATTTAGTGTTAACGCTGTTGTTTGTAACTTGGTACAGAAGGATGCCAGTATATACGAGAGGAGTCTCACTTGCCCCGGAGACTAAGGTATCAGGAACTCAAGGAACCGTTTATGCCACGGTACAACAGCAATTGGATTCATATTAGGTGTCTTAATCTTACCGTCTCGTGCCACTTTTAATACCTTCCGTACCAATCTACCCCATAAACCCCGCGATGTCTTATTTATATTGTTATCTTGTAAATTGTATTGATTGTAAGTTTGATTGACTGACTGACCGAAACCATGATATCAGGAAACGGTTGTAACCGTAGAGTCATGTAAATGGAATACTGAGAATCATGTAATAGGAATATATCCAAGGTTTGGTTCAGTCAAGTTGTATAAATTGATAACTGTATTTATGAATTCATATATTCATATTGAATTGGAATATTGTAGATTATAGATTGACTTGAATCATATTCAAGTCAGATTAATCAGACTCAAACCCGAGTCAGACAATCAGAAATGTGAATCGAGGTCTTATAATTGCTAGGGTCCTTAGGGTAATTTATAAAACTTGAGGGGGTTTTCTGTAAAAATACTTTTATATACTTTTCAAAATACACCTCAAGTATTTATTGTTTGTCTTTAGAGTTGTAATGAGGGTGGATTTTATGTTGTGACATTTCTAGTGAAAATATCGTAGTTTTATAAATAAGGGTATTTATTTGTAATATTGATTTATTTGAAGTTCATGGTATTTTAATGTAAAATTTATTCTTGTGATTTTCAAAAAAATGTGGAAAATTTATATTATAATAAAATAGATATTTAAATGATAAATATATATATATTTATACAAAAATAATTTTAATAAATATTTTATATTCCAAAAATCTCATTTTCTTAAGATTTCGTATTTTAAACCTTTCGAGACCGAATGCTTCTTGCGGAGGTCTGAATCTCGCACTACTAGCCCGAGGGTGCACGATAAACCGCACGATCCCGAACGGGTTCCCCAAAGATGGGTTGTAGCGGCGCTTTGCAAAGATTGTAAAATACTAATCCTTTAGAAAACGGTTTTATAAAGTAAAAAGTATTTATTTGCAAAGTGTAATTTTCCGTATTTTAGATTCTAGGGTTTCCTAAACCGACTAGCCTTTTTCTAAAGGGTCTAAACGACAAGTCGTTAGAAGTCTCAAATCGTCTCTTCACCGCCAATTGTGGCCAGGTAAGTACAAGTGAGGAAGGAGCGATCCGCTCACGAATCGTGAGACGGGCCTTTTAAAGTTACCTAAGCTCACTTATCTAGCCTAGACACCACAATGTCAGGTTTAAATAAACGATCGATGTCCACAACTTATCGTGTTTTCCTAATAAGAGGTATTTATTTAAAAGTGTGTCAAAGCTAAAACTTCTAGAAATGATTTTATTAAGAATATGGTATTTAAATGAAAGTATTGTTTTATCGTATTCTAAGTTTTTGATGATGTCGTTTAAGGTTGTATTTGCATGTGTGTGGAGGTTGGTCATTACCTCGTGCTCTACTTTAAATGTATAGTAAGATTAAGGGGTTAAATGTGAAATCGAAATATTGTGGTATTAAAGTGAAAAATACGATAAATTGGAAAGGTTATCATTTCATATGATGAAACTTATTCAAATTGATTTTTAAAAGTTTAATAGTCAAGATAAAGATGTTTAGGCATGAATGTATTGGTTAGAAGTGAAATTTGATAGAAAACCGAATCGGAAATCGGATTTGTTCCGATTCCGTCGGGTTTCGTAATTTCGTATTTTAGAGAAATAGAAAGAAGGATAGAAAGGGACTTACGGGTTTCGATCTATACTAAGGATTGAGGGGGGACTAAAGGAGTTGCCGAGGCGCTGCTTCGTCGCCGGTTGTTTCTAAAAACTTCGCCGGAATTCCCGCCGGAATTTCGACGGAGCTTCGCCGCGAACTTGTTTTCAAAGTACACACTTCTTGGAAAATTTTGAGAGAGTGAGCTTAGGGTTTTGGGATGAGAGGGTAGAGGGTAGGGGATGTATTTATAAGGTAGGCTAGGGTAGGGTAAGTGAAAGGTTTTGAAATAAAAAAATTTGTAAAAATATAGAAAATTCATTAAAAATTGGAGTAATTAAGTGTTAATGGGCATTCTGGAACCGATCCATTAAATTAGAGTATGCAGGGGGTTAGAAAAGTTGAAAAAGCAGATTTTTTGGGTTGACGACTCGGCCGTTCGGCCGAGTCCGGCCGGCGGCGCCGTGCCGAGTCGGCCTGTCCGCCGTCCGAGTCGGGCCGAGTCGGAGGTCAGGGAGGTGGGGGTCGTCTGGTGTAGCCTCTGGTATATTTAGTTTTTCAGGTTTAGTTCAAAGTTTGGGAGTTATAGGGTGTTGACTGTTGGGCTTCCAAAGGATTTAAAACTAAAACAATATAAAAAATAATGTGGGGCAGGGGATTTGAACTCTGGTGGCTTGGTTCAGCAGTGCAAGGTATTACCAATGAGCTACAA
The DNA here is from genome assembly GCA_030015575.1 of Agapanthus africanus. NCBI lineage: Eukaryota > Viridiplantae > Streptophyta > Magnoliopsida > Asparagales > Amaryllidaceae > Agapanthus > Agapanthus africanus. The sequence continues at coordinate 398,683,458 of CM057339.1, forward strand.
GCTCTTTCTTGTAATTATTGTGGGAAAATAAATACTTAAAGTGGTAACAGCAACATTAAATACCCCTTTATAGAAAAATTGAATGCTACTGAAACCCCAAGTATACCTTAAATTTAAATCAATTTTATGTATACAAAAATTGGAGTTATTTAAAAACAAATAATTACTTATATATTGTGCTCATGTTAAAATACTCCTTTATAGATTTTAAAAAAAAGTAATTTAAAAATTTGTATATAAAAAAGTGTATAAGAAAATTAGGGTTGTTACAACTACTCCGCTGTTCAATACTCCTTACCCAATCGTCAACTGATATAGGTAAATGTCATGGACATAATTTCAAAAAATTATATCTAACTTTATAAAAATAAATGTACAGATTTATCAGTTTGAAATTGGTGCACAACAACGGATACTCAAAACCAAATACTTGCCGTCCGGCAAAAACCTAGGCGATTTCCTCAAATATCACCAATTACAACGAATTCCGATATAATGAGGATGATCACCTAATTCCCAATAAATTACTCCCAGTCAACATCTATAAAACCATATAGATGTGAGAATCATTCCTGGTAAATATATACCCTGGAGTAATTATCTAATTGGGAAATCAGTTTTCCTTTAACAACGCACAGTGAAACTGAAACATGAAAATGTTTCGAAGGGGTATCCTGGTATTCTTAGTAATGCCTCTTCCATAATCCAATTCATGACTGTAACCGTATATTTCTTTGCCATCTCTCCAAATCCCTTTATTTGTCTTTAGTTATTACATTCTGTACACCTTTGTTAAGCTTAATGGTTTTCTTCCTTCCCTACCGTTCGGCACCAGCCTATGGTTTGGAAGAATACTATCCAATAAGCGTAATAAGTGTACCCTCCTAAACCAAGGAGTACTCGCAACCTGAGAGAATGTGATGATAAAAGACAACTGAATAAAACCTTATTCTATTCCTCCTGAACCGGAGAGAAGTAAAGGTGAAATAGGAGTGGCGATGATGTACGTGGTTTGGTCGTGAATGATAGCAGTCGCAATTTATTTTGTCCTCTTTCTAATCCCTATATTTTGTCTTTACTTATTACCTTCTGTACACCCTATTTAGGCAAATTGGTTTTCTTCATTCCCTACCTTTTGGCACATGCCTATGGTTTAGAAGAAGACTATCCAATAAGCGTAATAGGTGTACTCTCCTAAACCAAGGAGCCCTCGCAACCTGAGAGAAGGTGATGATAAAAGACAACTGAATAAACCAATTCAATTTCTCCTGAACCTGGATCCATCCTCGAAAAAGTCCCTTCGAGTCCGTATATAACCATACAATGGATCTATCCAATGGAAGTGGATGTTCGTAGTGATACGAGGTGTTCTGAGAAATGCAAAAGGTAAAAGAAGGAGCGGCAATGACTTATGCAATTTAGACAATCCAAAAGCCTGTATTTTAAGAAGGTTCGGTCAACTTGGTCACTGAGTCATAGTGTAACACCCGGCCCTTTTATACCAAGTCCGTATTTTGTTATTTCAAAATTCCATTTTAAAATATTTATAATTTTAAGTGTTTTATTTAAGAAATTATTTGTTTAGTATAACCTCTTCTTTAAACCCCAAATCCTATTTCTTTTCTAATTATACCAATCTCCCTTATTAATTTATAAGCGCAGCTCATCCCCTTTCTCATTTTATCTCTGTTTTTCTATTCATGGCCAGTTTCTATTTTCCATTTGATTTTTCCACTAAAAATTCCCTCGGCCCAAACCTAATTACAATTTCCATTCCATCATATCTATATTATTCAGCCTTCTTTTCCTCTAATTCCTTTATTTTCTCTAGCCCATTCCCAGCGGCCCGCTTCTATTTTTCCCCATTCAATTTTCCCTTTCTTTATTTTAATTCTGCCGGCCCACACTAATTCAATTTCCTTTTTCTTTTAAGTCCTGGGCCGTTACCTTTTCTTTAATTCATTTATTTTAAATCCTTTATTCCTGGCCCGACTCAGCTCCAGCCCACTCCATTAAATTCTTTATCTAAAATTCTTTTTTTCTTCAATTATTTCTTGGACCAGCTTTTCCGCGGCCCGTTACTAATTCTCTTCCATTTAAAAATTTATTTTTCCTTTTGACCCGGCCCGCGTCTTCATTTTCCCTTTTAATTGTTTTTTTCTTTGCAGGCTCAGCCCTTTCCTTGGCCCGCATCGCTCTCAAACCCGACCCGGCCCACCACTTCTTCTCCTTCTTCCCTTTGCGCTTTTCCCGCGCACGTTCCTTCGCCGCGTTCCTCGCCGCCTTCCTCGCCCACGCTCGAGCTCTTGTCGCTCCACTCGGGAGCGTTATCATCAGCGCACGCGTCGTCTCTTTTCCTCTCTTCCTCACTCCCATCGTCTTTCTCTCCTCGCAATCCCTCACGAAGCCATTGCCACCGTCCCCTCATACCGAGCACTGCCAAACCTCGCCGTCGACAACGACGACGGCCAGGCCGTTCCCTTCCTTCTCCACAAACTGAGCCCCCTCGCCTACATACCCACATCTCCACCACCCTCGCCACTGCAACCCGAACTCGAACCCCTGTGCACCCAAACTCCCTGCACCCATCACCAGCCACACTGCGCCCTCCCACCGGCGATCGCCTCCCCATTGTCGTCGTCGCCTCTGCTCTCCCCCTCTCTGTTGTTTCCCTCCGCTCTCTCTCTCTCCCCCTGCCCCCCAATCTCTCTGTCACTCTGTCTCTCTCTCTCTTTCCCTCAGCTCTCTCTGTCCCCCTCTGTCCCTCTGTTTCTCTCTCTCTCTGTGTTTCCTCTCTCTAACTCACAGCCCTCTCTCTCATTCTATTTCTCTCTCATTCTCACTCACTATCTCTCTCACTGTCTCTCTCTCTCTCTCTCTAACTTTCTCTCTCTCTCTCTCTCTCTAACACCCTCACCATTGTCATCATCACCCATCATCGAACCCTTGACGCACAAGGGCCAAACTTCACAGCCGAGCCCCGACCGCCAAGCTGCGAGCCGTCGTTGCCGAGACTCGAGTTCGAGCCAAATCTAGTTGTCGTGCCGCGCGTGTGTCGCGCGTTTGTGACGTCACCGTCACCGTACATCCCCGGGACGCCTCCAGGCAAGTTTTTACTTGCTTTCATGCTATTCTGTATATGTTACAAGTCAATATCGTATATATATCCCATGTTTGCCTTATGTTAAATAGTGCAACACAACTGTTCGATACTTGTTCCCTTAGGAAAATATTATCAAATTTGACGGAACTCAATGGTGTAGGTTGGCCCGCAAGGTTGTGAACATAGTGTGTGAATTTTGTTGGATGATGTAATCGATAATGACTAAAACAACTGCCCCCAAGTTTAACCGTAAAACTGAATTTCTACTGCACCTGAAAATCATTAAATCCACCATAAATCATATACATACTAGAATGGTACGTTCGAGGGCTCAAATCGAAGCTAACTCGATGAACTTTAACCCTATGCTAGTTTCCAGACATTCCTGTACTTAAATCGTGATAATAATTGTATCGGAGTACGACTCTGGACTGCAGTCCAGAGCTACTCAAATTGTTGGTTGCAGTACCGTATTGGATATCTCAAGATTTGCTTAACCCTTAGGTTGCGGACCTCCAGTGATTATTGTAGATAAACCTGTTAGCTAGACAACACAACTGGTTTCATTCTGTTTCGTTACCGTTTGATATTTAATCTGTATTTTAGTAGATCGGGACACATAACAGTCCCAGCAGAATCAGAATTTACATGTTAATATTAAACAGTGTATAACTCTTGACGTATAGATGCGATCGAAGATCCGTCTGTTGCGTTGAAAACCTCACTGAAAACCCTAGAATTCATCCAACTGTAGCGTCGCTAAATTATGATCCCATCTATGGTTAAAATGCGTTGCGAAATGGATTTCTGATTCTGAAACCGGATTTCCAGCCGCGTGCGCTTAAAATGAAATAGTTATAGCTAATGATCCTGGAACCCGATTGGTTTGAAATAAAATTCTAGGGATGGATAACTGAACATTCTACTTATTACCTGTTTATCGTTTCGCCAAATTATATACATATGTTTCGTGATAAATCGTGCAAGTAATAGACTGTTGTTTTTATGACACCTTGATTGTGCTTATATACTGTTCATGCATCACATCATACCCATATTACTGTAGTGATAACCTAGTGACATCGTGCATTTACCCGGTGTTAGATTTTAGTGGTGATTGTGGCAAGTACGTCAGTGTTCGTGTATCCGTGATTAAGTGAAAGTGATACGTACTTGTGCACAATCAGTGTCCCTTTTATTCTATTACATTGTCGACGTCTGTGGGATGCGTGTACGTGTGACTATAAGTGGTATGGGACACTTATGGAAGCGCCTGCACGGATGTCACAGATAAGGCATCCGACACTGCCATTTATCTTAGGTATTAGTCGGGACGTGCTTGATGGAGGTCCTGCCTCCAGTTCTCATGCAGACTTGACACGGGCCGATTAGTATTTAGGGTGATGGTTAGCGTTTGATGTAGACCTCGGGGTGTGGGGTAGTTTAAGTGTGAGTTCAACAGAATCTCGGGAGTCCCATGCCGGCTTATATATTTAGAGAGTTATATGGAGCTTTACAGGGTATGTGATATATACACCGTGATACACTCGTTACATGTTGGGCCCGTGGTCCCTTGCCCTTGGGTTCTACCCTTGGGTGGAGGACACTCGCGAGTGGTTGACTCTCACACTTGGACTGACGATAGGCTTATTGACCTGTACAGTGAGACTTAGAGACTGATAGGGATACTGGCATTTATATTCCTTTTGTGTGTTGACATGCGTGACATATTGTTATACTGCTTTACTATTCCGCTGCATTGATTACTGCACATGCGTATTCATGATGTCATTTATTTACTGCTTCACATACCTATTATCACCGTTAGAACTGTCACTTGATTTTATACATATTATATTGCTATTGTGTCGCTCTTACGACCTGAGTATGCATGCTCAGTGTGAGAAGACGATTTAGCGTGGATTAGAACCAGACGTGCATTACAGACTTCTTGACTTGCCACTCCGAGTTACTTTCGTTTATTCCATTTCAGGTCAGTTTACATTATTGTATCTTTCAGTTACTGCATTTCTCATTACCTGCGCATTATTTACTGTTTACCATGATAAACTAGAAGCCGAAGTGTGACTACGGCAGGACATTTCCTTGACCGTAGGAGCATGGCTGGCCTTGTCTACCCCTCGTATTCCGTATTTTGGGAAGCGGGGCGTGACATGGTTTAGTTGGTATCAGAGCCAGGTTTTGCATCAATTGGGATTGCAGTTTTCTGTGTACAGTTTTGGCAATCTAAGACATCCTTCGGTCTAGGTTGTAAACTGTCATTCTTGATTCATATTCACATCGTGCGTTCAGCTATCCATTCACTATGGTTTCGGGTGACTTGACAAGGGTACGTAGTGGCAATTGCACTACCGTACTCTATTCAAGTGACTTAAATTGATACAGTTGATTCTCCACTTGTAATGATATTCATCATCTCTGATATTCTTGAATCCTTGTTCTATCCATATCATATTTTGATTCATTTAGCGTGTGACTCTTATCATTCTCGAAATCATTGTTTCAGGATCATGTCTTCCAACGACTCTTCCGCTATCTCCACTTCTCAGAACCAGAATGTTGAGATCCTTGGTATACTACAAGGTTTAAAGGAAGCCCAGGAGCGAACCAACGACTTATTAGCTGAAGGACTGAGAAGACAGGTGAATCAGGCATCAGCGGGAGTCTCCTATCATCAAGGGATCCATATTGGACGAGGAAAGGAGAAGAAGATGAAGCGTCAACAGAAGCATCAGAAGAACCTTTGCTGTGGATATTGTAAGAGACCAGGACACCTTCAGAGGGATTGTCGCCGCGCCCAAGGGAGATGTCTGATATGCGGTTCCGACAAACACCTCATCAACGGTTGCCCAGAAAGGAAAGAACTACAAGGAGGAGATTCGTCTACTCTCCCCACTTCTGCCACATAAGGATTATTGCGTAGTTCGCCCTTCGAGGATAAAGCAGACCCAACACCGGATTCAACTCGCGTAACGATGATGCAGCGGTCTGGCGATCGAAGAAGAATTTTTATGTTTTCCTATTTCATCATTATGTTGTCATCTCTTAAGAACATTTTTCCGGTTGAAATCTTGTATCCGCTGAACTTTTGTTTGAATGCAATAAAAGTTGAATCGTAATATATGTATCATTCTCATGCTTTCTCCATATCAAACTCTATTCATTATCACAGTATTTTAAATTCTGAGCTTTCAATTCCTGCAACCGCATATTTTTCTTGAGCTTCCTTGATGTATTCCACTGTCTAATCATGACTTCTCTTTTCAGGCCATGGCCCACCCTGGAGCAGCGCCACATCTAGACGAGGAAGCAAAGTCATGCGTTTCCTTAGATCACACACTGACGAGTTCCGATGATGAGGTCAATGGTCCCCTGGTCAACTTCGAAAACAATGATTCAGAGGACGAAGGAGTGGCCGCCCCAGAGCTTAACGTGATAGTTGATTCCGACGAAGAAGAAGAAGATCCTAAAGAAAACCCTATAGAAGAAGACCCGATAGAGGAAGATCCATTGGAGGAGGACCCCATGGAAGAGAACCCAGAAGCAGGAAACTACATGGGATCGGACCTCGATGAAGAAGCTCTATTCGAGGATGAAGGACCAGAAGATCAAGACCCTGCCGTGGAAGAACTTCCTTTGGCGGTCCCCGCGAGACGCTATAGAAATGGACGCCCCTACTTGAGTGCGCGAGCCTACCGCCACCTACTGAATCTCCACAACCGCGACTGACGGAATTTCTTTTGATGTTGTCTTCTGGCCAAATAAAATGTGTATAGTTTAGGGTCACTTTTCGCCTTTGAGAATGCCTTGTTTCAAATTTTCTTGAATGAAATAAATCTTCTGAATTCGTAAACCTTTTGACTATTGGTTCGCTCGATACTTGTTTATTACCCATGTCCATTCATTTTCTGCTGAGTTCCCTGACTGTCCACCCCTACTCATTGTATAGTTTTCACCCCGTTTCGATTAGAAGGTATCACACCCCGATCTTTGGAATGAGCCCCTTTCATCCCTCGTCTGCGCCCCGTTTGAGATCCTTCTGGGAGGAGAGCAATTCTTGTGAAACTTCTGAGTTCACTAACTCTTCAAATTTTGACTTGTGTTGTACCGACTGTCATTCTGCCCATATTTCTTCTCTTGTAGTCACTGGCCATTCACCCTTATTTTCTGTGCTGACCCGATCCCAATTTCATTGATCTTCAGCCTAAAGCTGTCATCCTTCGACCTATTGTACCAGCCACATCCCATTGTAATCTCTACCCTACTTAAGCCTGGACACACTTATACCTTTCCGTGTTACCCCAACTAGAGTTAGGGGCACTATTATTTTAAAATGTAGTTTTAGTATTTTGCATTTGTCAAAGAGTACGTGATATTGATTGCCCCGTTTTACGTATTTTAAGTGCATTATTATTATTCTCTTAGTAGCGCAACCTTACACAGCGCACATTTTGTTCCATGTTTCTTATTTTCGCTATATGGGTTTTCTAAGCTATTTTAAAACTATTTGATCGATACGTTTCCTAAAATGGTTTAACTTACCGGCTAAATTTCCACTACTTTATTCTTGTTATCTTATTTTCGGGTTGTGTGCTTATGATTCCTATTATAAATAATTGTGCCTTATACTTAGATCCCAATTTCATTGATCTTCAGCCTAAAGCTGTCATCCTTCGACCTATTGTACCAGCCACATCCCATTGTAATCTCTACCCTACTTAAGCCTGGACACACTTATACCTTTCCGTGTTACCCCAACTAGAGTTAGGGGCACTATTATTTTAAAATGTAGTTTTAGTATTTTGCATTTGTCAAAGAGTACGTGATATTGATTGCCCCGTTTTACGTATTTTAAGTGCATTATTATTATTCTCTTAGTAGCGCAACCTTACACAGCGCACATTTTGTTCCATGTTTCTTATTTTCGCTATATGGGTTTTCTAAGCTATTTTAAAACTATTTGATCGATACGTTTCCTAAAATGGTTTAACTTACCGGCTAAATTTCCACTACTTTATTCTTGTTATCTTATTTTCGGGTTGTGTGCTTATGATTCCTATTATAAATAATTGTGCCTTATACTTAGTTTTCTGTCGTACTATCTTTAATATACTTATACGTGTACATGTTGGGTTTCGACTTTTATCGAGTGCGCCTCGAATAATATTGTTCGCTATGGTTGTTATTTATATTTTCGTAATTATATTTGTTATTACGTAGTTATACCTTCAAATTTCTTCGTCCACTGACTTCTAGCAAGTCCTTGTGTGTTAGTTTGCAATATAATAGCTTTCGCCTATGTTTGTATAACTTATCGTTTATCTTAAATTTCGAGGACGAAATTTTTGTAAGGGTGGTATGATGTACCATCCGGCCCTTTTATACCAAGTCCGTATTTTGTTATTTGAAAATTCCATTTTAAAATATTTATAATTTTAAGTGTTTTATTTAAGAAATTATTTGTTTAGTATAACCTCTTCTTTAAACCCCAAACCCTATTTCTTTTCTAATTATACCAATCTCCCTTATTAATTTATAAGCGCAGCTCATCCCCTTTCTCATTTTATCTCTGTTTTTCTATTCATGGCCAGTTTCTATTTTCCATTTGATTTTTCCACTAAAAATTCCCTCGGCCCAAACCTAATTGCAATTTCCATTCCATCATATCTATATTATTCAGCCTTCTTTTCCTCTAATTCCTTTATTTTCTCTAGCCCATTCCCAGCGGCCCGCTTCTATTTTTCCCCATTCAATTTTCCCTTTCTTTATTTTAATTCTGCCGGCCCACACTAATTCAATTTCCTTTTTCTTTTAAGTCCTGGGCCGTTACCTTTTCTTTAATTCATTTATTTTAAATCCTTTATTCCTGGCCCGACTCAGCCCCAGCCCACTCCATTAAATTCTTTATCTAAAATTCTTTTTTTCTTCAATTATTTCTTGGACCAGCTTTTCCGCGGCCCGTTACTAATTCTCTTCCATTTAAAAATTTATTTTTCCTTTTGACCCGGCCCGCGTCTTCATTTTCCCTTTTAATTGTTTTTTTCTTTGCAGGCTCAGCCCTTTCCTTGGCCCGCATCGCTCTCAAACCCGACCCGGCCCACCACTTCTTCTCCTTCTTCCCGTTGCGCTTTTCCCGCGCACGTTCCTTCGCCGCGTTCCTCGCCGCCTTCCTCGCCCACGCTCGCGCTCTTGTCGCTCCACTCACGAGCGTTATCATCAGCGCACGCGTCGTCTCTTTTCCTCTCTCCCTCACTCCCATCGTCTTTCTCTCCTCGCAATCCCTCACGAAGCCATTGCCACCGTCCCCTCATACCGAGCACTGCCAAACCTCGTCGTCGACAACGACGACGGCCAGGCCGTTCCCTTCCTTCTCCACAAACTGAGCCCCCTCTCCTACATACCCAGATCTCCACCACCCTCGCCACTGCAACCCGAACTCGAACCCCTGTGCACCCAAACTCCCTGCACCCATCACCAGCCACACTGCGCCCTCCCACCGGCGATCGCCTCCCCATTGTCGCCGTCGCCTCTGCTCTCCCCCTCTCTGTTGTTTCCCTCCGCTCTCTCTCTCTCCCCCTGCCCCCCAATCTCTCTGTCACTCTGTCTCTCTCTCTCTTTCCCTCAGCTCTCTCTCTCCCCCTCTGTCCCTCTGTTTCTCTCTCTCTCTCTGTGTTTCCTCTCTCTAACTCACAGCCCTCTCTCTCATTCTATTTCTCTCTCACTCTCACTCACTATCTCTCTCACTGTCTCTCTCTCTCTCTAACTTTCTCTCTCTTTCTCTCTCTAACACCCTCACCATTGTCATCATCACCCATCATCGAACCCTTGACACACAAGGGCCAAACTTCACAGCCGAGCCCCGACCACCAAGCTGCGAGCCGTCGTTGCCGAGACTCGAGTTCGAGCCAAATCTAGTTGCCGTGCCGCGCGTGTGTCGTGCGTTCGTGACGTCACCGTCACCGTACATCCCCTGGACGCCTCCAGGCAAGTTTTTACTTGCTTTCATGCTATTCTGTATATGTTACAAGTCAATATCGTATATATATCCCATGTTTGTCTTATGTTAAATAGTGCAACACAACTGTTCGATACTTGTTCCCTTAGGAAAATATTATCAAATTTGACGGAACTCAATGGTGTAGGTTGGCCCGCAGGGTTGTGAACATAGTGTGTGAATTTTGTTGGATGACGTAATCGATAATGACTAAAACAACTGCCCCCAAGTTTAACCGTAAAACTGAATTTCTACTGCACCTGAAAATCGTTAAATCCACCATAAATCAAATATAAACTAGAATGATGCGTTCGAGGGCTCAAATCGAAGCTAACTCGATGAACTTTAACCCTATGCTAGTTTCCAGACATTCCTGTACTTAAATAGTGATGATAATTGTATCGGAGTACGACTCTGGACTGCAGTCCAGAGCTACTCAAATTGTTGGTTGCTGTACCGTATTGGATACCTCAAGATTTACTTAACCCTTAGGTTGTGGAACTCCGCTGCTTATTGTAGATAAACCTGTTAGCTAGACAACACAACTGGTTTCATTCTGTTTCGTTACCGTTTGATATTTAATCTGTATTTTAGTAGATCGGGACACATAACAGTCCCAGCAGAATCAGAATTTACATGTTAATATTAAACAGTGTATAACTCTTGACGTGCAGACGCGATCGAAGATCCGTCTGTTGCGTTGAAAACCTTACTGAAAACCCTAGAATTCATCCAACTGTAGCGTTGCTAAATTATGATCCCAACTGGGGCTAAAATGCGTTACGAAATGGATTTCTGATTCTGAAACTGGATTTCCAGCCGCGTGCACTTAAAATGAAATAGTTATAGCTAATGATCCTGGAACCCGATTGGTTTGAAATAAAATTCTAGGGATGGATAACTGAACATTCTACTTATTACCTGTTTATCGTTTCGCCAAATTATATACATATGTTTCGTGATAAATCGTGCAAGTAATAGACTGTTGTTTTTATGACATCTTGATTGTGCTTATATACTGTTCATGCATCACATCATACCCATATTACTGTAGTGATAACCTAGTGACATCGTGCATTTACCCGGTGTTAGATTTTAGTGGTGATTGTGGCAAGTACGTCAGTGTTCGTGTATCCGTGATTAAGTGAAAGTGATACGTACTTGTGCACAATCAGTGTCCCTTTTATTCTATTACATTGTCGACGTCTGTGGGATGCGTGTACGTGTGACTATAAGTGGTATGGGACACTTATGGAAGCGCCTGCACGGATGTCACAGATAAGGCATCCGACACTGCCATTTATCTTAGGTATTAGTCGGGACGTGCTTGATGGAGGTCCTGCCTCCAGTTCTCGTGCAGACTTGACACGGACCGATTAGTATTTAGGGTGATGGTTAGCGTTTGATGTAGACCTCGGGGTGTGGGGTAGTTTAAGTGTGAGTTCAACAGAATCTCGGGAGTCCCATGCCGGCTTATATATTTAGGGAGTTATATGGAGCTTTACAGGGTATGTGATATATACACCGTGATACACTCGTTACATGTTGGGCCCGTGGTCCCTTGCCCTTGGGTTCTACCCTTGGGTGGAGGACACTCGCGAGTGGTTGACTCTCACACTTGGACTGACGATAGGCTTATTGACCTGTACAGTGAGACTTAGAGACTGATAGGGATACTGGCATTTATATTCCTTTTGTGTGTTGACATGCGTGACATATTGTTATACTGCTTTACTATTCCGCTGCATTGATTACTGCACATGCGTATTCATGATGTCATTTATTTACTGCTTCACATACCTATTATCACCGTTAGAACTGTCACTTGATTTTATACATATTATATTGCTATTGTGTCGCTCTTACGACCTGAGTATGCATGCTCAGTGTGAGAAGACGATTTAGCGTGGATCAGAACCAGACGTGCATTACAAACTTCTTGACTTGCCACTCCGAGTTACTTTCATTTATTCCATTTCAGGTCAGTTTACATTATTGTATCTTTCAGTTACTGCATTTCTCATTACCTGCACATTATTTACTGTTTACCATGATAAACTAGAAGCCGAAGTGTGACTACGGCAGGACATTTCCTTGACCGTAGGAGCATGGCTGGCCTTGTCTACCCCTCGTATTCCGTATTTTGGGAAGCGGAGCGTGACACATAGTCTAGGGTCGGTCAACGGTCGCAGCCAAAGAAAGAGAGAAAAGAAACACTCTGCGTGCACTCTAACCTAGATCAGAATTGTTATCACTTTATCTAATCAGGAAACCTCCCACTGTAGTGTCAAATTCTCCTCCAAACCTCAAAGAAGAATCAATCAGGATCACCCGAAGAGTAAACCAACTCATCGGTGGGAATCGGGATCCAACTCTCATCGCATGATAACATGAAGGAATCCACTCACGTTATCACACTCCAGAAGGTATGCGCATGCCTGGCAAGTTTCAGTTTCTTTAGAAACTCCCGATGTGAATTTTTGCCCCATGCTCTTATGACCCTGACGTTGGCCAAATGCCATAAGTTACATGCCAAGTTCTACCCATCATTATCTTGTTAATTTGAACCCACCCGTACATGCCTCTGATGTTGGCCAAATGGCAGAACGACTGTCCCAAACCAACTCATCTATCTATGCAACAGATGAATACCCAGTAGCTACCAAACACTATACCTTGGCGTTGGTCAAAATACATAGCTTGAATGCTACTGAATACCCAACTGAAATGACGGAGGGCTATGGCTGGTTTTTTGTGAAAAGCCTTTAACGTAACGAACTTGATATCGCTGAAGGAATCTGATAGCTTTTTTATAAAAATATAGTGGCGAAAACCTTTGCTAAAGAGGTCACTCCCGGTGAAGGGATCTCGTCTCTTTCCTCGTGGAATGAGGTGCAGGATATTCCAACTGAACACCGCGATGCAAAACAACAATTAATCGACTATAGTGAAGTTATTACCCTCACACAAACTTCTTCCCAAGGGGTCACTCCCGGTGAAGGGATCTCGGCCCTTGCCTCGTCGAATGAGGTGCAGGATATTCCAACTGAATACCACTGTGCAAAACAAAAGGAAATGTCCTTGTAATAACACTTTTTAAAACTGTTCCAACAACGTCCAAACAGGTTTGTTTTCCTTTGCATTGATCAGATTCAACGCAGTCCCATCAACTAATCACACCAGAAAAGAACGAAAATAAAATGTACGTATATGCTATCCGCATTCGTCACTGGGTCCCGTCATCACCCGTTAGGTTACTTAACTAATGACAGAGTGAGGACCGGAATAGTGTGGGTGTAAAACATATACAGCATCTACTAGTATATATACCAATATACAATAATCGTTCCAGGCATGATAAATGCAACATTACAGAAAAGAAATAAGCATCAAAGAACAATACAGATAATCTGGGATCCCTGGGTTTCACAGAGCCGCTACTGAAACCCGACGTTCCCCTGGTCGTGTGAATAGCCTATGCAATGAAACCTAGACCCCTACGGGTGAGGCAAGTTACCTGCCAAAACCTGAAGCGAGGCAGCCCCCTACAGCAAAGTGAATGGACCACCCTGCACTGCACGGAATCCGGTAACTTGAGCACCCCTCCTTGGGTCAACCTGTATCCCCTACGAGTGCGGTGAATAGTCTGCCAATTCTAGAGTGAGGCCGCTTTCTTCTCAAAGCCATGAGATGCGGACCCATTGCCCTCCAGAAACCGGCTATCCGTGCACTCCGTCGCGGGGTAAACCTAGTAATGAAAAATATGTACAACGGGTACATCGACCTCAGCCCGGTCGTGCCCCAAAAGAATAATATACAAACAGGCAGTGACGGCAGTTCCCATGTTGGACGCTCGCCCCGCAATATTAAATGTACAAATAAATCCAAACTACACTACCATTGCACACAGCTATCCACCACGACAAATCCGCAACATCACAGCATAAAACTGAACATCAACGCGAATGTCACGTTCAGAAACCCGTCTAAAAGAACTATAGCAATTAGACACGGTTTACCGCTCGAATGACATTCACGGTCAGAGATATAATGTAAGTACTATAAACTAACATATTTAAAATTCCGATCGACAAAACTTTCCGAAGTGGTCCCCAAGTACAACTGCAGTACTCAAACAAAATCTGGGCCCAAACAAAATATTCCTGAAATCACAATTCCACATGAAAGAGACACAGAAGAAATATGGTGCACTGTAACCTCAAAACGGCAGCGGAACAGCGGCCAATACATGGCTTGTGCGGCGGTTCCGTGGCGTTCTAGAAGCTTCAGTCGACCAAATTTCTTCCAGAGTCTTATAAAAGCCTGCTCGATTTTCTGAGATACTCAAAATGATTTTTAGACCAGTTTAAAAAATCAACAGAAACTTTAACATGAAAAGTACGGTTTCGGAAATTTCGTTCGATCGATATTTTAAACACGTTAGAACAAGTTAGTAAAGGTTAATGGCGTGGCTCTGATACCATGTAATTCTACGGTAGCGTCCCGGCCGTCATTCTAACGCCAAACGCGGAACAAAAACATTTATAACTGGAGCTATCGCATACTATAACCCGGATCTTGCCATTAACGCTAAACTAAAAACCTGTAAAAAGGTAGAAAGGCTATACAGATCGATCTGAGTCCTTCGGCCTTTAGCCATCATCCCACGCTCTTCACGACAACTCCGATCTCCTATCTCCTCGTCGAGGTGGCACCACGTCAACGGATCTTTAAACGGACTCTCGCCTCTATACCGAGGCAACTCGGACATCAAGTCTGCTAAAAGAGATGACCAAGATGAAGTAGAGAATGAGTAGAATACTTTGTCTCAAACACCCTAGGGTTTTCATCACATGAGAGGGTTAGGGTGGAGGTTGAAGAAGATGCTTAGAGATGGAAATTGTGAACTCAAGAAAACTATCAAGAGAGAAAGAACTCAAGCATAATAACTTGTGATGATTTTTTTTTGTGAGTAGATATTTATGATTTGTGTAAAGAAAATATCTCAAAAAATATCTCCCAAAAATATCTCCAAAACCCTAAAATATCTATACAAAAAACAAAACACAATTAATTCTATCATGACTCACTTAGTGACTCATTAGCATGAGTCACTAATGAACAAACTAGAAGAAATGTGTCACCAAGAATGAGTCACACTTTCCAAAATCCATTTAATCATTTAAACTAAAATGATTAACCAAAAGAAATGCATCTTCTAAAATATTCTCGTAACGGATTACGAGAATACCCCTCAACTGTAAATACATACATGTATCCGTATTCCGACCGAATACGAATACGATGAGACTAAAATATTCTGACTCACTTATAATACATGGATCCGGCTTAAACCAAAGCCCACCAGTATTATCTGTCCGAAATATGACGCGTGCATAAATGCACGTGCATGTTCGAACCCTGCTATAAAACCATACGGCCTCTACAACGTTTCGCCCGAACTTAGGAAACTATCTGTGGGGAACTCTAAAGACTCATCAGTACCCTAGCAGTGGGTTTAACCATAAGCACGTCAGCGGCACTGGCTGTGCGTAACGGCTGCCTATGTACTGACCGAAAGGGAAGCCGATGAGCGAACTCATCCTGGAATCCTACTGAGCCTATCAGTGACAATATCCGTACAGTCCGGTCCGTTCGTCTATGAGCATCGCATATCGGGCCTAAGGAGCTGGTAACGTTAGACCCCCAATAGCAGTATAAGTCGTGTCAGAGTGTAGCCCAGAACACCCTGAGATACTACTGGAGTACCTACCAGTAAATCTCCTGCCTCGGCCGAGAGCTTAGTGTAATGGCTCTCCTAGACACGGCGCAATTTGACCCCCAATACCGGGAGAGACGAATCCCTTGTCGATCCGCTCACTTGCCTCCATGTGGCTCGGGACTATACCCAAAAAAACCTGTTTGCATGACTCCTTTGAGCCGTGGTAGGGTAGAAATCAAAGCACAATGGGAACTCACACGAGACAAATGACGACCTCAGGTCGATGAACTAACCTGTACATATGTCACCAGGATACTGCTATCTGACGCTGAGTATAAATACCAACTAGCAGGTTCCTGGCGAGTCCTGTCCGGTGTACTCATAACCCAATGAGCACCTGTATACATCTTAGACTATCCAACTAACACCAGTGGCTTGTGAGACTGGCCACAACCCCTTGTTGGGGTCTCGACTGTATACACTAGTCTACTCCGGAGTATCGATGCCCTGTCTCGAAACTCTCACAACTAGGGACCACTATTAAGGATGTGCTTATAGAATACCCAACTCTCACGTATATGATCGCCATCATACTGTTGGTAGTCAAGCAGGATCCTAAGGGATCTATCAACGTATAAGAGTGAACAACAATGTCACCAGTCAAGCAGGATCCTAAGGGCTCTATCAACGTGTAAGAGTGAACAGCAATGTCACCAAAAGTTGTACACGGTGATAAAGGCAAACCAGATAGCATACTACCATCTTGAGTAAGACTGTCCTACCGGTATAGGTCCTCCCTCAATCATTGCAATCACGTACCTGCGATCCAATAATTGACTTTGAGGGCACTATATCCAACACTGTTGAATTCATCGTTAAGGACACATCTGCAAATGATTTGATTAGAACAATACTTAAAAAAATAAGGTCCATCCCAGTAAAAGTGTTTTACTTGGGATAGAAATCGAAAATTGTCTTGTTTCGACCAATTGCTAAGAATAAGTCATGTCTCTAGATAATTCACAATATCCATAAACCAAGGTTACCAAGATACGATCAAGAGCTATTTGTCAGGGAAGGAGTCATTTATTGGCACGGTCAACGTTGTTGAAGAATTGATGCGTGAAAGATGGTCAGCTACAATGTTTTCACATCCACTCTTGTCTCGTATGACAAGATCAAATTCCTATAACAACAGGATCCAACGTATTAGCCTGCCCTTAGCATCCTTCTTTGATAAAAGGTGTCGTAGGGCGGAGTGATCGGTGTAAATCACTATTGGCGAGCCAATCAAGTAGGGCCTGAATTTTTCTGATGCAAATACAACTGCCAAGAGTTCTTTCTCGGTAGTTGTGTAATTAATTTGTGCACCATTCAAGGTCCTACTTGCATAGTAAATTACATGTGGCATCTTATCAATATGTTGTCCTAAGACAGCACCAATAGCAAAATCTGATGCATCACACATAAGCTCGAACGGGTTGTTCCAATCCGGAGATGATAGAACGGGGGCTGTAGTGAGAGATCTTTTAAGCGATTCAAAAGCAGCCTCACAATCCGAATCGAAGTGAAATGTTGTATCCTTGGCCAAGTGAAGAGTTAAGGATCTAGCAATTTTGCTAAAGTCCTTAATGAATCTCATATAAAATCCTACATGACCAAGAAAACATTGTATATCTTTGATGCATTTGGGAGGAGGAAGGTTATAGATGACATCAATTTTAGCTCTATCTACCTCAATACCTTTTCGTGAAATGATGTGTCCAAGAACAATACGTTCTTGGACCATGAAATGGCATTTTTCCCAATTCAAGGTTAAGTTCTTATCCTCACAGCAGGTAAGAACTGCGTCAATATGACATAGGCATTCCTCAAAGGAGTCTCCAAATATGGAGAAATCGTCCATAAATATCTCCAGAAAATTCTCAATCATGTCTGAGAATATCTCCATCATGCACCGCTGAAATGTAGCGGATGCGTTGCATAACCCAAAAGGCATGTGTCTATAAGCAAAAGTACCAAAAGGACAAGTAAATGTTGTTTTATCTTGATCCTTTTCAGCGATAGGGATCTGGTTATAACCGGAGTATCCGTCTAAGAAACAATAGTATTCATGTCCAGCTAATCGTTCTAACATCTTGTCAATAATAGGTAGAGGGAAGTGATTTTTCCTCGTTGCGGCATTGAGTTTCTTATAATCAATACATACGCGCCACCCAATTTGGGTGCGTGTTTGGATCAACTCATTAGCCTCAGTTATGACTGTGATGCCAGACTTTTTAGGGACCACATGAATAGAACTTACCCATTAGCTATCAGATATTGGGTAAATTATACCACTATTTTGACACTTGACGATTTCTTTCTTTATCGCATCCTTCATAACGGGATTTAACCATCTTTTTGGGTCTCGGGTTGGGTTGGATTCATCCATCAGATGTATATAATGTTCAACAATTAAGGGATTAATCCCTTTGATGTCAGCCATTGTTTAACCAAATACTTGCCGATTTGATCTCAATACCGCCAAAAGTGTGTTCTCTTGCTCTAAAGATAGAGAAGCGGATATGATCACGGAAAAAGAATCATTCTCTCCTAAATATGCATATTTAAGATGAGAAGGTAGCGGTTTGAGATCTAGTGTCGGCGAAGAGACGATAGAAAGTAGGGTAAGGGAATGATACTCGGACTCCTTAAGAGGTTCATAACTTGCGTAGGATATTGACTCGGAAAGCGCTACTAACTTTTGTGATGATTCAAAGGATTCAAACTCAGGGATGGACTCATCGAAGATATTCTCACTATAATAATTTACCAGATCAAATAATGTCGCACTAGTGTTGTCAAGATCTTCATAGCAAAGTACTTCAGCTTCGCAGCTATCGGAAGCTATCTCGTTGATAGAACAGACATCGATTAAATGACCAGAAGGTTCAGATGGTTGACTTCCTAGCTTGTAAATATTAAGCTCAATTGTCATCTTCCCGAAGAATAAGTTCATAGAACCGTTACGATAATTAATGAAAGCGTTGGAAGTTGCTAGAAATGGTCGACCGAGTATCACCGGGATTTGATTACGTGGGTTCGCCACAGGCTATGTATCTAAAACAATAAAGTCTACAGGGAATATGAATTTCCCGACTTTGATTAACACATCCTCAAGCTCACCCCTAGGTTGGGCGATAGATTAGTCTGCCATCTGGAGAGTGCAATGGGTAGGTTTCAACTCTCCTATACCTAGCTGCTCATAGACGGAATATGAAAGCAAGTTAACACTAGCGCCGAGGTCAAGTATAGCATGATTGATGCTTTTACCCCCAATAGTTATAGATATTGTAGGACAGCCGGGGTCCTTACGTTTCTTAGGCAGTTGTTAGGTAAAACCTGTGCTCACGTTACTTGTCATGAATACATTTTTCGGCACTTGAGTTTTTCTCTTCCTAGTGAACAAGTCCTTAAGGATTTTTTCATAAGACGGAACTTGTTGAATAGCATCTAGGAGAAGGATATTTATGTTAACATGCTTAAGTATTTCCACAATCTTTTCCATTTGTGTGTTAGATTTGTTGGCCCTCAACCTGTTTGGAAACGGAGTTTTATCAATAAGTTTTGGGTCCAACATTTGTGGAGAAGCTTGTAGGGATGGAATCAATCCCAAAATTGGAGTAGGGATCGTTTTAAGTCGACTCGAGGAAGTGGGCGTAGTGTTCGAGCCTTGGGGAAAATGGAGAATAGGCTCGGAAGAAGGTGGGAGACTAGACGAAATAGGGCAAGAAGTGGGTTTCAATTGATTCCTCATCATCAATATGTTCATCAATTTGATTATTCAACACTCTTCCTGATCTCAACGTGGTAACGGCACTCACATTATGACTTTGTGAGTGGCCAGGATTCGGTAGGAGTTGAGATGGAAGTTTCCCTTTTTCTCTCGCACTCATCGCGGCATTTATTTGTGCAAGTTGTGCTTCTATCGATTTTATACTTTCACCATAGGAGGTGGTGGTCTGTGTTAATGATCGGATAGAAGACTTTATTTCATCCGTCGATTGCATGGAATGTTTAATAAACATATCCACGCTTCGTTCGAGTGCAGATGAGTTTTCGTTCCCAGCCGTTTGGAAAGAATTGTTATAAGGTGTAGAATTCTTGGCCGGATTTTGAAAAAGTTGCGATTGAAAGGGGTTCTAACTCTGTGGGTGTGGTTGCTGCTGCTGTGGAGGAGGACTTTGATAATTTCTTTGGAACTAGTTTTGATTTTGGTTTTGGTTCCAAGCAAAATTAGGATGATTCCTCCATCCCTGATTGTAGGTGGAAGAATAAGGATCGATTCTAGGTCGCTGCTGAAAAGTAGCATTAGTGTGTTCTTGACCTTGAAATGGTGCATTTAAAGGACATTCTTCCGTCAGATATGATGAATCAGAACAGCAACCACATACGGTCTTGGGAAGCGTAACCTGGTTTAGGGAGATTGATGAGAATTTGCTCTCCATGGCATCGAGTTTCTTTTGCATTGCTGCCATTTCATTTTTTACTGCGATGGAAACATCGAGCTGATGGATACCTCCCCTAGATGAAGGTCTAACGCTTTCCGACTGCAAAATGTGTCCAGCGAGATCTTCCAGAAATTTCCAAGCTTCACCATCGTCTTTGGACATGAAATTGCACACATGGTTTCAAGCATCTGCTTTGTATTTGGAGTAATGCCCTCATATATAATTCGGCACAGATCCCATCTATGTATTCCATGATGAGGACATTGGACAAGCAGATCCTTAAACCGCTCATAGCACTTCCAAAATAGTTCATTAGGAAACTGGATAAACTGGTTGATTTCGCTTCGAACATGGGCGGTCTTATGATTGGGGTAAAATTTCTTAAGGAATGCTATCACGAATTCATCCCAATTGGTAATAGAGTGTGTGGAAGTGTTATAAAGCCATTTTTATGCTAAATCTCACAAAGTGAAAGGGAGAAGACGCAAGCGTATAACATCCACTGAAAGTTATGATGTACCTATCATTGTGCATACGTTTCCGAATTTAGTGATACAAACATATGCTTCTTCAGACTCAGGCCCGTGAAATTTGGACAACGGGTTGATAAAGTGGGGTTTAATTTCAAAATTATCCCTATTGGCTGGTGGAATAGATAAACAGGTAGGAAGGGGACCGCATATAGGATAGCATCTCTCTTGGAAAGAAATGTGTGGTGGATTATGCGCACCGACGGGTGGTGGCAGGATGGTGTTATAATCTGATGGAGAACCGTCCATCTCGGTCGATGAAGAAGTACCGACTTAGGAGTCGATAGCAGGAACGCGGACAAGACGGGCACTAGAATCCCGTGTCCAGCCGAGCATGCACTAAGCGGGTTTAGCGCAAGTGGCAACGTGTGTGTGATTTAAAATTGGTTTGTATTGAAAAGTGTCGGACGTGAGACAAATCACATAAAAATGCACAATCAACCCTAGAACTAAGCTTACCTAAGTCAAGTCTCTACACTGTTCCTAGACTTCCAAAGGACAAGCCGCGGGATTAATCCTCTACCATCTCTTTATTGCTCTTGTGGCTAGATAAGTGTCAGGTAAGTGGGAGGTATCCGCTATACGAAACACCGAAAATAGCGGGCCTAATTAAGTAACCACTTGCCTTAGGCACACTTGCCTAGACACCACAAAAGAAATGAGGATAAACGATTGATTACCCATGACCTTCATCTGTCCTTATTGAGCGCGACAGTGCTTAGAGTCTCGGTCTAGATATTTTTTAATTAATATAGTGTGATGTGGATGCTCGTTTTGTGATTTGTGGGGCCTAGGAAAGGTGATGAAATCCCCACCTAATCTGAATTTGGTCTTTGCCCCTTAATTCCCATATTAAAATATGCACAAACCAATTACAAAACACGCAAAAAGTTTTTTTTTTGAGCGGCGATATTTTGCAAAGAATCCTGTAGAAAAATATATTATTGGACTTTTAAGAGAAGAGAGAACGTATAGAGGAAGTTACCAGAGAAAAATGAAGCCCTAGATCCCCAACTCGGTCGCGGTTCTGCCGCCAAAGCGCACTTCTTGCCACGGTTCCGCCGTGGATTTGAGAGATCACTTGAAAAAAATTTGTACTGTGGCCTCCTTTGCTCCTATTGTCCTCTCTGAAGGTCTCTGAATCTCTGTTTCCTCGTTCTATTGTCTTCAAATTTCCTTGCAAAAATCGCACACTAATCGTTAGATACACAATTTGTTGTTTTGTTTTATTTATGATATATATCGAATAAGAATTCAATACGAATAGTAAGAATAAAAAAATTACGCACGTATCCCCGGAAACGACGCCATTTGATTGATCTGTATTTAAAGAAGTGTTTGTAGAATAACCGAAATCGGTAACAATGTCGCGTGTAACTAGACCGAGATGAGTACGGGTCGTCCTTAGGGATATGTGGAGTTTTTTAATCTTTCTTTAGATGTGTTGATTAGGAAGAGGAAGAAGAATAAATAATAGTGAAGAATAGTTATAGAATCTAGATCTACATTAAACACGGATGTAGAATATAGATCTAGTTTAAAGACGGATGTAGATTTTATATCAAAAGAGCTTGTAGGGTTCATTAAGATTTAGTAGTCATGGATGATTAATTATAAATTACTCATTTTATCCTTTAATAGATTTAAAACTAGATCGACAAAGATGTATGTAGATTAGGGTTTTTGGAGGGAATAGGGTTCCCACTCTTAACCCTTATCTTTATATGAATCTCCGTTCATGTCTGACCTTTACCAAAACAATTGTTAATCTAATCTCAAATCGTAGTCGTGACTATCAATGAATTGATAGTGCGCCCGATTAGGATGTTAACTATTCTTTTGAGAAATTTTATAAACTTTATAGGACGTAAAAGGAGTTAAAGGATTTTTCATCCATTGATCTACCATAATCCTACGAACCCTATCAAGCGGAGAATTACTCACGCAAGATGGAGATAAAAGAAAGGATAGAGATCATGATGTAAATAAAGAAAATAAAATGCAATAAGAATAAAACAACTACCTTTATTAATCAACTTGATCAATTACACTTTGTTCCTTTAGAAAGTGATTACAAAACCCTAGTTTGCTTCTCGATCTCTTCTTAAGGAGGTAGATGAACAGCTGATGATCAACCTGGATTCTTGAGTCGTCTTGGACTTCGTGATCTCGTCGGTTTGATGATTTCTAGGTTTAGCCCTCGATCCTTTATATAGGCCCAAAGCAAGAAACTAAAGATCCCCAGAATTAGGGTTAGTTGTAGCAAATCCAACCTGAAAATCCCAACTCCTGACTTGGTGAATCGGCCGCGGATCCGCCGCATATTGCATGGTTTGGCCACGAATCCGCGGCCGTTTGGTGGGATCTTGGCTGCAAATTTCTGAGGCTTTATTCTTGTGACACATGAAGATTTAGCTGATGTCTGGAACTTGAAAATATTTCCTGAGTCTCTACCACTATTGATTCTTCGATTTTATCTAACTTCATCGACAGATTTTTGATTCCCGATATTTCATCATCTCGATCTTCTGATTTGAACTAAACCTTGAACAGTATCTCAATGAATAATGTTAGTAATATTTGGTATTTTTTTATGATATTATCCTAACCATTTGATACGATATTATATTTTAAGAATATTGGTTAAGGATATTTGATATGATATGAATATTTAAATTATCAAAATATTATATAAATATTATATGCATACATTTTCCTTCATAATGTTAATTATAATATATAAACACATGAAAATAGATATTTTGCAGATAAACCCTCATATGTTTCATATTTATAATAAACACCTTTAGATATTTAAGAAAAGTAAGGAAAATGTCATATCAAAAGTATGATATTTTCGACTGAACAGCACTACAGCCAACAATCTCCCACTTGTACTTAAGGCTAATTATTGCAATGTCGCATACTCATAGCCCGTGTGATACCGAACACCCAACTCCTCTACTAATCAGTCTCGCAAATTAAGCTCGTTTGCGAAACTATTGTGTTCGAGAAATAGCCTCAGTGAGTGGATCCGCTCCAATGTTTCTTATTGTATCTCTTTATATCCCAACTTCGCGGAGAAAGTATTCCGAAGTGTGCAATACCTGTCTTAGAATATGTCTGGATATCTGATGGGACCCAGTTCACAAATGAACTCCAAATCCAGCAAACTTTTTAGACTGTATCGTCCACTGAATTTAATCAGTATCTTGCGCCATGCCTTCCTCAGTATCCGCTTGGACCACCTGTCCAGCATACTGTCCCTCAAAAGAGGGAAAACTAAAACTCTGGCAGTCACTCTGTCATCCAGGTCACCTTGGAAGCCTGTAATGATAACCGTCTTCCGAAAGAGGCTTTCGTTACCAAATCCCAAGAACATCCACTTATGTTCTTAACTGCTTCCCAATGTTTCTCCAGGATTGGATTAATATATATGCTTATTGCAGCTTGTGCAAAAACAACATCTGTTGTGGTACTTGACATCACATGATTGACTTAATTGCCTAAGCAAGTGATATGCCAATCATGCAAATCCCTCTTCCCTTTAGTCAGAAAGACATCTTTTAGAGAGGGCGACTCCATCACCTGCAGGTACACCACCATGTCAGGAGTAAACCATTCTAAAATACCTTAGAATAATGTCAAAGTATCCAGATTGGGACACTTCCCAAATCTAAATCTAAAACCATAGATCTAGTAACCAGAAAACCTGATATTATATGCATATCCTATGTGGAGAAACCAACTGTATGACAACCACAGTATAACCAATCGTAGTGTAGGAATTTCTCTTCCTACAAAGTGTATGTCATCCAAATACCAGGAAATCACACCCTACTACTTTCTTAACAGATCCATCTCCTATTCTGATGAAGTTAAAGCCTATGACTGTCACATCAAAAATAGATGATCTATCTCCGCTATACTTGCTTTAGTCTATAAATAGACACAAGCTACTTATGCACTATGCTTCCACTGCTCCCACTGACTATAACATCCCTCTGGCAGAGTCATATACATGTGCACTTCTAAAGCTACTTTAGAACGACGCTATACTCATCCTCCAGCCGGGTCTCATAGTCTAGAATAGCAGTAATGACAAATCTGGGTAAACAAGAACCTCCCTGTCACCGTCATTGAGGATACCAAAGTACCTCTCGGGCGTCTGAGGTTACCCACCATATCTGCAAATTAGCTAATGGAATATCAAACCCGATTGAATCTTTAGCTTCTATTAAATTTTCAGTAATCATTTGCGGTTCTAAAATCACTTCCAGTTCTATCATACTTCCACTACTGTTTTCTAAAAAAGTCTATTTTACTAAAATTGTGGCAAGTCAAGAACAATGTCACTATTGATCTTCCAGATGGTAGAAAGTTAAACCTTGTCATAGCCCGGGATAACCCACAAACAGCCATTACTGAAACGTGCCTTGAGTTTATTCAGAGTCTGGTTTTAAGCATAAGTCGGACAACTCCATATACCTTAACATCGTTAAGATATGAACCATTCTATATACAATATAGAAACAGAGGTACTAATTTAATTGGAACCAGATTCAAATCATGTAGCTGTCTCCAGTGCATGTCAACTAAGTGGAATGACGCCAAGCAACAATACTCATCTAGGAGCACATCCATATATGAGTAACCTGAAACTATTACTATCAAAGAAATACCTAGCACAAGTATCTACATCTTCGATCATCTTGAAGAATCCTGATACTTTCAACATGTGGTTCTCTACTTTATTCATATACCTATAACTTCTCAAAAATTGGACCTTGTATTTCAGTGAAACACATATCTAAAAACAGGAGAAGTCATAGTAAACAGAATATAATACGAGTACCAACCCCTTTGTCCTAGTGGACACTAGACAATATACAATACATTGTATAAGTCCCCTGAGTTAAATAACTCATACCCTGTGCGTCGTAGGTTAAAAACTGCACTATGGTTAAGAAGAATTACACCGTTGTTGAATGCTCCTTGCCCAATCACCAACTGATATAGGTAAATGTCATAGATATAATTTCAAAAGTTATATCTAACTTTATAAAATAAACGTACAGATATATCAGTTTGAAATTAGTGCATAACAACGAATATTCAATACCAAATATTTGTCGTCAGGCAAAAACCCAGGTGATTTCCTCAAATATCACCAATTACAACGAATTCCGATATAATGAGGATATAATCACCAAATTCCCAATATATTACTCCCACTCATCATCTGTAATACTATACAGATGTGAGAATCAAGTCTGGTAAATACATACCCTGGAGTAAGAATCTAATTGGGAAATCAGTTTTCAATTAACAACACACAGTGAAACTGAAACATGAAAATGTTTCGAACCGATATCCGGGTATTCCTAGTAATGCATCTTCCACTATCCATATTCATGACTATAACCGTATATTTCCTTGTTATCTCTCCAATCCCTTTATTTGTCTTTACTTATTACCTTCTGTACACCACCCTTAGGCTAAATGGTTTTCTTCCTTCCATATCTTTCGGCACCAGGCTATAGTTTGGAAGAAGACTATCCAATAAGCGTAATAGGTGTACCCTCCTAATCCTAGGAGCTCTCGCAAGCTGAGAGAAGGTAAGGAAAAAGACAACTGAATAATCCTTATTCTATTTCTCCTAAACCAGAAATCATCCTCGAACTGGAACAAGTTCCTTCGAGTTTGTATATAACTATACGATGGCGTATCCAATAAATGTGGATCTTCATAGTGATACAGAATGTTCCGGAGAAATGTAAAGGTGAAGTAGGAGTGGCGATGATATACGCGGTTTCGTCGTGAATGATAGCAGTCATAATTTACTTTGCCCTCTTTCTAATCCCTTTATTTTTCTTTACTTATTATCTTCTGTACACCACACTTAGGCTAATTGGTTTTCTTCCTTCTCTACCTTTCGGCACCAGCCTATGGTTTGGAAGAAGACTATCCAATGAGCGTAATAGGTGTACTCTCCTAAATACCAGGAGCTCTCACAACCTAAGAGAAGGTAAAGAGAAAAGACAACTAAATAGTCATATTCAATTTCTCCAGAACCGGAAACTATCCTCGAATCTAAAACAAGGTTTTTCGAGTTCGTATGTAACTATACGATGGTCATATCCAATAAATGTGGATCTTTGTAGTGATACGGAATGTTCCAGAGAAATTCAAAGGGTAAAAGTAGGAGTGGCAATGATATATGCAACTATGACAATCCAAAAGCCAATGTGATTTACGAAGGTTCGGTTAACTTGGTTCATGAGTTTTAGTCTAGGGTCGGGCCATGGTCGCTACCAAAGAGAGAGAGAAAAGAAACAGTCAATATGCACTCTAACCTAAATCAGAATGGTTAATCACTTAATCTAATCAGGATGGCTCCCACTGTTTCCTTGAATTCTCGTACAAACCCTAAAAGGAGAATTGGTCGGGATCATCTAAAATCACCCGAGCAGTAAACCAACTCATCAGTGGGAATCGGGATCCAACTATCATCGTATGATAACTTGATGGAAGCCACTCAAGTTATCACACTCCAGAAGGTATGCGCATGCCTGACAAGTTTCAGTTTCTTTAGAAACTCCCGATGTGGATATTTTCTCCATGCACTTATGGCATTGACGGAGGCCAGCATATCATAAGTCACATGTCAAGTTCTACCCGTCATTGTCCAGGTTAATTTGAACCCACCCGTACATACCCTTGACGAAGGCCAAAATAGCTGTATGACTATCCCAAACCAACGTATCTATCTATGCAACAGAAAAGTAACACATAGCTACCATACATTATGCTTTGACGAAGGCCAAAATACATAGCATGAATACTAGGCGCTACCCGTCTGAAATGACGGACGGCTGCGGCTGGTTTTTGGCGAAAAACCTTTAATGTAATGAACTTGATATCATTGAAGGAATCCAAGTGGTTTTACAAATATATAGTGGCGAAAACTTTTGCTAAAGAGGTCACTCCTGGTGAACGGATCTCGGCTCTTTCCTCGTCGAATGAGGTGCAGGATATTCTAAACTGAATACCATGATGCAAAGTAAAAATAATTGACTATAGTGAAGTTATTACGCTGATGCATACTTCTGCCCAAGGGGTCACTCCCGATGAAGGAATATCGGCCCTTGCCTCGTCGAATAAGGTGCTGGACATTCATAACCGAATAGCACTGTGCAAAGCAAAAGAGAACGTCTGTAATGTCTGTTTTTCAAAAACTTGGTTCCAACAATATCATATATATATATATATATATATATATCTGTGTGTGTGTGTGTGTGTGTTTGTTTGTTTTCCTTGCATTGATCAGAATTAACGCGGTCCCATCAATTAATCACACCAGAAAAGAACGAAGCCACTGGGCCCTGTCATCACCCGTTAGGTAACTTAACTAACGACAGAGCGGGGGCTGAACTAGCGCTGGTGCAAAACATATACAACATCTACTAATGTGTGTATGTGTGTGTGTGTGTGTGTGTATAATATTCATCCCAGGCATGATATAAAGTAACATCACAGAATCCCAGCCATGCAATACAGAGTGGTGAATAATCCTAGAGCCTCGGGTTTCATTTGAGCCGCAAATGAGACCTAACGTTCCCTGTCATATAGATAGCTTGTGCAATGAAACCCTAGACCCCTACGAGCGTGGAAAGTTACCCACCAATCCCAGAAGTGAGGCAACCCCAATCAACAACGTGAATGGGCCACCCAGCACTCCACGGAATCCGGTAAGTTGAGCACCCCTCCTTGGGTCAACCTATACCCCCTACGAGTGCGGTGAATAGCCCGCCAATTCAAGTGTAAGGTCCCCTCTGTCATAAAGCCATGAGATATGGACCCGTTGCCTTCTAGAACCCGGCTAACTATGCACTCCACCGCAGGGTAATCCTAATACAGTAAAGAAAATAAGTACAAGGGTGGCATCGACCTCAACCCGGTCGTGCCCCAAACAAATAATATGCAAACGGGAAGTGACGGCAGTCCATATGTCAGACGCTCGCCGCGCAATATCAAATGTATAAATGAACTAAACTGTACTACCATTGCACCGAAACTATCCACCACGACGATCCAACTACAACCACAGCACAACACAGAACATCAACATGAATGTCACGTTCGCAAACCCATCTAAAAGTCATATAGCAATTAGACGAGTTGTACCGCTCTAATGACATCCACGGTCGCAGATAGTAATGTATGTACTGAAAACTAAGACATTAGAATTCCGTACGCAATTAGAAAACCAAACTAATTTCCAAAACCATGAAAAAAACAGTGAGCTAAAGTTCCAAAAACCGACCGTTTAAATCTAATTCGGAAGTCTGAATCAAAACAAAACACGCCCTAACCTTCACGGGAAGTTAGAGCACGAAATTAACTTTGAGTCGGGGGGGCTATAAGGGGTATCCCACCCCCGAGACCACCACAAGGTGGTCAGGGGGTGAGGCAGACCCGAAACTGCCCAAGGTGGGGCAGTTTTGGGTCCCCACTGCCAAGACCACCTTGTGGTGGTCTTGGGGAGTGGGCCCAGCAAATCGATCGCCCTTGGGGGTTCCCCGGGGTGCCCATGCACTTCTCCGCGGCTTCTCAGTTCAAACCGTGAGCCCACGGGGTGTGCAAATATCTCAAACTTTCAATTTTCGGAACTGTTTTTGTCAGCAGTTTTTGCACAACAAAAATGATGGATTTCTAATATCGCAATGAGTTAGCTTATGGAGTGGCTTTGATACCATGTTTGGTTATGCAAGTGCCCCGGCTATCAATCCGTGGCCAAATGCTGAACAAAAATTTTCAAAAACCGGCGCTAACATAACCCTATAACTCGTATTGACCCATAAGCCCTAGATAACAAAACATGTAAAGGAAATAGAATGGTTATACCGAATTGATCAGTGTCCTTCGGTCTTCATCCACCCTCCTAAGCTCCTAGAGGCCTCCTTGATCATGCTTGATCTCCGTTCTCCCTTCATCGAAGATGATCCACCCGAGAGTCTATGAATCGAGCTCCAACCTCATATCCGAGGTAAGTAGGGTACCTAGATCGCTATACTAGATACCGTAGAAGAAGTAGAGAATGATGAAGGATTTATTTGTCTCAAGACACCCAAGGTTTCTCAACACATGATAGGGTTAGGATGGAGGAAGAAGAAGATGCTATGAGGATGAGAGTGTTGAAGGAGAGAGAAAAATAATCACTTGAATGATTTTTGTGTGTTGTAAGAATTAATAAATGAAGCCATACAAAAATATCTAGATTCAACTAAAATATCTCAAGTCAACAAAATTCTCACAATAAACAAAAACCCTAAACATGCTTAGAATAGTAACCATGGGTCACTAATAAGCCATGCCACCAAAAATACAATAAACACCTCATACTACACCTCAATAACCTTTTAATCCAAAAAGATCTAAACCATTATGAGGTGTAATCTTCTAAAAGTAATCTTGTAAGAAATTACAAGAGTACCTCTCATCCGTATATACATATCCGCATAAGTATTCCGAAGAATACGAATACAATGAGACGAAAATAATCCAACAATAAAATACTAGGATCCGGCTTAAACCAAAGCTCACTAGTATTATCCGTCCGAACATCATCCGTGCACAAGTACACGTATGTGATCGAACCCTGTCGTAAAACCATACGTCCTCTATATTGTTTCACCCGAAGCAGGTAAACCCTCTATGTGGGACTCTAAAGACTTGTCAATATGCTGGCGGTGGGTTTAACCATAAGCACGTCAGCGGCACTAGCTGTACGTAACGACTACCCAGATATTGTGCGAAAGGGAGGCCGACGAGCAAACTCATCCTGAAACCCCTACTGAGCCTGAAAGTGACAATATCCGTACAGTCCAGTCCGTTCGTCTATGAATATCACATATCGTGTCTAGAGGATGGATAAAGTCAGACCCCTAATAATGCGACATTTAGTGTCGGTATGAAGCCCATCACCCACTGAGAAACTACCGATCTGAATTAGTAATTCTCGACTATCTTGTCCAAGGATTTCTGGTGATGGCCATCCATGCACTGCGCGACATCAACCCCCAATACCGGGAGAGACGAATCCCCTAACGATTCGCTCACTGCCTTCATATGGCTCGGGACTGTACCCAACTAAAACCTGTTTGCATGACTCTTTTGAGCCGTGGTAGGGTAGTAATCAAAGTACAAAGGGAACTCACACGAGACAAATGACGATCTCAGGTCGGTAGACTAACCTATACACATGTCACCAGGGAACTGCTATCTCACAACAGTTATAATATAACTAGCATGTTCACGGCGAGTCCGTCAGGTGTACTTATAAGCCAATGAGCACCTGTATACATCTTAGGTGAACAAACTGACACCAATGGCTTGTGATACTGGCCACCACCCCTCGACGGGGTCTCGATCAATATACACTAGTCTACTCTGGAGTATCGATGCCCAGTCTCGAAACTCCCACGACTAGGAACATTTAAGGATGTGCTTATAGACCACCCAGCTCCCACGTATATGATCGCCATCATAATGCTGGTAGTCAAGAAAGAATCCTATAGGCTCTATCAAAATCTAACAGTGATCTGTAATGCCACCTAATGTTGTACATGATGATAAAGACAAACTAGATTCCATACTGTTATCTCGAGTAAGACCGTTTTACCGGTATAGGTCATCCCTCAATCATCATAATCACCTGCCTGCGACTATGATAATTGCCTTGAGAGCACTATAGCCAACAATAAGCAACATCACAGAACATTAACAAGCAACACAGAATGGTGGATAATCTTGGAGCCTCGGGTTTCACTTGAGCCGCAAATGAGACCCGATGTTCCCGGTCGTGTGGATAGCCCGTACAATGAAAATCTGGACCCCTATGAGTGCGGAAAGTTACCCGCCAATCCCAGAAGTAAGGCAACCCCAATCAACAAAGTGAATGGGCCACCCAGCATTTCACAGAATCCGGTAACTTGAGCACTCCACCATGGCTCATCCTATACCCTCTACGGGTGCGGCGAATAGCCGGCCAATTCTAGAGTAAGGCCTCCTCCATCTTAATGTCATGAGATGCTGGCCTGTTACCCTCTAGAACCCGGCTATTCGAGAACTCCACCGTGGGGTAATCCTAGTACATAAAAGAAAAGTATATATACAATGGCGACATCGACCTCAACCCGGTCATGCCCCAATAAAAGAATATACAAGCTGACAGAGACGGCTGTCCACATGTTGGACGCTCGCCCCGTAAAAATGAATATACAAATGAATCTGAACTGTACTGCTACCATTGCACCATAGGATATCCACCATGACAATCCAACCACAATATCAGCACAACTCAGAACATCAACGTGAATATCATGTTCACATACCCGTCTGGTTGAACATATAGCAACAGTCGGGTTGTAGCGCTCAATGATATTCACGGTCGCAGATATGATCACATGCATTGATAAACACATACTTAAAATTTCGATCGACTAAATCTTTCCATATTGGACCCAAATGCAATTCAGCACTCAAACAAATCTAGACCAAAACCAAATATTCCAAAAATCATATTTCCAAGAATTAGAGTGCCAGAAGAAATTTGGCACACTATGGCCACAAGACGACCGCCCGCCGCCAATAGGCAAGTATTGCGGTGCTTCTATGGCCATTTTGTTGGTTCAAGCATCCAAATTTCTTGTGGTTCCCTACAAATGCCTGAACATATTTTTAAGACACTCTGAAATATTTTTTGAACAGGTTTTAAAATCGGCAGCGGGCATGTCGAAATGGAAAAACGCTTTGGAAAAATTGATCGATCGATATTTTAACCTTGTGCAAGCTAGCAAGTAATGGTTTATAGGGTGGCTCTGATACCATGTTGGGTCACGATAGCGCCCTGGCTATCTACTGTGGCCGATGCGGAACAAAAATGACGTTTAAAAAACTTGGCGCTAACGAACCTTTCTAGAATCGAACCATAAACCTACACTAGCAAACTATAAAAGCTAAACTACAAGATTATAAATGGTAATACCGAATGAACCATTTCCTTCGGTCTTCTACCATCTTCCCTAGCTCCCTGAGGCGTCCTCGACTAAACATAGCCGCCGGTATTCCTCCGTCGAAGATGATCCACTTGAGGGATGTAGCTCATGGCACCACCTCCACACAATTGATTAAGTGAAGAAACTAGGGACTCTTGATTGCTAATCTAGAGTGCCTAGGATGTAGTGAAGTGTTCAAAATGTTAATCTACCTCACCACCACTCTTGATTCTCAACACATGAGATTGTAGAGAGGAGGTAGAAGATGAAGGTGGAGAAACTCATGAAAACCGAATAGGAGAGTGAAGCTAATGGAGAGGTGAAGAAAAACAACCATGCAACAATTTGCATCAAGTGAGGAAAAATAACATGAAGCCTTATTTTATAAATCCCATTTTTTCCATTTAAAAATCAAGCCCATGCTTGAATAGTTTGCACAAATGAATTAACAATTCATTTACGCAATATTATACAAGCATGGCTCTCACCATACTCCCCTTTCTAGATTTTCCACCTCATTTCCCATTACAACAAATGGATGAAAACAAAATGAGGTGTCCACCTTCTAGAATGTTATCTGTACAAATACGGATTACACTCTACTGTATATACATACCTGTATTCGTACCGAAATACAAATACCTGAAGAGATAGAATAACACAAAGAATATAATACTAGAATATACATATCAAAATACATATACATAAATTATTAAATCAATACCTGAATTAATAATCCGGCTCAAACCCGAGCCGGCTGGTATTAGCAACTGTCCGATCGAAAATCCGGGTATATAGTACAATCAATCGAGGGGTATTCCACTACTTGTGGTTTTGATGTCTTGCTTATTTCTTTATCTTTTGTGGTGAACTTTGCCGTTGGGTGTCGTATACTTATATTTATGCTTTGCGTGGTTGTGGATCCGCCAATTAGCGAAGAGCTAGCTCCCGCTTGGGGATGACCTTATATTATCATGTATTGTAGTTTTGGATTAAAAAAATACAAAGGACCCAAATTTTTAAAAGTCGAAACATGTTTTAAACTAGTAACACCCACTTACATTTTTATGTTCCATTTTTTTTATAGTTAGGAAAACTTTTGATTTCATCATACCTTATTTTCAAAACATCACCTCTTCTGTTTTCTTAAAAAGCTTTAGATTTCTGGGTTTGGGCTTACTTGATTTACGTTACGCCTTTAGACGTAGAGTGATTCAAGTGCTGGTCACGAGCTGATATTTTCGGGTCGTGACAATTTCTGAACGGTTCCTCTTGTGTGTGTACGTTTAGAACTGTAGTTTGATTCAGAACGTTTATACTGTTATACAACATACCTTACCCAATCAACACTTGATTTAGGAAAATATTCACAATATTTATTGGTACGAAATATTCACAAATACCAGAACTAGGGAAACCCTCTGTGTGAGACTCTAAAGACTCGTCAATACGCTGGCAGTGGGCTTAACCATAAGCACGTCAGCGGCACTAGCTGTACGTAACAGCTACCCAGGTATCGAGAGAAAGGAAGGACGACGAGCAAACTCATCCGAACCCCTACTGAGCCTGTCCGTGACAATCTTCGTACATTCCGGTCTGTTCTTCTAAGAGTATCTCATATCGAGTCTAGGGGGTGAATAAAGTCAGACCCCTAATAACGTGATATTTCGTTACGGTATGAAGCACATCACCCATTGAGAAACTACTGATCCAAATCAGTAATTCTCATCTGCCTTGTCCAAGGATTTCTAGTGATGGCCACCCGTGCACCACGCGAGATCAACCCCCAATACCGGGAGAGACGAATCCCAGACGATCCGCTCACTGCCTCCATGTGGCTCGGGACTATACCGAACTAAAACCTGTTTTCATGACTCCTTTGAGCCGTGGTAGGGTAGTAATCAAAACACAGTAGGAACTCACACGAGACAAATGACAATCTCAGGTCGACAGACTAACCTGTACTCATGTCACCTGGGAACTGCTATCTTGTAAGTCGACGTTACACACCCCCTTGTTTGCGAGGAGGCGGAACGGGTAAAAAACGATTTTTGCAAACAAGTTAACATCGACTTGAACTCCAAGATCTAAGCTAAACCATAACTAAAAAACTGACTAGAGGTATTATCTACTTTGTAAAGAGATTATACCTAAAGATCCAAGTCCTTCTTCTCCTCTTGCTCTCCTCCTTCATCTCGCGGGCTCCTTGGAGTGGAAAAGGATGGCACCTTCTCGTCGGCTTCTCGAAGTAATAGAAAATACACCAGAGAGTTCCCTATCTTGAGCTAAACCTCCAAGTTGAGGCAACTAAATCATTTGGTTTGCTAGACTAAGTAACCTAGAGTGTGTAGAGTGTGATTTTGAGTAGCTAAATCTCATTAACCCTTGATTATCAACACATGATACACTAGGGTTTGAGAGGAAGAAGGAGAGAGCAAGCTTGAGGAGAGAGAATGTATTTGTGATAATAATAATAAAAAATAGAATGGCTAACTTATATATGACCACAAGCATGGCATGGAAAATATCTCATCAAAATATCTAGAGCCAAAAATATCTCACAAAATATCTAAGGTCAAAAAGTCAATCCAAGTCAAATGGTCAACATAAGTAGCCATGCCACTAAATTATCATTTACCAAAAATAATAAAACCTTTCATCCACCTCATATTTGTTTTGACCAAGTCAATGGTCAAAACCCTAATGAGGTGTCTCCTTCTATACCCCTCTCATCCGTATATACATACCCGCATCCATGTTCCGAAAAACACGAATACAATGAGACAAACCTAATCCAATAATCAAGTACTAGGATCCGGCTTAAACCAAAGCCCACTAGTATTGTCCGCTCGAACATCACACGCGCATAAGTACACGTATATGATCAAACACTGTCGTAAAACCATACGACCTCTACATCGTTTCGCCCGAAGCTGGGAAACCCTTTGTGTGGGACTCTAAAGACTCGACATATGCTGGCAGTGGGTTTAACCATAAGCCGCAAGTGGTACTAGCTGTATGTAACGGTCCCCAGGTAGATGTCGATAAGAAGGTCGATGAGGAAACCCATCCGAACTCCTACTGAGCTTGAATGTGACAATCTTCGTACAGTCCGGTCTGCTTTCTAAGAGTGTCGCATATCGGTCCTAGGGGCGGCAAGCGTCAGACCCCTAATAGTGCAATAAGTCATGTCGGAGTACAGTCCAAAACACCCTGAGAAACTACTGAAGTACCTACCGGTAAATATCACTTGCCCTGGCCAGAGACTTTGTGTAATGGCGTTCCGAACACAGCGCGACATCAACCCCTAATACCGGGAGAGACGAATCCTATCTAACTGCCACTGCCTCCAAGTGGTTCGGGACGGCACCCAACTACTACCTATTTGCACGACTCAGCAGAGCCGTAGTAGGGTAGTAATCAAAGTACAGTAGGAACACACTCGAAGCGAAGTAGCAGTGTCAAGTCGACGAACTAAGCTGTACTCATATCACCTGGGAACTGCAACCTCACGATAGGTATAGTACCAACCAGCAGTTCCGTACGAGTCTTGTCCAGTGTACTCATAACCTGACGAGCACCTGCATACTATCTCCAGTACGACGTACTAATGGCTGTGGGACAGACCATCTCCCCTGCTTGGATGAGAAGCGTATACACTAGTTCACTCCGGAGTATCGATACCCCGTCTCGATAATCCTATGACTAGGGACCTGTATAAGGATGTGCTTGTAGATTACCCAGCCCCTACTAGTGTGACTACCATCACAACGCTAGTAATCAAGCAAAGATCCTAAGGGCTCTACTAATATGTATAAGCGATATGTTTAAAGAAACACATGCACATATTGAACTAGAAACAAACCAAGTAGCATACAACCATTTTGAGCAAGACTGTTAATACTACTGTGAATATCCCAAGCTTCCATTAAGTGATATACAATCCAGTATGATACAATAATAGCCTCTAGGGCATATACACTAACAATCTCCCACTTGCATTAGGGCCATGTGCTGGCATATCGCAGACCTATCATCTCGATTAGCCTCTCGAATTGCGTCTGATGGATGGCCTTTGTGAATGGATCTGCAGTGTTATTCTCTGTATCTACTCTCTTCATCTCGATCTCCCGGTGATCTACGATCTCCCTGATCAGGTGGTACCGCCTCAAAATGTGTCTGGACATTTGATGGGACCTGGGTTCTTTCGCGAAAGTTATAGCGCCGTTGTTGTCGCAATACAGCGGTATTGGATCAACAATGGTTGGAACCACCTAAAGTTCTGTGAGGAACTTCTTCATCGAGATAGCTTCTTTTGCGGCATCGCAAGCAGCTATGTACTCCGCTTCCATTGTCGAGTCAGCAACGGTGTCCTTCTTGGAGCTCTTCCAACAGACCGCCCCTCCATTGAAGGTAAAGACATAACCCGACATGGACTTGGAGCCATCCTTGTCACTCTGGAAGCTGAAGTCAGTAATGGTCTCGATCTGGAGGTCTTTTCTGCCATACACCAAGAAAATCTCCTTAGTCCTTCTCAGGTACTTGAGAATGTTCTTTACTGCTATCCAGTGCTTCTCCCCTAGGTTCGACTGATACCGGCTTACAACGCTCAATGCGTATGATATATCTGGTCTGGTACACAATATCGCATACATTATAGAGCCTACCGCAGATGCGTAGGGTATAGATAACATGCGAGCCCTTTCCAAATCAGTCTTGGGAGACATCTCTTTGGAGAGGGTGATTCCGTGACAAGCCGGTAGGTTACCGCGCTTTGAATCTTCCATACTGAATCTTTTCAGTATGGTGTCGATGTACCTTGACTGTGAAAGTCCCACTATCCGTTTAGATCTATCACGATAGATCTGGATCCCAAGAATGTAGGAGGCATCACCCAGGTCCTTCATGGAGAACCTCTGTGACAAGAATCCTTTGACTGACTGTAGCATAGGAATGTCATTTCCTATTAAGAGAATGTCATCCACTTACAAGACGAGGAATACCACAGTTCTCCCTACAATCTTACTGTAAATGCATGGTTCATCTGGATTTTTGATAAAGTCAAATTCTTTGACTGTCTCATCAAAACATATGTTCCAACACCGCGATGCTTGCTTTAGTCCATAAATGGACTTAAGCAACTTGCACACTTTACCGCTGCTCCCACTCTGAATGAAACCCTCTGGCTGATCCATATAGACGCACTCTTCCAAATTACCATTTAGAAAAGCCGCCTTTACGTCCATCTACCAGATCTCATAATCGTGGAAGGCAGTAATGGCAAGAAGGATTCGAATGAATTTGAGCATAGCCACTGGAGAAAAGGTTCATCATAGTCCAAATCAGGTCTTTGACGAAAACCTTTTGCAACAAGTCTAGACTTATAGGTTTCAACCTTTCCATCTACACTAATATTCTTTCTGATGATCGATTTGCAGCCTACGGGTTTTACCCCTTGTGGAGCAACGTCTAAGGTCTATACTTTGTTGGTGTACATAGACTCCATCTCGGTCCGCATTGCATCCAGCCATTTTACCGAGTCACCGCTCTGAATGGCTTGCTGGAAGCTGGTAGGATCATTATTGTCAATGATGCAATCCTCTCGATCCCCATCTATGAGAAAACTGTAGTATCTCTCGGGCTGATGAGACTGCCTACTACTTCTGCAGTGTGGCGCTCAGATGTCCGGTTCTTCTGAAACCTCTGGTTCTACTAAGCTTTCAGTAATAGCTCGTGGTTCTGGAATTTCTTCCATTTCTATTGCGCTCCCACTTTTCTAATTTTCTAAAAATTCAGTTTCTAAGAAGTGGGGATGTTGAGAAACAAAAACCTTTTGTTCCTCTCCGTAATAGAAAAGATACCCCCTGGAGTTCTTAGTGTATCCCACAAACATACACAGTACTGAGCATGATTCAATCTTGTCCGCATGCTGCTTTTCTACAAAAGCTGGACATCCCCATGTCTTAAGGTACTTAAGACAGGGTTTCTTCCAACTCCACATCTGATATGGTGTGGTAGGCACAGTCTTGGTTGGAACCTTGTTCAAAAGATATGCAGCTGATTCTAGTGCATAACCCCAGAAGGATCGCGGTAACTCAGCCTTACTTATCATAGAACGAACCATATCTAATAGAGTTCGATTCCTCCTTTACGATACACCGTTGTGTTGAGGTGTGTATGGAGGAGTAAGCTGACAGAGAATTCCATTCTCTTTTAAGTAGCCCAGGAACTCAGCACTTAAGTATTCACCACCTCGATCAGATCTCAGTGTCTTGATACTTTTGCCTGTTTGTTTTTCCACTTCATTCTTGTATTCCCGAAATTTCTCAAAGGGCTCGGATTTATGCTTCATCAAGAAGATATGTCCATACCTAGAGAAATCATCCGTAAAAGTAATGAAATAGGAATAACCACCTCGCGCATATGTAGACATTGGACCATATACATCACTGTGTATGAGTCCCAAGGGATCGCTCGCTCTAACTCCGTGTCCAGTAAACGGAGTCTTTGTCATCTTTCCCATGAGACAATATTCACAAGTAGCGTAACACTGATATTCGAACAGATCCAAATATCCCTCTCTATATAACTTCGTCAACCATGTTTCATTGATGTGACCCAGTCTACAATACCATAAGAAAGCCTTATTTGTTTCCGAAGACTTTCTTTTAAGTGTGTTCTGGACACTGAAAACCTGAGCTTGATTTAATACGTATATTCTGTATTCTAATATACCTGACCCAATCAGAACTTGATTTAAGTAGATGTGGACCACATCGCTTACAAATGTAAAATCATATCCTTCCTTAGAAAGTAAGAATACAGATATGATATTACAAACTAGACTAGGTACATATAAACAGTTACGTAGAATCAATATCTGCCCACTTGTCAATCCTAGGTGATATTCTCCTACGGATTCAGCGTTCACGTTCATTCCGTTAGCAAACCTTAAGAGTCATATCACCTTTCCTGATAACTCTACGGTTTCTCAAAGTCTGTAATGAATTACAGATATGAGATCCTGATCCGGTATCTAGTATCCAGGAAGTAGAATTAATTGACATACAGTTTTCAATTGCAAACACACCCGAAGCCGAAACCACAACGTACTTCGAATCCTGGCTACTGGCTTTCCAAGCCATGTAATCCTTCTACCAATGTCCTTTCCCGTAATGATAGGAACATCCCTCCATTCCTATTTTTAGTCCCGAAACTTTTTCCCTTCCCTTTCCTTCTACCTTCCTAACACCGCATATCGTCTTTGTGGAGGTCTTCTTTTTCTCACCCTTTGCTTTTGCCTTGGATGCAGAAGAGGAAGATTCCCCAATAAACAGAGCGGGTGTCTTCCTGATTTCCTTCAGGGTGTAAGTAGAGGGTACGGACTATAGAATTAAGTCAGTATATGACTCGTTCTCCAACGTGGTCTTCAGGTCCGTGAGCTCATCAATATATCTAGTCATTGTAAGGACGTTGTCCCCTACAGATGACCCGATAGTCGACCTCGCTTGAAGCAATTCCTTTGAGGTCTCATATCTTTCGATTCGAGATTGCTCTCCATATAAATCTTTGTTACGGAGGAAGATGGAAGCTAAGTCTATCTTCTCATGTTAC
The DNA here is from genome assembly GCA_030015575.1 of Agapanthus africanus. Classification (NCBI taxonomy): domain Eukaryota; kingdom Viridiplantae; phylum Streptophyta; class Magnoliopsida; order Asparagales; family Amaryllidaceae; genus Agapanthus; species Agapanthus africanus. The sequence continues at coordinate 398,723,994 of CM057339.1, forward strand.
CTCCGGTTTACACCATCACTGAGGCCAACACGAGCCACTTGGCAATCGTACTATCCTTTTCCGATGTCTTACGGATATCAACATCCGTGACGGTGGAAATTAGACCTGGGACGGTGGGGGCTTGAGTAGTAAAGAGGTGTCCCAGCTTGTCATGGGTAATGGACATCTGGACAGACCTTTGCCAGTTATTATAGTCAGATTCAGTAATTTTATTATCTATATGTAACCTAGTCTTGGTCACTGGGTCGATGCAATTAAGAGAGAGAGAAAAAAACACTTTAGCATGATGCTCTTTCAAGTTTAGATTGGATTTTAATTTATCTAAACATGATGGCTCCCACTGTTTCTCGAATCCTTCCTCAAACCATAAAAGAAGAATTAGTCGGGATTGATCTCACCATACAATTCTTGCTTAACCGTTCGGCCAGTCTAGTGTCGGTACTTCGAGGGAGGTTTTACGATACTTTCGCGAAGTTCCTTAATTAAATAACCTCTTTTCCCTGGAGGCGAAGCCCCGCTAACACCGTTATAGACACCTACTTGATTTATAGCATTGATCGTTAAGTGAAAAAATCTCCCGAGGAGTAGCGGATATTCACAGTAGGATCGGGATCCAAATATCATTGGGTGATAATGCTGAAGGAATCCTACCAACATTATCAAACTCCAAACGGTATGCAATGTTAGTTATATGTATGCCCTAGAAGCCATTATTATACATAGGATGTATATTGTAGTGGATGCTTGGACATATATAGGGATGACTTTCTTGCTCGACATGATAGTATGCTATCTGGTTGCTCTTTACCTTAACGTGTACACTGATTGTCTCTCTGTTACATGTTGGTAAAGCCCTTAGGATGTGTACTTGAATACCTGGACTATGATGCGGATCATACTAGTAGGGATATGGTAGTCCATAAGTACATCCTTCAAGGTCCCTAGTCGTGGGTGTATCGAGACGGGGCATCGATATACCAGAGTAGACTAGCGTATACCTTCTTGACCCATACAGATGGGCGATGGATGATCCCATATCCATTAGTGTTTGATATCAGAGATGATATACGGGTGCTCAGTGGAGACGGGGTACACCGGACAGACTCGCCGAGAACTCCCAGATGGTATTATACCTTACGTCAGATGGCAGTTCTCTGGTGACACTGGTACAGGTTAGTCTGTAGACCCGAGATCGTAATAGAGTCTTGTGTGATTCCCACTGTGCTTTGATTTCCACCTTACCACGTCCAAGAGGGCGTGCAAAACGGTGGTTTTTGGGTACAGTCCCGAATCACATGAAGGCAATGAGCGATAGGAGGGGAATCGTCTCTCCCGGTATAGGGAGTTAATGTTGCGCTGTGTTCAATTGGCTATAACCGGAAATCCCTGGCCAGGGTTGCTGAGATTTACTGGTAAGTGTTATCAGTAGTATCTCGAACTGATATAGACCACATATCGACACGACTTGTCAAGCTACTGGGGTCTGACGTTTACCACCCCTAGGCGAGATATGCGACATATCAGACAAACAGACCGGACTGTACGGTAAGAGTTACTGGTTGGATTCACAGGAGTGTGAGCGGGCTTGCTCGTTGATCTTCTGATCGCTCAAAACCCGGGTGGCCGATACGTTTAGCAGACCGCTTGCGGCTTGTGGGTGTTTGATATGATCATCACCTACTGCCGGCGTATTGACGAGTCTTTAGAGTCCTACACAGAGGTTTCCTGGCTCAAGCGAAACGAAATAGGAGCACATATGAGATATGTGCGGGAATAATACTAGTATGTGATACTATATTCTATTCTCGCGATTTGTATCATCAGTCGGTTATATGTGATATAGCCGGGTTACCGAATCAAGTGTTGATTCGATATATTGATACACTTGATATTAGTCGGTTATATGCAGTATGACCGGATCATTAAATCAAGTATTGATTTAATGATTTAATGTATAATTATATATTTGATATATTACTTTACATTTGTTGGAGATAGCGCCCTCAGAGTCAATTATTGGATCACAGGCACATGATTGCAATGATTGAGGGAGGACCTATTCCGGTAGGACAGTCTTACTCAAGATGATAGTATGCTATCTGGTTTATCTTTATCATCGTGTACTGTTTTAGGTGACCTTACAGGTCACTATTGCGCGTTGATAGAGCCCCTAGGATTCTTGCTTGACTGCCAGCAGTATGAAGGCGATCATATACGTGGGAGCTGGTAGTCTATAAGCACATCCTTAAAAGGTCCCTAGTCGTGGGAGTTTCGAGACAGGGCATCGATACTCCAGAGTAGACTAGTGTATACAGTCGAGATCCCGACGAGGGGCGGTGGCCGGTCTCACAAGCTACTGGTGTCAGCTGGATCACCTAAGATGTATACAGGTGCTCATTGGGGTATGAGTACACCGGACAGGACTCGCCGGGAACATACTAGTTGGTCTTATACCTGACATCAGATAGCAGTTCCTTGGTGACATGTGTATAGGTTAGTTCATCGACCTAAGGATCGTCATTTGTCTCGTGTGAGTTCCTACTGTACTTTGATTACTACCCTACCACGCTCAAAGGAGACATGCAAACAGGTTTTAGTTGGGTACAGTCCCAAGCCACATGGAGGCAGTGAGCGGATCTGCAGGGGTTCGTCTCTCCTGGTATTGAGGGTGAGGTTGCGCTGTGTCTAGGAGAGCCATTACACGAAGTCCTTGGCCAAGGCAGGAGATTTACAGGTAGGTATTCCAGTAGTATCTCAGGGTGTTCTGGGCCACACTCCGACACGACTTGTACCGCTTTTGGGGATCTGACTTTTACCAACCCCCTAGGCCCGCCATGCGATGCTCATAAACGAACGGACCGGACTGTATGGATATTGTCACTGACAGGCTCAGTAGGGTGTCAGGATGAGTTCGCTCATCGACGTCCCTTTTGGTCAATAGCTGGTAACCCGTCACGTATGGATAATACCTCTGACGTGCTAGTGGTTAAATCCACAGCCATAGTATTGACGAGTCTTTAGAGTCCTCCACAGACAGTTGCTCAAGTTTCGGGCGAAACTCTGTAGAGGCCGTTTGGAGATATGGCAGGGTTCGATCAGATACGTCCGGTATTGCACGGATCATGATCAGACAGTTAATACTAGCGGGCTTTGATTTAAGCCGGATCCTAGTATTGTACAGTGTAGATTTATCTCCTTGCATTTGTATTCGGTCGGAATACAAATGCGGGTAAGTATATACAGTAGCGGGGTTTTCCTGTAATTTATTACGGGATCAGTTTTTGGAGTTGCCAGTTTGTTTTCATTTCGGCCATTTTTCTTTGTATCTTTCATTGGCTGAAGATTGGTGGAGGAGGGCTTATTTGCATTTGTGCAAATAAGCATTTTGGAGGGTGGTCTTGGCATATTATTGCTTCATGATGGTTGCACCATCATTTGACTTCATTTGACTTTCTTTTAGTCATCATGGCTTGACTTGTGTAGTGATGATGGTTGGTAGAGTGTTGGTTTTGATTTGTGATCATTTCTTCACATGATAACCTTTTTCTCTCTCTTGTTTTTTGGCTCCCTCTTGCATTATTGAAAAAAACTCCACACTCTCCTCTCATTCCCTCATGCCATGGCCGGCCATTCCCTTGTAGGGGCTGTCCAAATTTTGAGTGGGGAATTTTTGTTCTTTTCATGCTACAAAAATTCCCAAGTTCATCTCCAAAAAGGTTTAGTTCATTTCCTCCACCAAAGGCAACTTCCTCAAACCCCAAATGAGACATAGAGCACTACACGTATTCTACAACAATTCTTGGGCACGTTGGCTCGCCATCTTCATGCCCGAGTTGCCTCGGTCCAGAGGTGGGAGCCCGTAAAAGAAGCCGACGGCGTTGTGCCCTTCTGGCGAGGAGGCAAAGACCGGAGATTCCGCGGGGAGATCGGGAGGACGAAAAGAAGACCGAAGGACACGGATCACTCGGTATATCTCTCTACCCCTTCTCTAGTTAGCTAGGACTAGATTAATGGCCCAATCCGGGATTTTAGTGCGCGGTGGTGCCGGTTTCAAAAGTTTAATGTAAATTATCGTTTCCGCATTTTGGCCTCGGATTGACGGCCGGGGCGCCACCGTGCACTTACAGTGGTATCAGAGCCTCGCCATTAACCTAGTCTAGCTTTGTCTAATGTGTTTACATTTCCGATCGAACAAAATTCCAAAAACCGCGTTTTCATGTGCATCAGTTTCTGTCGAATTTTTTTTGGCTCCAAAATTTTTTCAGGTTGTTGCAGAATGATGTGCAGGGAATTCTAAGACTTCTGTAGAAATTTGATCACGTGAACACACTATCCGACGGCGGAACCGCGGCCAAACCCATGCTTGGGCCGCGGTTCCGCCGCAGTCTTTACTCTTCAGTGTATAAAATTTCTACAGAGAGTCTCTGTGTTGAAAATAGGGGTTTTGGAACATTCATTTTAGGCCCAAATTTTCTGTGAGTGCTACAGTAGTGCTTGGAGCCCAAATTTTCTTTTTGGGCCCAAATTTTCCCCCGCAGTCTTCACAGTATTTACATTATATCTGCGACCGTGAATGTCACTTGATCGGTAAATCCTGTCTAACTGCTATAGCCCGGTTAGACGGATTTGCGAACGTGACATTCACGTTGATGTTCTGTGTTGTGATGTGATGTTGCGGATTGGTCGTGGGGGATAGCCTGGATGCAATGGTAGTACAGATTTGGTTGTATTATGTACATTTGATATTGCGGGGCGAGTGGCCGACATGTGGACTGCCGTCACTGCCTGTTTGTATATTATTCTTTTGGGGCACGACCGGGTCGAGGTCGATGTACCCGTTGTATGTATATTTTACTTTCTGTACTAGGATTACCCCAAGGTGGGGTGCACGGATAGCCGGGTTCTAGAGGGCAACGGGCCCGCATCTCATGGCATTGAGACGGAGGGGGATTCACTCTAGAATTGGCGGGCTATTCGATGCACCCGTAGGGGGTATAGGTTGACCCAGGAGGGGTGCCCAAGTTACCGGATTCCTTGAAGTGCTGGGTGGTCCATTCACGTTGCTGAAGGGGGCTGCATCGCTTCAGGTTTTGGCGGGTAACTTGCCGCGCCCGTAGGGGTCTAGGATTTCATTGCACAGGCTATCCACACGACCAGGGGAACGTCGGGTTTCAGTAGCGGCTCTGTGAAACCCGGGGATCCCAGATATCTGTATTGTTCTGTGATACTTATTACATTTCTGTGATGTTGCTTTTTATCACGCCTTGAGCGAAATATTATATATTGATATATATACTAGTAGATGTTGTATATGTTTTACATCCGTGCTAGTCCAGTCCCCGCTCTGTCGTTAGTTAAGTAACCTAACGGGTAATAACGGGACCCAGTGACGAATGCGGATGGCATATACGTACATCATTATTTCCGTTCTTTATTGGTGTGATCAATTGATGGGACTGCGTTGATTCGGATCAATGCAAGTTAAAAACAAACCTAATCTGATGTTGTTGGAACAATTTTCAAAAAGCTGTTATTGTAAGGACGTTCACTTTTGTTTTACACAGTGGTATTCAGTTGGAATATCCTGCTCCTCAGTCGACGAGGCAAGGGCCGAGATCCCTTCACCGGGAGTGACCCCTTGGACAGAAGTTTGCGTCAGGGCAATAACTTCATTATAGCCGATTACTTTTGCTTTGCGTCGTGGTATTCAGTTGGAATATCCTGCACCTCATTCTACGGGGAAAGAGCCGAGATCCCTTCACCGGGAGTGACCTCTTTAGCAAAGGTTTTCGTCACTATATTTTCATAAAAGCTATCCAGTTCCTTCAACGATATCAAGTTCATTACGTTAAAGGTTTTCGCCAGAAACCATTCGTAGCCCTCCGTCGTTTCAGACGGGTAGCAAGTAGTATTCATGCTATGTTTGTTGGCCTTCGTCAAGGCATGGTGTATGGTAGCTGCTTGTTGCCTTTCGCAGCATAGATAGATGCGTTGGTTTGGGGCAGTCGTATAGCCTCGTTGGCCAAAGTCAAGGGCTTGTGCGGGTGGGCTCAAATTAACCTGGAGAATGACGGGTAGAACTTGGCATGTGACTTATAATTTGTTGGCCTTCGTCAAGGTCATAAGAGCATGGGGCAGAAATCACATCGGGAGTTTCTAAAGAAACTGAAACTTGCCAGATATGCGCATACCTTCTGGAGTATGATAACGTGAGTGGATTCCGTCACGTTATCATGCGATGATAGTTGGATCCCGATTCCCATTGATGAGTTGGTTTACTCCTCGGGTGATCCCGACTAATTCTTCTTTCAGGTTTGGAGGAGAATTTGACGGTACAGTGGGAGGTTTCCAGATTAGATAAATTGGTAACCATTCTGATCTAGGTTAGAGTGCACGCTGAGTGTTTCTTTTCTCTCTCTCTTTGGCAGCGACCATGACCCGACCCTAAGACTATGACTCAGTGACCAAAATTAACCGAACCTTCTTAAACACTGGCTTTTGGATTGTCAGAGTTGCAAACCTCTTTGCCACTCCTACTTTTACCCTTTTCTCCAGGACACCCCGTATTACTACGAACGTCCACTTCCATTGGATAAAACCACCGTATGGTTATATACGAACTCGAAGGAATTTATTCGAGGATGGTTTCCGGTTCTGGAGAAAACGAATAGGACTATTCAGTTGTCTTTTCGTTTTATCTTCTCTCAGCTTGCGAGTACTCCTTGGTTTAGGAGATAGTACACATATTACGCAAATTGGATAGTCTTCTTTCAAACCATAGGCAGGTGCCGACCGGTAGGGAATGAAGAAAACCAATTAGCCTAACGATGGTGTACAGAAAGTATTAAGTAAAGACATATCAAGGGATTAGTAAGAGGGCAAAGTAAATTGCGACTGCTATTCACGACCAAACCAAGTATTTCTTCGCCAATCCTAAATCACCTTTGTATTTCTCCAGGACACTCCGTATCACTACGAAGATCCACAGTTTATTGGATACTCCATCGTATGGTTATATACGAACTCGAAAGGAACTTGTTCCAGTTTGGGGAAGGATTCTGGTTTAGGAGAAATAGGAATAAGGTTTATTCGGTTGTCTTTTATCTTCACCTTCTCTCGCATTGCGAGTGCTCCTAGGATTAGGACAGTACACCCATTATGCTTATTGGATAGTCTTCTTCCAAACCATAGGCTGGTGCCGAACGGTAGGGAACGAAGAAAACCATTTAGCCTAAGAGGGTGTGCAGAAGGTAATGACTAAAGACATAGAAAGGGATTTGGAATGATGGCAAAGAATTACACGGTTGTAGTTGTGAATCTGGATAATGGAAGAGGCATTACTAGGAATACCTGGATACCTCATCGAAACATTTCAATGTTTCAGTTTCACTGTGTACTATTAAAGGAAAACTGATTTCCCGATTAGATACTTACTCCAGGGTATGTATTTACCAGGTATGATTCTCACATCTATATGGTTTTACAGATGATGAGTGGGAGTAAGTTTTTGGGAATTGGGTGATCATCCTCATTATATCGGGATTCGTTGTAATCGGTGATATTTGAGGAAGTCACCTGGGTTGTTTGCCGGACGGCAAATATTTGGTTTTGAATATCCGCTGTTATGCACCAATTTCAAATTGATATACCTGTACGTCTATTTTCATAGAGTGAGATATACCTTTTTGAAATTATGTCTATGACATTTACCTATATCAGTGGATGGTTAGGTAAGGAGCATTAAACAGCAGTGTAATTCTTCATAACCATAGTACAGTTTTCAACTTACGACACACAGGGATTGAGTTATCAAACTCAAGGGACTTATACAGAGTATTGTATATTGTCCAGTGTCCATTAGGACAGAGGGGTTAGTCCTCGTACTATATTCGGTTTACTTATGACTTCTCTAGTTTTTAGACACGTGTTTCGTGCAAACACAGGGTCCGAATTTTGAGAAGTTATAGGTATATGAATAAAGTAGAGAACCAGGTGTTGCAAGCATCGGGATTCTTCAAGGTGATCGAAGATGTAGATACTTGTGTATGGTATTCAGTTGATAGTAGTGATTAAGAGAACTTGCTTCTCTTTCAGGTTACTCATAATTGGAAGCATTCCTAAGTTGAGTAACGCTGATCGGCCTCCTTCCATTTAGTTGACATGCACTGGAGACAGCTGCATGATTTGAATCTAGTTCAATTAAATCAGTGCCTCTGGTTCTATATTGGATATAGAACAGTTCATATCTTAACGATGTTAAGGTACGGAGAGTTGTCCGGCCTATGCTTAAAACCAGACTCTGGATAACTCAAGGCACGTTTCTGTAATGGCTGTTTGTGGGTTGACCCAGGCTATGACGAGGGTTGACTTTCTACCATCTGGAAGATCAATAGTGATATTGTTCTAGACTCGCCACAGTTTTAATAAAAATGGATTTTTTCAGAAAACAGTAGTGGGAGTATGGTAGAACTGGAAGTGATTCCAGAACCACAAACGATTACTGAAGATTTGATAGGAACCTAAAGATTCAATCTGATTTGATATTCTATTGGCCACTCCGCAGATAAAGTGGGTAACTTCAGGCACCCGAGAGGTACTCCGGTAGCCTCAAGGACGGTGACAGGGAAGTTCTTGTTTACCCAGACTTGCCATTACTGTTGTTCCAGACTGTGAGACCCGGCAGGAGGATGAGTATAGCGTCATTCTAAACTGGCTTTAGAAGTGTACGTCTATATGACTCTGCCAGAGGGTTGTCATGGTCAGTGGGAGCAGCGGAAGCATGGTGGACAAGTGGCTTATATCTATTTATAGACTAAAGAAGATATAGCGGAGCTAGATCATCAATTTCTGATGTGACAGTCATAGGTTTGACTTCATCAGAATAGGGGATGGATCTGTTGAGAAGGTGGTAGGGTGTGATGTCATGGTATTTGGATGACATGCACAGAGTAGGAAGTGATATTCCTATACTACGATCGGTTATACTTTAGTCGTCACACAGTGGTTTCTCCACATAGGACTTGGACATTACATCAGACATACTGGTTACTAGATCTATGATTTTAGATCTAGATTTGGGTGGTTTCCCAATTAAGGGTACTTAGATAGCATTCCAAGAGTATTTAGAATGGACGACTCCTGGCACGGTAGTGTACCTGCAGGTGATGGAGTCACCCTCTCTAAAGGTGTCTTACAGACTAAAGGGGAGAGGGATGTGCATGATTGGCAGATCACTTGCTTAGGCAATTGAGTCAATCATGAGATGTCAAGTACCACACCAGATGTTGTTTTTGCAGTAGATGCAATAAGTTGATATTGATCCAATCCTGAAGAGACGTTCGGAAGCAGTTTTAGAACATAAGTGGATGTTATAGGGATATGATAACGACAGCCTCATTCGGGAGAAAGTTATCATTCCAGGCTTCCAAGGTGACCTGGACGACAAGGAGGTTGTCAGAGTTATAGTTTTCCCTCTGACGAGGGACCGTATTATGGACAGGTGGTCCAAGTGGATACTGAGGGAGGCATGGCGCAGGATACTGATTAAATTCAGTTGACGATACAGTCTAAGAAGTTTGGATTTGGAGTTCACTTGTGAGCTAGGTCCCATCAGACATCCAGACACATTCTAAGACAGGTATTGCTCATTTCGGGAGATGGCTTTCTCCGCGAACTTGAGATATAGAGAGACATAGAAAGAAACTTCAAGGCGGATCCACTCACTGAGGCTATTCCTCGAACGCAATAGTTTCGCAAACGAGCTTTGTGAGACTGACTAGTAGAGGAGTTGGGTGTTCGGTATCTCACGAGCTGTGAGTATACGACATCGCAATAATTAGCCTTGAGTGAAAGTGGGAGATTGTTGGAGATAGTGCCCTCAGAGTCAATTATTGGATCACAGGCACGTGATCGCAATGATTGAGGGAGGACCTATTCCGGTAGGACAGTCTTACTCAAGATGATAGTATGCTATCTGGTTTATCATTATCATCGTGTACTGTTTTAGGTGACCTTACAGGTCACTATTGCGCGTTGATAGAGCCCCTAGGATTCTTGCTTGACTGCCAGCAGTATGAGGGCGATGATATACGTGGGAGCTGGTAGTCTATAAGCACATCCTTAAAAGGTCCCTAGTCGTGGGAGTTTCGAGACAGGGCATCGATACTCCAGAGTAGACTAGTGTATACAGTCGAGACCCCGACGAAGGGCGGTGGCCGGTCTCACAAGCCACTGGTGTCAGTTGGATCACCTAAGATGTATACAGGTGCTCATTGGGTTATGAGTACACCGGACAGGACTCGCCGGGAACATGCTAGTTGGTCTTATACCTGACGTCAGATATCAGTTCCCTGGTGACATGTGTACAGGTTAGTTCATCGACCTGAGGATCGTCATTTGTCTCGTGTGAGTTCCCACTGTACTTTGATTACTACCCTACCACGCTCAAAAGAGACGTGCAAACAGGTTTTAGTTGGGTACAGTCCCGAGCTACATGGAGGTAGTGAGCGGATCTGCAGAGGTTCGTCTCTCCCGGTATTGGTGGTGAGGTCGCGCTGTGTCTAGGAGAGCCATTACACGAAGTCCTTGGCCAAGGCAGGAGATTTACTGGTAAGTATTCCAGTAGTATCTCAGGGTGTTCTGGGCTACACTCCGACACGACTTGTACCGCTTTTGGGGGTCTGACTTTTACCAACCCCCTAGGCCCGCCATGCGATGCTCATAGACGAACGGACCGGACTGTACGTATATTGTCACTGACAGGCTCAGTAGGGTGTCAGGATGAGTTCGCTCATCGACGTCCCTTTTGGTCAATAGCTGGTAGCCCGTCATGTATGGCTAATACCTCTGACGTGCTAGTGGTTAAATCCACAGCCATAGTATTGACGAGTCTTTAGAGTCCCCCACAGACAGTTGCTCAAGTTTCGGGCGAAACGCTGTAGAGGCCGTATGGAGATACGGCAGGGTTCGATCAGATACGTGCGGTATTGCACGGATCATGATCGAACAGTTAATACTAGCGGTCTTTGGTTTAAGCTGGATCCTAGTATTGTACAGTGTAGATTTGTCTCCTTGCATTTGTATTCGGTCGGAATACAAATGCGGATATGTATATACAGTAGCGGGGTTTTCCTGTAATTTATTACGGGATCAGTTTTTGGAGTTGCCAGTTTGTTTTCCGTTTCGGCCATTTTTCTTTGTATTTTTCATTGGCTGAAGATTGGTGGAGGAGGGCTTATTTGCATTTGTGCAAATAAGCATTTTGGAGGGTGGTCTTTACATATTATTGCTTCATGATGGTTGCACCATCATTTGACTTCATTTGACTTTCTTTTAGTCATCATGGCTTGACTTGTGTAGTGATGATGGTTGGTAGAGTGTTGGTTTTGATTTATGATCATTTCTTCACATGATAACCTTTTTCTCTCTCTTGTTTTTTGGCTCCCTCTTGCATTATTGAAAAAAACTCCACACTCTCCTCTCATTCCCTCATGCCATGGCCGGCCATTCCCTTGTAGGGGCTGTCCAAATTTTTAGTGGGGAATTTTTGTTCTTTTCATGCTACAAAAATTCCCAAGTTCATCTCCAAAAAGGTTTAGTTCATTTTCTCCACCAAAGGCAACTTCCTCAAACCCCAAATGAGACATAGAGCACTACACGTATTCTACAGCAATTCTTGGGCACGTCGGCTCGCCAACTTCGTGCCCGAGCTGCCTCTGTCCAAAGGTGGGAGCCCGTAAAAGAAGCCGGCGACGTGGTGCCCTTCCGGCGAGGAGGCAAAGACCGGAGATTCCGCGGGGAGATCGGGAGGACGACAAGAAGACCGAAGGACACGGATCGCTCGGTATATCTCTCTACCCCTTCTCTAGTTAGCTAGGACTAGATTAATGGCCCGATCCGGGATTTTAGTGCGCGGTGGTGCCGGTTTCAAAATTTTAAAGTAAATTATCGTTTCCGCATTTTGGCCTCGAATTGACGGCCGGGGCGCCGCCGTGCACTTACAACATTAACTAGTATTTGTTCACTTAAGATTGATTTTCTCACTTGAAGTGCACAAGTTGTATATGTGATATATTTTTGTGCACTAGTTTGTATCATGTTTGATGATACATGCAAACTTGGGTGTGTGTATGACTTACACCAAGTTTAGGTTAATGGTTAGGGTTTTATTTTCTTTATTTATTTTGGTAAAAAAAATGGTGCTTTTCTTTCACTTTGGCTTGAAGCTTCATGAAGCTTCAAAGCATCTTTGAAAAGTCTAACCATTTTGTTTTATGCTTAAACCTAACCATTACCTAAACTATGATTTGCTCTCTACATGAGTTTACTTCACCCATGGTTGCATCATGATAAGTCTTCACTTGATTTTTCATTTTTTATTATGATTGATATTCTTTTCTTCTTCTTCTTCTTCTTCTTCTTCTTGATGAAGAAAAGAAAACCTTGCTAGAAAATTTCAAGTGTTGAAATCAAGTGAGAAATCCAAATCCAAAGTGAACCTACTTCCTATTTCTTCATCCTCTACCACTTGCCATGTAGTAGAGTGTGTTATCTTCACAAGTTTCATGACCAAGTGAAGATGGAGCTTGAGTTAGAGTCGCCTCAACGTAGATCATCTTCGGCATCGAAGTCAACGACCTAGCCCGATTATTTCTCCGACGAAACCATCGCTAGAGTCTGGGATCCCGATGATCGCAGCGGAGCGACGTCATCACAGAGCTAAAGAAGTGGAGTACCGGATCTACAAAGGTTGTATTTCCATTCACTTAGTAGCAAAGTAGTTTGCTTGCATTTAGTTTCACCTATCCTCTAGTTAACGATCTAGGTTAGGGTTTCTCGGCACCTAAATTTTGAATTGGACATGTTTGATGCCTTGTTGAACATCTTGAGTGTGCCTAGGAACCCTACAGTGGTATCAGAGCCTAGCTAGAGCTTTAGGCGACGTGTAGACGAAGTTAGAAACCCGATCGAACCCCGAAACCCTAAAAATAACCCTTCTCTGTACATTTTTCAAAACTGTGGAATTTTGTGAATTAAAAAATATGCAGAAAAATAAGCAGGGTTTTCTAAGAAATACTGTGCAAAACGTGCGCCTAAATCGATCAAGGCGCCGCGGATTCATCATTGTTTGCACAGTAATGTCTTAATATTATTCCTGTGTTTTCTGGGAATTTTTAATTTGCACTCAAGAGTTGAGTTTTCTGGGCTGTATTGGGAGTTCGTAGATTCGATCGAAAACTTTAACTTCGTCTATGAGTTTTTCCGGGTATTTTTAGAACATGTTAAAAAGTTCGACCGGATATAAATACCCAATTTTTCCCCTGCCGGGAAATTTCCAAGTGTTGGATTTTTCCGTAGTTTGAGAACGTTTTAAGTAGTGCAAGTAACGCGTGGACCCTCTAGAAGACAACAAACATTAACTCGATTATGTGACCGTCTTGAACTGCCCTTTGAACCTTAGGGTTTGGGGCAGTTCGGCGTGCCACAAGTGAGGCGTTGGCTTGACCCTTCTACGGCTGGACCGTTGGTACTGTGGCATGAAGTGAATGTTTTTAAACTTATTTCATGTGTTGAGCTGTTTCGGGAAAACTTGGGGGTTTGATTGTTCGATCGGAAAGTTTAACATTTTCTATTTATCTGGAATGTGATACCATATTTGGAATCCACAAGTAGTTATGAGATAACTGATTTGGATGTTATAAACATAGCACTTTAGTCTCACTTGATCGGTTGCCACGGAATTTTGTTGTGATCAAAAGTCCGTCGCAATCACGTTGCGTACACGGATACTCGCCGGTAAACTTAATAGATAGCCACGCCCCCATAGCCCCGACCAAGTGACTGTAGGAGAACCACGTCGCCAAAAGCATCCGTTCGGGTGCTCGCGGCAGCGGTGTTCCGCCTCAGTGCACTTCGTCGACGGTATCGGGGGTGCGGACGTCTACTAAAGTTTGCGACGAGCATTCGTTCTGGATGCCGGGAATTTTGTTGAATTGCCCGACTTTATATTGAAAAGTGTTTTCGATAATGAGACAAAAATGCGGGGTTTATAATTGTTAGGCATGTGATGTCTAAGGAATTCAGATGGTTAGGCATGCGATGTCTAAGTAGGTTGCGGATTCCAACTGTTGTAGTTTTACACTTTCTTTTCTGTGACCGTAAGTGTAATATGTGATATCATCGGTTTCGTTGCTATATGTCAACGACAATTGGGATAGGCATATTTACTTACGTTGATGACATGTGATGTTATGTGTTGCTGGATATGTTATATTGGATCGTCGTGTTTGAATAGCCGGGGGGGTTTTATGTGAGATGAGTGTTTTTCATTTTCATTCATGTAAAAACTTGTATGTAATATTCTTTTATTGGGGCACTTCCAGGTTGCGGAAGATGTCACCATTGTATATTATTTACTTTTCCGCACTAGGATAGACCCAAGGAGGAGGGCACAAGTAACCGGGTTCTGGAGTCCAGTGGGAGACCAACTCGAGGAGTCGAGTCCAGGTCTCCTAACTCTAGAATTGGTAGGGTTGCTTGCCGCTCTCGTAGGGGTCTAGGGGTGTGGGTTTGGCTATTCATCGCGACCGTGGAATCCGTGTTTTATACTGGCTCGTATTGAAAACACGGACGTCCTAATATATCCAATGTTTCATATGTTTCTTCTGCTGCGATATCTGTGATGTGATCATTTGATATGCTGTGATGGATACTGTATATAGTATATATGATATATTATATAGACGTTACTTATGTTTTACACCCGCGCTAGCTCTGCCCCGCTCTGCCGTTAGTCACCTAACCTAACGGTGCACGAGGGGACATCGAGGCGAACACGGATGGCATAAGTGTACGTCGTATTTATCGGTGATGTTTAGGTGACTTAAATGATGGGACTTCATTAATGTGATTAATGAAAGAAAAGAAACCTAAGATGTTTTGGAATCGAATTTCAAAAATAAAATCGGGTAGCCACAGTTCTTGCTTTGCATCGCGGTGTTCCTTATAGAACATCCTGCACCTTATTCGATAAGGAAAGGACCGAGATCCATTCACCGGGAGTGACCCCTTTAGAAATAACTGGCAGATGCTACAACCCTCGGTTTGTCTTTTGATTGCTTCTATAGTTTTTGCTTTGCACAGCGGTATATATGATATATCCTTCACCTTATTCAATGAGGAAAGGGCCGACGATCCCTTCACCGGGAGTGACCCCTTTAGAAAAACTAGAAAAGCCTCAAAAACACTCCATTTTAAAATCATTTGATTCTACAACGATATCAAGTTCATTACGCAATAGGTTTTCAGAAAAACCTGTCGTAGCCCTCCGTCATTTCAGATAAGTAGTAGTTAGTATTCGTGCTACGTTTGTTGGCCTGCGTCAAGGCATAGTGTGCGGTAGCTAACTAGTATTTATCTGCTTATGCATATGATGCAGATTGGATTAGGGTAGTCGTGCGACTTTGTTGGCCTGCGTCAAGGGTCGTGCGGGTGGGTTTAATTCAATCAGGAAATGACGGGTTGAACTTGACTAGCGCACTATGGTTTGTTGGCCTGCGTCAAGGTCATAGGACGCTAGGGGCAAAATTATCGGGAATTTCAAGTGTTGAAATTTGCAATGAGATTGCATACCTTCTATGAGATAGTTGGATCCCGATACCCGCTGCGAGTAATTGTTACTCCTGGGAGAGTTTTACACATTACAATTAGCCGATCAAGTAGGTGTCTAGAAAGGTGTCAACGGGGTTACGCCTCTGGGAAAACGAGGTTTACTTTAATTAGGTCGGTGCGAAAGCACGGAGAACCTCCCTCAAAGTACCAACACTGGCCTGGCTGAAAGATTGGCGAACTTGTAGTGTATAATTAATCCTGGCTAGTCTTTCCTTTTAGGGTTTGAAGGAAGATTTGATAAAAACAGTGGGAGCCATCCTGATTAAATAAAATATATAACCAATCTAATCTTGCAAGAGCGCACGCAGAATGTTTTCTTCTCTCTCTCTCTACTGGTAGCGACCATATCACACCTTAATCAAGATAATAATATGGATGTATTGACCGAACCCGCTTGTTATACTGAGCTGGGGAACGTTGGTCCCGCTCCAACTTATAATTGTTATAAGACCGAGCAGGAATTTGGGGAATACCAGGATTCCCATGCCGCCCAAACGAAGAAAGTGCATGTGATGCATCTCCTTCGGGTGTGTTCATTACAAAGAACTGTTTCTCTGAATCCTCTACGTCCTAGGTATTAGATACCTGATCAGGATCCCGTATATGTAATTTGTTACATGGGTTACAGAAAGGTAGAGAACTGAGAACGGGTGATAAGTTTCATGAGACAGAAAACGGTGCAAGTGTTGCAGCCAAGTCTGTTGGTCACTGTCATCCTGTATTACCAATACATTGATTCTGAACAAATGCTATTAGATACCGAACCTGATATACAAAATCATATCAGTCTCTTTATTAGTAAAGAAAGGATATAATTTTTTATTGTTGGATAATGTTTTGAACATTTCCTATTTCAAAAGTTGATCGGTTCAAGTACGTTATCTAAAAGCATTGACGTTCTAAATCAAACTACAGATCTTAGTATACAGAACACACACGAGAGGAAGAGTCCAGAAATGAACGAATCCTTCTTGAGGCATTGTAGATTAGGTCATATCAATGCGACCCGACTAGCTGAAGTTACATTAAGATGCATATTTAAATCAGTTTGAATTTACATCTTGTGAAACTTGCCAGTCATGTCACAAAGATAAGATGACCATAGCTCCATTTACTGGAAACAGAGAAAGAGTTAATGAACCCTTGGGATAATACATGTTGATGTATGAAGGTCCCCTGTATACACATTCCAAGACCGGTTCTTTGTACTTCATTACATTCTCTGATGATCTCTCAAGATTCAGTCATATGTTCCTGTTGAAACATAAGTCCGAACCTTTTGAGATATTCACAGAATATAAGTTAGAAGTAGAGAACCAAAATACGGGTATAAGTATTATGTCCTATGATAAGTTCAGGGAGGAGAATACTTGTGCATGGAATTCTTGGACTATTCTAAAGGAGAATGAGATTCTCTCTCAGTGTTACTCCTCCGTATACACCACAGCACAACGGTGTATCGGGGCGGAGCAATCGCACCATATTGGATATGGTGTGCTCTATGATGAGTATTACTGAGTTACTTATTTCCTTTTGGGGGTTATGCACTTGAGAAGCTGCATACCTATTGAATTGGGTTCGAATCAAATCAGTGCCTACCACTCCATATGAGATATGGTATGGGTAGAACCCATCCCTTAAGTAAGTTAAGATTTGGGATTGTCCGGCCTATGTCAAAAGCAAAATCCGGACATGATCGAGGCAAGGTCAGTTCTGTAGAACTGGAAAGGTTCCAGCTATACAAACTGCAGCTGATGATTTGACAGAACCAAAGGATTCAATAGTCCCCGACGAACCTCAGCCTCTCCGCCGATCTGGTAGGGTTCCTCATCCGCCTGAGAGATACTTCGGTTTCTCGATGACAGTGGGAGCGAGGAATGCATCATGAGATGATGACCCAACTAGTTTCGAGCAGGCCATCTAGAGTAGGGACTCTGTAAGAATGGCTGGATGCTTAGTGATCTGAAATGGAATCCATGTACACCAACAAAGTATGGACTTTGGCTGCTATATCTGAAGGGTTACATCCCTATCAGGAGCAAGTATATCTTGAGAAGATTACTTGGTGTAGATGGAAAAGTTGAGACTTTCAAAGCTAGACTTGTTAAAGGTTTTCATCGACCAGGCGTGGATAATGATGAAACCGTTTTCCAGTGGTTATGCTTAAGTCTATCCAGATCCTACTTGCCACGGCTACATTCCACGACTACGATATCTGGTGGTTGGGTGTCATGACTGCTTTTCTAAATAATGTTTTAGAAGAGAGCGTCTATAAGTACACAGCCAGAGGGCTTCGTAGACAGTGGGAGCAGCGGAAACGTGTGCAAGATGTTTTATGTGATAAAGCAGGCATCGCGGAGTTGGAACGTCTGTTTTGATGTGTTAGTCAAAGAGTTTGACATCATCAAAATGTAGATGAACCTTGTATATACAAAAAGATAGTAGGGAGTATGGTGGTGATCCCCGTAGAGGACGTGGATGACATACTCTTGATAGGGAAGTAGTTTCCTATACTACGCTCGGTTAATCTCCGCTTATCATAATAATTCTCCATATAGGATCAAAGTGATACATACTAAATCCTGGGTTTTGGATCTATGAGATAGATCTAATTGGATATTAGGATACTCACTAGTTATAGTGAGATGGTATCAATTGATCCTGGGGAGAATCACTGGAAAGGTTCCAGAGTGATATGGACGACTGAATGTCAGTCACATGCATTGTCTTTACCCTAAGTAAAGGGACGGTATGTTGGAAGAGTTCCAAGCTATATGCCGTGGCATACTAGACGATAAAGGCTAGATACATCGCTACCAAAGATGCTACCAAAGAGGAAGTCTGGGTGTATATTAGTTCATGAGATGAACTTCGTTCCTACCATTGTGTGACAATGGAGTTGTGGCTTATGCCTAGGAACGCCCGTCCCATCAGTGATCCAGACATATTCTAAGGCAGTGTCACCTGATCATGGAGATAGTATATCTCCAGGGTGATCGAGGTTAGGAGAGTAGACTCAGAGGACAACACGGCGGATCCACTCACAAAGGCATTTTCCCAGAGAGAGACTTATATGGGATGCTTGAGTATTAGATACTGCAACCACTGCTACAGATGGCCCTAGTGCAAGTGGGAGATTGTTAGTTATATGTATGCCCTAGAGGCCATTACTATACATAGGATGTATATTGTAGCGGATGCTTGGACATATATAGGGAGGACTTTCTTGCTCGACATGATAGTATGCTATCTGGTTGCTCTTTACCTTAACGTGTACACTGATTGTCTCTCTGTTACATGTTGGTAAAGCCCTTAGGATGTGTACTTGACTACCTGGACTATGATGCGGATCATACTAGTGGGGACATGGTAGTCCATAAGTACATCCTTCAAGGTCCCTAGTCGTGGGTGTATCGAGACGGGGCATCGATATACCAGAGTAGACTAGCGTATACCTTCTCGACCCATACAGATGGGCGATGGATGATCCTATATCCATTGATGTTTAACATCAGAGATGATATACGGGTGCTCAGTGGAGACTGGATACACTGGACGGACTCACCGAGAACTCCCAGATGGTATTATACCTTACGTCAGATGGCAGTTCTCTGGTGACACTGGTACAGGTTAGTCTGTAGACCTGAGATCGTCATAGAGTCTTGTGTGATTCCCACTGTGCTTTGATTTCCACCTTACCACGTCCAAGAGGGCATGCAAAACGGTGGTTTTTGGGTACAGTCCCGAATCACATGGAGGCAATGAGCGATAGGAGGGCATTCTTCTCTCCCGGTATAGGGAGTTGATGTTGCGCTGTGTTCGATTGGCTATAACCGGAAATCCCTGGCCAGGGTTGCTGAGATTTACTGGTAAGTGTTATCAGTTGTATCTCGAAATGTTATAGACCACATATCGACACGACTTTTCAAGCTACTGGGGTCTGACGTTTACCACCCCTAGGCGAGATATGCGACATATCAGACGAACAGACCGGACTGTACGGTAAGTGTTACTGGTTGGATTCACAGGAGTGTGAGCGGGCTTGCTCGTTGATCTTCTGATCGCTCAATACCCGGATGGCCGTTACGTTTAGCAGACCGCTTGCGGCTTGTGGGTGTTTGATATGATCATCACCTACTGCCGGCGTATTGACGAGTCTTTAGAGTCCTACACAGAGGTTTCCTGGCTCAAGCGAAACGAAATAGGAGCACATATGAGATATTTGCGGGACCGAGAATAATACAAGTATGTGATACTGTATTCTATTCTCGCGATTTGTATCATCAGTCGATTATATGTGATATAGCCGGGTTACCGAATCAAGTGTTGATTCGATATATTGATACACTTGATATTAGTCGGTTATATGCAGTATGACCAGATCATTAAATCAAGTATTGATTTAATGATGTAATGTATAATTATATATTTGATATATTACTTTACATTAACTAGTATTTGTTCACTTAAGATTGATTTTCTCACTTGAAGTGCACAAGTTGTATGTGTGATATATTTTTGTGCACTAATTTGTATCATGTTTGATGATACATGCAAACTTGGGTGTGTGTATGACTTACACCAAGTTTAGGTTAATGGTTAGGGTTTTATTTTCTTTATTTAATTTGGTAAACAAAATGGTGCTTTTCTTTCACTTTGGCTTGAAGCTTCATGAAGCTTCAAAGCATCTTTGAAAAGTCTAACCATTTTGTTTTATGCTTAAACCTAACCATTACCTAAACTATGGTTTGCTCTCTACATGAGTTTACTTCACCTATGGTTGCATCATGATAAGTCTTCACTTGATTTTTTATTTTTTATTATGATTGATATTCTTTTCTTCTTCTTCTTCTTGATGAAGAAAAGAAAACCTTGCTAGAAAATTTCAAGTGTTGAAATCAAGTGAGAAATCTAAATCCAAAGTGAACCCACTTCCTATTTCTTCATCCTCTACCACTTGCCATGTAGTAGAGTGTGTTATCTTCACAAGTTTCATGACCAAGTGAAGATGGAGCTTGAGTTAGAGTCGCCTCGACGTAGATCATCTTCGGCATCGAAGTCAACGACCTAGCCCGATTATTTCTCCGACTAAACCATCGCTAGAGTCCGAGATCCCGATGATCGCAGTGGAGCGACGTCATCACGGAGCTAAAGAAGTGGAGTACCGGATCTACAAAGGTTGTATTTCCATTCACTTAGTAGCAAAGTAGTTTGCTTGCATTTAGTTTCGCCTATCCTCTAGTTAACGATCTAGGTTAGGGTTTCTCGGCACCTAAATTTTGAATTGGACATGTTTGATGCCTTGTTGAACCTCTTGAGTGTGCCTAGGAACCATACATGCAACACTAGCAAGTTTCAGTTTTTTTAAAAACTCCCGATGTGGATTTTTGCCACATGCTCTTATGACCTTGACGAAGGTCAACAAATCATAAGTCACATGTCAAGTTCTACCCATCATTGTCCAGGTTAATTTGAACCCACCCGTATATACTCTTGACGAAGGTCAACAAGATAATATAACTGTCCCAAACCAATGCATATATCTATGCTATATATGAACACCCAGCAGCTACCAATCACTATGCCTTGACGAAGGTCACAAACATAGCTTGAATACTATTGAATATTCATATGAAATGATGGAGGGCTATGACTGGTTTTGGCAAAACCATGAACGTAGTGAACTTGATATAATCGAAGGAACCAGATAGGTTTTAAAAAGAGTAGTTTAAGCTCCGCATTTTAAAAGTTTTGCTGTTTTGAAAAAACCGAGTGGTTTTGAAATTGTTCCAACGATTTAACTTTGGTTTGTTTTCTTTGCATTAATGTAATGCGTCCCATCAATTAATCCTACGATTGCAGAAGACAACGAAAATATAACGTACGCTTATGCCAGCCTCATTCGCCATGGGGCCCTGTCATCACTCGTTAGGTTACTTAACTAACGACAGAGCGGGGGCTGGACTAGCGCGGATGTAAAACATAAGCAACGTCTACTAGATATCATATATAGATATATATACATTCGTCAGACGCAATGATAGGCATTCCAGATCACAGATGAACACATTGGATATACTAGGAATCCACTTTTCGTTTGAGTCTGTAACGAAAGACGGATTACACGGTCGTGATGAATAGACAAACCCCACCCTAGACCCCTACGGGTGCGGAAAACTACCCGCCAAATATCTGAAGTTAAGCAACCTCTCTCAACAAAGTGAGTGGACCACTCAGTGCTTCAAAGTACCCGGTAGTTTGTGCACCCCCACCTTGAGTCTATCTTAGGAGCAAAAACAGTAAAAGAAATAATACAACGGTGGCTACAATCTCAACCTGAATGTGCCCCGCAAAAATAATATTACATCACTTTAAAAATTTTACATCGAATGAAAGAATGAAAACCCTCATCTCACATCCCCGGCTATTCATCACAACAATCCAACAAGTTCATATACACAAACCAATATAAATATCACAGAAATGTGCAACCTCCAACTAACCGACGTATAGCAATTAGCGGAAGTTTACAAACACATTTAACAGAACATGAAACATTAAACGACATTAAACTGTGACTTCAAAACACCCGGTATTTGCCACGGTAAAGAATTTTCAGTAAAATCAAAATTGGGAAAAAAAAACAACTCCAGAAGCCCAAGATCCAAGTCACAAAGCCACACACCAAAACATGAAGCATTTCCCTAAAATTGAACCGAGCTTGCCAATTTTTTAAGCATTGTGGCCGGCCCAGTATGGGTGGAAATGTACCGTTTTCGTTCTGTGTTCATTTTACAGTTCAAAGAGTACTTTGTGGTTGCTAAAATAATTTTTAGAGTCTCGTGAAAAATCGACAGAAACTTGAATCTACGCTTCGATGTTTTTGGGTTATTTCGGTTTTGTAGTTTTACTTGTCGTTTAAACTGTTGGCTATGGTTTGGTCGGCTCTGATACCACTGTAAGTCGACGTTACACACCCTACTTGTTTGTAGGGAGGCGGAACGAGTAAAAAACGATTTTTACAAACATGTTAACATCGACTTGAACTCCAAGATCTAAGCTAAACCATAACTAACAAACTAAGTAGAGGTATTATCTACTATGTAAAGAGATTATACCTAAAGATCCAAGTCCTTCTTCTCCTCTTGCTATCCTCCTTCATCTCGCGGGCTCCTTAAAGTGGAAAAAGATGGCACCTTCTCGTCGGATTCTCTAAGTAGTAGAAGATCCACCCGAGAGTTCCAACCTTGAGCTAAACCTCTAAGTTGAGGCAACTAGATCACTTGGTTTGCTAAACTAAGTAACCTAGAGTGTGTAGAGTATGATTTTGAGTAGCTAAGTCTCATTAACCCTTGATTATCAACACATGATACACTAGGGTTTGAGAGGAAGAAGGAGAGAGCAAGCTTGAGGAGAGAGAATGTATTTGTGATAATGATAATAAAAAATAGAATGGATAACTTATATATGACCACAAGCATGGCATGGAAAATATCTCATCAAAATATCTAGAGCCAAAAATATCTCACAAAATATCTAAGGTCAAAAAGTCAATCCAAGTCAAATGGTCAACATAAGTAGCCATGCCACTAAATTATCATTTACCAAAAATAATAAAACCTTTCCTCCACCTCATATATGTTTTGACCAAGTCAATGGTCAAACCCTAATGAGGTGTCTCCTTCTATACCCCCTCTCATCCGTATATACATACCCACATCCGTGTTCCGAAAAACACAAATACAATGAGACGAAGCTAATCCAATAATCAAATACTAGGATCCTGGTTAAACCAAAGCCCACTAATATTGTCCGCTCGAACATCACACGCGCACAAGTACACGTATGTGATCGAACACTGTCGTAAAACCATACGACCTCTACATCGTTTCGCCCGCAGCTGGGAAACCCTCTGTGTGGGACTTCAAAGACTCAACACTACGCTGGTAATGGGTTTAATCACAGGCTGCAAGCAGTACTAGTTGTACGTAACGGTCCCCAGGTAGATGTCGATAAGAAGGACAATGAGGAAACTCATCCGAACTCTTACTGAGCCTGAATGTGACAATCTCCGTACAGTCTGGTCTATTCGTCTAAGAGTGTTGCATATCTGTCCTAGGGGCGGCAAGCGTCAGATCCCTAATAATGCAATAAGTCGTGTCGGAGTACAGTCTAAAACACCCTGAGAAACTACTGGAGTACCTACCAGTAAATCTCACTTGCCCTGGCCAGGGACTTTGTGTAATGGCGTTCCGAACACAGCGTGACATCAACCCCCAATACCGGGAGAGACGAATCCTATCTAACCACCACTGTGTCCAAGTACTTCGGGACTGCACCCAACTACTACCTGTTTGCACGACTCAGCAGATCCGTGGTAGGGTAGTAATCAAAGTACAGTGGGAACACACTCGAGGAGAAGTAGCAGTGTCAAGTCGACGGACTAAGTTGTACTCATGTCACGTGGAAACTTCTACCTGATGATAGGTATAGTACCAACCAGCAGTTCCCTATGAGTCATGTCCGGTGTACTCGTAACCTAACGAGCACTTGCATACTATCTCCAGTACGACATACTAATGGTTGTGGGACAGACCATCTCCCCTGCTGGGATGAGAAGCGTATACACTAGTCCACTCCAGAGTATCAATGCCCCGTCTCGATAATCCTACGACTAGGGACTTGTATAAGGATGTGCTTGTAGATTACCCAGCCCCCACTAGTGTGACTGCCATCACAACGCTGGTAATCAAGCAAAGATCCTAAGGGCTTTACTAATATGTATAAGCGATATGTTAAAAGAAACACATGCACATATTAAAGTAGAAACAAACCAAGTAGCATACTACTATTTTGAGCAAGACTGTCAATACTAATGTGAATATCACAAGCTTCTATTAAGTGATATACAATCTAGTATGATACAATAATGGCCTCTAGGGCATATACACTAACATATCTGACAATTGGTATAATACTAACTAGCATGTTCCCAGCGAGTCTGTCTAGTGTACTCATAACCTAATAAGCACATGTATCCTATCTTAGGTGACTGACCGATACCAATGGCTTGTGAGACCGGCCACCGCCCCTCGTTGGGGTCTCGAAAAGTATACACTATTCTACTCCGGAGTATCGATGTCCAGTCTCGATACTCCCTCGACTAGGGACATTTAAGGATGTGCTTATAGACCACTCAGCTCCCACGTATATGATCACCATCATAATGCTGGTAGTTAAGCAAGAATCCTAGGGGCTCTATCAACATGTAATAGTGATCTGTAATACCACATAATTCATGTACATGATGATAAAGACAAACCAGATTGCATACTATCATTTTGATAAAGAATGTTCTACCCGTATAGGTCCTCCCTCAATCATGACAATCGCGTGCCTGCGATTACAATAATTGACTTGAGGGAACTATAGCCAACACACCTAATTTCTAAATGATTTTCTAAAAAGAAAATCATATAATGAGGTGTCCATCTTCTGGAAGATATTCCGTATATATACGGAGTATTTCGAAATTCATATACGCATATTCGTATAAAAATATGAATAGCCAAGAGAGAAAATGAATAGTGAAAAATAATACTAGAATACATATACTAAATATATATATATATAAAAATTATTAAATCAAAACATGATTTAATAATCCGGCTTAATCTTAAACCGCTAGTACCATCAACCGTCCGATTAAAGTCTACATATCCTGTACATATATTTAATTAAAAACCTGTATATATCAACATACTCCATCTACATCATATCGCCTGAACTGGAAAAACCCTCTGTGTGGGACCCTGAAAACTCATCAATACGCTAGCAGTGGGTTTAACGACAGGCACGTCAGCAGCACTAGTTGAACGTAAGGGCTACCCAGGTATTGAATGAAAGGAAGGCCGACGAGTAAACTCATCCGAACCCCTACTGAGCCTGTCTGTGAAAATCTTCATACAGTCCGGTCTATTTGTCTAAGAGTATCGCATATCGGGTCTAGGGGTGGATAAATTCAGACCCTTAATAACGCGATATTTTGTGTCGGTGTGAAGCCCATCACCCACTGTGAAAGTATTGATCCAAATCAGTAATTCTCGTCCAACTTGGCCAAGGATTTCTGGTGATGTCCACCCGTGCACTGCGCGACATCAACCCCCAATATCGGGAGAGAAGAATCCCTGACGATCCGCTCACTGCCTCCATGTGGCTCGGGACTGTACCCAACTAAAACCTGTTTGCATGACACCTTTAAGCCGTGGTAGGGTAGTAATCAAAGTACGGTGGGAACTCACACGAGACAAATGACGATCTCAGGTCGACAGACTAACCTATACTCATGTCACCTGAGAACCGCTATCTAACAATTGGTATAATACCATCTAGTATGTTCCCAGCGAGTCTGTCCAGTATAACTCATAACCCAATGGGCACCTGTATACTATCTTAGGTGACTAACTGACACCAATGGCTTGTGAGACCGGCCACCTCCCCACGTCGGGGTCTCTAAAAGTATACACTAGTCTACTCTGGAGTATCGATGCCTAGTCTCGATACTCTCTAGACTAGGGACATTTAAGGATGTGCTTATAGACCATCCAGCTCCCATGTATATGATCGCTATCATAATGTTGGTAGTCAAGCAAGAATCCTATGGGCTCTATCAATATGTAATAGTGATCTGTAATACCACATAATACATGTACATGATGATAAAGACAAACCATATAGCATACTATCATTTTTAGTAAGACTGTTCTACCCGTATAGGTCCTCACTCAATCATCACAATCACGTGCATGCGATTATAATAATTGACTTGAGGGCACTATATCCAACACTGGCCACCCCATGAAACATTTTGATATTTCATGTTTTCTATGTGATTGTAAATGAAAACGATTTTTCAATTAATTATGTCCTGGGTATATAGATACCGGATTAACATCACACATCTATAAGTTGTTACAGATACTGAAAAGGATTAGATTATTAGAAAGGTGATTTGATCCTCAATGTCGGATATCGGAGCAATTGTTGCTATTGGAGAAATCACCTGGTTTTGCCTTTTGGCAAACTTTTGGTTTTGAATATTTGTTATTACATACCAACTTTTAAAAACTAATATATCCATCTCTTTATTTGAAAAAGTAGGATATAAATTTTTTAAAAGTATGTTATGAACATTTTCTTTTATCATTTGATCATTGGGTGAGATGCATTGAACAATAGGATGTACATTCTTAACCAAAATACAATTTTCAAATTACAACACACAGATTATGAGTTAGTGAACTCATAGGGCTTATACATAATGATGTATGTTTTCCAGTGTCCACCTGGACAAGGGATTGGTACTCATACTTCGTTCCGTTTTACAATGAATTCTTTAGTTTTAGATACGCATTCTTGTTGAAATGCAAAGTTCAAAGATTTTGAAAAGTTCATAAGATATAAGAATAAAGTAGAGAACCAAATGTTGGAAGTATCAGGATTCTTCAAAGTGTTCAAAAATGTGGATGCTTATACTAGGTATTGTTAGTTATATGTATGCCCTAGAGGCCATTACTGTACATAGGATGTATATTGTAGTGGATGCTGGGACATATATAGGGAGGACTTTCTTGCTCGACATGATAGTATGCTATCTGGTTACTCTTTGTCTTAACGTGTATACTAATTGTCTCTCTGTTACATGTTGGTAAAGCCCTTCAGATGTGTACTTGACTACCTGGACTATGATGCTGATAATACTAGTGGGGACATGGTAGTCTATAAGTACATCCTTCAAGGTCCCTAGTCGAGGGTGTATCGAGATGGGGCATCGATATACCAGAGTAGACTAGCATATACCTTCTCGACCCATAAAGATGGGCAATGGATGATCCCATATCCATTGGTGTTTAACATCAGAGATTATATACGGGTGCTTAGTGGAGACTGGGTACACTGGACGGACTCGCCGAGAACTCCCAGATGGTATTATACCTTATGTCAGATGGCAGTTCTCTGGTGACACTGGTACAGGTTAGTCTGTAGACCCGAGATCGTCATAGAGTCTTGTGTGATTCCCACTGTGCTTTGATTTCCACCTTACCACGTCCAAGAGGGCGTGCAAAACGGTGGTTTTTGGGTACAGTCCCGAATCACATGGAGGCAATGAGCGATAGGAGGGGATTCGTCTCTCCCGGTATAGGGAGTTGATGTTGCGCTGTGTTCGATTGGCTATAACCGGAAATCCCTGGCCAGGGTTGCTGAGATTTACTGGTAAGTGTTATCAGTAGTATCTCGAACTGTTATAGACCTCATATCGACACGACTTATCGAGCTACTGTGGTCTGACGTTTACCACCCATAGGTAAGATATGCGACATATCAGACGAACAGACCGGACTGTACGGTAAGTGTTACTGGTTGGATTCACAGGAGTGTGAGCGGGCTTGCTCGTCGATCTTCTGATCGCTCAATACCCGGGTGGCCGTTACGTTTAGCAGACCGCTTGCGGCTTATGGGTGTTTGATATGATCATCACCTACTGCCGGCGTATTGACGAGTCTTTAGAGTCCTACACAGAGGCTTCCTGGCTCAAGAAAAAAGAAATAGGAGCGCATATGAGATATGTGCGGGACCGAGAATAATGCGTGTATGTGATACCGTATTCTATTCTCGCGATGAATGTATCGATTAGTTGTATGCGATATAACCTAGTTATCGAATCGAGGATTGATTCAATAAGTCGATACATTGGATATTAGTCGGTCATATGCGATATGACCGGATCGTTAAATCAAGTGTTGATTTAATGATTTAATGTATAATTATACATTTGATATATTAGTTTACATTAACTAGTATTAGTTCACTTAAGATTATTTTCTCACTTGAATGTGCACATTGTATATGTATGATATAGTTTTGTGCACTAGTTTGTATCATGTTTGATGATACATGCAAACTTGGGTGTGTATGCATTAAACCATGGTTTAGGTTAATGGTTAAGGTATTATTTTCTTTTCTTTATTCATTTTTGGAAAAAAAAAATGGTGGCTTTTCTTATTTTTGGCAAGAAGCTTCATGACTTTTCTAGCATCTTTGAATAAGTCTTACCATTTTGTTTTCTTCCTAAACCCTAACCATTTAGCTTAACCCTAGTTCATTCTCTACATGAGTTAGCCTCACCCATGGTTGCATCATGATAACTCTTCACTTGATTTTTCATTTTCAATTTAATTGATATTCTTTTCTTCTTCTTCTTCATGAGAAAGAAAAGAAAAACTTGCTTCAAAAATGTCAAGTGATGAAATCAAGTGAGAAATCCAAATCCAAAGTGAACCCACTTCCTATTTCTTTATCCTCTACCACTTGCCATGTAGTAGAGTGTGTTATCTTCATAAGTTCCATGACCTAGTGAAGGTGGAGCTCGAGTTTGAGTCGCCCCGACGTAGATCATCTTCGGCATCGAAGTCAATGACCTAGCCCGCCCATTTCTCCGATGAAATCGACACTAGGGTCCGGGATCCCGATGATCTCAGCGGAGGGACGTCAACACGGAGCTAAAGAAATGGTGGACCGGATCTACAAAGCTTGTATTTCCATTCACTTTAGAGTAAAGTTGTTTGCTTGCATTAGTTTTCGCCTAATCTCTAGTCAACGATCTAGTTTAGGGTTTCTCGGCACCGGAAAATTTTGAATTTGGAATAATTGATGCCTTGTGGGACCTCATTAGTGTGCCTAGGAACCCTACAGTGGTATCAGAGCCTAGCTAGAGCCTTAGGCGATTAGTAGACGATGTTAGAAACCCGATCGAACCCCGAAACCCTAATTCTAAGCCTTCTCTGTACATTTTTCCAAAACTGGGAATTTTCCATATTAAAAATATGCAGAAAAATAAGCAGGTTTTTTTTTATGAATTACTGTGCAAAACGGGGTCCTAACTCCGTCAAACTGCCGCGAAACCGCGGCCGTACCCCACATGGCGCGGCGGTTCCGCGGCCATACTGTTGATTCTTTGACCCCACTTTGCACAGTAATGTTTATAATTGACTCCTGTGTTTTCTGGGTAATTTTAATGTATACTCAACAGTTAAGTTTTCTGGGTTGTATTGGGGACTCTGTGTTTCGATCGGGAAGTTTAACTTCGTCTGTGTTTTTCCGGATAATTTTAGAAAATGTTGAAAAGTTCGACCGGATATAAATACCCACTTTTTCCCCTGTCGGGAAATTTCCAAGTGTTGGATCTTTCCGTAGTTTAAAGACGTTCTAAGTAGTGCAAGTAACGCGATGGACCCTCTAGAAGACAACAAACCTTAACTCGATTATGTGACCGTCTTGAACTGCCCTTTGAACCTTAGGGTTTGGGGCAGTACGGCGTGCCACATGTGAGGCGTTGGCTTGACCCTTCTACGGCTGGACCGTCGCTACTGTGGCATGAAGTGGATGTTTTTACACTTATTTCATGTGTTGAGCTGTTTCGGGAAAACTTGGGTGTTTGACTGTTCGATCGGAAAGTTTAACATTTTCTATTTATCTGGAATGTGATACAATAATTGGAATTCACAAGTAGTTATGAGATAACTGAATGGATGTTATAAACATAGCACTTTAGTCTCACTTGATCGGTTGCCACGGAATTTTGATGCGATCAAAAGTCCGCCGCAATCACGTAGCGTACGCGGATACTCGCCGGATAAACTTAATAGACTGCTACACCCCATAGCCCCGACCAAGTGACTGTAGGAGAACCCCATCACCGAAAGCATCCGTTCAGATGCTCGCGGCAGCGGTGTTCCGCCTTGGTGCACTTCGTCGACGGCGACGAGCATTCGATCAGGACGTCGGGAATCTTGTTGAATTACCCGACTTGATATTGAAAAGTGTTTTCGATAATGAGACTAAAATGCGGAGTTTATAATTGTTAGGCATGCGATGTCTAAGTAATTCATTTGGTTAGGCATGCGATGTCTATGCAGGTTGCGGATTCCAACTGTTGTAGTTTTACACTTTCTTTTCTGTGACCGTAAGTGTAATATGTGATATCGCCGATTTCGTTGCTATATGTCAACGACAATTGGGATACGCATGTTTACTTACGTTGATGACATGTGATGTTATGTGTTGCTGGATATGTTATATTGGATCGTCGTGTTTGAATAGACGGGGGGTTTTTATGTGAGATGAGTGTTTTTCATTTTCATTCATGTAAAAGCTTGTATGTAATATTCTTTTATTGGGGCACTTCCAGGTTGCGGAAGATGTCACCGTTGATGTATATTATTTTCTTTTCCGCACTAGGATAGACCCAAGGAGGAGGGCACAAGTAACCGGGTTCTGGAGTCCAGTGGGAGACCAACTCGAGGACTCGAGTCCGGGTCTCCTAACTCTAGAATTGGTAAGGTTGCTTGCCGCTCTCGTAGGGGTCTAGGGGTGTGGGTTTGGCTATTCATCGCGACCGTGGAATCCGTGTTTTATACTGGCTCGTATTGAAAACACAGACGTCCTAGTATATCCAATATTTCATATGATTCTTCTGCTGCGATATCTGTGATGTGATCATTTGATGTTCTGTGATAAATACTGTATATAGTATATATGATATATTATACAGGCATTACTTATGTTTTACACCCACGCTAGCCCTGCCCCGCTCTGCCGTTAGTCACCTAACCTAACGGTGCACGAGGGGACATCGAGGCGAATGCGGATGGCATAAGTGTACGTCGTATTTATCTGTGATGTTTAGGTAACTTAAATGATGGGACTTCATTAATATGATTAATGAAAGAAATGAAATCTAAGATGTTGTGGAATCGAATTTTCAAAAACAGGTAGCTACAGTTCTTGCTTTGCATCGCGATGTTCCTTGTAGAACATCCTGCACCTTATTCGATAAGGAAAGGACCGAGATCCCTTCACCGGGAGTGACTCCTTTAGCAATAACTGGCAGATGCTACACCCCTCGGTTTGTCTTTTGATTGCTTCTATAGTTTCTGCTTTGCACAGCGGTATATATGATATATCCTGCACCTCATTCGATGAGGAAAGGGCGGACGATCCCTTCACCGGGAGTGACCCCTTTAGCAAAACTAGAAAAGCCTCAAAAAACACTCCATTTTAAAATCATTTGATTCTACAACGATATCAAGTTCATTACGCAATAGGTTTTCAGAAAAACCTGTCGTAGCCCTCCGTCATTTCAGATAAGTAGTAGTTAGTATTCGTGCTGCGTTTGTTGGCCTTTGTCAAGGCGTAGTGTGCGGTAGCTAGCTGATGCTTATCTGCTTATTCATATGATGCAGATTGGGTTAGGGTAGTCGTGCGACCTTGTTGGCCTTTGTCAAGGGTCGTGCGGGTGGGTTTAATTCAATCAGGAAATGATGGGTTGAACTTGACTAGCATCCTATGGTTTGTTGGCCTTTGTCAAGGTCATAGGAGGTTAAGGGCAAAATTATCGGGAATTTCAAGTGTTGAAATTTGCAATGAGATTGCATACCTTCTATGAGATAGTTTGATCCCGATATCCACTGCGAGTAATTGTTACTCCTGGGAGAGTTTTACACATTACAATTAGCCGATCAAGTAGGTGTCTAGAAAGGTGTCAACGGGGTTACGCCTCTGGGAAAATGAGGTTTACTATAATTAGGTCCGTGCGAAAGCACGGGGAACCTCCCTCAAAGTACCGACACTGGCCTAGCTGAAAGATTGGCGAACTTGTAGCGTGTAATTAATCCCGGCTAGTCTTTCCTTTTAGGGTTTGAAGGAAGATTTGATAAAAACAGTGGGAGCCATCCTGATTAGATAAAATAATAACCAATCTGATCTTGCAAGAGCATACGCTGAGTGTTTTCTTCTCTCTCTCTCCAGGTAGCGACCATATCACGCCTTAATCAAGATAATAAAACGGATATATTGACCGAACCCGCTTGTTATACTGAGCTGGGGAACGTTGGAACCCGCTCCAACTTATAATTGTTATAAGACAGAGCAGGAAATATGGGAATACCAGATTTCCCGTGCCGCCCAAACGAAGAAAGTGCATGATGACGCATCATCTTCGGGTGTGTTCGTTATAAAGAACTGTTTCTTAGTATCCTCTACGTCCTGGGTATTTGATACCGGATCAGGATCCCGCATATGTAATTTGTTACATAGGGCTACAGAAAGGTAGAGAACTGAGAACGGGTGATAAGTTTCATGAGGCAGAAAACGGGGCAAGTGTTGCAGCCAAGTCTGTTGGTCACTGTCACCCTGTATTACAAATACATTGATTTTGAGCGAATGTTATTAGATACCGAACCTGATATACAAAATCATATCAGTCTGTTTATAAGTAAAGAAATAATAAAATTTTGTATTGTTGGATAATGTTTTGAACATTTCCTATATCAAAAGTTGATCGGTTCAGGCACGTTATCTAAAAGCATTGACGTTCTAAATCAAACTACAGTTCCTAATATACAGAACACACACAAGAGGAAGAGTTCAGAAATGAACGGATCCTTCTTGAGGTATTGTAGACTAGGTCATATCAATGCGACCCAACTAGCTAAGTTGCACATAGATGCATATTTAAATCTGTTTGAATTTACATCTTGTGAAAACTTGTCAGTCATGTCACAGAGATAAGATGACCATAGCTCTGTTTATTGGAAACAGAGAAAGAGATAGTGAACTCTTAGGATGATACATGTTGATGTATGTAGGTCCCCTATCTACACATGCCAAGACCGGTTCTTTGTACTTCATTAAATTCTCTGATGATCTTTCGAGATTCAGACCTATGTTCCTGTTGAAACACAAGTCCGAACCTTTTGAGATATTCACAGAATATAAGTTAGAAGTAGAGAACCAAAATACGAGTATAAGTATTATTTCCTATGATGAGATCAGGGAGGAGAATACTTGTGCATGGAATTCCTGGACTATTCTAAAGGAGAATGAGATTCTCTCTCAGTATTACTCCTCCGAATACACCACAGCACAACGTTGTATCGGGGCGGAGCAATCATACCCTATATGATATGGTGCGCTCTATGATGAGTACTACTGAGTTTCCTATTTCCTTTTGGGAGTTATGCGCTTGAGAAGCTGCATACCTATTGAATAGGGTTCAAATCAAATCAGTTGCCTACCACTTCATATGTGATATGGAAAGGGAAGAGCCCATATATTAAGTTAGTTAAGATTTGGGGTTGTTCGGCCTATGTCTAAAAGCAAAATCCGGACAAGCTCGAGGCAAGGTCTGTTATGTAGAACTGGAAAGGTTCCAGATATACAAACTGCAGCTGATGATTTGGAAGAACCAAAGGATTCAATAGTTACCAACGAACCTCAGCCTCTCCGCCGATCTAGTAGGGATCCTCACCCACCTAAGAGATACTTTCGTTTCTCTATGACAGTGGGAGCGAGGATTGCGTCATGAGATGATGACCCAACTAGTTTCGAGCTGACCATCAGGAGTGGGACTCTGTAAGAATGGCTGGATGCTTAGTGATCTGAGATGGAATCCTTATACACCAACAAAGTATGGACTTTGGTTGCTTTATCTGAAGGGTTAAATCCCCATCAGGAGCAAGTATATCTTGAGAAGATTACTTAGTGTACATGAAAAAGTTGAGACTTTCAAAGCTAGACTTGTTAAAAGTTTGCATCATTGACCAGGCGTGGATTATGATGAAACCTTTTTCAAGTAACTAAGCTTAAGTCCATCCAGATCCTACTTGCCACGGCTACATACCATGACTACGATATCTGGCGGTTGGGTGCCATGACTGCTTTTCTAAATATTGATTTAGAATAGAACGTCTATAAGTACACAGCCAGAGGGCTTCGTAAACAGTGGGAGCAGCGGAAACGCAAGCAAGATGTTTTATGTGATAAAGCAGGCATCGCGGAGTTGGAACATCTATTCTGAGGGTTAGTCAAACAGTTTGACATCATCAAAATGGTAGATGAACCTTGTATATACAAAAAGGTAGTAGGGAGTATGGTAGTGATCCTCGTAGAGTACGTGGAAGACATACTCTTGATAGGGAAGGAGTTTCCTATGCTACGCTCGGTCAATCTCCGCTTATCACAAGGATTCTCCATAAAGGATCGAAGCGATACCTGCGAAATCATAGTTTTTGGATCTATGAGATAGATCTAATTGGATGTTAGGATACTCACTAGTTGTAGTGAGAAGGTATCAGTTGATCCTGGGGAAAATCACTGGAAAGGTTCCAGGGTGATAAGGACGACTGAATGTCAGTCGCAGGCATTGTCCTTACCCTCAGTAAAGGGACGGTATGTTGGAAGAGTTCCAAGCTAGATACCGTGGCATACTAGACGATAAAGGCTGGATACATCGCTACTTAAGATGCTACCAAAGAGGCAGTCTGGATGTATATTTGTTCATGAGATGAACTTAGTTCCTCCCATTGTGTGACAATGGAGTTGTGGCTTATGCCAAGGAACGTCCGTCCCATCAGTGATCCAGACATATTCTAAGGCAGTGTCACCTGATCGTGGAGATGGTTGATCTCCAAGGTGATCGAGGTTAGGAGAGTAGACTCAGAGGACAATACGGGCGGATCCACTCAAAAAGGCCTTTTTCCCAGAGAGAGACTTTCATGGGATGGTTGAGTATGAGATACTGCAACCACTGCAACAGATGGCCCTAGTGCAAGTAGGAGATTGTTAGTTATATGTATGCCCTAGAGGCCATTACAGTACATAGGATGTATATTGTAGTGGATGCTGGGACATATATAGGGAGGACTTTCTTGCTCGACATGATAGTATGCTATCTGGTTACTCTTTGCCTTAACGTGTATACTAATTGTCTCTCTGTTACATGTTGGTAAAGCCCTTAGGATGTGTACTTGACTACCTAGACTATGATGCGGATCATACTAGTGGGGACATGGTAGTCCATAAGTACATCCTTCAAGGTCCCTAGTCGAGGGTGTATCGAGACGGGGCATCGATATACCAAAGTAAACTAGCGTATACCTTCTTGACCCATAAAGATGGGCGATGGATGATCCCATATCCATTGGTGTCTGACATCATAGATTATATACGGGTGCTCAGTGGAGACTGGGTACACTGGACGGACTCGCCAAGAACTCCCAGATGGTATTATACCTTACGTTAGATGGCAGTTCTCTGGTGACACTGTACAGGTTAGTCTGTAGACCCGAGATCGTCATAGAGTCTTGTGTGATTCCCACTGTGCTTTGATTTCCACCTTACCACGTCCAAGAGGGCATGCAAAACGGTGGTTTTTTGGGTACAGTCCCGAATCACATGGAGGCAATGAGCAATAGGAGGGGATTCGTCTCTCCCGGTATAGGGAGTTGATGTTGCGCTGTGTTCGATTGGCTATAACCGGAAATCCCTGGCCAGGGTTGCTGAGATTTACTGGTAAGTGTTATCAGTAGTATCTCGAACTGTTATAGACCTCATATCGACACGACTTATCGAGCTACTGGGGTCTGACGTTTACCACCCCTAGGCAAGATAGGCGACATATCAGACGAACAGACCGGACTGTACGGTAAGTGTTACTGGTTGGATTCACAGGAGTGTGAGCGGGCTTGCTCGTCGATCTTCTGATCGCTCAATACCCGGGTGGCCGTTACGTTTAGCAGAACGCTTGCGGCTTGTGGGTGTTTGATATGATCATCACCTACTGCCGGCGTATTGACGAGTCTTTAGAGTCCTACACAGAGGTTTCCTGGCTCAAGCAAAACGAAATAGGAGCGCATATGAGATATGTGCGGGACCGAGAATAATGCGTGTATGTGATACCGTATTCTATTCTTGCGATGAATGTATCGATTGGTTGTATGCGATATAACCCAGTTATCAAATCGAGGATTGATTCAATAAGTCGATACATTGGATATTAGTCGATCATATGCGATATGACCGGATCGTTAAATCAAGTGTTGATTTAATGTATAATTATATATTTGATATATTACTTTACATTAACTAGTATTGGTTCACTTAAGATTATTTTCTCACTTGAATGTGCACATTGTATATATATGATATAGTTTTGTGCACTAGTTTGTATCATGTTTGATGATACATGCAAACTTGGGTGTGTATGCATTAAACCATGCTTTAGGTTAATGGTTAAGGTATTATTTTCTTTTCTTTATTCATTTTTGGAAAAACAAAATGGTGGCTTTTCTTATTTTTGGCAAGAAGCTTCATGACTTTTCTAGCATCTTTGAATAAATCTTACCATTTTGTTTTCTTCCTAAACCCTAACCATTTAGCTTAACCCTAGTTCATTCTCTACATGAGTTAGCCTCACCCATGGTTGCATCATGATAACTCTTCACTTGATTTTTCATTTTCAATTTAATTGATATTCTTTTCTTCTTCTTCTTCTTCTTCATGAGAAAGAAAAGAAAAGCTTGCTTCAAAAATGTCAAGTGATGAAATCAAGTGAGAAATCCAAATCCAAAGTGAACTCACTTCATATTTCTTCATCCTCTACCACTTGCCATGTAGTAGAGTGTGTTATCTTCACAAGTTCCACGACCTAGTGAAGGTGGAGCTCGAGTTTGAGTCGCCTCGACGTAGATCATTTTCGGCATCGAAGTCAATGACCTAGCCCGCCCATTTATCCGATGAAATCGACACTAGGGTCCGGGATCCCGATGATCGCAGCGGAGGGACGTCAACACGAAGCTAAAGAAATGGTGGACCGGATCTACAAAGGTTGTATTTCCATTCACTTTAGAGTAAAGTTGTTTGCTTGCATTAGTTTTCGCCTAATCTCTAGTCAACGATCTAGTTTAGGGTTTCTTGGCACCGGAAAATTTTGAATTTGGCATGGTTGATGCCTTGTGGGACCTCATTAGTGTGCCTAGGAACCCTACAGGTATACCGTAGTAATTTAATCGACAATTTGATTCTCTCTCAGATCACCCATCCATGTGTATGTTCCTTGATGAGTAATACTGAATTGCCTTTTTCAATTAAGAGATGCACTAGAAATAGATGTATATCAATTGATACTGGTTCCACCTAAATCAGTGGGTCAAATTCTATATGTGATATAGATAGGTTATCATCTTAAAGTTGTTAAGATATTGAGTTGTCCGGCTTATTCTTAAAACCGGAATCCGGACAAACTGAAGGCACGTTTCAGTAATGGCAGTTTATTGGTTACCCCGGGCATTGACGAGGGATTAACTTTCTACCATTTTCGGGATCAAAAGTTGTTTTGTTCTCGAAAAACCACCTTTTTAGAAAAGAAATGTCTTATATAAGAAATTAGTGGGAGTATGATAGGACCGAAAGTGATTCCAGAACCACAAAGGGTTATTGAAGGTTTAGTAGAACCTGAAAATTCATTTGATTCTAACAAACCTTAGCTTACTCCGCATTAGTAGGTACCTCGGCCACCTAAGAGGTACTATGGTTTCCTCGTTGAAGGTGATAAGGAGGCTTGCATCATGCGATGATGACCCTACTATATCAACAGGCCATGGGATGTGGTGACTTCCGTCTAATGGTTGGGTGCCATGTTATCCTAGTTGAACTCCATCCACTGCAACAAAGTGTGGAATTTTTTGGGTGCTCCTGAAGGGGTAAAACCTATTTGAAGCAAGTATATATTGCGAGATTAGTGCAAATGGAAAGATACTGACCTAATAAGGTTATACTTGTAGTATAAAGTTTTTATCAAATACCCGTTGTGAATTGTGATGAAAATATTAATTCAGTGTCTATGCTGAAGTCCATACAGATATAACTTGCCATTCTTGTCTTTCATGATTATGATATCTGGTATGTGGATGACTATAACGTTTTTCTAAATTGGATATAGAAGTGTACATGTATATGACTCTGCCAGAGTATTATCTTAGTCAATGGGAGCAGAGGTAAGTGTGCAAGTTGCATAAGTATATATTTAGACTAAAGCAGGCATAGCGGAAATGGATCATATGTTTTGATGTCATGGTTAAAGTTTTTGACTTCATCAAAATGAGAGATGAACCTGGTATTTGTAAGAAGGTAGTAGGGATTGTTGTCGGATTCCTCGTATGGTATGTAGATGACATACTCATAATAGGAAGTAATGTTCTTATGCTGCAATCGGTAAAACGATGGTGGTAGCAAGTGTTTCTCCATACAGGATATGGATGTCAGTTTAATCCTAGAGAAACATAAGGTAGAAGTGAAGAGCATTTTATGTTCTTGGTGTATGGTAATAGCAACCTCCTGAAGGAGCTGGTTACCAATTCCAGCTTCCCATAGAAGACAGAACGTCTGTCGCGGGTTATGAGTTTACCCTCTTTCGAAGGGCAGTGTATTGGAAAGAGTTCCAATTGAGATAGTAAGATAGTCGTGGCACTAGATGCTGAGTATGAATCGGCAAAGGATACCACCTGAGAATCCGCTTGATATAATTTTTCATTTAAGAACACGATCCCATCGTCTGTCCAGGCAAATACTAAGGCAGGTATCGCTCTGTTCGGGAGATATTTGATCTCCACGAAGTTGAGATTCAGGGAGAAACAGAGTGATGCATTGTGTCGGGTCCACTCATTGAGGCTAGTTCTCGAACACATTTTGTGAAACTGCTAATACATAATTTGGGTATGTGATACCGTAATAATTGACTTTAAGTGCAAGTAAGAGATTGTTGGATATATGTGTTCTCAAATCAATTATTGTAATTGAAGGAGGATCTATACGAGAGAGCAATCTTACTCAAGATGATAGCATGCTATCTGGTTTGTCTATTTTTCATGTGATCCGTTTTATTTACTATCACGTATCGTTTAGACATGAGATAAAGCCCTAGGATTTTGCTTGACTACCAGGACGATGATGGAGATCATACTAGTGGGGCCTGGGTAGTCGATAAGTATATCTTTAAAAGTCCCTAGTCGTAGAAGTATGGAGATTAGCCATCGATACTCTAGTTTAGACTAGTGTGTAAGTTTCCTGGCCCGGTTAGAGGGCGGCAGCTGATCCTACGACTATTGGTGTTTGACATCAAGGATTCTATACATGTGCTCATTTGATGAGTTACACTGGACGGACTCACCGAGAAATCCTAGTTGGTAATATACCAATGTTAGGTAGTAGTTCTCTTATGACATGGGTATAGGGTAGTCTCTAGGATCTGAGATTGCCATAGTGTCTCATGTGTGTTTCCACTATACTTAGACTTCTACTCTACCACGGCTCAAAAGAGTCATGCAAACAGGTTTTTTTTGGGTATAGTCCTGAAGCTCGTGAAGGCAGTAAGTGGTCGAGGAGATTCGTCTCTTCCAGTATAGGGAGTTGATCTCGCACTGTGTAGGATATGACTACAACCAGAAGTCTATGACCATCGTAGTAGAGATAAACTGATAAGTATTATCAGTTGTATCTCCGGTTTGTTATGAGTCCTCTCTCGCACGACTTATCGAGTTATTGAGGTCTGACATATTCCAAATCTAAACCCGATATGTGATACTCTTAGACGAAGAGATCGGACTGCACGATAATCTCACTGATAGACTTTGCAGGGTTCAGATGAGCTTACTCGTTGACCTTCGTTTGATCAATACCTGGGTAACCGTAACGTGCAGCTAGTACCGCTGACGTGCTTGTGGGCTATGGATATGATCCTAACCTACTGCTAGCGTATTGTCGAGTCTTTAGAGCCCCACACAGAGATTTCCCAGTACATGCGAAATGATATAGGGCACGTATAAGGATACGTGCAGGAGTTCGATTAAACACGTGTATTTCATACACGTATTTTAATCGGGTGTTAATTGATATTAGTCGGTATATATATGATATAACTGGATTATTAAATCAAGTATTGATTTAATAATTAAATATATATTTATATATTATTATATTTGTATATTAACTAATATCATGCTCACTTTCTAATTTTCTTCTCTTTGTTAATATATTTATATTTGATATAAATATAGTGTCATGTATGATGATACTATGGAGATGCTTGTATAAGAATTATATAGAAGATAAGAACACTTTTATATGAGAATGAGTCATAGAAATTAGATGGTTGTAGACTTGATGAGGTGTTCTTTTTTTATGACTCATTTTTAGTGAGTCATTTGTGATGACTCGTTTTTGATATATATGAATTATTCTCATCATCGTCCTCTTCTTAATCTCATCTCCTCTATGGCTATCCTCTCTTGATTTTCTTCAAGTGAGGAATGGAAAAAGAAAACAGAAAAATTAAGTGAGCTAATTATTCTACATCTCTTACTAATCATTCTTAGCAAGTTTAATTAGTGGTTTGCTTCATTTTGATGAGATCAATTTGAAGTTAAACCTTGCATTGAAGTTATCTCAAGGTGTGTCAACGACCCACTCCCAACACAGACGGTATTTTCCGCTCTAGCCGAAACAAAAGAGTTTTTTGCTACGGAGCGAACCCGACCAGACCAGTGGCCACTTCCCAGGCGGTCACCCATCCTAGAATTTCCTTGGCTCAAGCGCGCTTAACTACCGAGTTCTCAAGCTCCTGTAGTGCCGGTTCATTTAAAATGCGCCTCTGTATTATAGGAGCGTTATCAATTCATTTATAGTTCTGGATCTGCCCTATTTCGGAATGTATTCCGAAGATTCTCCATTGTTCTACCGTGAGTCCCACGGACTTAAGAGGTGGCCCCTACGGTTTCAAAAGGTGGCTCCTGCCCTTTTAGCATGACACTTGGCGTGGCATTTTGTTCTATGTGCAAGAACCGGGTCCCGACATCCTCCCCACTTTTTAACAATAGTTCGTCCTCAAACCACAGACCTTCTATTGAGGGACTAGCTCTGAAATCATTATGTCACGACCCACCCCCAACACAGATGGTATTGACTGCTCTGACCGAAACCATATGGTTTTGTCCTACGGAGCGAACCGGACCTGACAAGAGTCCACTTCCTAGGAGGTCACCCATCACAGAACTTCCCTGGCCCGAGCAGGCTTAACTACGGAGTTCTCAAGCTCCTGTAGTGCCGGTTCACTTAAAAAGTGCATCTGTGTTATAGGAGTGGTATCATTTCATTTATAGTTCCGGATCTGCCCTCTTTAGGAATGTATTCAAAAGATTTTCAATTGTTCTACAGTGGGTCCCATGGACTCGGACTCAAGAGATGGTCCCTAAAGATTCAAGAGGTGACCCCCGCCCCCTTGGCATGATACTTGGCATGGCACTTTATTCTGTGTGCACTTTGTTCCATGAGCATGAACTGGGTCCCAACAAGGTAGATCATCTTCGACAAGGAGATTATCGAACAAGTTTGTTCCAGGCTTCGTGGAGACTAGCCAGAGTCCAGGGAGAGGTGGCTAACGTGCTACAAAGGTTATAACCCGCTAAACTCTTGTTATTATCTTACTAGTATAGTTATAAGTTTAGTATTTTGGTTTGTTTCTTAGTTTGGGTTTGCTAATACTCTCTAGATTTTTAAAATTACCGCTTCCGCCGCGTTTTAAACCCTACTAGAGATTCCTAGCAACCCAACACTTGGTCCGAACCAAGAGCCCTCGAGGATCATAATTCGCAAAAATATTCAGTTTTGGACAGCCACCAAAAATAGTTTTAAATGTTCGAAAAATAGCGACTGAACTCGATATAACTTTGAAAAAATGGCTCTCCGAGACTTCCCGGGTCACCCTAAATACCTTATGGATTCCCTGTTCAAAAATGAGAGTTCCGGGCATCGATTACACGCAAGAAATATCGGTTTTGAAACCAATTAGTCGCTGTTTAGGACAGCCATGAAAAAAAAGTTTTAAGCTTTGAAAAACGGCTACTAATTTCGCTATAGTTTTGAAACAAAAGCTTCCTGTGACTCTATAGGTCACCCACAATCCCTTACAAAATTCTCGTTCCAAAATGAGAGCTCCGGGGATCGAAAACAAGCTTCAAAACACAAGTTTAGCGGCATATAGTGGGTGTCCAAAAACTGCCGATTTTGAAAAAAGTTTTGTGATGAATTCTTGAGTCATGAGAGCTAGTTTAGGCGTATGCATTGGCTTTGAATACCATATTAGTTAATCGTGCTCACTCTAAAATGAAAGTAGAGAGGAGGAATGCACAAAAGAAAATTTTGAGCAAGCACAATCAACAAAAACCCCATTATCAACCATAACCCTAAACTAGCAAACAATGAGAAGTTTAACTACTATGAAAGGAGGTTATACCTAAAGGATTCGTGTCTTTCGGGTCTTCGAAATTATCATCCTTAGCTCCTAGTCCGTCGGGATCAAACTTGGACGTTGGCCTCTGTTGGGGTTCCTAGCGCCCTGGCCGTCGACCGTGGCTGTTGTGGAACGAAAAATTTTGGTGTTTAAAAACTTTGCGCTAGAAACAACTACCTAAAATCGAAACCAAATATGAAACTAGTAAGTTACAAAGATGTAGAGCTATTAGAATTGTTTTACCAAAAGATTCATGTCCTTCGGTCCTCTACCCTCTTCTTTAGCTCCTTGAGGTTGCCTTGATCGAGCTTGACCGTCGGTTTTCCTCCGTCGAAGATGATCCATCCGAGGGATATGTCTCATGGCTCTAGCTCCACACTAAGAATCTAGTAGAGCAACTAGGGACACTAGGTTGCTAATCTATAGTGTTCAGGGATGTAGTGAGTTGCTCTAAGTGTATATTTATCTCTCTTCTATCCTTGATTCTAGACACATGAGATACTAAGGTAGAAGATGAAGAAGAAGGAGGAGGAGCTCAAAAAAGGTAAGTGAAGAGAGATAACCAAAATGATGAGAATGAGAAATCCCATGATAGAGAAAAAGATGAAGCATGGTTTTGTAAAACAATTTTTTCAATAAACATTTAGCAACCATACTTGAATAGTTTGCACAAATGAATTAACAATTCATTTGTCAACACTATTCAAGCACAGTTCTCACCATTCTCACCTCACTGCCTTTGCACCTCATTTATCATTTAAAATAAATGGATAAATATAAAACGAAGTGTCCACCTTCTATAATGTTTTCCGTATAAATACAGAATTCATTCAACTATATATACATACCCGTATTTGTACCAAAATACGAATACCCAATAAATAGAATAACACAAAGAACATAATACTAGAATATACATATCGATATATATATACGAAAATTATTAAATCAATACCTGATTTAATAATCCAGGTCAATCCTAAGCCAGCTAGTATTATCAACTGTCCGATCGAAAGTCTCGGTAACTAGTACAATCATTCGATCGGAGCCTTGCACGTATCAAAATACGGCTACTACATAATTTCTCTTGAACCAGAGAAACCCTCTGTATCGGA
This sequence comes from Agapanthus africanus, assembly GCA_030015575.1. Taxonomy (NCBI): domain Eukaryota; kingdom Viridiplantae; phylum Streptophyta; class Magnoliopsida; order Asparagales; family Amaryllidaceae; genus Agapanthus; species Agapanthus africanus. The sequence goes on from CM057339.1 coordinate 398,767,959, forward strand.
CTCTAAAGACTCGTCAATACGCTGGCAGTGGGTTTAACCACAAGCACGTCAGCGGCACTAGCTGTATATAACGGCTACCCAAATATTTAGCGAAAGGAAGGCCGACGAGCAAACTCATCTGAACCCCTACTGAGCCTGTCTGTGACAATCTCCATATAGTCCGGTCTGTTCGTCTAAGAGTATTACATATCGGGTCTAGAGGGTGGATAAAGTCAGACCTCTAATAACGCGATATTTCATATCGGTGTGAAGCCCATCACCCACTGAGAAACTACTGATCCAAATCAGTAATTCTCTTCTATCTTGGCCAAGGATTTCTGGTGATGGTCACCCGTGCACAGCGCAACATCATCCCCCAATACGGGAAATACGAATCCCCGATAATCCGCTCACTGCCTCTATGTAGTTCGGGACTGTACCCAACTAAAACTTGTTTGCACGACTCCTTTGAGCCATGGTAGGGTAGTAATTAAAGTACGGTGGGAACTTACATGAGACAAATGATGATCTCAATTCGACAAACTAACCTGTACTCATGTCACCTGAGAACTGCTATCTGACAATAGGTATAATACCATCTAGTATGTTCCCGGCGAGTCCGACCAGTGTAACTCATAACCCAATGAGCACCTGTATACTATCTTAGGTGACTAACTGACACCAATGGCTTGTGAGACCGGCCACCGCCCCTCATCGTGGTCTTGACAAGTATACACTAGTCTACTACGGAGTATCGATACCCAATCTCGATACTCTCTCGACTAGGGACATTTAAGGATGTGCTTATAGACCACCCAACTCCCACGTATGATCACCATCATAATGCTGGTGGTCAAGCAAGAATCCTATGGTCTCTATCAACATATAATAGTGATCTGTAATACCACATAATGGATGTACATGATGATAGAGACAAACTAGATAGCATATTATCATCTCGAGTAAGACTGTTCTACCCGTATAGGTCCTCCCTCAATCATCACAATCACGTGTTTACGATTACAATAATTGACTTAAGGGCACTATATCAAACAATCTCCCACTTGCACTTAAGGCTAATTATTGCGATGTCGCATACTCACAGGCTGTGTGATACCGAACACCCAACTTCTCTACTAATCAGTCTCGCAAAGCTCGTTTGTGAAACTATTGCGTTCGAGAAATAGTCTCAGTGAGTGGATCTGCTCCAATGCTTCTATCTTTATCTCTCTATATCTCAACTTCTCGGAGAAAGTGATCCGCTCCAATGTTTCTATTTTTATCTCTCTATATCTCAACTTCTCCCGAAATGAGTGATACATGTCTTAGAATTTTTCTGGATATCTGATGGGACCCAGTTCACAAATGAACTCCAAATCCAACAGAATTCTTAGACCGTATCTTCCACTGAATTTAATCAGTATTTTACGCCATGCCTTCCTCAGTATCCTCTTAGACCAGCTGCCTAACATATTACCCTTCAAAATAGGGAAAACGATAACTCTGACAGTCACTCTGTCATCCAGGTCATCTTGGAAGCCTGAAATGATAACCGCCTCCTGAAGGAGGCTGTCGTTACCATATACCAAGAACATCCACTTATGTTCATAACTACTTCCTAATTTTTCTCCAAGATTGGATTAATATATATTTATTGCAGCTAGTGCAAAAGCGATATCTGGTGTAGTACTTGACATTTCTTGATTAACTCAATTGCCTAAGCAAGTGATATGTCAATCATGCAAATCCCTATTCTCATCAATCTAGAAGACATATCTTTAGAGAGCGTGACTCCATCACCTGCGGGTACACCACCACGCCCGGAACCGTCCATTCTAAAACACTTTAGAATAGTGTCAACCCAAATTGGAACACTTCCTAAATCTAGATCTAAAACCATTGATCTAGTGACCAGAATCCCTGATATTTTATCCAAATCCTGTGTGGAGAAATACCTTGTGACAACCACAGTATAACCGATAGTAGTATAGAAATATCACTTCCTATCAAGAGCATGCCATCCATATACCAGGACATTACTCCTTACTCCCTTCTTACCAAGTTTATCTTTTGTTCTGATGAAGTCAAACTTTATGACTGTCACATCAAAAAATAGACAATTTATCTTCGCTGTACTAGCTTTAGTCTATAAATAGACATAAGCTACTTGCCCACCATACTTCCGCTGCTCCCACTGACTACAACAACCCTCTGGCAGAGTCATATAGATGTGCATTTCTAAAGCTGATTTAGAACGACGTTATAGTCATCCACCTGCCAGACCTTATAGCCTAGGATAGTAGTAGTGGCAAGCTTGGGTCATCAAAACCTCCCTATCACCTTCCTTGAGGAGACCGAAGTATCTCTCGGGTGGCTGAGGTTACCCACCAAATCTGTGGAGTGGCTAATGGATTGTCAAATCCAATTGAATCTTTAGGTCCTACTAAATTATTAGTAATCATTTGTGATTCTGGAATCACTTCCAGTTCTACCAAACTTCCACTTGTTGGATATATATGCCCTAGAGGCCTTTATTGCACAGGATGCTAGGGATATGTATGTACATGACAATCTTACTTGATATGATAGTACGCTATTTGGTTTGTCTTTATCTTAAAATATGATATATTTTGTGTTGTATTCATTTATATATACATGTTGATAAAGCCCATAGGGTATTTTGCCTGACTACCGGCGTTATGATGGCTGTCATACTAGTAGGAGATGGATAATCAATAGGCACATCCTTAGATGTCCCTGGTCGCAGGAGTATCGAGACTGGGCATCGATACTCCGGAGTAGACTAGTGTATACATATCTAGACCCTGACGAGGGGCGATGGATTGGTCCCGCAGCCATTAATGGTGTGGACCTAAGATTGTATACAGATGCTCACTGGGTATGAGTACACCGGACAGGACTCGCCGAGAACTGACTGGATGGTATTATACCTAACGTCAGATAGCAGTTCTCAGGTGACATGTGTGCAGATAGTCTGTTGACTTAAAGTCATCATTTGTCTCGTGTGAGTTCCCACTGTGCTTTGATTATTACCCTACCACGGCTCGAAGGAGTCGTGCAAACAGGTTTTAGTTGGGCACAGTCCCGAGCCACGTGGAGGTAGTGAGCGACTGTTAGGGATTCGTCTCTCCCGGAATAGGGAGTTGATATCGCACTGTGGTCGGTTGGTCATTACCATAAGTCCCTGGCCAGGGCTGATTGAGAATTGCTGATGGAATGATCAGTAGATTCTCGGATGGTCTTGAGCCATACCGACACGACTTGTACGGTTATTAGGGGTCTGACGTCCACCACCTCCCTAGACCATACATGCGATACTCTTAGACGAACAGACCGGACTGCACGAATATTGTCACGGACAGGCTCAGTAGGATTTCGGATGGGTTTCCTCATCGGCTTTCTTATCGACAACTACCTGGGGACCGTTACGTACAGCTAGTGCCGCTTGCGGTCTATGGTTAAACCCACTACCAGCACAGTAGTCGAGTCTTTAGAGTCCCACACAGAGATTTCCCAACTCCAGGCGAAATGATATAGAGGTCGTACGGTCTTACTACAAAGGGTCTCGGACGTGCACGTGTGTTTACACACATACGTCGTTCGGACAGTTTTTACTAGCCGGCTTTGGTTTAAGCCAGATTCTAGTAACAGGTTATTGGATTTATACAGTCTAAAGTTTTTCCGTGTTTTCACGGATAGGAGGGACGTTCTCGTAATTTTCCGAGAAGCTTCTAGAAGCATGGTGACTAAGGAGGTTAAGGTGGCATTTTCATTAAATGCAAATTGTGACTCATTTGTGTGCCACTATGTCATTAATGCATCATTTATTGCTTAATGACTCACATAGTGAATCACTCATTTTGAATTAATGAAACATGGTGAATAATCATTTATATTCATTTATTTGATAATTCATTATGTTTCATATATTTAAGTGAGAAGCTTTTATCATATCATTATCATCTCCACCTTCTCTCTCCTCAAGCTCACTCTCTTCTTCAAACCCTAATTCTACCACTCATGAGTTGAGTACAAGGATTAGTAAAGACTAAACACTCTATAACCTAATTCTACATCACCTTAGTTACTTTGATTAGCAACTAGAGAAACTAAGTAACCTCAAGTTTAGAGGTAATAGCTTGGATTAGGGTTCTCGAGTGGATCATCTATCACGGAAGGAAGCCGAGGAGGACGTGGAGATCCAAGGAGGCTATAGAGATCGTAAAGACGAAGGACACGAATTATTAGGTATAATCTATTTGCATAGTAGCTTAGAACTCTATGGTTGTAGTTAATTATTGTTTAGAAAAGATCTTCGGTTAGTCGATGTTCGCCTAATAAACATGATCGTTTTTCAAATTTCCGCCTCCCCGCAACTCGTGGGGTGTTGCACATCGACTTACAGTGGTATCAGAGCCTCACTAAACAATAATTAACTAATTTGCAAAGTCGTATGAATTTCGAACGCGAAACAAACCGGAAAATACACCGATATTGCATAGTTTCTGTCGAATTAAAATTGAGGTCTAAAAATTTTTCAGGGACCTCCAGAATGACCAGCATGAAAATATAAGAACACACAAGAAAAATGGGCTCCTGAATCGGCCAAAGAGCCGCGGAACCGCGGCCGATCCCACCGATCCGCCGCGGATCCGCGGCCGAGTTGGGGCCGATTCAGCCCAGTTTTCTTCTGTGCATCTTTTGTGATATATTGTATTTTCTGGTATTTTTTATTTTCTGCTCAGGTTTCAAATTACAGAGAAGATTTGGAGTAGAATTTAAAGTGTTTAATCGATCGAAATTATACGATATTTGCTTGTTTGATTATATCTGTGAACTGTGTTATGTGTTCGTAAACCTCCCCTAACTGCTAGTATGTCGGTTGGCAGGGGGTTGCACATATCTGTGATGTTGTTTTTAACTGTTTGTGTATATAAACTGTATTGGATTGTTGTGATGATTAGCCGGGTTTTGTGATGGGTATTGTATTAATTCATTCGATGTAATTGTAATAAGTTGTAATATTATTTCGCGGGGCACATCCAGGTTGCGGTTGTAGCCACCGTTGTATTATTTCTTTTTACTGTTTTTGCTCCTAGGATAAACCCAAGGTGGGGTGCACAAACTACCGGGTATTTTGAAGTGTTGGGGCAGACCGCTTCACTTCTGGTACTTGGCGGGTAGTTTGCCGTACCCGTAGGGGTCTGGGGTGGGGTAATGGCTATTCATCACAACTGTGTAATCCGTATTTCGTTGCAGGCTCAAAAGAAACGCGGATTGCTTGCATATCCAATAAAGTTTATCTGTGATCTGGAATGCCTATTATGGCGTCTGACGAATGTACAATATCTATATATGATAGCTATTTAGACGTCACTTATGTTTTACACCCGCGCTAGCCCAGTCCCCGCTCTGCCGTTAGTTAAGTAACCTAACGGGTGATGACGGGACCCAGTGGCGAATGCGGATGGAATAAGAGGACGTTGTATTTTCGTTGTTATCTATAATGATAGGTTAATGATATGATGCATTATTATTAATGCAAAGAAAATAAAACCTAAACTGAATCGTTGGAACAATTTCAAAACCACTCGGTTTTCTTCAAAAAGCAAATTTTAAATGCGGAGCTTAAACCACTCCTTTTAAAATAAAAGCTATCATAGTTCCTTCGATTATATCAAGTTCACTACGTTAACGGTTTTTTGCCAAAAACCAGCCGTAACCCTCCGTCATTTCAAGTAGACAGCACATCGTATTCATGCTATGCTTGTTGGCCTACGTCAAGGCATAGTGTATGGTAGCAGTGTGTTTGCCTATTTGTTGCATAAATAGATGCATTAGTTTAAGACAGACGTACACCTTGTTGGCCTACGTCAAGGGCTTGTACGAGGTACTTAAATTGATCAGGACAACGACGGGTAGAACTTGACTTGCGTCTTATGATTTGTTGGCCTACGTCAAGGTCATAAGAGCTTGGGGTAAAAATCACATCGGGAGTTTCAAACATAAAGGAAACTTGCAGATTTAGCATACCTTCTCGAGTGTGGTGACTAGAGTGGCTTCCATCTAGGGCATCATGCAATGATAGTTGGATCCCGATCCCACTGATGAGTAGGATTACTCTCGGGAATTTTTCTCACTTAACAATCAATGCTATAAACCAAGTAGGTGTCTAGAAAGGTGTTAGAGGGGCTACGCCTCCAGGGAAAAGAGGTTCTTTAATTAAGGAACTTCACGAGAGCGTTGGAAAACCCCCCTCGAAGTACCAACACCAGTCTGGCTGAAAAGTTAAGCAAGTATTGTGACGTGTGATTAAATCCTGACTAGTTCTTCTTTTAGGTTTTGAAGAAGGATTTGAGGAAACAGTGGGAGCCATTCTGTTTAGATAAATTAAAAACCAATCTAAACTTGCAAGAGCATATGCTGAGTGTTTCTTTTCTCTCTCTTTCGCAGCTACCATGACAGGACTTAAACTATTACTTAAAAAAAATATACTGACTTGGCAGAACTATAAAGATTGGCTAAGGAACGTCAATATTGCGCTGACTTATGACAAAGTAGCATATGTTACCACCGATGTTCCTCCCCTTATCCCAGGACCAGATTCCTCAGTTGCGGACAAGGAAGTTCGCAAAACCTGGGATATAGACTGTGAGCGAGCTAAGTGTATCGTGCTGGCGTCCATGAACAATGAACTCCAGAAACAGCACGAGAGTATGGATATTGTATCCATATTCCTCCATTGTAAGGAATTGTATGGGGAACACTCCCGTATCGCGAGGTACGAGACCTCAAGGAAACTCTTCCAGATGAGGTTAGCTCCAGGATCGCCTGTTGAAGAGCACGTCCTGAAAATAATCACCCTCATTGAGGAACTCGGAAACCTGGGATGCATGCTGGAGAATGATTTGTACATCGACTTGATTTTGCAGTCCCTTCCCCACACCTTCTCTCAGTTCGTGCTGAACTTCAATATGCACGAAATGGAAGCTGATCTTCCAAAGCTCCTCAACATGTTGAAGGTAGCAGAGAGCTCCTTAAAAAAGGAGAAGACCCCCATTCTGTATGTCGGCCAATCATCCTCTTCTAAATCTAATGCGAAAGCAAAAGGGAAGAAGAAGATGAAAGCCACCAAACCGAAGGGTGGGGTCAAGAAGGTGCAGGGAACGAACAAGGCAGGAAGGGTGAAGGCGGAAAAGAACGAATGCTTTTATTGTCACAAGCAAAGGTACTGGAAGAAGGACTGTTTGGCCTTTAAAGCCAAGGATAAGAAGCAAGCTGTTGCTTATTCAGGTGTGTTCGTAATCGAAAATTGTCTTTCAGTAAACTCTACATCATGGGTACTTGATACCGGTTCTGGTTCTCACATCTGTAATTCTTTGCAGGATCTGAGAAATAGTAGAGTTCTGGGGACAGGTGATATGACTCTCTGGATGGGCAATGGAATGCATGTAGATGCTGTTGCAATAGGGGAATATCACCTAGGGTTGACTAGTGGACACATTTTGGTGTTGTACAGCTGTTTTTGTATACCCAGTATGTTGTGTAATATTATATCAGTATCTTTGTTGTCTAATAAAGGATATAATTTTGCGCTTGAAAGAAATGTCATGAACATTTTCCTAAATGAAGAAATGATTGGGTTTGGCACACTGGAAAACGGCATATACATACTTAATCAACCTCAAATTTTCAATATACAAAACACGCGTAAAAGAAAGGCTCCAGATTCAAATCAAGCCTTCCTATGGCATTGTAGACTTGGTCATATAAACGAAACAAGGTTGACTAAGTTACATAAAGATGGATATCTAGACCCGTTTGAATATTCATCATATGCAACTTGTCAATCATGTATCAAAGGAAAAATGACCAAATCTCCGTTCACCGGACACGGAGAAAGAGCCACAAAACTCTTGGGACTTGTACACAGTGATGTATGTGGTCCAATGTCTACACATGCACGAAGCGGTCACTCCTACTTCATAACTTTTACTGATGACTTCTCTGGGTATGGACATATATTCTTAATGAAACATAAATCCGAGGCCTTTAAGAAGTTTAAGGAGTATAAAAATGAAGTAGAGAAACAGACTGGTAAAAGCATCAAGACACTTCGATCTGATCGAGGTGGAGAATACTTAAGTACCAGTTTCCTTGAATACTTAAAAGAGAATGGAATTCTCTCTCAGCTTACTCCACCTTATACACCTCAGCATAATGGTGTATCAGAAAGGAGGAATCGCACTCTATTAGACATGGTGCGTTCAATGATGAGTAGTGCTGAGTTGCCACTTTCCTTCTGGGGATTTTCTCTAGAATCAGCAGCATACCTATTAAATAGAGTTCTGACTAAGTCTGTGTCTACCACTCCATATGAAATGTGGAGCGAGAAGAGACCATATCTCAAGTATATCAAGATATGGGGGTGTCCGGTATATGTTAAAGAGCATAATCCGGACAAGCTCGAGGCACGATCGGTTTTATGCAAGTTTGTAGGATACCCCAAGCATTCAAGGGGGTATATGGTCTACCACACTGAAGAACAAAAGGTGTTTGTCGCTCGCCACATTGTCTTCTTAGAAAGCGAATTTCTTGCAAAAGATAATAATGGGAGCACGGTAGAACTGGAAGAAATTCTAGAACCTCAAAAAGTTACCGAGGACTTAGTAGAATCTCAGATTTCTATAGAACATGATGAACCAACGCCACTCCGCAGGTCTAGTAGGCTTTCTCATCCTCCTGAAAGATACTATGGTTTTCTTCTTGATGGGGATCGAGAGGATTGCATCATCGATGATGATGAGCCTACTAGTTTTCAGCAGGCTATCACGAGTAGCGACTCGGTGAAGTGGCTGGATGCTATGAGATCCGAAATAGAATCCATGTACACTAATAAAGTATGGACTTTAGAAGTTGCTCCTCCTGGGGTGAAACCAGTTTGATGCAAATGGATCTTCAAAAAGAAGATTGGCGCATTTGGACAAGTGGAAACCTACAAAGCTAGACTAGTTGCAAAAGGTTTTCGTCAAAGACCAGGATTGGACTATGATGAAAATTTTTCACCAGTAGCTATGCTTAAATCCATTCGGATCATGCTTGTCATTGCTGCCTTCCATGACTATGAAATCTGGCAAATGGATGTAAAAACAGCTTTTCTAAATGGACATTTAGAAGAGAGTGTTTACATGGATCAACCAGAAGGTTTCTTAGACAGTGGGAGCAGCGGAAAAGTGTGTAAATTGCTTAAATCCATTTATGGATTAAAGCAAGCATTGCGGAGTTGGAACATCTGCTTTGATGAGACAGTCAAGTAATCTGACTTTATCAAAAATGTAGATGAACCATGTATTTATAGGAAGATTGTAGAAGAAGCAGTAGTCTTCCTCGTTTTGTACGTCGATGACATACTACTGATAGGGAATGATGTCCCTATGCTACAATCAGTAAAGCTCTTCTTGTCACAGAAATTCTCCATGAAAGACTCAGGAGATGCATCATACATTCTGGGCATTAAGATCTATCGTGATAGATCTAATAGAATGTTGGGACTTTCACAGTCCAGGTATATTGACACTATACTAAAGAGATTTAGTATGGAAGATTCCAAGCGCGGTAATATGCCCGCTTGTCACGGGATCACCCTCTCCAAAGAGATGTCTCCAAAGACTGATGAAGAGAGGGCTCGCATGGGCATTATACCCTACGCTTCGGCGGTAGGATCTATAATGTATGCGATGTTATGTACCAGACCAGATATAGCTTACGCACTTAGTGTGGTAAGCAGGTATCAATCTGACCCAGGTAAGAAACATTGGATAGCGGTAAAGAACATTCTCAAGTACCTGAGAAGGACTAAGGAGATGTTCTTAGTTTACGGTAATGGGGACCTCCGGGTAGAGGCTTTTACCGACTCCGGCTTCCAAAGTGACAAAGATGATTCTAAATCCATTTCGGGTTTTGTGTTTACCCTCAATGGAGGGGCAGTATGTTGGAGGAGTTCCAAACAGGATACCGTCACAGACTCAACTATGGAGGCTGAGTATATAGCTGCTAGTGAAGCCGCAAAAGAGGCTGTCTGGATGAAGAAGTTCATTTTTGAACTTCAAGTGGTTCCGTCCATTGCCAATCCAATACCTTTGTATTATGATAACAATGGGGCTGTAGCATTAGCGAAGGAACCAAGGTCCCATCAGAAATCCAGGCATATCTTAAGGCGGTTTCACCTGATCAGGGAGATCGTGGATCGTCGGGAGATCGAAGTACGGAGAGTAGACACAAAAGACAACACGGCAGATCCATTCACCATGGCCATCCCTCAAGTCCAGTTCGAGAGGCTGTTTGAGATGTTGGGCAAGCGGTACGCCAGCAACTGGATCTAGTGCAGATAGTGGGTACTCATTGCGCCAATTATAGGCCTTAGTGCAAGTGGGAGATTGTTGGATAAATATGCCCTAGAGGCCTTTATTGTACAGGATGCTAGGGATATATATGTACATGACAATCTTTCTTGATATGATAGTACGCTATTTGGTTTTTCTTTATCTTAACATATGATATATTTTGTGTTGTATTCATTTATATATACATGTTGATAAAGCCCATAGGGTGTTTTGCCTGACTACCGGCGTTATGATGGCTGTCATACTAGTGGGAGATAGATAGTCAATAGGCACATCCTTAGATGTCCCTGGTCGCAGGAGTATCGAGACTGGGCATCGATATTCCGGAGTAGACTAGTGTATACATATCTAGACCCTGACGAGGGGCGATGGATTGGTCCCGCAGCCATTGGTGGTGTGCACCTAAGATTGTATACAGATTCTCACTGGGTGTGAGTACACCGGACAGGGCTCGCCGAGAACTGACTGGATGGTATTATACCTAACGTCAGATAGCAGTTCTCAGGTGACATATGTGCAGATAGTCTGTTGACTTAAAGTCATCATTTGTCTCGTGTGAGTTCCCACTGTGCTTTGATTATTACCCTACCACGGCTCGAAGGAGTCGTGCAAACAGGATTTAGTTGGGCACAGTCCCGAGCCACGTGGAGGCAGTGAGCGACTGTTAGGGATTCGTCTCTCCCGGTATAGGGAGTGGATATCGCACTGTGGTCGGTTGGTCATTACCATAAGTCCCTGGCCAGGGCTGATTGAGAATTGCTGATGGAATGATCAGTAGATTCTCGAATGGTCTTGAGCTATACCGACACGACTTGTACGGTTATTAGGGGTTTGACGTCCACCACCTCCCTAGACCATACATGCGATACTCTTAGACGAACAGACCGGACTGCACGGATATTGTCACGGACAGGCTCGATAGGATTTCGGATGGGTTTCCTCATCGGCTTTCTTATTGACAACTACCTGGGGACTGTTACGTACAGCTAGTGCCGCTTGCGGTCTGTGGTTAAACCCACTGCCAGCGTAGTAGTCGAGTCTTTAGAGTCCCACACAGAGATTTCCCAACTCCAGGCGAAATGATATAGAGGTCGTACGGTTTTACGACAAAGCGTTCGGACGCGCACGTGTGTTTACACACATACGTCGTTCGGACAGTTTTTACTAGCCGGCTTTGGTTTAAGCCAGATTCTAGTAACAGGTTATTGGATTTATACAGTCTAAAGTTTTTCCGTGTTTTCACGAATAGGAGGGGCGTTCTCGTAATTTTCCGAGAAGGTTCTAGAAGCATGGTGACTAAGGAGGTTAAGGTGGCATTTTCATTAAATGCAAATTGTGACTCATTTGTGTGATTCACTATGTCATTAATGCATCATTTATTGCTTAATGACTCACATAGTGAATCACTCATTTTGAATTAATGAAACATGGTGAATAATCATTTATATTCATTTATTTGATAATTCATTATGTTTCATATATTCAAGTGAGAAGCTTTTATCATATCATTATCATCTCCACCTTCTCTCTCCTCAAGCTCACTCTCTTCTTCAAACCCTAATCCTACCACTCATGAGTTGAGTACAAGGATTAGTAAAGGCTAAACACTCCATAACCTAACTCTACATCACCTTAGTTACTTTGATTAGCAACTAGAGAAACTAAGTAACCTCAAGTTTAGAGGTAATAGCTTGGATTAGGGTTCTCGGGTGGATCATCTATCATGGAAGGAAGCCGAGGAGGACGTGGAGATCCAAGGAGGCTATAGAGATCGTAAAGATGAAGGACACGAATCATTAGGTATAATCTTTTTGCATAGTAGCTTAGAACTCTATGGTTGTAGTTAATTATTGTTTAGAAAAGATCTTCGGTTAGTCGATGTTCGCCTAATAAACATGATCGTTTTTCAAATTTCCGCCTCCCCGCAACTCGTGGGGTGTTGCACATCGACTTACACCACTAATGTTTTTCTGAAAAGAATTCATTTTACTAAAACGGGTGGCGAGTCAAGAATAATATAACTATTGATCTACGAAACGGTAGAATGTCAACCCTCATCAAAGCCCGAGAAAACCCACAAACTGCCATTACTGAAATATGCCTAGAGTTTATCCAGATTCTGGTTTTAAGCAAAAACCGGACAACTCCATATACCTTAACTTCGTTAAGATATGAATCCATTCTATATCCAATATAGAAACAAAGACACTAATTTAATTGGAACCAGATTCAAAATACATGCCGCCGTTTCCAGTGCATATCGACTAAATGGAAGAAGGCCAAGCAACATTCTCATCAAGGAGCATACTCACTGGTGAGAAACCTGAGAGAAAAGCAAGTTCTCAAATATATTACTTACAATGGAATACCTAGCGTAAATATCCACATCTTCGATCATCTCGAAGAATCCTGATACTTGCAACATATGGTTCTACTTTATTCTTATACCAATAACTTCCCAAAATTTGGACCCTGTATTTCAACAAAATAATTGTCTAAAACCAAAGAAGTCATAAGTAAACGAAATATAGTACGAGTACCAATCCCTTTGTCCTAATGGAAATCAGAAAACATACAATATTTTGTATAAGTCCTCTGAGTTTAATAACTCAAACCCTATGCATCGTAGGTTGAAAACTGTGCTATGGTTAAGAAGAATTACACCGCTGTTGAATGCACCTTACCTAACCATCAACTGATATAGGTAAATGTCATAGACATAATTTAAATAAGTTATATCACTTTATAAAATAAATATACAGATATATCAGTTTGAAATTGGTGCATAACAACGGATATTCAAAACCAAATATTTGTCGTTAGGAAAAATCCAGGTGATTTCCTCAAATATCACCAATTACAAATAATTCTGATATATAGAGGATCTAATCACCTAATTCCTAATATCTTACTCCCACTTAGCATCTATAACGCCATACAGGTGTGAGAATCAAGTCTGGTAAATACATACCCTGGAGTCAGGATCTAGTTGGGAAAACAGTTTTCAATTAACATCGCACAGTAAAACTGAAATATGAAAATGTTTCGAAGGAGTGGCTGGGTATTCCTAGTAATGCATTTTCCACTATCCAGATTTATGACAGTATCCATAAATTTCCTTGCCCTCGCTCCAATCCCTTCATATGTCTTCACGTCTTACCTTCTGTACACCATACTCAGGCTAATTGGTTTTCTTCATTCCCTACCTTTCGGCACTAGCCTTGGTTTGGAAGAAGACTATCCAATAAGCGTAATAAGTGTACTCTCTTAATACTAAGAGCCCTCGTAACCTGAGAGAAGCTAAAAAGAAAAGACAACCGAATAATCCTATTCAATTTCTCCAGAACTGGAAACCATCCTAGAACAGAAACAAGTTTATTTGAATTCGTATATAACTATACGATGGAATATCCAAGCAGTATAGATTTTCATAGTGATACAGAGTGTTCTGTAGAAATGCAAAGGGGAAGTAGGAGTGGCAGGGATATACGCGGCTTCGTCGTGAATGATAGTAATCGCAATTTCCTTTTCCCTCACTCTAATCCCTTTATATGTATTTACTTATTACCTTCTGTACACCACACTTAGGATAATTGGTTTTCTTCCTTCCCTACCTTTCGGCACCTGCCTATGGTTTGGAAGAAGACTATCCAATAAGCGTAATAGGTGTACTCTCCTAATACTAGGAGCCCTCGCAACCTGAGAGAAGATAAAGAGAAAAGACAACCGAATAATCTTATTCAATTTCTTCAGAACCGGAATCCATCCTCGAACAGAAACAAGTTTCTTCGAGTTCGTATGTAACTATACGATGGAATATCCAAGCAATATGGATCTTCGTAGTGATACGGAGTGTTATTGAAAAAATGCAAAGGGAAAGTAGGAGCGGCAGGGATATATGCGACTTAATGACAATCCAAAAGCCAAAGTGTTTAAGAAGGTTCGGTTTACTTCGTTCATGTGTTTTAGTTTAAGGTCAGGTCATTTTATCTAATCAGGATGGCTCCCACTGTTTCCTCGAATTCTACTTCAAACCCTAAAAGGAGAATTAGTCGGGATCATCTGAAAATCACCCGAGGAGTAACACCTACTCATCAGTAGGAATCGGGACCCAACTATCATCGCATGATAAATTGATGGAAGCCACTCAAATCACCACACTCCAAAAAGTATGCGCATGCCTGGCAAGTTTCCTTTATGTTTGAAACTCCTGATATAGTTTTTACCCCTAGGACCCAAATGACCTTGACTGAGCCAACATATCAAAGGGTCCTAGTCAAGTTCAACCCGTCATTATCTTGATTGCATTAAACCCACCCGTATGAGTCCTTGACTGTGCCAAAATGACCATACGACTGTCCTAACCAATCACATTTAATGCTACAGAAAAGTATTACATAGCTACCGAACACTATGCCTCGGCTGAGCACGACATACGCAGCATGAATACTAAGCGATACTAATTTGAAATGACAGAGGGCTACGGCTGGTTTGTGGCGAAAAACCTTTAACGTAATGAACTTGATATCGTTGAAAGAACTCAAGCAATTTTTGAAAAGGAGTGGTTTAAGCTCTGCATTTTTAAAAACTAATGGTTTTGAAGAAACCGGGTAATCTACAGTATCATAAACTTTTTCTCAAGAGGTCACTCCTCATGAAGGGATCTAGGCACTTGCCTCCTAGAATGAGGTGCTGGATGTTCCTGAACAAACACCACTATGCAAAACAAAAGAATACAACTATAGAGAAGTTATTGCAAAAATGCAAAATTTTGCCCAAGAGGCCACTCCTTATAAAGGGATCTCGGCTTTTGCCTCGTCGAATGAGGTGCTGGATAATCATGACCGAATACCGCTGTGCAAAGCAAAAAGAAACGTCTGTAATAACAGTTTTCAAAAATAACAGTTTTCAAAAATAACAGTTTTCAAAAATTGGTTCCAACAACATCATTTAGGTTTATTTTTCCTTGCATTAAGCAAAATTAACGCAGTCCCATCAATTAATCCATATCACACCAGAAAAGAACGAAAATACAATGTGCGTATTTACCATCCGCATTCGCCACGGGGCCCCTTCATGCACCGTTAGATTACTTAAATAACGGCAGAGCGAGAGCTGGACTAGCGCAGATGCAAAACATATACAACATCTACTAATATATATATATATATATATATATATATATATATATAACATTCTTCCCAGGCATGATATAAGCAACATCACAGAAAAGCGATAAGCAACACAGAATAACGGATAATTTAGGAGCCCCGGGTTTCCCTTGAGCCGCAAATGAAATCCGACGTTCCCCGGTCGTATGGATAGCTTGTGCAATGTACAACTAAGACCTCTACAAGTGCGGCAAGTTACCCGCCAATCCCAGAAGTAAGGCAACCCCAATCAACAAAGTGAATTGGCCACCCAGCACTTAACGGAATCCGGTAACTTGAGCACCCCATCATGGGTCATCCTTTACCCCTACGAGTGCGGCGAATAGCCCGCCAATTCTAGAGTGAGGACCCCTCCATCTCAACGCTATGAGATGCAGGCCCATTACCCTCTAGAATCCGGCTACTCGAGCACTCCACCACGGGGTAATCTTAATACAGAAAAGAAAAGTATATATACAATGGTGACATCGACCTCAACCCAGTTATGCCCCATTAAAAGAATATACAAACTGGCGAAAACGGAAGTCCACAAGTCGGACGCTCGCCCCACAATAATGAATATACAAATGAGTCTAAACTGTACAACTACCATTGCACAAGAGGCTATCCCACACGACAATCCGAACAAACCATCACAGATAACATCTCAGCAGTATAAGCAAGTATGTGCAACTCCTTCTAAATGACATAGCAAATAGACGACATTTGAAAAATACATACACCATATCATAGATATAAACGATGCAAAATTTCAAGTTTTGAAACTTTCCAAGTTGCCCCGAAGTAAAGACAACACTAAGTGAAATCTGGGGAAAAACAAACAAGACCAAAAATACCAATTTACAAAACCCTAGACACAGGATGAAAAAGAGGTGCAATGGTAAACAGTGAACCGGCCATATTGGGAAAATGGGGATTTTGGCCAGCCAAAGTTGCATGGAATGGGCTCTTTTTCATCGTGCGTCATACACATGTATAGACTAAGTCTCTGCACTTGTTTAAAAAAATTTTAGAGGCCAAAAAAATTTCATAATAGAGAGTGGGTTTTGAAATCGGAATTTTTCGGTTTTGAAACTAATGCATCGTCTACTGCTAGTTTCTAATGTTTGGGTGGCTCTAATACCATGTTGGGGTTCTTAGCGCCCTGGCCGTCGACCGCGGCCGCTAAGGAATGAAAAATTTTAGTGTTTAAAAACTTAGCGCTAGAAACAACTATCTAGAATCGAAACCAAATATGAAATTAGCAGACTAGAAAGATGTCTGGCTACTGAGTTAGAATTATTTTACTGAAAGATTCGTGTCCTTCGGTCTTCTATCCTATTCTTTAGCTTCTTGAGGCTACTTTGATCGATCTTGACCGCCGGTCTTCCTCTGTTGAAGATGATCCACCCGAGAGATGTGGCTCATAGCTCTAGCTCCATAATAAGAATCTAGTGGAGCAACTAGGGATTCTAGATTGCTAATCTAGAGTGCCTAGTGATGTAGTGAGTTACTCTAAGTGTATATCTATCTCTTTTATACCCTTGATTCTCAACACATAAGATGGTAGGGTAGAAGATGAAGAAGGAGGAAGACCTCAAGAAAGGTAAGTGGGGAGAGATAACCAAAATGGTGAGAATGAGAAATCCCATGAGAGAGAAAAAGATGAAGCATGGTTTTGTAAAACATATTTTCAATAAGCATTTAGCAACCATACTTGAATAGTTTGCACAAATGAATTAATAATTCATTTGTCAACACTATTCAAGCATGGTTCTCACCATTCTCACCTCACTATCTTTGCACCTCATTTTCCATTTAAAATAAATAGATAAATCTAAAATGAGGTGTCCACCTTCTAGAATATTTTCCGTATAAATACGGAATACATTCAACTGTATATACATACCCATATTCGTATCAAAATACGAATACCCAAAGAGATAGAATAACATAAAGAATATACATATTGAAATATATATAGGAAAATTATTAAATCAATACCTGATTTAATAATCCGGCTCAATCCTAAGACGGCTAGTATTATCAACCGTGATCGAAAGTCCGGGTAACTAGTACAATTATTTGATCGGAGCCCTGCACGTATCAAAATACGGCTACTAAATCATTTCTCCTGAACCAGGGAAACCCTCTGTGTGGGACTCTAAAGACTCGTCAATACGATGGTAGTGGGTTTAACCACAAGCACGTCAGCGGCATTAGCTGTACTTAACGGTCACCCAGGTATTGAGCGAATGGAAAGCCGACGAGCAAACTCATCTGAACCCCTACTGAGCCTGTCTGTGACAATCTCCATACAGTTCAGTCTGTTCGTCTAAGAGTATCGCATATCGGGTCTATGGGCTGGATAAAATCATACCCCTAATAGCACGATATTTCGTGTCGGTGTGAAGCCCATCACCCACTGAGAAACTACTGATCCAAATCGGTAATTCTCGTCTACCTTGGCCAAGGATTTCTGGTGATGTCCACCCGTGCACAGCGCGACATCATCCCCCAATACCAGGAGAGACAAATCCCCGACGATCCGCTCACTGCCTCCATGTGGCTCGAGACTGTACCCAACTAAAACTTGTTTGCACGACTCCTTTGAGCCATGGTAGGGTAGTAATCAAAGCACATTGGGGACTCACACGAGACAAATGATGATCTTAGGTCGACAGACTAACCTGTACTCATGTCACCTGAGAACTGCTATCTGACAATAGGTATAATACCGTCTAGCATATTCCCGGCAAGTCCGTCCAGTATAACTCATAACCCAATGAGCACCTGTATACTATCTTAGGTGACTAACTGACACAAATGGCTTATGAGACCGGCCACCTCCCCTCGTCGGGGTCTCGAAAAGTATACATTAGTCTACTCCGGAGTATCGATGCTCAATCTCGATACTCTCTCAACTAGGAACATTTAAGGATGTGCTTATAGACTACCCAGCTTCCACGTATATGATCGCTATCATAATGCTGGTAGTCAAGCAAGAATCCTAGGAGCTCTATCAATATGTAATAGTGATCTGTAATACCACATAATACATGTACATGATGATAGAGACAAACCAGATAGTATACTATCATCTCGAGTAAGACTGTTCTACCCATATAGGTCATCCCTCAATTATCATAATCGCATGTTTGTGATTATAATAATTGACTTGAGGGCATTATATCCAATATCTTCCTCGTATCAAAGGTGATCCACCCGAGTATTTATGGTTCAAGCTCTAGCTTCTCCATGTGAAGCAACTAAAGACCCTAACTTGCTAAACTAAGATTCTTAGGGATGTAGTGAGGTGTTCAAGTGTTTAACTATCTCAAAATCCCCTAGGATTCTCAACACATGAGAGGATTAGGGGAATGAAGAAGAAGAAGAGCTAAGTGGAGAGAGATAAAACAAATGGTGAAATGAAAACTTGTGTGAAAAATAAAATGGCTTGCATTCTTTTGTTAACTATTTTCTAAAATAGAAAATAACAACCATATTTGAATAGTGCATATAAATGCAATAAACAAATGCAAAGCTATTTCTCTCACCATTCTATCTTTGCACCTTACCCTTCCACCTCATTTCTATTTTCCAATAAATAGAAAATCTTAAAATGAGGTATCCTCCTTCTAAAATGTATACTTGTACAAATACAAGAATATATCTCCATATATATATATACCCGTATTCGTATCAAAATATGAATACCCTAGAGATAGAAACATATAATGAACATAATACTAGAATATACATATCGAAATATCCAGCTTAATCCTAAGCCAGCTTGTATTATCTACCATTTTCGTGGAGCTAGTGCACTCATTTGATCGGAACCTTGCACGTATCAAAAATACGGTCACTACGTCAGTTCGCCTGAACCGGGTAAAATCTCTATATGGGACTCTAAAGACTCGACAGTACGCTGGCAATGAGTTTAACCACAAGCATGTCAACTGAACTAGCTGTATATAACGCCTACCCAGGTATCTGTCGAAAAGGAAGGCCGACGAGCAAGCTCATTTGAATCTCTGCTGAGCCTGTCCATAACAATCCCTGTACAGTCCGGTCTCTTCGTCTAAGAGTATCGCATACCGGGTCTAGGGGGTGGAAACACCAGACCCCTAATAACCCGATAAGTTGTGTCGATGTGGCTTAGGACTGATCTGAGAAACTACTGATCTAACCATCAGTAAATCCCATCTGTCTTGACCAAAGTCTTATGGTGCTGGCCAACCAAATACAGTACGACATCGACTCTCAATATCGGGAGAGACGAATCCCTGACAATCGCTCACTGCCTCCATTTGGCTCAAGACTGTACCCAATTAAAACCTATTTGCACGAATCAGTAGAGTCGTGTTATGGTAGTAATCTAAGTACAGTGGGAACTCACACAAGACAAATGACGATCTCAGATCGAAAGACTGACCTGTACTCATGCCACCTAAGAACCGCTATATGACGATAGATATAATACCGTCTAAAAGTTCTCAGCAAGTTCGTCCAGTGTACTCACTCCCAGTGAGCACCTGTATACAATCTTAGGTGATCAAACCAATGGCTGTGGGACCAACCACCGCCCCTCGTCGGGGTCTAGAAATATATACACAAGTCTACTCTGGAATATCGATGCCCAGTCTCGATACTCCTGCGACTTGGGACATTTAAGGACGTGCTTATGGACTACCCAGCCTCCACTAGTATGATCTCCATCATAACACTGGTAGTCAAGCAAAATCCTATGGGCTTTATCAACATGTATCAGCGATATGTGATATCAAGTAAAACATATGCACATGTTAAGATAAAGAAAATCCAAAATAGTATACTACTGTATTGAGGTTTTATCATCATGTATGAGCAATACAAAGCAACAAGAAAAACAAATACATATGTTTAGATAAAAACAACTCAAATAGTATACTATATAACTGAGAAAGATTGTCTTGTACATACATATCCCTAAAATCCTATACAATACAGGTCTCTAAGGCATACATATCCAACAGATGAGATTTACTGATTAGATCAGTAGTTTATTGATTGGTCATGATCTTGACATTGGCACGACTTATCAGGTTATTAAGGGTCTGACGTTTTCTACCCCTTAGACCCGGTATGCGATACTCTCAGAAGAAAAGACCGGAATGTACGGTGAATGTCACTTATAAGCTCAGTCGGGATTCAAACGAGTTTGGTTATCTATCTTCTTTTCGACAGATACCTGGGTAGCCGTTAAGTACAGCTAGTGCCACTGACATGCTTGTGAGTTTTGGATGTCATCCATTTACTCACTGCCAATGTATTATTGAGTTTTTAGAGTCCCACACAGAGGGTTTTCGGGCTTTGGCTAAACGATATAGTTGTGCTACGTTGGTACACGCAGGAGTTCGATTAAAACTAGTGTTTGGATACACTAACGGTAATCGGACGTTTGGTAATACTAGCCGGTCTTTTAGAAAGACGGATATTAAATCTAGTGTTGTTTTAATATATTGATGCATATATTGGATATATGTATTTATTAATATTATGTCACATATTCATTTATTCTCACATATTGCATATTTTTAATAATTGGAAATGTAAATTATATTTGCATATATTTTCTTTTCCAATTCCATTTTATATTATCTTTTATACATGTGATGACAAGACGGGAAGAGGTACATACCTAGCCCACTTCGCATTGACTTATGGATGAGAAAGAAGTGGATGGACATATGGAAGGGAGAGATGAGAAACAAATATGAGAGGCTACTCTCATTTGTTTTCATTATGCTAATATTTTCCTCTCTCAACCTCTTCCTCTCTCATTTCCTCTCTAGTTTTCTCTGCTCATTAGAAAAGAAATAGAAAAAGAAAAAGTGAGTGAGAAAAAGAATTAGTGAGGATAACTAATTCTCTTAGTTCATTAACCTAGCAAATTAGTGGACTAAGTTGCTTCAAGGAATTGAAGTTGAAGCCAATGCAAGGAGCTCTCAAGGTGGATCCATCATAGGCAAAGGAGATCAATGCTAAGCTTGTTCCATCAACTTCCAGGAGCTTTTCATGGAGTCCAACCTCAAAATTGGAGCATATGAAGAAGCTACAAAGGTTGTTTCATCACAAACTCATAGATAATGCTCTCTTGGTTAGCAAGTTCATGTCTTTAGAAAGTATCCTTGAGTTTGGAACCTCATGCTCTCTAGATTTTTTGAAAATGCCATTATACCAAGTTTAAAATTGCTAGCTAGGGTGCATGAGTCCCATCACTACCGTCATGAAGGTCGTTGCTGATGTACCACCAAGGCAGAGAGTCGTTGTTTGACGTGTCATCGTTACGGAGGTCATTGCTGACGTGTCACCATCACAGAGGTCGTTGCTAACATATCACCAAGACAGAGAGTCATTGTTTGACGTGTCACCATCACGGAGGTCATTGTCGATGTATCATCGAGACAGAGGGTCTTTGTTTGATGTACACCAAGGCGAAGGGTCACTATGGCTTGGTTAATTTGATTTGATTTAGGAGTGGAGTCAACATTTCTACCACTGGAATTGGGATCTAGAGGCAACTCGTCCGGTACCCGATTTGATTTGACTTGATATGATTCGGGAGGTTCCAATCTATTCGACAGGACCTTTGAGCATGGAAGCATGGCTGGGTGGGACTTTAATTTGATATGTTTGACCTTCCTTGTTCGAAGGGACCTTTGAGCTTGAAAGCATTCATCAAGTGGGACTTGGATCTTATTTTGCTCCTAGTTTAACGACCTAGGAGTCATCTGTTTAACGCAAAAATTAACCGACTGAACATGAAGCATTTATTCCATTTGTTGACCTCTATAAAAATAGCAGGCAAATATGTTCTAACTAGCATATTGGATAGACCCACTCTGCATGAGACTGGTTCCGGTTTAGATGACGACACTTGTGTTCTCTCCCAAAACTTGCAGTCTTAGAAAAAGTATACCTATTTGATGAAGCTACCTGAGTCATCTAAAGAATTCAAAAACTCATGAAAAGGTCAAGCACGGGCCTCAACCACTAAGGATCTATGCCCAAGGGGTCTTCACCGCTACTAAACCATGCGCAAGAGGTCTCCTCCGCTTCTAGGGTCCCCGCCGCTGCACCATGTTCTAAGGGTCTCCGCAAATATTAAGACATGTTCCAAGGGTCTCCGCCGCTATCAAAGTTTGTTCAAGGGCTTCCGTCGGGCCAATGGCCCCCACCACCAAGGAACTATGCGTAAGGGCCTTCGCCACTGCAAGGGAATACGCAAGGGTCTCCGCCGTGCTAAGGGCATACGCTAGGGGTCTTCATTGCGCTATCTTGAAACAAAGGTATCCATCGCTCATGGAAGGTGTCCCCACAGCGGAAGGTACCTAGGATCTTAGAGATGTGAACTTTATGCTCCACGTCCAAAAACGTGGCCAACGTCCATGGCTGCGTTTACAAGCCTCTATAAGACTATAAAAAACCCTCTTAGTGCAGAGAAGAAAGGTTAAGCTCTCAAAAATCATTCTTGTTTATAAAAAAATCGTTCAAGAACTGCTCTGCTCAATTACTAAAAATGATGGACCAACATTCAAGAAATTCAAATTCCAAAATGGAACAAGAGAATAGCAAAACATAAGTATGGAGCAGCAGATCTCTTCTTCTCAGCGATTTTCTATGCTCCCGTGATGACTAGTTTGTTTGCTATGATGAAAACGAATAATCTATAGGACACTCAATAAAGAGTTACGCCCCAAACACATAGTTGATGCCTCCATTCTTGAACTGCCCAACGAACTGAAGATTATATAATAAGCCTTATGACGGCTTTAAAATTAAATTATAGGATACTTGCAAAAGCCATCTCTTTACGAATGCTCTTAGGAGTTATTCTCATGTATACGTATACTTATTCAAGTTATCCATCTCATGAGATCGTCCTAATAATAGACTCCGTGGACATATACATGGGCGAAAAGTGAACAGATACTCATTCGCATGGAACATGAAATCATGCAATGAAAACTTGACAAATCAAGACCCGACAGAGACCCCAGCACAAAACCTATAGCGGAGACCCCCCTTAGTGGCTTCCGCGCTTTAGCAACACGTGGCGGCACCCTCCGACGGGTCCTATGTCAACCAAGCCTTTGGCGGAGACCCCTTGAGGTCTTCGCACTCCTCTAAACACATGGAGGCACCCTCTGATGGGTCCCACGTTAACCAAGTCTTTAGCGGAGACCCTAAGTGGCCTCCGCACTCCTTCAAACACATGGAAACACCCTCTGATGGGTCCCACGTCAACCAAGTCTTTGGCGGAGACCCCCAGAGGCATCCACACTCCTACTAACACGTGGCAGTACCCTCTGATGGATTCCGCATCAACAAAGTCTTCGGCGGAGACCCCCAGAGGCCTCTGCACTCCTCCAAACACATGGCAGCACCCTCCGATGGGTCCCACGTCAACAAAGTCTTTGGCGGAGACCCCTAGAGGCCTCCGCACCCCCCAAATCGCTGGCAGAGACCCCTCAATGGATCTTGTATCTTCTAAAGCCTTGGCGGAGACCCTCTGAAAGCCTCCGCACCCTTCAAAATCCATGATGACAAGTTAAATACGCCCCTCAATCCACCAAAACCGATGTTGAATGTCTTCAAAAAAACCGCCATGGTCCGAGATGACCCTAAACTAGAAGTGGAACCCCAAGTCTCTAAACTGGATCTATGTACCATTACATCCCTAAACTGGAGTTTCGCCCAATGGCGAGTAAAATAACTTTCTATATACTATCCACGGGCTACCATCGTGATATAGAAGTCATCAAAACCACTATCCATATACCCTACGGCGGGCTACCATATATCAACCTTCCATATACAATCCACGGGCAACCATTGTGGCATAGAAGTCGTCCCCTGCTATATCACTAATCATATACTCTATCCTGGTTCGAGATGACCTTAAACTATTGCCTGGTCGAAGATGACCTTAAACTATTGCCATGTCCAAGATGAAGTTGAACAATTATGATGGTATGAGATGACCTTAAACTAAAAGTGAACCTCCAAGTCCCTAAACTGGATCCATGGACCTCTACGTCCATAAACTGGAACTATGGCAGGATAAAATGGTGTTAACCTACCATATACTATCCACGGGCATCTATCGTGATACAGAAGTCAACAAATACATCACCATATCAATATCCTATGACCTAGTAACATTTCAGAAAATATAAAATATTATTTTTGGAATTTAAATAAGAAAATGATATATTTCGTGAAAACTAGTCGATTTACGAATTAAGGATTTCGTAAAATGGTATAAGTATATACCAACATTTGGAAAATATTTGGAGATTAAAATAATTTATTTAATAATAAGGTATTTCTTTGGATTTGGGCATTTTATAAATAATTATGCAATAATTACATGCATGTTTAAATTAAACTTGATTAGTGCACTACTAATCACGATTAAGCCAAATCCTTATTTTTTATATTTTTCCATGGCTAATGCACCATGTCATGTTGCATTTTGTTGCATGCTTGTTGTTTCATTTGTGTTGTTGGTTTTTTTTAGAAAAGGAAAAGAGAGAAAAGAAAAGAAAAGAGATGCCATGTTTGAGAGAGAGGGGGGACATAATGATGTCATGAGGCATGCCATGTGAGGGTATGCGAGAGAGAGAGAAGGTATGGCTCCACCCCTCACCCATTCTTCTTCCTTCTTCATTTCTTCACCATTTTCTTCATCTCCTTCTCCTCCTACTTCACCCTTCTCCACCTCCATGAAACCACCTCAAATCTTCATGAAAACCCCATCCCACCTTCACAAAAAATGATCCCCACCTCATCCTACACCCCATAATAAGTTCAAATTTGTATGTTGAAGACTTTGGGCATCTAGGGTTTTTTCTTGAGTTTCCAAATGAGGTATATTGATTTCTTTTAGTTAAGTTATTTTGTTTAATCTATTCTAGTGTAGTTTAGAGTTCGATTTAATGTAGATTAGTGATCTTAGAAATTTCTAAGTTGATATTTAGTGGGAGACTTGACTTGTAAATGGTAAATTGAGGTGTAGTGAGTGTTTCTTAGACTTTAGTAGTGTTTTTACTGGCCAAGACCTGAGACTAGAACCCTAAACACGAATTTAGAATTTCTCGACATAGGATTTTTGACAGTTTGTGAGGGAATATTGGAATCTGAGATGACCCGACACTGCCATAAAATAAGTTCCCTTCACTTTGAGATAAGCAAGCAACCTAGAAGCACCACTAGAAACCCGAGACCCAAAACCCTTTACCAGGCCGCAGATTTAATGCCCGAGGCCGCAAATTTCGGTCAATTCTTGGTGAAATGTGTTGATTTTTGGACTATGGACTTGTTATCTGATATATAGAGCAACCCTATATGCAAAATTCCCTAGTTTAACTAATGGTAGAATCTGGGAGTGATTTCCACTGTTGCTGAATTTCATTTTCTGATTTATGAACTTGGGTTTTGGTATTTTATATTGTATTTGGTCGTTGGACGTTTGTACATCAACGACGAGGGTTATTTGGTTGTTTTTGCATACATAGGCTATAGGTTCTAACCTATGAGCACATTGTATGCTGTATCGGTTTTCCAGACTTGGTTTTAATTGCATTTCAATGTGTATTGATTGTAGGTACCTTCGCGTGGACTTCCGAGACGACGAAGCACATCGACTTCGGATAAAGGAGGAGATTAGCATGTGAGTAGATTTATATCTACGGGGGAAGTCAGGTGGATGGCGTATAGCACCCACGCAAATTATTAAAATGGAAACTGATATATAGAATATGGTCAAAGAAACCATGTTAGAAACTTAGGGATATGGTTAAAATAGTTAGTAGGAGATGATATGATTAATACGAAATGACGAGAATTGAGATATCAGTATAATGAGATAAGATGATATGAGTGGATACGATTGATATGAGCATGTGAGGCGGTATAGATGCACAAGATATGTGGCAATATATATAGTGAGATTAATATAGCGATGACATGAGATTGACGTTATATGTATATATGGATGTAAATCGTGATATATGTGATTGAAAGAGAACAAGTATGAGATTTTTAGTGGTTTGATATAAGATCAATATCGATGTGACATGAGATCGATAGTTTTCATAAGATTGAGCTAGGTGGGTTATGAGATCGGTAAGATATGACGTACGAGACCATAGAATCCGAACCCTTATTGATGAATAGGACGATTGTCACGCCCCGCTTCCCGGTATATGGCGAAGGGGATGCGACTGGTCCGCTACGTATATACTCAGAAGTACATACGCTAAGCGTATCTAAGCAATATAAAAGTAAATACACAAGAGACAAGATATAATAAAAACAGCAACATTTATTTATTAACATTCTTTTGTACAATACATGAAAGGAAATACAACTGAAATAAAACAATGCCTAAACAATGGCATAACAGGAAATGAAAAGTACTGAATGGAAAATGTACAATGAAACTAGAGCTCTGGTTCTTCAGCAAACTGCTCTAAGTCTTCTGCAGATGGCTCAATCTCTGCCGGGTCCAAACCACCTGACGACATTCAAAGAAGAAAGAATAGAATGTCGTCAGCGAACAGCTCGCTCGGTAAGTCCCAAAGATAAGAGGAAAGTATAATAGACAGAATAAGAAGATAGCTTTTAAAGTTGTATTATCTTTTTGTAATTTTTTGTTAACACTGTTGTTTGTAGCTTGGTACAGAAGGATACGAGTGTATACGAGAGGGGTCTCTATATGCTAGAGACTAGGGCAAACGGAATGTACAAGGAACCGTTAAGCCACGGTACAACAGCAACGGAATATAGGTTAGGTGTCTTAATCTTACTGCCTCATGCCACTTTTAACACCTTCCGTACCAATCTACCCCTTAAACCCCGTAGTATTTTATTTGTATTGTTTGTCTTGTAAATTGTATTGATTGTATAATTGATTGACTGACCGAAACCATGATATCAGTAAACGGATGTAACCGTAGAATCATGTAAATGGAATAACTGAAGAACCATGTAAATGGAATGCATATCCATGGTTCAGTTCAGTCAAGCTGTATAGATTGATAATTGGATTCATGGATTCATGTTGAAGATAGTAGATTGTAGATTGACTTGAATTATATTCAAGTCAGATTAATCAGACTCAAATCGGAGTCAGACAGTTAGAAATGTAAATCGAAGTCCTATAATTGCTAGGGTCCTTAGGGTAATTTATAAAACTTGAGGGGGTTTTATGTAAAAATACTTTTATATACTTTTCAAAATACTCCCCAAGCATTTATTATTTGTCTTTAGAATTATAATGAGTGTGGATTTTATATTGTGATTTTTCTAGTGAAAATATCCTAGTTTCATACATAAAGGTATTTATCTGTAATATTGATTTTATTGAAGTTCATGGTATTTTAGTGTAAAATTTATTCTTGTGATTTTTAGAAAAAGGTAGAATATTTATATCATAACAAAATAGATGTTTAAATGATAAATATACATATTTTTATACAAAAATAATTTTAATAAATATTTTATATTCTAAAAATCTCATTTTCTTAAGATGTCGTATTTTAAATTTTTTGAGACCGAATGCTCCTTGTGGAGGTCTGAATCTCGCACTACTAAGCTCGAGGATGTGTGATAATCCGCACCATCCCGAACGGGTTTCCCAAAATGGGTTGTAGCGGTGCTTTGCAAAGATTGTAAAATACTAAATCCTTTAGAAAACGGTTTTATAAAGTAAATGGTATTTATATGTAAATTTCCGTATTTTATGTTTTAGGGTCTTCTAAGTCAACTAGACTATTCCTAACTGGTCCAAACGATAAGTTGTTAGATATCTCAAATTGCCTCTTCACCGCCAATTGTGGCCAGGTAAGTACAAGTGAGGAAATGAGGGATCCGCTCACGAATCACCGTGAGACGGGCCTTTTAAAGTTACCTTTCTCACTTGCCTGGCCTAGATACCACAAAGTCAGATTTAGATAAACGACCGATGTCCACGACTTATCGTATTTTCATAATAAGAGGTATTTATTTAAAAAGGTATCAACTCTAAATCTTTTAAAAATAGTTTCATTATGTATATGGTATTTAAATGAAAAATATTGTTTTCTCGTATTCTAAGTTTTCAATGGTATCGTGTTAGGTTGTATGTAAGTGTGTGAGGAGATAGGTCGTTACCTCGTGATCTACTTTAAATGTATAGCAAGTTTGATGGGGTGAGAGAGTAGAGGGTAGGGGTGGTATTTATAGGGTTAGGCTAGGGTTAGGGTAGGTGAAAGGTTAAAATGCAAAATGCGATAAAATGTATTAAAAATGTATTAAAAGTGGAGTAATTGGGGTTTTAAAAGAGCTCTGAAAGTGGTCTAAGGCTGGAATTTTGCAGGTGCATAGGGAATATGAAAAGACACAACTTTCATGTTGGGGCCGTCGCCGGAATCGGCCGACTCGACCGTGATTCGGTCGGAGGACTGAGTCGGCCGAGTCAAGGCCGATTTGGCCGATTCCCGGCCGAGTCAGGCGGCCGGGATCCCCCCGACGGTTCATCTAACCTCTGGAAATGTTATATTTTTGGGTGTAGTGGGGTTTTTGTGAGATTTGCACGTGTAAATCGTTGGTATTCTAAAGGTTTTTAAAAAAATCAATATTAAAAATAATGTGGGGTATGGGATTT
The DNA here is from genome assembly GCA_030015575.1 of Agapanthus africanus. Classification (NCBI taxonomy): domain Eukaryota; kingdom Viridiplantae; phylum Streptophyta; class Magnoliopsida; order Asparagales; family Amaryllidaceae; genus Agapanthus; species Agapanthus africanus. The sequence continues at coordinate 398,797,208 of CM057339.1, forward strand.
GAACTCTGGTGGCTTAGTTCAGCAGTGCAAAGTATTACCAATGAGCCACAAGCTCCTTCTTATAATTATGGAGCTAATTAATTACTTAAGGTAATAACAGTAAATGTAAATACCCCAAGTATACATCAATTTTAAATCAAATTTTTGTACACTAAAAATGGAGTTGTTACATTCTTTTAACTTGTAATTAAAAAAGCAAAATAATTACTTATAACTTGTGCTCAGGCTAAAATACCCCTTTATGGATTTTGGAAAAAATATTTGGAAAAAATTTATATAGGAAAATTATGGTTGTTACAACGATAGAATCCCTATTCTATTTAATGTCATCGTACGATGGATTACCATACGCGATGTGTTTTACCGGATGATTGATCCGCACTCGTGATTTGAGGTTGATGATCGAGGATATTGCCATATAGGATGCTATAAGGCAGGATCGCAGATGTAAAGATACCACCTGAACCATACTTATTTCCAAACTAACGAATCGTATGCATCTTTTAAATAGAAAGCTCAAGGGACGCTACGGATTTTCAAATGGTGTCTTTTCTTTAAAACACCGTAGCCCCCACTTTCAAAACTACGATTCGTATCATTTAAAACAGACTATATGGTTCATATGTAAATAGATATACCCATTGATTATTCATGTTGTGTAGGATATTACCCCTTGTGATGTACATACCACACTCCGGTATTTATTGCTATATGATATCATCTGCTAGTACACCAGCACAATTACCGTTGATGCGCATGTTACTCTTATACAGATTTGCCGGCTCAACGCATTCATCATCGGTAATTGCCATGCCACTTGCACAGTAGAACTGTTGTATCATGATATTATTCATAACCATAAGTACATTCATTATTCAGTACTATCATATGACATGTTTGCGTGATATACTTGATATGCTCATATAACTGTTCTATGTTGCATACATTGTACTTTATGGTTATATGCATTAAGATGTTGTTTTTAAGAGATCTCTGGATTTGAGAACCGTGGTTATATTTCAAAGGAAATTGTGTATTGTTTTAAAAACGCGGTTTCTCTTGATATGATATTTCGAGGTGTCCACCATAAGTTTTCTCAGTTATGAGTTATGAGCATACCCGATTCGAGGGGTAGGAGGCACTGTCTGCGGGTACATGGTGGACCCGGTGAGGTAACCCGGGGTAAGAAGCTCAAGATGTAGATGATGAGCCTGGCAGGGGAGCACTACTTACCAGTGATAGTTTTGGGCTCGGCGGTTATCCGGAGGATACCGAATGGAGTCGTGAGATAGATATGTGCCGATCTGGACTGACGGAGCCCGTGGGCCGATCCGGGCTGACGGAGCCCGAGATATGAGGATTTACGTGTCGATGCTGAACACGGGTTTCATGAGGTTTCGAGTGTCGATGTTGGACACTCTGGTTCCATGATTTTGATGTGTCGTTGATGGACACACGTGGTTGATATCCTCATACATGCAGGCACATGTTTTCATGATGATTCGAGTGTCGATGTTGGACACTTAGGTTCCATGATATTGATCTGTGTCGTTGATGGACACGTGGATGATATACACATGCATACAGGAATATGATGTCATATGTTTATTTCTACATGCTATTGGCATTGACTCTAATGGTGATATATATGCATACATGGTCACCCTAGATATCATAGTATTACCTTCATGATACAGTATGACCTAGGAAATCGTTGTTTTATTCGATTTCTACCTGCTGATGTTTTCTACTCACGAGTTAGCAACTCACCCCCGTTGTGCCACAGTTCTTGCAGGTTTGATCGCTTGGGATCAGTTGCGGTATCATTGGCACACGACTTCATTCAGGGTGTTTTGCTATGATAGGTAGGACACATTGGATCGTGCCCACTCTTGTACTTATTATTCTATTGTATCTAGATAAACTCTATCAATCAGAAACTAGAATTTGTATATTAGTAGACTAGAAGACTTGAGTTGCGAGACTTAGAGCGATAGCTATATGCTCGTTTTTTTTTAGGTTTTTTTTATGATGTCTTGCTGTTTTCATTCATTCTTTCTGTGTTGATCTTTGCCGTTGGGCGTCGTATATATATATATATATATATATATATATATATATATATATACACACACACATATATATATATACATATATATATACACATATATATTACGTAATTCCGTGGTTTTGATTCCGCCAATTGGCGAAGATCTAGCTCCCGCTTGGGGATGCCTATATATATTGCTTGTATTTGGTTTTTGGATCAAAATATATAAGGGAGGTACTGCCCAAATTTTTAAAGACGAAATATGTTTTCAACTATAGTATAATCCACTTGCATTTTCATCTTTCATTATCAATGCATTTAAATAAAAACTTGATTTCATTATATCTTTATTTCAAAACTGTACCTCCACTATTTTCCGCAAAAAGGTTTAGATTTCTGGGCTTCGGCTTACTTGAATTACGTTATGCCTTTAGACGTTGCGTGATTTAAGTGCTGGTCACGAGCTAAATTCCGGGTCGTGAAAAAGTTGGTATCAGAGTGTTAGGTTTAACCTTGGTTCAAGTTTAGGCTTGACCTTTCGGAACTTAGACTTGACTGAAGGGGTATTAGACCTGAACTTTCGTTTCATAGGTTAACCTTGATTGATGGAATAGGTAGCTTGAGTAGAGTGACGTACCGTGTGTATGTTCCGCGGCATACTTATGACACGCTGCTCCGCTTAGGTGACCTTAGGATGTACATTACTTGAGATCCTTGGTTCTATTCATTCCTATGATCATACTCCTATTGATTTCATTCTTTCCTATGATCATATATCCACTTTGGACCTGTTGATTTCTTTTGTTCCTTCGATACCTGCTTGAGGTTCCTGTCACCAGGGTGTTGAGCGCAGATTGAGCTGCTGCAAGAGATGCGGTCAGAGCGAGCTCGTCACGGACGAGAACTAACTATGATGTTTTCTGGTGACATAGGAACGTGTGGGTATAGTGTTTGTGTTGAGATCTCTCGTTTGAGGCGAGTGTTCGGTTTTGTACCGGATGATCAAGCCATTGATAGATGCTGCCAGATTGAGAGGACTGTTGATGTACAACCTACCACAGAGATCATGATGTTGTCTACCGTGCAGATAGATGACCCAGTTGTTGCTGAGATTGATGGGATGTCGCTTCCAGAGCTTATGAGCTGAAACCGCTGGAGCTTTCAGGCAGAGATGTGACAGAAGATAGCTAGTCTATCTTGAGTTGAGCGACTGAGATATTTCGTCTAATTTGATGTGCTGATGCAGGCTCAGTTAAGTTGAAGAATTCCAATTGAAGGATCTTACTCAGATCTAGAGTAAGTCGATTAAGAGAGGACGTTGTTCGTTGGATGCTCCGATGTGGAATCGGTAAGTTGACTAGCTTCGGATAGAAGGACCTCACCCAAATGCGTTGTGAGTTGATCGAGAAAGGACGAATGAAGCATATACCTTCGATGATTGGGATGAGTTCCTGAGAACGTGTTTGTCTAGATATCTTCCACAGAGTGGTGAAGATACCTAAGTTCAAATTTCAAGTCCTTGTGAGAGATTTCAGATTGACTGCAGCCGAGGACGAATTGCTGTACGAAGACAGCAAGAGATGACGTCGAAGTAGATGATAATGATGACGAGTGGAACAAGAGGTTCATGTGAGATGTTAACGAGCTGTTGTTACTCCCCGTTGTTGCCGAAGGATTGATATGTGTGCAGAGGCGTTAGTTATGGCCAAATTCCAGAGGAAAGCCATGCTGAGGAAGCAGCTGTCCGGTTATGAGAAAAGAGTTAAGAAAGAGTACCAACCTCCGTATAGTTCAGCATAAATAAGATCGGAAGAGACCTTGAGTAGCTTCTTTCCAGGGAACTGCATCGATAAAAGATTTGCACCAGGATCAGTTATATCACGGGTATTTGGAGGGCCAGATGCCGCCGTCAGTAACGTGTCATTTGTGAGTTGTCATGTTGATTGGCCAAGAGAGGATCAACGGAGTGCCAGAGTGGAACTGTTCCGCTAGTACATCTGACCAGGCTGACGAGCCGAAGGATTGCAAGATTTTTAATCCAGAGAGAAAAGCGAAGACCCAGAGACCGAAGACGCCAGACTTGAGTAGAAGGCAAATGGATATTCTTGCTCTGCCATCTTTGGGCGCACCGACATTTATCGACATTGAAGGAGGTGTACCTTAATGTCAATTGTTGTGATTATGTTTTGTGATCCGAGTATCACACTTTTATCACTTGGATTTGGATTTCGATACCGTGATTTGATTTTGTGCATGTGGTACGCACTCGATTTGATTTTTGCACTCGGTATAGCTCATATGTGCTTGCAGTGCATTGATACGTGTTTTATGCACGCAGTTGCACAACTTTAAGATTTTATACACCTTGGTACACTCGGTGTTGTTTTTGTGGGCATTTGAGATATTGATGAGTTTTCGTGCATTTGTTACACTAGATTTGTATTTCGTGCATTGGTTGCACCAGACTTATGTTTTTGTGCACATTTGCACTTGACATTCGTTTTCGTGCGCTTTACTGCCCTAGGCATTTTGTGCGGACTTGACACACTTGATTTGGATTTCGCACATATTGGGCGCATGGTATGGGATTTTGTGCACACCGGATGCACTTAATTGATATTTTTCTTCGTGCATGATAGTTGCACTGGATTGAGGTTTTCGTGCACTCTAGATGCACTTGATATTGTGATTGTGCACACCTGTTGCACATGAGAGATACTTTCGTGCACATCCGTTGCACTTAGTTGGCTTTTGTGCACATTCGTGGCACTAGTATTGGATTTGATTTCCGTGCGCACCAGACGCACGTGATGTTGGATACGCCTTTTGAGGCTGATTTTTTTCTCTTGAGCATTATATTTTTTATGTTCGGTACTATATTATATAGTAGCCGAGCAGGAATGATCTGAGGACAGTACCTAAGTAATTTTGCATGCATCAAAAGTTTACCAAGAGTTTTTCAAAAGGAGCTATAGTCTCGCTATTTCTTACGTTTCCGTGAGCGACACGAACTTTTACAAAGAAGAACCTTTTGGGATATTTCAAAAGGTGGAACGTATATTTTGAGCAAAACACATATGAACGTATATTTACTACTTTACAAATGAGTGTCCGCTACATATATCGTGAGTTACGCATCACACGGCAGTTTGGAAAAGATTTTGTATGTGTTTTATTCAGTTTCATAAGGATACGTGCTATATACATATTATGATTTTGACTATAGTATATTTGGATTTCAGAAGTAGATTTCGAGAATTGCGTTTCTTTATAACTCCAATGATTGCATGACGGTTGACGGAGTTCTATTTTTGAGTTTCGCATTCATGTTCATGCGCACTTGATGCGCTGTGTTATATTTGAGTATTCTGTAATTTCGGAGCCCCGTTGATTTGAACAAGATTATTAAAATGTTTTAGTATTTTGGGGTTTAAATTTAAATTCGGGAACCGAATTTATTTAAAGCGGAAGATTGTAACATTTCAGAAAATATAAAATATTATTTTTGGAATTTAAATAATAAAATAATATATTTCGTGAAAACTAGTCGATTTACGAATTGGGGTTTTCGTAAAATGGTATAAGTATATACCAACATTTGGAAAATATTTGGAGATTAAAATGATTTATTTAATAAAAACGTATTTATTTGGATTTAGGCATTTTATAAATAATTATGCAATAATTACATGCATTTTTAAATTAAACTTGATTAGTGCACTACTAATCACGATTAAGCCAAATCCGTATTTTTTATATTTTTCCATGGTTAGTGCACCATTCATGTTGCATTTTGTTGCATGTTTGTTGTTTCATTTGTGTTGTTGGTTTTTTTATAGAAAAGAAAAAGAGAGAAAAGAAAAGAAAAGAGATGTCGTGATTGAGAGAGGGGGGCATAATGATGTCATGAGGCATGCCATGTGAGGGTAAGAGAGAGAGGGGGAGGGAGGAAGGGTATGGCTCCACCCTTCACCCATTCTTCTTCCTTCTTCATTTCTTCACCCTTTTCTTCATCTCCTTCTCCTCCTCCTTCACCAATCTCCACCTCCATGAAACCACCTTAAATCTTTATCAAAACCGCATCCCACCTTCACAAAAAATGATCCCCACCTCATCCTACACCCCATAGCAAGTTCAAATTTGGATTTTGAAGACTTTGTACATCTAGGGTTTTTTCTTGAGTTTCCAAATGAGGTATATTTCATTTCTTTTAGTTAAGTTATTGTGTTTAATCTATTCTAGTGTAGTTTACAGTTCGATTTAGTGTAGATTAGTGATCTTAGAAATTTCTAAGTTGATGTTTAGTGGGAGACTTGACTTGTAAGTAGTAAATTGAGATATAGTGAGTGTTTGTAAGACTTTAGTGGTGTTTTTACAGGCCAATACCTGAGACTAGAACCCAAAACACAAATTTATAATTTCCCAACATTGGATTTTTGACAGTTTGTGAGGGTATATTGGAATCTGGGATGAACCGAGACCACCATAAAATAAGTTCCCTTCACTGTGAGATGAGCAGGCAACCTAGAAGCACCACTAAAAACCCGAGACCCAAAACCTTTTACCAGGCCACAAATTTTATGCCTGGGGCCACAAATTTCGGCAAAGTCTTGGTGAAATGTGTTGATTTTTGGACCATGGACTTGTTATCTGATATATAGAGCAACCCTATATGCAAAATTCCCTAGTTTAACTGAGGGTAGAATACGGGAGTGATTTCCTCTATTGCTGAATTTTGTTTTCCGATTTCTGAACTTGGGTTTTGGTATTTAATATTGTATTTGGTCGTTGGAAGTTTGTACGTCAACGACGGGGGTTATTTTGTTATTTTTTCATGCGTAGGCTATAGGTTCTAACATATAAGCACACCGTGTGCCGTATCGGTTTTCCGGAATTGGTTTTAATTGCATTTTGATGTGTATTGATTGTAGGTACAATTGCATGGACTTCCGAGACGACAAAACATATCGACTTGGGATAAGCAAGGAGATTAGCAGGTGAGTAGATTTATATCTACGGGGGAAGTCAGGTGGATGGCGTATAGCACCCCCGTAAATTATAAAAATGGAAACTGATATATAGAATATGGTTAGAGAAACCATGTTGGAAACTTATGGATATGGTTAAAAGAGTTAGTATGAGATGATATGATTAATACGAGATGAAGAGAATTAAGATATCAATATAATGAGATAAGATGATACGAGTGGATACGATTGATATGAGGATGTGAGGCGGTATAGATGCACAAGACATGTGCCAATATATACAGTGAGATTAATATAGCGATTACATGAGATTGACGTTATATGTATATATGGATGTAAATCGTGATATATGTGATTGAAAGAGAACAAGTGTGAGATTTATAATGGCATGATATGAGATCGATATGACATGAGATCGATAGTTGTGATAAGATTGAGCTAGGTGGGTTATGAGATTGGTAAGATATGACGTACAAGACCATAGAATCCGTACCCTTATTGATGAATGGGATGATAGAATCCCTATTCTGTTTGATGTCACTGTATGATCGATTACCGTAGGCGATGTGTTTTACCAGATGATTGATCCACGCTCATGATTTTAGGATGACGATCGAGAATATTGCCATATTGGATGCTATGAGGCTGAATCGCAGATGTAAAGTACTACCTGAACCATAATTATTTCCAAACTGACTAATCATATGTATCTTTTAAATAGAAACCTCAAGGGACGCTACAGATTTTCAAATGATGTCTTTTCCTTAAAACACCGCAGCCCCACTTTCAAAACTACGATTCATATCTTTTAAAACTGACCGTATGGTTCATGTATAAATAGATATACCCGTTGATTGTTCATGTTGTGTAGAATATTACCCCTCATGATGTACATACCACACTCCGGTATTTATTGCTATATGATATCATCTGCTAGTACACCTGCACAATTACCGTTAATATGCATGTTGCACTTACACAAATTTGCCGGCTCATACGCATTCATTATCGGTAATTGCCATGCCACTTGCACAGTAGAACTGTTGTACCATGATATTATTCATAACCGTAAGTACATTCATTATTCAGTACTATCATATGACATGTTTGTGTGATATACTTGATATGCTTATATTACTGTTCTATGTTTCATACATTGTACTTTATGGTTATATGCATTGAGATGCTGTTTTTATGAGATCTCTGGATTTGAGAACCGTGGTTATATTTCAAAGGAAATTGTGTATTGTTTTAAAAACGCGGTTTCTCTTGATATGATATTTCGAGATGTCCACATGAGGTTTCTCGGTTCTGAGTTGTGAGCATACCCGATTCGAGGAGTGGGAGGCACTGTCTGCGGGTACATGGTGGGCCCGGTGAGGTACCCCGGGGTAAGAAGCTCAAGATGTAGACGATGAGCCTAGCAGGAGAGCACTACCTACCGGTGATAGTTTTGGGCTCGGCGGTTATCCGTAGGTTACCTACCGGAGTCGTGAGATAGATATGGGCCGATCCGGACTGACGGAGCCCAAGATATGGGGATTTACGTGTCGATGTTGTGTCGATGTTGGACACTTAGGTTCCATAATTTTGATGTATCGTTGATGGACACACGTGATTGATATCCTCATACATACAGGCACATGTTTTCATGATAATTCGATTGTCGATGTTGGACACTCAGGTTCCATCATATTGATTTGTATCGTTGATGGACACATGGATGATATCCACATGCATACAGGCATATGATGTCATATGTTTATTTCTACATGCTATTGGCATGACTCTATTGTTGACATATATGCATACATAGTCACCCTAGATATCATAGTATTACCTTCATGATATAGTATGACCTAGGAAATCGTTGTTTTATTCGATTTCTACCTGCTGATATTTTCTACTCATGATTTGGCAACTCACCCCATTGTGCCACAGTTCTTGCAGGTTTGATCGCTTAAGATCAGTTGCGGTATCATTGGTACACAGCTTCATCCAGGGTGTTTTGCTATGGTAGGTGGGACACATTGGATCGTGCCCACTCTTGTACTTATTATTCTATTATATCTAGATAAACTCCATCAATCAGAAATTAGAATTTGTATATTAGTATACTAGAAGACTTGAGTTGCGAGACTTAGAGCGATGGGTGTATGTTCGTTTTTTTAAAGGTTTTTTTTATGTCTTGTTGTTTTCATTTATTCTTTCTATGTTGATCTTCGCCATTGGGCGTCGTATATATATGTTAATTGCTTGAGTGGTTATGATTCCGCCAATTGGCGAAGAGGTAGCTCCCGCTTGGGGATGCCTATATATATTGCTTGTATGTGGTTTTTGGATCAAAATATATAAGGGAGGTGCTGCCCAAATTTTTAAAGACGAAAAATGTTTTCAACCATAGTATAATTCACCAGCATTTTCAAGCTTCATTATCAATGCATTTATAGAAAAAATTTATTTCATTATACCATTTCAAAACCGCACCTCTAATATTTTCCGCAAAAAGGTTTAGATTTCTAGGCTTCGGCTTACTTGAATTACGTTACGCCTTTAGACATTGCGTGATTTAAGTGCCGGTCACGAGCTAAATTCCGGGTTGTGACAGACCTATGCCCTATGGCAAAAAAAATAATTTGTCATATACGATCCACGGGCTACCATCGTGGCTTAGAAGTTATCTGCCGTAACCCAGAAGTTAGTAAAACACTGTTATCGTGACATCATCACACTTGCCAATCTCTATAGAAAAACCGTATATACCAAATTACCCTAAATGTAACACTTAGTCCGTAATGACCTTAAACTAAAATCCATATCCGAAATGACTTCAAACTAAAACATATATGGAAAATATACATCTATAGACTATTACATCCCTAAACTAGAGTTCTGCCCTATGGAAAGTAAAATAACTTGTCATACATCATTCACGGGCGACCATCGTGGAATATAAGCCGACTGTCCTTTATGTCCCACCAGGCATGCACCCTGTGATATACCCCAGCCTCACTAAGTCCTGTCAAACGCGCTGGTCAGCCATCACCGTCTTTTAATCGTTCACCACGACACAGAAGTCAACAAAGTCTGTACCGCCCACTCATCGTTACTACGTCAAAAATGACTCCAAACTACTATCATGTCCGAAATGACTTTAAACTACTGCCAAGTTGTAACATTTTGAAAATTTTAAATATTAATTTATAATTTAAATATGGATATTATGAGTTTACGAAGATAATATCATGTATTGATTTTGAATTTCTGGATTGGTATCCGTAAAAATGTAATTATTTTGGGAAAATATGAGATACTCTAAAATGATAAGTAATTTGTTTTAGAGTGATATGAGATTTTGGTGAAAGAATGTAGTATTTATGTGCAAAAGTATTTAATTGTAAAAGGTTTCTAATTGAAAAAGTTTTTTTTTAATTTCAAATGAGTGTTTTAGTATATGTTAGGTTATATTAAACCTTCATGCATACCTTATCAATCCATACACCCTCCTTCCTCCACCTCCTCCTTTCTCTACACACAATTCCTACACCTCCTCCTTCACTCTATGATAACTCTAGTGGTTCATTTCAATTCCAGCTGAACTTACACTTCTCTCTCAAGCCTCCATCATAATTTTTGCAACTCTTCACAATCTCACCAAGAGTTGATGATTCCTTCATGAAAGTTGTGCAAAATATCGAGCTAAAGCTAATACCATATCAAGAATGATTCAAGCATACACTTCATGAGCTTGGAATTCCTTGTGCTCATTCCATATAAGTAAATATCATCTTTCTTGCAAGTTTCCAAGAGTTATATTTCAGATTTCCTTATTAAATATCAGAAAAGTATGATTTTTGTGAAATTTGTGGTGTTCAATTTGAATCTGGAGCTAGTAGGTTTCTCGGAAAAATAAACTAAGAGTACTGTGATATGATGGGACCAGTAGTAGACTACCCTAGAAGCCCAAGCCTCTAACTCATCTCTTTGGCCACCAATTTCCCCCCAAAACCGCTATTGGCGGCCCCCTTTTTGAGTTAAATTGTGATTTTTGTTCTTTAGCTTCATTTGGTGGTAATTAGGCTACGTATTGTTTATTTTGTCCCAGATTACATATAGAGAAATTTGGGAGTGTTTTAGTTTGGTTTTGGTGATGTTTTCCGATTTTTAAAACTTGGTTTTATGTAGTTCTGTATCTCGACTTGATCGTTCGACGTTTGTACGTCGACATCAGGGGTATTTGGTTGATTTTAGTGTAAGTGGTCCATAAGTTCTAACCTATATGCGCTTCGCTCGTTTTATCGTTTTTGATTTTGATATTGATGGCGTTGTATCCTAATTACGATTGTAGGTACGATCGTGGAGATTTCCGAGACGGCAAGGACGGGTAAGGCAGATGGAGATTTTGACAAGCTCGATATGTCGGTGTGTAGATTTATATCTACGAGGAAAGTCGGGTGGATGGAATATACCACCTCCGCAACTAATTAACTAGGATATTTATATTATACACCTAGGCTATAGTGATATGTTAAATAACTTGGTCTATAACTAAATTAGTGTATAGTTGGTATCTAGTAGGCTACATATATGTATGGATATATCTTGATATATGATTATTATGACATATGTACGCGACTATAGATCCGTACGATATAGATGGGATATTATATGGATTTTGTATGAGAGATCATTCCATACTTGTTATGATGAGGATAGTATACCGAATACGGCCGAGATTCATTTGGAATCGCGAAGTCATGTTTTTATTCCGATTCGATTGCTTGAGATATACTCTTTTAAAAACCAACGTTTCATTTTCCACTTTTAAATGATAAATGGCAAGGATGTGCTGCTACTTTAAAACGGATATATATTTTAAATATATTGCAGTCTTTTTATTTGTAAAATAACGTTTTGTTGTATTTTCAATTGTAACGGTATAGTTCATAATGGTTAGCTACGTTTAACAATTATTCATGTGACGATTAGGTTACCTTTTTTACATCCTTGCGATTCATTTACCTATTTTATATATGCTAGTTGCGTTATTATTCTCATACGAACAAAATAATAGAACACTGCACAACTACCAATGATTGCTATGTTGCACATATCACAGATGCGCATGTCACACTACACATCATTGGTATGGCCATGACACAATAGGACTGTTATACTACATTATGTCCATGTAGATATTGATACGGTTTATTATGACTTCCCTATATACAGGGGGTTGGTTGGGGTGTGTGTGTGTGCGCGCGCGCTGTGGATAGGAATTTAGAGCTATTATTCTATGAACATATTGATAGAACACTTGCACAATTACTAATGATTGCCATGATGCACGAACACAAACGCGCATGCTACACTACACATCATTAGTACTGCCATAACATTGTAAGAACTACTGCATCTATTCGTGTGTTGACTATATATATGCACGACGCATTAATCCACTTGCTGATTGAGATGTGAATACCATTACCATGGGTATTCGTATACGATCGATATGGGTTTTTATGATGTTTTTACCTATGATGATATATCTCAGTAGTATGGGACGCTGCTACATACATACATACATACATACATACAAACATACATATATATATATATATAAATAATATCATCAAAATGAATTATTCAAATGTTGTTCTTCGGAACTTGATGTTTTCCATGGATTTGAAAATCGTGATGTGATTTATGAAAACTTGAGTATATTTTTAAAATGCGGTTTTCTTTTGATATGATGAGGTTGAATCCACCATGAGCTTGATATTTTTCTGATTTGTTTTTATTCCAAACCGAGTAGGGTGCTATACGTTGCGGACATGCTACGTTATCCGGACTGAGTGGGGGAGTATACAGTCAGATACACAGTGGACCCGGTTGAGGCCGAGGGGCAGGAAAACAGCATTGGAGGTGGGGAGACTAGTGAGGACACTTGATACCGGAGATAGATTAGAGAACGGCGGAAATCCGGGAGATACTGACCGAGGCTAATGATATCGAGAAAGGACTGATCTGACGAGACAGTGCCTACGATATCTGGTTTTACGTGTCGATGTTAAATACGAGATTTATGATGATTTTGAGTGTCGGTGATGGACACTCAGTGGAGGATGAGTTTGAGTGCTAATGATAGACACTCACGAGATTTGGAATGTCGATGCTGGACACTTATATGTGGATGTTTATGCGATCTGTCGAGATGCGCCATTATAGATCATGTCATATAGTAGCCGAAGAGGACTGATCCATTGGACAATACCTGAATACTATTTCACATATAGATGCACATAAAGAAGGTTCCAAATGAGCTATAGTCTCACTATTTTGACGTGTCTGGAATGATACAAGAAACTTTTAAAAGGAAACCCTCTTAAAACTCATTTCTAAAGAGCGAGACGCATACTTTACAAAAAACGCATATAATACTTCATAAAACAACGTCTGCTACTTGTGCCATGATATACGTATCATACGGCTATTTTGAAAGGATTTTTCATACATCTTTTGTCTACTTTATAGGCTTATACATGGATGCATGCTATATATATATATGAGAAGATGATATACTTCCATGGTCACGTAATCAATATTGATGTGTTTAACGTACTTGTGCATTATACATATATTAGTATAGGATATGATAGTACTATACTTTTTGACCTAGATAGATCATTAAACATTTCGATTTCTATTTTGCGATATACTTTTATTCACCGAGTTAGAAACTCATCCTCGTTGTGCCCTAGTTTCTTGCAGGACTGACCGTTCGGATCAGTAGCAGCTTGCCGGCACAATTCTTACTTCGGTGATTGCTTTGGTAGGTAGGTTATATGTTAGATCGTAACCACACATTGTATATGTATATTCTTTTGGATCTAGTTAAAAACTCCATCGACCAAAACTTGTAAATTTGTAGACTCGGAATCGAGACATGGATGTTTTTTGTATTTTTGGGTGTCATGCTCATTTGGGGTCGACTTTATATTGCTTTTGTTCATGTTTTGCTTTCTATTTCTTATCCTTGGGTGTCGTATATTATCTGTGTTCTGCGTGGTTGCTCCGTGTAAGCTAGCTCCCGTTGGGGATGCTTTATATATATATATATATATATATATATATATATATATATATATATTATGTTTTGTATGTGATTTTATTCAAAATTTACAAATGAGGTACTGCCGATTTTAAAACGACATAGGAATTTTTCAAACAAACTTACTTATAGCTTAAAATGGAAAACGACATAGGAATTTTTCAAACAAACTTACTTATAGCTTAAAAAGGAAACATGATTCCATTTAATATATCTTTTTAAAACTTCACCTCCACTATTTTCTTAAAAAGGTTTAGATTCCGGGTTTTTGGCTTACTTGGATCCTGTCAACATCTTTAAACGGCATGTAATCTATGTACCAGTTACCTGCCGCTTTCGGGTCGTGATACAAGTCCGAAATGACCCTAAACTACTATCTTTATCGCACCTGGCCTGACCGGGTCCACTATACCAACTATCCAAATCTGCCCTATGGTTAGATAATATTTCTACCATATACAACCCATAGGAAATCATTCATGACATAGAAGCCAATCATTCAACCAGGCTTGCATCAAGCAACATGTTTCATGATTAAATCCTCTGCCGTTACACGGAAGTCAACCATCCCGCTGAGCATGTCGGTGCTGCCCTACAATCTGGATCATACATTCTATAAAGCCGTATATAATTCAGAGGCGTAAAACAGCAGCAAGAATGCATGCCTACTCAACGATGAAAGCATACACAACAAGGGATGCAATTTTTTAGTGCACATAAACAATGTAGCCGAATATATATAAAATGGGTTGTATCTCTACTGCAATTGTTAATATGAAATATATACTGTGATTGTTGCTCCTGCTTTATATTTTGTGTTGTTATTTCCATTTAATGGTTGTTAAAAATAAACCACTCATAAATAGTTCTCTCAGTTTAATGCGGATAGGTAATTAACTACAGAGGCTTGCGTCTGTAGGAAATCTAGTCCCCACAATCAAAATAACCCTTTCCAAAGGATGAATCTAAGAAGTCACACTACATTGGTCGCATCCATCTGGCCCTTCAGCCACACACCACTGACACACCCCGCGTCGTGGTAACAAGTCGCATTTCTAAGGAGATAGGCGAATCCGCATCGATCTGATCCCGTAAGACTCTCGAGAGTTCGTAAGATTTTCGGGGCCCCTTTTGGAGGCGGAAAAAATTCTTCCATGCACGGTGGGACAGATTTCTCTTACCTTGTAGTTTATTTCTACTCTCAAAAGTGCATTTGAACATATGTTTCTCCGAGCAGAACATGGCAATCAAAAACAACACTGGTGCTGGAACTAGAGCGACCGCTGCCTCTCCTTACTTCATGACGATCACGCCGGGGTCCATGATCCAACTACCCCATGGCCATATCAAAGTCAGAGGATTGGGCTCAACTATTCAGTTTGGCAGCTTTCTTTCCGTCCCCTTCACTCAATGTGTCGTGATTCCCGAGGTTCTTGCTGCCAAGCTCGTGAACTCTGAGACAAAGAAAGACGGTGTGAATGCTACCACTCAGGCTAGACCTGCCAAACTTCCAAGCAGGGGGCGTAGGAAAAATGTGGTTATTCCCAACAACTCTTAGGCTGATGGTGACAGGGGCACCCAATATGTTCGGGGGCCACCGAAGGAGAAAACCAAAACTACTAAGTGGTCAGTCTTCCTCCTCCAACTTAGCCGTTCAATCAACCCAGCCTTCATACCTGGAATGAGCTATCAGGGATGCGCGCCAAGGGCAGGTGTCCTCAAACATCTCTATAGCCACCGTCAACCTTCAAGCTAACAACGGTGTGCATTGGGGAGAACCAACACCATATACCTCCGTAGATGCCATCGCTCCTCAGCCCAACAGATGTGCACTGGGGGCAACCTGTCACCCTATGTCCCCTTTGACTCCATCGCTCATCGAAACAACAATGAAGTGCTCCAGGGGTGAGAATACTCCAATACCTCTATAGACGCCGTCAATTGTCAAATCAATAATGGTGTGCACCGGGGGCAGGTATCATCAGATGTTCCCATTGACGCCACTGCTTTAAGGTTGGGAAGAAGAGCCCGTTAAAGAAGGAACTGCAGATTGATGGCTGTTGCGCCACAGACTTGCAATAACAGGGTATGGGGGCAAGATAAAAGAGCTTATGCCACCAATGTCAACCTCAGCAACCGCTTCGAAGTATTGAAGATGGTTCCCAGGAATGCCTCTACGGTAGCCCTCAGGCATCCGCTTCATTAAGCAGAAGAGATGAAGAGCATAAACCACACTATCATCATCAAACCATCTTCTCTCAGGTGTACCAAGATCTGAAGACTGTGGAAGACTAGCAGTATAAAAGGAGACCTAAAAAGCACCAAGGGGAAAGAAGCCAATCCAATTCCAACCAACTCAAGTATAGAGGAAGAAAGAATACGAACAGTCTTCTGGTACCTCAAATCCTGCTCGATCATCCATTTTGACTGTGTTAGCGAGAGCCATCATAATCCTACTAGAAGGATGCCTTCCCCCATAATCGTTGATAAAACAGGAAATGAATGGTCCGCTTCGCCAGAAGTCTATTTCAAAAAGTGTAGTGAAACTCAAAGCCATATGGTCTATGTGATTGGTGAAGTGCCTCCGCCTGAACCGTCTGCCTATGTCGATCAGCAAGCCAGAAGAAATAAATCAACAAGTGCAACCAAGCTATCACACCTGCCCACAGGCGACAGCAAGATGATGAAAATGATCCATTCTGGGTTGCTCCTACTTTCGAGGCAAGACAAAAAGATGATAAGATCGTCGCCCTAAAACAACAGGTTGGTGACCTTGCTGCAATGGTCAGGAGCCTAACAGAAATAGTGATGTCTTAAGCCGCCAAGCCAGCCGCGAAAACCCCAACTGAACAACCACAGGCCGTCGAGTCGCCCGAAGTGACTCATGCCCGCGCCAGGCAATAAACGCAGAGACCACCCGTAGTCTCTGTCCAACCACCAATCGTTCCCCCAGTGACGATAATCAACAAACGAGCCAATACCAGCATGGGTCTGCTCGGCCAAAAACTACTCAAACTGGGAAAGGTAAGGCTATAACCAAGTCGCAAATCAATGGCTTGATTGCCAACCAGGTAAAGAGCATGATGGCATCGAAGATCTCTCAAAAAATGATCGAAAAAGGAAGGCCATATCCTGCTGAATATGATCAAATCCAATACCCAAATGGGTACACTATTCCCAAATTCAACTAATTCAGTGGAACCGAAAGCTCTCGGCAGCGTGTTGCGCAATTTAAAGCGATGTGCGGCAATACTGGGGGCAATGATACATTGCTCCTCAGGCAGTTCGTTAGAAATCTCAGTGGTATCGCTTTCGAATGGTATTCGGCGTTGCCAAATGACTCCATCAAAATATTCACGCAGCTCAAGACACAAATTGTGCAGCAGTTCGTCAGTGCAAGTGAAAAGATCACCATTGCCCATATGATGGCCGAAAAGCCTAAGAAGGATGAGACAACAATTAAGTACATTACAAGATGGCGTAATCTGAGTATGAAATGCAAGCATCAGTTAAAAGAATCTCAGATCGTCTGGTTAATAATAGGAAATATTGGCGGCTAGATTGCCCCATTCCTGTTTTCAGCCAAGATCACCACCTTTCAGGACCTTATTGATAAAGCAGCGGGTCTTGAGAGTCTTGATCCAGCACAGAAGCCATATCATCCTAAAAAGGAATATAAAAGGATGCTAATAAATCAGCATTTGTCTCCAACATCCAGCCGGCTGGGGGCAAGTCCGTACTTGTCCTTAGGGATGACTCGGACCGACATCAGGCCAGGGCTCTAAAAAGGGGCCGTCATTGCAAAAAGAAGATGAGTAAAAAGTATTCATTCTTGAGAGACAAGATGAAGAAAATCTTCGACCACGTGTTAAGAGAGAAGTTATTGCCGCTCCCAGAAAGCAAGCGCCCGGATCAAGGGAATAAATCAGATGATCCGAAATTTTGCCCCTATCACCGGATACTAAGTCACCCCGTCGAATGTTGTTACGTTTTCAAGAATTAGGTCAAACAATAGTACAAAGAAGATATTCTAACCTTGTCCAAAAACTTCTTAGCTGATACCCCAACCGAATATACAAATATGGTCAAAGTTGACCCATTTTGGGAAGAGAACAGGCTTGAAGGAGGAACGTGGGAAACGTTCCTATCCTCTAAGATGAAGAAAATGCTAAAGTGGCTTCATGAAGCTTCTGGTGTCACTTGGAAAGGTCTTCTGCACCCTCAAATAGAACCAAAGGAAACTGAATTCTGCACATCAGCCAACACACTCCCGATCTCTAAGTCAAGAGCATAAGTATCCTCGGCTTCTAAAAGTGAGAAGAAGAATGCCAAAAAGCCGGTGAAGCCGAAAGAAAGAGAAGAGGTTAAGTCGGCAATCCAGTGGTACTTGAACTCTTTGGAAGAATACGAATAGGGGGTCGTCACTCAAATCACTTTGGAGGACTACATGCGACACATGTTTGAAGATGGGGACTCTAAATTTGAATTAGATGATGAAGCACCATCAGTGGAAACCTGTTGCTTTATAAGTGTGTGGCCTATTCAAGAGCTTACGGGGCAGCGTCCCTAAGAAAATTCTCTACTCCCGCTCTCAAGAGAAGAAGTAAATTATATGATCGCGAGCGCAATAAGAGTCAAATATATAGAAATCAGGGCCCTCCGAAGCGAGATGTGGCACAGAACGTCCTTATTAAGCATGCGTATGCACGCATTGAAAGATAAGCTGACACACATGGCCAGCATTCAAATGAAGGCTATTCAATACAATCAGAAGTGGATCCATAACCTAGCCGAGATGCTTGACGAATGGATACCTGCCACCATCGCCCAAATGAGAGATGGTGAAGGCGAACAGCTGACACGTATCCATGTGCTAGGGCCAAATGAAGCTTCTACCTCAACCTTAAAATGAATGAGGTCGAGAAAGAGAAAGGCTATAATCAGGAAAGCCCTAGAAGAGTATCGGCAAATGAATAAGATAGAGCCGGTCCCTGAAGAGGATAATAACTCTATTGAACCTTAAGAAGAATTATGTAGAGTGATATATAATGTTTATCATTCGGAAAGAGAAACGGAAGATAACCACGAAAGTCCTTCCCTTCATAATTCAGAACAGTCCAGCAAAGACTTCATACTTGAAGACCATGATGATTTTACAGTGACGAATATATGGCTGACATCAACTATGGGTTCTACTTGGCTAAAGAAGATTTCATGCCTAAAAGACTTGCAGCTAGAAATACAAGAAAGAGTGTAAAAGAAAAAGAAAAAAGAAGACATCCTTTAGAAGGAGCTTAGAAGCAGAAGTTAAGTATCTGAGCGACATAGCCCACAATTTTGTTTAACTCTCTAAGAGCACGCGAGGAAGAAGCCATCACCCTGAGAACCGAAGTCTGAAGGGTAGGTGACCTACAAGAAGAAGCCATAGATGAAGTCCGAAAGAAAATATTGGATTTAGTGTTTCTACTCAAACGGCCAAAGATGAACATCTTATGGCGCCCCGGTTATAAACTGAGGAGAGAGATCGAAAGCCAAGCATATAAACGTGTTGGGGCCGAGCTAGAGGCAATCTAAAATGTCCCTACAGAAAATAATGAAACTCCAGTGTCAAATACGGAAAGAAAAGCCCGTACAAGACGCTGCTTTTCACGCCCCGCTTCCCAGAGTGCGCTAAGATCGGCACGTGACAGAGCCAACCATGCTACCTGTGGCTAGGAAACATCCTTCCACAGTCACATTACGGCTGTCTAGAAGATATCAAGAACAGGAAAATAAATAAACTATCTAGTACATGTCCATAAGCCAGAATAAACGAGTCAAGAAATAATATGCGGAAGTAATAAATCCAAGTAACAATAACATCTGGAAAGTACAGAAATAACTAACTGGATACTAACAGGATCATCACTGCTCGGCCTAACGGCAGAAGTACTCCTGATCAGCTTGCGACAAAGGTAGAGGATCTGGGCCATGCAAAACCCAGACATCAGTGCGTTATAATATCAACAATAATACAATCGGGAGGGAACTAGACATGCAGGCATGAGTATTAACAGCAATAAGAGTATAACAGTATCACGAATAAGGAACAGTGAAGGGTATAAGCACATGTGATGTGCAGTGAGTAATCTAAACTGTGCTACGGGTTATTTATTCTAAAGTCTTCGAAATCAATTAATGTAATCCTCATCGTAACCCATCGGTCTATGCCCCTTTCATTCCCCACGGGACCACGGTAACAAGATATAATAAACTATGAGTCTATGTCCCGTTCATACCCCACGGGACCACGGTAACATAATGTAATAGGTCTTTGAGTTACGTTCAGCTACATTCTTGATTTCCCCATACCCCCAAGTTATGTGTTCAAGTCAGGTATTGATAAGTCTGAAGCTAATGCCAACACAGGATCAAGCAGGAACAGGTTTGTCCATATAGACAACAGGTTATGTCCATCGGGACAACATGTCAGGATTGTCGGCATTAGAAACAGGATCAGGTAACATGTCAAGTAGTGTGCATGTATCAAGTCATGTCAAATAGTGCACAGGTATCAAGTTACGTCAAGTAGTAGTGTATCAGGTATCAAGTCATGTCAAGTAGTGCACATGTATCAAGTTATATCAGGTAGTAGTGTATCAAGTATCAAGTCATGTCAAGTAATGCAAAGGTATCAAGTGGAAGCTCATAATAAAACTGTAGCAAGTATTGAATCAAGGTGAAAGTACGGATGTACAATAAAAGCATGGATGCACAAATATCGATCAGGGGTCACATCATGACTAAGTAGGATGCACAATTATCAAACATGATGCACTAATACAACAGTAACATGAAATAATATGGTCTCGGCATGTAATTAGATATGTAATAAACCGTACAGATACAGACGGATACTATAATGTAAATCGGTAAAATTTGCTGAATATTAAAACACAAGCACTATTATTTATTAAATAGATATTAATATGGATAACATATTCAAACTGATTAATAACTATAAAAGTGGTATTGATTAACCATGCACAAGAAAGTTCTGTTCAGAAATTCAGCGTCACCCTGATTTGTACAATAGCTTAAAAATAACAAAAATTCTCCAAAAGGGACATGTCTTATACTAAAACAAAGATAATTCAATAAGGTTTTCATTTTTATAAGTTGAAATATCTCAGGTTGTTCCTACAAAAAGCTATGAACATTCTAAATTGAAAGTTTGCTGCTAGAATTTCCCTGGACAGCAGTTTAGAGATATTTTCATTTTCATTTTACGTTATTTAAACAATTTATTTTGTAAGTAAATATTTCATATAGTTATAGTATTATGAGTTAGCTTCGTAACGAACTAAAGAACGTATACTAATAATTTTTCTATGATTTATAATGAATTTTATAAGGTAAGGTGTACAGTAAATTTCAGATTCGTCGTATCCGCTTTACAACGACGTTTCATGTGTAAACTCTAATATTTTAAAACTATATTTTGTATAAAATTATAAAATTCAGATTATAAACTAATTAAAGATAATAATAAGAAATATTACGACAATATATATTTTAAATGATATGGATGCAATCGGGTATCCGAAAACAGTAAAACTTCAGTATGGATGCATAATACTATACCTAGTTTGTAGCAAGATGATTTAGCATGCGACTAGATATGTAAATAATGATATGGATACAAACGGATGTCGTATAACAGTAAAATGATAAACTGGTAAATGCGGGATGTATAACTAAACAATATGAAATGTAAATATTCAATTGGGTGCAACATATTGTAGTCTAGCATGTATCAAGATAAATTTGCATGCACTAGATATGAAGTAACTTGCACGGATGCACACGGATGTCGTAAAACTGTAAAACTAAACATGGGATGCATGATTTAAAATACAAGTGTTATATTTATTCAAATAGATGTAAATAGAGTAGCATAGCATGTAGCAAGATAAACTTGCCTCGACGGATCACGAAACGGATATGTACGGCACGTCCGACGTCGGTAAAACGTCACAACACACGCACGGCACGTCCGACGTCGATAAAACTTCACAACGCACGCACGGCACACGGGACAGGTCTAAACAATGCAAGAGTGTGATCATGCAGGCAAGGTACGTTCACTGGATCACTTAGATCGTCAGCGACGAGCACGGCTCCGGCGGTGATCACCGGAATCAAGAAACAAGATCAAGAAAAAGAAAGAAGAAAGAAGAAGAAGAAGAAGTAAGAAGAAGAGGCTTTGTATTAAATAAGGAAAGAAAATAAATAAATAAATAAATAATATATAAATATATATATGCAGGGGGGAGATAGGGAGAGAGAGAAAGGGGTTGTTAGTTTGTTAAGAAATTAGTTTAGATTTAAATTTAAAAAAACTTTTATTAGTTAACTAAATTTTAATTTGTATCAGTTTATAAAATTAAAATTATATAAATAAAATTTGATATTCTGGTAAATACAAATATAGTCCAAAACATGCCCGGGTCGGGTCTAAAATTCATTTTTAAAATACGAAAAATATACATGTCGACCAAAATAAAAAAATGAATGTCCGGATAACGAAAATGCATACCCCCAAGAACGGATGCAGGTACGTGCGCGTAGCCATCCAAACAAGTCCGTTTCACTAAACGGGACGAAGACAAGATGCGCAGATTCTACCACGGGGTTAGGGGTATCATGCAGGCCATGTAATGTATTTTTAAAATATTTTATGGGACTTAAAATGTTATATTAAAATGCAGATGCTAGATAAAATACAAGTATGCAATGTACAAATAAATGAAAGTGCACGAGTCCATATAACAGGTCAGGATAAATCATAAACATGAATCAAGACTGGTTTCAAGCATGCGGGTCGGGTCGGATGCAAATATAAATGTCAAATACACTATTCGCACCCAAAACATAATAAATCAAGAAAATACCATAAATAAAGAATACTTAGAACTGGTATAAATGAACTAGGGTGTTACACTGCTACAAAAGAGGGTTAATGAAAAGGAAAGAGATTTTCGAATCAACATATCCCCTTGCGATAAAAAAGCCGGATATGAAAGAAGAAATCATAAAGTAGGAAAATCATGTTTGCACCTCAAAGAACAATCGAGCGTCGACGACATGTTCAAAAAAGAAGGATTAGGCGAGAAAGAAGTCCATGAAAGGCAAAGAAATATGCAGATCCATCACTGAATGGAACGGCAATACAAACAACTCCGATTACGAAAATGAAAAGGAAGGAAATATCAAACCTTTAGCAACCACAGTCGTAGCCAAACTACAAGGGGGCAAGCGGCTTCCCCCCATCTATAAATCTAAAAGTAAAGGAAAACAAGCCGATAAGGGAAAGCAACTCATCAATCAAGATATTGAAATTGAAGAAGGATTCATTCCTGAACTTGTCGCCAAGTCAGTCCCTAAGAAGCCGATGGTCGACTATAATGTTTTGTCGCATCTGAAGAAGCCGCCGGCGCTCATAAGCATTTATGAAGCGCTGATCTTGTCAAAGGATTTGAAAGATTTGCTGATCACGACCCTACAAGATCTCGAACACTTTCAGGACTACTTCACAGAATCAAATATTAAAAAAGGTTGGTATGAAGCAAATGTAGCTGACATGAGCTTCGGGGAAGAAGATCTTCTTCTATGCATACCTGAACACAACAGACCCCTATATATGACGGGCATCTATGAAGATGTGAAGGTTAAAAGGATCCTTATTGATCCCGGATCTTTAGGGAACCTGATGAAAATAAAATCCTTAATGACTTTAGCCTTAGACGCTAGGCATCTGTCCATGGAAAAGATCACTATTTTCGGATTCGATTCTCGAAACTCCAAAATGTTGGGGTCAATCATATTGCCGTTAAGGTTCGACAAGTTCGAGACTGAAGAGAAATTCCATGTGTTGAATATCGATGCATCCTATAAAGCGCTGCTGGGAAGGCCCTAGTTACATGAGTTAGTACCATCGACCCTGCAACAGTGCATGAAGTATATCAAAGATGATGAAGGGAACTATATCAAAGGAGAAATTCATCTCTTTGATGTGCATGAGGTGTGTTATGAAGAAGATAAATACTTCCAAGAAAAGCCTCACCGTCCATGTCCGAGTACCCCACCTAGAAAGCAACATAGAAGACAAAAAGCTCGTAGTCGCGCCTCCTACCCGAGTGCCCAACTTGGGAATCGATACCAAGGACGGAGAAGATGAACTATGCATCGAGTTCAAGGAAAAATGCATCTCGAACCTAAAGAAAGAGTTCAAAAGCAGCGATTCAGGCGATGAGTCAGAGGAAACCTTGCACATCACCAGGACTCCTCCCAAACGTTTTAAAGAGCTTGATACGTTTGAGACTCATGCGGTCGAAGAGCTGACGACCTTCTATATCCCACCAAGAAAATTAGACGATAAAGGAATCATGTACCAAAAGTCAGATGATAACCTAGCCCTACCAGATGCATGGAAAGTGATAAATTTGAATGCCGAAAAGATGCAGCCTATCAAAATTCCTAAGTACTTCTCAGAAAAGTTATGAAGCTTGTCGAAAGCTCAGGGCTTTTCTTTCGAGCATTCTGTGGCACAAAGCAATTCTATAAGAATATCTTGGAACCATCCAAAGCTCAACCAGTCAACCAAGACGAAAAGACCGCCAAGAAAGGGCTGGGTTACATGGCAAAGAAGAAATCTAGCAACAAACGTGGATCAAATCGTACCTGCTACACGATTCTTGAAGCCACAAATCCAGTCACCAAAGATGTCAATGATGATCTACCCTTGCCCTATGGAACAAACGCACAAAGCGTGTCATATACTATCTACGGGCTACATCTGATAGAATCTCAACCACGTTCATATAACAGTGGTTATGCTGTCCTAAATCTAACCCTCCAAATGCTGCTCCTACCCTAGGGCACAAACACACAAAGTGTGCCGTACACTATCCATGGGCTACATTCGATAGCATCCAACCACGTTCATATAATGGTGGTTATGCTATCCTAAACCAAACCCTCTAGATGCTGCACCTGCCCTACGAGCCTGATGTCTTGAGCGCACCATATACAATCCACAGGCATAAATCATTGGAACCATCACGTAATTTGGATCCTGCTGCGCCTATAAATCTATAAACCATGTCTCGTGAAGTTCTCACGACTCGTCGAGATTCAATTAACCCTATGTGATCCTCACGACTCGTTAGGAGAAAATTTTAGTTGTATATATGCCCTAAAGGCCATTATTGTACATGATTGTATATTATAATGGATGCTTGGACATATAGAGAGAGGACTTTCTTGCTCGACATGATAGTATGTTATCTGGTTTCTCTTTATCTTAGCAAGTAAACTGGTATTGTGATACTGTCTTTCTCTCACATATTGGTAAAGCCCTAAGGATGTGTACTTGACTACTAGGATTATGATGCAGATCATACTGGTAGGGACAGGGTAGTCCACAAGTTCATCCTTTAATTGTTCCTAGTCGTGGGAGTATCGAGATAGGGCATCGATATTCCAGAGTAGACTAGTGTGTACGTTTCCTGACCCATTATGGGGCGATGGATGATCCCACGGCTATTGGTGTTTGACAACAAAGATTGTACACATGTGCTCATTAGAGAATGGGTACACCGAACAGAACTCGCAGAGATCTTCTAGATAGTATTATACCTAACATCAGATAGCAGTTCTCTGGTGACACCGGTACAGGTTAGTCTGTAGACCTGAGATCGTCATAGAGTCTTGTGTGATTCCTACTGTGCATTGATTTCCTCCCTACCACGCTCAAGAGAGCATGGAAATAGGTGGATTTTGGGTACAGTCCCAAGTCACATAGAGGCAATGAGTGATAGGAGGGGTTTCGTCTCTCCCGGTATTGGGGGTTGATGTTGCGCTATGCTTGATTGGCTATAACAGGAAGTCCTTGGCCAGGGCTGATGCAGAGATTTACGGGTAAGTGTTATCGGTAGTTTCTCGACCCGTTATGAGCCTCACTCGGCATGACTTATCAAGTTATTGGGGTCTAACGTTTACCACCCCCAGACTCGATATGCAACATATCAGATGAAGAGACCAAAATGTACGGTAGTGTTACTTACTAGATTCACGGGAGTTTGGACAAGCTTGCTTGTTGATCTTCTGATCGCTCAATACCAGGGTAGCCGTTACGTCCAGCTAGTACCACTGACATCTTGTGGGTAACTGATATGATCAGTACCTACTGCTGGCGTATTGATGAGTCTTTAGAGTCCTACAAAGAGGTTTTCTAGCTCAAGCGAAATGAAGTTGTGATATGTGCGGGACCAAGATTAATGCGTGTATGTGATACAGTATTCTAATCTCGCGATATATGATATTAGTTGGTTATATGAGATATAGCCGGGTTATTGAATCAAGTGTTGATTCGATAAGTTGATATAAATGATATTAGTCAGTTATATGTGATATAGCCATATTATTAAATCAATTGTTGATTTAATAATTTAATATATAATTATATATTTGATATATTAATATATATTAACAAATATTAGCTCACTTAAGAATTTCTTTTCTGCTAAATACATATAAATATATATGAGATATATATTAATGTATTTATTTATGTGTCATGCTAGATAATATATTGGACTTGGGTGTATGAGACTTATACCAAACTAAAGATAATTTGGGTGATTAATTATTAAGAGAAAAATCAAAATTAGGTGGAAATTAGGATGGCTAAAGATGCTTGTGGAAGCATGTAGAAGCCTTGACTTAAGTCCACTAATTTGTTTTACTCTAGATATTTATTAACCCAACCATTATCTTTAGCCATGGTTAAGTCTCTACAAATATCATTTGTGGTATTTTCTCACCCATGGTTGAAACGGTTCACCACTTCATCTTCTTCTTCATCTTCTTTTTGCTCTCTAGCTTTGAGTGAGGTGAAAAAAGAGAGAGAATTAATTCTAAAGTGAGCAAAATTCCTACTTCATCAATCTATATCAAACTAGCCATTTAGTATAGGTTGTTTGCTTCACTAATTCATCAATTAGTGAAGAGGTAGCTTGAGTTAGAGATTCTTCGACGTAGATCATCTTCGGCCTCAAAGATCCTTGAGCAAGCTCGATCTTTTCGCCTAGTGGAGCCTATGAAGAGTTCAGGGACCACTGCTTGGAGCAAAGGGACTTTTACACGGAGCTTTAGAAGTGAAGTACCGGTCTACAAAGATCATCTTCGGCCTCGAAGATTCTTGAGCAAGCTCGTTCTTTTCGCCTAGTGGAACCTAAGAAGAGTTCAGGGACCACAACTTGGAGGAAAGGGACTACTACACGGAGCTTTAGAAGTGAAGGACCGGTCTACAAAGGTTGTATCCCTATTTCACTTAGTATAAAGTTTGTTTAAATGCATATAAAACCCGAATTCCCTAGTTAGATCCTTGGTTCAGGTTGCTTAGCACTCTATATTTTTTGAAATTGCATACTTGATGCTTGCTGAAACCTAGCGAGGGTGCTAAGCGAACCCCAGTAGTAGTTTCAGAGCCAGGTTAGAGTATTGGAGTGGCCTAGACGACGTTAATGTGTTCGATCGAACTTCGAAAACTCGGAAAACCCTAGTTTCTGGAAAAAAATTCAAAAGTTGGAATTTTCAAATTAAAAATATGCAAAAAATTTTGCAGGGTTTTCCATAGATCCCCAAGGAAAATGAAAGCCCAACTCGACCAAACGGCAGCGCAACCACGGCCAAACCATGGGTTTAGCCGCGGTTCCGCGGCGCCGTTGGTGAGGCAGGGAACGTGGCTTCTTGTGCTGATCCGTATGTACTTGTGGCACATTCTGAGTATTTTTAAGTGTGACCCAAGTGTTGAGGTCTCTGGGAATTTTAGGAGTTTGATGAAACGATCGAAATGTTTAACATCGTCTGGATACCTGTGATTTGTGATACAATATTTGAAATTCACAATAATTAGTTTTGTGAAAACTAATTAGTACTTTGTAAATCTAGCAATTTAGTCTCTTTTGATCGGTTTCCACATGGCTTTGATTTGGATCAAAACTCCATCGCAATCTCGTAAAGTACGCGAACACTCGCCGGTTAACACTACCGGATATCCATGCCCCACCCCATAGCCAAAAGCATCCGTTCGGGTGCTCACGTCCGCGGTGTTCCACCTAAGTGCACTTTGTCGACGGCATCGGGGGTACGGCCGTTTACTAATGTTTCCGAAGAGCATTCGATCAATGGTCGGGAATCTTGTTGAATTGCCCGACTGGTTATTGAAAAGTGTTTTCAATTTGAGATTAAAATGCCGGGTTTATAACATTAGGCATGAAATTCAGAATATGTGATATTCCGGGTTTATGATATCTAAGGAATATATACGGTTACGCATGAAATCCAAAGTATGTGATATTTCGGGTTTATGATGTCTAGGGTGGTTGCGGATTCCAATTATTGCAGTTTTCATTTTCTTTTCTGCGACTGTAAGTGTAATATATGGTGTATCGCCGGTTTCGTTGCTATACATCAATGACAATTGGGATACGCATATTTACTTTCGTTGATAACATGTGATGTTATGCGTTGATGTGATATGTTATATTGGATCGTCGTGTTTGAATAGCCGGGGGTTTTTGCTTGAGATAAGAGTTTTTCATTTTCATTCATATAAAAATTTGTATGTAATATTCTATTATTGGGACACTTCCAGTTTCAGGATGATGTCATCATTGATGTATATTATTTACTTTTCCGCATTAGGATAGACCCAAGGCGAGGAGCACAAGTAATCGGGTTCTAGAGTCCAGTGGGAGACCATCTCGAGGAGTCGACACCGGGTCTCCTAACTCTAGAATTAGTAGGGTTGCTTGCCACTCTCGTAGGGGTCTAGGGATGTGGGTTTGGCTATTCATCACAACCGTGGAATCCGTGTTTTTTACTGGCTTAATTTAAAACACAGACCTCCTAGTATATCCAATATTTCATATGTTGACTTCTGCTGTAATATTCTGTGATGAGATCATATAACTGCATGAGACGAATGTATTATATTATATATATGATATATAATAAACGTTGCTTATGTTTTGCATCCGCGCTAGTCCTGCCCCCGCTCTGCCATTAGTTAACTAACCTAACAGTGCATGACGGGACCCCGTGGCGAATGCAGAAGGCAGAAGTGTATGTTGTATTTTCGTTTCTTTATCTGTGATACTTAGGAAGCATAAATGATGGGACTTCATTAATTAGATTAATGAAAAGAAAAGAAACCTAATGATGTTGTAGAATCAAATTTTCAAAAAGGTGGCTCTAGTTCTTTCTTTGCATAGTGGTATTCCATGATGAATATCCAGCACCTTATTTGATGAGGAAAGAGCCTAGATCCCTTCACCGGGAGTGACCTCTTTAGAAAAAGCTAGCAGATGCTACACCCACTCGGTTTATTTTGAAAAAATCAATTTTAAAAGCGAAGCTTAAACCACTCATTTTCAAATCACTCGATTCTACAACGATATCAAGTTCATTACACAAAAGGTTTTCTTAAAAACCTGTCGTATCCCTCCGTCATTTCAGATAAGTGTTATTTAGTATTCGTGCTATGTTTGTTAACCATAGCCAAGGCGTAGTGTGCGGTAGCTAATTAGTGCCTATCTGCAAGCATATGATGCGATTGGATTAAGGTAGTCGTACGGCTTTGTTGTCCATAGCCAAGGGTCGTACGAGTAGGTTTAATTCAATCCGGAAATGACGGGTTGAACTTAGCTAGCGATTACGAATTGTTGACCATAGCCATAGTCATAAGTTGCTAGGGGCAAAAATATTGTCGGGAATTTCAAGTGTTGAAAAAGTTGTAATGAGATTGCATGCCTTCTATGTGATAGTTGGATCCCGATACCCACTGCAAGTAAGTGTTACTCCTGGGAGAGTTTTGCACATTACAATTAGCTAATCCAGTAGGTGTCTAGAAAGGTGTCAACAGGGTTATGACTCTGGAAAAACGAGATTTATTTTAATTAGGTCTGTGCGAAAGCACGGGGAACCTCCTTCAAATTACCGACACTGGCCTGGCTGACCGGTTAGCGAACCTGTAGGGTGTAATTAATCCCGGCTAGTTATACCTTTTAGGGTTTGAAGGAAGATTTGATAAAAACAGTGTCATCCTAATTAGATAAAATAATAACCAATCTAATCTTGCAAGAGCGCACGCAGTGTTTTCTTCTCTCTCTCTCTCCTGGTAGCGTCCATGACATGCCTTAATCAAGATAATAATTTGGATGTATTGACCAAACCCGCTTGTAATGGTGAGCTAGGGTAGCTTCCATGACATGCCTTAATCAAGATAATAATTTGGATGTATTGACCAAACCCGCTTGTAATAGTGAGCTAGGGAACGTTGGTTCCACTTTATTTTATAATTTTTATAAGTCTGAGCAGGAAATAGGGGAATATTCGGATTCCCATACGACCCGAACGAGGAATGAGCATGTTGATACATCTTCTTCGGGTGTGTTCGTTACCGAGAACTGTTACTCAGTACACTCTACATCCTGGGTATTAGATACCGGATCGAGATCCCACATATATAATATATTACATGGGATAAAGAAAGGTAGAGAACTGGGAAAAGGTGATCATTCTCTAAAAATAAGGAATAGTGCAAATGTTGCAGCCAAAGCAGTTGGTGAATATCACCTTATATTACCAAATACGAATACAATGATCTTGAATGACTGTTATTGCGTACCATCTATGATGTGCAATTTAATATCGATTTCATTATTAGATAAAGAAGGATATAACTTTGTAGTAGAGAAAAAATGTTATGAACATTTTCCTAAATCAAGTGTTGATTGGGTTTGGTACGTTATGTAACGTTTTATACATTCTGAATCAAAATACAGTTCTTAACGTATAGAATGCACATAAGAGGAAAAGTTCAAAAATGAACGAAGCCTTCATGTGGCATTGTAGACTAGGTCATATCAATGCGACATGACGAGCTAAGTTACATAAGGATGGATATTTGAATCCGTTCGAAATTACATCTTATGAAACTTGTCAGTCATGTCTCAGAGGCAAAATGACCAAAAACTCCGTTTACTGGACACAAAGAGAGAGCTACTGAACTCTTGAGACTGATACATAGAGATGTATGCGGTCCTATGTCTACACATTCCAGGAATGGTTCTTCATATTTCATTACATTCACCAATGATCTCTCAAGATTCGGACATGTGTTCCTGTTGAAACATAAGTCTAAAGCTTTTGAGAAATTCAAGGAATATAAGTGCGAGAACCAAACGGGTAAAAGTATTAAAATCCTTCAATCAGATCAGAGAGGAGTATACTTAAGCACAGAATTCCTGGATTATTTAAAAGAGAATAGGATTCTCTCTCAGCTTACTCCTCCGTATACACCACAGCACAACGTTGTATCGGAGCGGAGGGATCGCACCCTATTAGATATGGTGTGCTCTATGATGAGTGTTGCTGAGTTACCTGTTTCCTTTTGGTGCTATACGTTTGCGATAGCCGCATACCTATTGAATAGAGTTCCAACCAAATTCATGCCTACCACTCCATATAAGATATGGGAAGGGAAGAGACCATGCCTTAATTTCATTAAGATATGAGGTTGTACGGCTTATCTTAAAATGTAAAATCCAGACAGGCTCGAGGCAAGGTCGGTTCTGTGCAAGTTTGTAGGATATCCCAAGCATTCGCAAGGGTATATCTTCTACCACACTGAGGAGCAAAAGGTGTTTATTTCTCGGAATGCCACCTTTTTAGAAAAGGAATTTCTTATGAAAGAAATTAGTGGTCATGAGGTAGAACTGGAAGAAGTTATAGCTACACAAACTACAGCTGATGATTTGGGGGGCCGGAGGATTCAATAGTCCCCGACGAACCTCAGCCACTCTGCAGATCTAGTAGGGTTCCTCATCCGCCTGAGAGATACTACGATTTTCTCGTAGACGGTGGGAGCGAGGATTGCATCATGGAAGATGATGACCCAACTAATTTCGAGCAGGCCATCACAAGTGGGGACTCTGTGAAATGGCTGGATGCAATGTGATCTGTGATGGAATCCATGTACGCCAACAAAGTATGGATTTTAAAAGTTTCTCCTGAAGGGGTAAAACCCATCGGGAGCAAGTGGATTTTTGAGAAAGAAACTTGGTGTAGATGGAAGAGTTGAGACTTTCAAAGTTAGACTTGTAGCAAAAGGTTTTCATCAAATGACCAGGTGTGGATTATGATGAAACCTTTTCTCCAGTGGTTATGCTTAGTCCATCCGGATCTTATATGTCATCGCTGCATACCATGACTACTAAATCTGGCAGATGGATGTCAAGACCGCTTTTCTAAATAGTGATTTAGAAGAGAGCGTGTACATGACACAGCCAGAGGGCTTCGTAGATAATGGAAGCAGCGGAAAGGTGTGTAAGCTGCTTAAATCAATCTACGGATTAAAGCAGGTATCGCGGAGTTGGAACATCTGTTTTGATATAGCAATCAAAGAGTTTGACTTCATCAAAAACGTAGATGAATCTTGTATATACAAGTAGGTTGTAGAGAGTAAGGTTGTCTTCATAGTATTGTACGTGGATGACAAACTCTTGATAGGAAACGATATTCTTATACTACACTCGGTCAAGCTCTACTTATCGCGGTTTCTCCATGAAAGATCTGGGTGATGCCTCTTACATCCAGGGATTAAGATCTATAGAGATAGATCTAAGAGGATGTATTATACTCACTAGGTGTAGTGAGTAGGTGTCAATCAGATCCTGGGAGAAACACTGGACAGCTGTGAAGAACATTCTTAAGTACTTGAGAAGGACTAAAGAAATGTTCATGGTGTATGGTAACGGTGAACTCCATGTCGAGTCCTTTACTGATTCGATCTTCTAGTGTTATAAGGATGACTGTAAGACAGTATAGGGTTTTGTCTTTACCCTTAGTGGAGAGACGGTATGTTGGAAGAGTTCCAAGCTAGATACCATAGCAGACTCGACGATAAAGGGTGAATACATCGCTACCAACGATGCTGCCAAAGAGGTTGTCTGGATGAACAAGTTCATAAGATGAACTTGGTGAGGTTCCTACATTAAGCATCCAATACTTGTGTATTGTGATAACAATGGAGTTGTACTTTTGGTCTAGGAACCCCAGTCCCATTAGTGATCCATACATATTCTTAGGCGGTATCATCTGATCAGGGAGATAGTTGATCTCCGGGAGATCGAGGTCAGGAGAGACGACACGAAGAATAACACGGCGGATCCTCTCAAAAAGGCCATCCCGCAGTTACAATTTGAGAGACTCTTTAGGATGTTGGGTATGAGATACTACAACAACTGGCCTTAGTGCAAGTGTGAGATTGTTAGTTGTATGTATGCCCTAGATGCCATTATTTTACATGATTGTATATTATAATGGATGCTTGGATATATATAGAGAGGAATTTCTTGCTCGATATGATAGTATGCTATCTAGTTACTTTTTATCTTAATATGTAGACTAGTATTGTGATATTGTCTTTCTCTCACATGTTGGTAAAGCCCTTAGGATGTGTACTTGATTACCAAGATTATGATGCAGATCATACTAGTGGGGCCAGGATAGTCTACAAGTTCATCCTTTAATTATTCCTAGTCGTGGGAGAATCGAGACAGGGCATCGATATTCCAGAGTAGATTAGTGTGTATGTTTCTTGGCCCAGTATGGGGCGCTGGTTGATCCTACAGCTATTGGTGTTTGACATCAAAGATTGTACACAGGTGCTCATTGGAGAATGGGTACACCGAACAGGACTCGCCGAGAACTCCTAGATGGTATTATACCTAACGTCAGATAGCACTTCTCTGGTGACACTGGTAGACGTTAGTCTGTAGACCCGAGATCATCATAGAGTCTTGTGTGATTCCCACTGATCTTTGATTTCCTCCCTACCACGCTTAAGAGGGCATGTAAACAGGTGGATTTTGGGTACAGTCCCAAGTCATATGGAGGCAATGAGCGATAGGAGGGGTTTCGTCTCTCCCAGTATTAGGAGTTGATGTTGCGCTATGCTCGATTGGCTATAACAGGAAGTCCCTGGCTAGGGCCGATGCTGAGATTTACTGGTAAGTGTTATCAGTAGTTTCTCAACCCGTTATGAGCCTCACATCGGCATGACTTATCAAGTTATTGGGGTCTGACGTTTACCACCCCCAGACTCGATATGCGGCATATCAGACGAAGAGACTGGACTGTACGGTAGTGTTACTTACTGGATTCATGGGAGTTTGGACAAGCTTTCTTGTTGATCTTCTGATCGCTTAATACCTGGGTAGCCGTTACGTCTAGCTAGTACCACTGATGGCTTGTGGGTAACTAATATGATCATTACCTACTGCTGGCGTATTGACGAGTCTTTAGAGTCCTACTCAGAGGTTTCCTAGCTCAAGCGAAACGAAGTAGGGCACATATGTGATATGTGCGAGACCGAGATTAATGCATGTATGTGATACAGTATTCTAATCTCGCGATATATGATATCAGTCGGTTAAATGAGATATAGCCGGGTTATTGAATCAAGTGTTTATTTGATAAGTTGATATAAATGATATTAGTCGGTTATATATGATATAGCCAGATTATTAAATCAAGTGTTGATTTAATAATTTAATATATAATTATATATTTGATATATTAATATATATTAACTAATATTAGCTCACTTAAGAATTTTTTTCTACTAAATACATATAAATATATATGAGATATATATTAATGTATTTATTTATGTGTCATGCTAGATGATACATTGGACTTGGGAGTATGAGATTTATACCAAACTAAAGATAATTTGGGTGATTAATTATTAATGGAAAAATCAAAATTAAGTGGAAATTAGCATGGCTAAAGATACTTGTGAAAGCATGTAGAAGCCTTGACTTAAGTCCACTAATTTTGTTTTACTCTAGATATTTATTAACCCAACCATTATCTTTAGCCATGATTAAGTCTTTATAAATATCATTTGTGATATTTTCTCACCCATGGTTGAAACGGTTCACCACTTCATCTTCTTCTTCATCTTTTTTTTGCTCTCTAGCTTTGAGTGAGGTGAAAAAAAAGTGAATTAATTCTAAAGTGAGCAAAATTCCTACTTCATCAATCTATACCAAACTAGCCATTTAGTATAGGTTGTTTGCTTCACTGATTCATCAACTAGTGAAGAGGTAACTTGAGTTAGAGATTTTTCGACGTAGATCATCTTTGACCTCGAAGATCCTTGAGCAAGCTTGTTCCTTTCGTCTAGTGGAGCCTAAGAAGAGTTCGAGAACCACTACTTGGAGCAAAGGGACTACTACACGGAGCTTTAGAAGTGAAGGACCGTTTTACAAAGATCGTTTTCGGCCTCGAAGATCCTTGAGCAAACTCGTTCCTTTCGTCTAGCGGAGCCTAAGAAGAGTTCGGGGACCACTACTTGGAGCAAAAGGACTACTACACGGAGCTTTAGAAGTGAAGGACTGGTCTACAAAGGTTGTATTCCTATTTCACTTAGTGTAAGGTTTGTTTACATGCATATAAAACCATAATTCTCTAGTTAGATCCTTGGTTCGGGTTGCTTAGCACTCTAGATATTTTGAAATTGCATACTTGATGCTTGCCGAAACCTAGCGAGGGTGCTAGGCGAACCCTAGCAGAAAATACCCTGTCGGATCCTCACGACTTACTGGGAATAAGTACTTAAGGATACGGAAACATGTCTACTGCTTAAGTACACCTCATCAAAACCTTACGAGATCCTTATGACTCGTTAGGAAAAAACTGCTTACAAGATCCTCATGACTTGTAAGAATAAAACTACCTGCAAAATCCTCACGATTTGTAGGAAATAAGGGTGCGAGAGATGGAAACATATCTGCCTTTCAAACATGTCATTCCAACTAAAAACACCTGCAACAATAAACCTGCCCTACGCACTTGACGCTTCAAGCACGTCGTATACAATTCACGGTCACAAACAATTAATATCCCAACCAAGTTCCGTTACCTTGCCCTACGGCCCTGACTCTTTAAGCGCGTCGTTTACAATCCACGGGCATAAACAAACTTCATCGACCCCAAGTTCCCTTAGGCTTGATGACTGTTGTGAGATCAACAAAGATGGAGTTGCGCCTAAAATGAGCCTAGATAATCTGCCTTAATCTCTAAAAGTACTCGAAGTCGGGGTAGATACCACTATTAATGAACTCCGAGAAGTCAATCTCTGAAATGATGAAGATAAAAGGCCTACGTTCATCAGCGATTTATTATTTGGAAACCAAGTCGAAAGTCTCAAAGCTTTGCTGGTGGAATACCGGGACTGTTTCACATAGAACTACACCGAAATGCCTGGTCTCGATCCAGAGATAGTTGTTCATAAGTTGGCTATATCTCCAAAAATCAAACCCGTGAATCAAACTCTATGGAGAATGAGGCTAGAACTTCAAGAACAAGTTGCAGCTGAAACCAAGAAACAAATTAACACTGGATTTATCCGTGAAGAGCAATATGCCGAATGGATAGCAAGTTTCATCCCAGTAAAGAAAAAGAACGGACAAATCAGAGTCTGTATCGACTTTAAAGATCTGAACAAAACATGTCCTAAAGATGACTTTCCGCTACACATAACGAAGATGATGATTGATAATACATCTAGTCACGAGGTATTTTCCTTCATGGACAGATCGTCCAAGTACAATCAAATCAAGATGTCCCCTGAAGACGAAAAGCATACGTCCTTCAGAACTCCTTTAGGCATCTACTATTATAAAGTTATGTCGTTAGGCTAGAGAAACGACGGCGCTACCTACCAAAGGGAAATGACCAAAATATTCGATGATCTAATCCACAAGGTTATCGAGTGCTATGTAGATGATCTCGTGATAAAAAGCACGACTCACGAAGATCACTAGAACCACTTGACGATTGTACTTCAACACCTTCTTGAATACAATTTGAAAATGAATCCACTTAAAGGCGTGTTTGGTGTATCTTCTGGGAAATTCCTAGGATTCTTCATCCGACACCGTGGCATCATGATCGATCTGTCAAAGATTCAATCTATCCTCAAGATGCCGCCGCCTAAAAGCGTAACGCAACTAAGATCACTGCAAGACAAAGTCGCCTACATCAGGCGGTTTATCACCAACCTATCAGGGAAATGTTGAAACTTTAGTCGGCTGACGAAGGAAGATGCCCTGTTCAATTGGGATGATGAATATCAAAAGGAATTTAAGGATATCAAAAGTATATGCTCAAGCCTCCTATTCTAGTCGCTCCAATTTCGGGACGCCAATTCATTCTCTATGAGAAGGCATTGGAAAGTTCCCTAGGGGAATTACTCACTCAAAATAATGATGAAAATAAGGAAAATGCATTATATTACCTAAACCGGGTGTTAATAGGAGCAGAAAATAATTACTCCCTATTGAGAAGCACTGCCTTGCATTAGTGTTCACTGTAACGAAACTTCAACATTACGTGACGACGCATAAAATTCTGTTGATTTCCATAATAGACCCTCTCAGGTACTTGATGACGAAGCGGCTCTAACTGGAAGGCTTTCTAAATGGGTGTTGATTTTAATGGAATTTGAAATCACGTAATGACTCAAAAAGCAATCAAACGACAAGCGATAGCTGATTTTCTGGAAGCACGTCCAATTGCAGACGACTCTCCACTCCACTGCAAGCTCCCCGATGAACATGTCCTAAATATAATTGTTACCAAAGAAGATGACAACACAGAAGTAGATTGTTGGGAAATGTACTTCGATGGAGCCTCTTCTATAAGGATCAACAATAATGGCTTGCCTAAAATCCAAGCAGGGATCGTTCTAATTTTCTTCACTCCAGAAGGGGGGATCCTGCGCTATTTCATGGCCCTGTCTAACTCAAGAACTAACAATGAAGCAGAATATGAAGCGCTTCTCGCCAATCTCGTGATGGCCATAAACATGAAGATACAAAATGTCCGTATCTACGTGGACTCGCAACTGGTGATCAATCATGTCAACTGCGAATACAACATATACAAACCTTAACACGCCAGATATGAAAAGAAGGTTCAGGAACTGCTAAAGCAAATCTCTCTGTTCACGTTGAAAAATATTCCTCGAATAGAGAATAGTTAAGAAGATTCTCTTGCAAAATTGGCAAAAGAGATCGCTGATGAAAACAACGATGAAATAAGAATAACGGTCCAAAATCGAAAGATAGTGGCACTATTTGAATTCCCTAAAACATCA
Source organism: Agapanthus africanus (assembly GCA_030015575.1). NCBI lineage: Eukaryota > Viridiplantae > Streptophyta > Magnoliopsida > Asparagales > Amaryllidaceae > Agapanthus > Agapanthus africanus. Next base: position 398,835,634 of record CM057339.1, read on the forward strand.
TCCGAAGAAATACCCGACTTGTCTATGACAGCAGCTGAGCAATAGGAAGATCGGCACTAGATATTCGTCAACTACTTCAAATACAAGAAGCTCCCTGAAGAAAAGTCGTAAAGACGACAACTCGTGAAGAGAGCATTGTCGTATGCATACGTCCATGACACCCTATATCTAAGATCTTTTGACCAGCTATGGCTAAGATGACTTGGCCCCAAATAATCCAAACTGGTTATAAGCGATGTCCACGATGGTCTCTGTGGCGCACACTAAGCTGGACCCAAAATGAAATTTAAAATAAAAAGAACGGGCTATTACTGGCCCACTATGATAAAGGACTGCATGGATTATGAAAAAATTGTCACACATAAGAAATACATGGTGACTTCATTCATCAACATCCAAACCCTCTGCATCCAACTATGGAATCATGGCCTTTTGAGATATGGGGAACTAACATAATCGGACCTATAGCCCCGTCATCATCCGTAGGACACAGATTCATCCTGGCCACCACCGACTACTACTCTAAGTAGGCCAAAGTTGTAGCACTTAAGGAAGTGAAGACAGAAAACATCTTACGCTTCTTCAAACAAAATGTGATATACCGCTTTGGTGTTCCACGGCGTATTATCTCCGATAATGGACCGGCGTACAAAAGCTTCAAAATCAGTCGTTTCGCCAATCAACACAAAATAGATTGAAGATATACATCTATCTACAATTCACATGCTAATGGTTTAACCGAGGCATTCAACAAAACTCTCACCAAGCTGTTAAAGAAGATGGTTTCTAAAAATAAAAGAGACTGACACGAGTGACTACCAGAAGCCTTATGGGTGTATCGCACCACATATAGGACGGCTACCAAGGTAGCCCCTTATTTGCTGGCGTTCGGTACCGAAGCGGTATTACCGCTGGAGATTGAAGTTCCTTCACTCCGTATCGCTATTCAACATGAGCTAACCTCTAGACAGAATACTCAACTCCGCCTCGATGAGCTGGACACTATAGATGAGACCCGACTGATGGCGCAATAGAATATAAAAGTCTGTAAAGCACTGATGTTACGAGCCTATGCTAAAATGACACGACAACATTCATTCTGAAAGAATGAGTTAAGGCATGTCTTACGCTGACCCATTATCCCAAAAAGTGCAAAACAGGGAAAATTCGAGCCCAATTATGAAAGCCCATATGTTATCGAAAAAGTCTTCCAAGATGGAGCATACCAAATGATTGACATGAATAGAGTGTAACGTTTTAAAAATAAATAAATAAATAAAAATCCTTTAGGTGAATTTTCTGATTTTCGGTAAAATAAACCGTATTTTCCGTAAAACTTAACTATAAATTATTTTCATCATAAATTTAAAAAGACCTATTTTAATTATGTAATTACTAGTAAATGGTGTTTATTTAGTGACTTATAAATTATTGTTTTACTTAAATATTTTTCCTTAATTAATTATTTTTAAAATTAACATAAGATTTTAAATATACATTAAATTAGTGTAAATTACAAATTTGAAATGGGTTAATTTTATAAAATGAGCCATGACATATTAGAATCAAGTGTGTTTATGCAAAATTCTTTCTCAAATATTTTCATGGTTCTAGATTTTTCTAGGATCAATTTTTTTGAAAAGAAAAATTAATAAATTAAGAAATTAAGAAAAGACTTAATAAGTATAATAATTGGAAATATTTCCACATACTTCCATATACTTCTCTCTCTCTCTTTCCCCCATGATTGATGGCCGAACTTTAGGCTTCCCCCACTCCAATATTCTCACCTCTTTCTCTTTTTTAAAAAAAAAGTTAAAAGAAAAGAAAATATGAAAAGGGGGGATTAATATGTGAAGGATGGAGAAACTTCTACACATATTCACCCATTTCTCTTTCTCTCCCCTCCTTCCTTGGTGATGGCCGAACCCAAGTGCCCCCTTTTTCCCCACTTCACCACTTAATTTCCATCACAAAAATTCCCTCATTTTTGATCAAAAATCAATACAAACCATCACTAATTCAACATTTAACCTTCACCCATTTTTCTTTTGCCCAATCTAGCAACGATCTTGAAGTAAGAGAGTCACTTTGGGAGGCTAAGATTGCATGGTTAATCTCATATTGTGGAGGTATAATTTTAATCCTATAGTTAAATTGTGGATAGTTACCTTAAATTAGTTAATTAAGTGATTAATTTTGGTTTTAAATTGCAAGTTTAGAAAAAAAATTCAAGAGAGGGTTTTAAAATCAAGTTAGGTTTTTTATTAATTGAGTGGGGTTATAATAAGTAGTTTAACATTTTTAGAAATGGGAAATCTAGTATGGTTGATGTATTGTATATTGTTGTTTCAAAATTGTTTAAATTAAACCATTTTGCAAACTAGATTTTTATAAATTATATATAGTGGTGACGTAAAATTCTAATTAAGGTTTTTATTATTAGATTATGGTGTTAATGAGGAGATTAACATGTTAATAGAGTGTGAAACATAATCTAGTTACAATTTGCTAGCTTTCACTTTAAATTTTCACAAAATTGCTATTTTTATTAAACTAGGTTTTAGAAATTAATTTAAAATGTGGGATTAAAAATATAGTTAGGGTTTTAGCACAACCTTAAGGTTTCATTGAGTGGTTTAACAATTTAAAATATACAAAATCAAGTTTAGTAGTGGAATTGTGAATTTTTGCTTAAAAAGTATTGAAATCGGATAATATTGCAAACTAGAATTTTGCATTTAAGACAAATTAGTGTGATAAAAATATAGTAATGGTTTCTATAATCTAGTTATGTTATTTAATGAATATTATGACCGTTAGTTTCATTTGAATATCAAGTTTTGAAGTAAAACGGTAAATTGACGTTTTCTAGGTTTTTACGAAATCGGACGATTTGATCGATTTTAAGGTTTCGATGATTTAAACCATGTTTCATATTATAAATAATGAGTTTTGAAACTACGAGTTATTTGTTGGTGTTTTATCTCGATCAATCGGCGTTTGTACGCCGATATCGAGCGATATTTGGTTCTTTTGCATGAGCGGGTCATAGGTTTTAACCTATGCGCGTTTCGTGCGTCGTTTTGGTTTTGTCCGTGATTCAGTTTATGATATTATATATGTTTGCGTATAGGCACCCCTCACGTGGACTTAGGACGAGGAAGAAGAGGAGGGCGACATCGTCTTCGGCAGACAAGGACCAGGTGAGTAGATGTATATCTACGAGGGAAGTCAGGTGGATAGCGTTTAGCACCCCCGCAAATGTAGAATAGGAATATTACTTATTGTCATTAGGAAGTCGGACGTGACCTTAGATTCTTGGCGAGTAGGACCCTATTAAAGACTTTAGGTTGGGATAGATTGATTTAGAAAGACTTTACCAGAGGATGAATGTCTTAGGGAGGGAATTCGTAGGTTTCAGGTAGACACACACACACACGCACACACAGAAACTTGACTTGGTGTGGGGGTGTGTGTGTGTGTAGGAATGTGTGTAGGTGTGTGTGTGTGTGTGTATATATATATATATATATATGTATACACAACATGTATATGTGATATAAGGATGTTATATGATACATGTGGATGAGACGATATAACTGGGCTTGATGCCATGATCTCTTGGCTATACGGTCGTATTATAATGTTAGTGGATCGTTGGAAAATGAGAAAATGGATATGTATACATAAACGATAATAGGTGATGATGACATTGAGATATACGAGACTTTAGAATAGAACCCGGACTGTAATATGTGACTGAATCACGATATGATATATGTGTGACTTGAATACGATATGATATATGTGTGACTTGATTACGATATATGTGACATGATATTTTTGAGGACCGATTGACGATGTATATTTACGCAGACAATGATATATGATTGATGATATTGGGATGTATGCGATTACAGTACAGTGCCCTTGATCATAGCATTATTTGATGATGTTATTATACGAATGATGATGTACATAGGTGATAGTTGACCTGTACCCCGATTTTGGGACGCCGTACGATGGATTTTACCGTACGAAGCATAGATGTGATGATTGATCCGCACTCTTGAATTGAGAAAGTCGTACTATGTACATGACGCTATTGAGGCTGGATCGCCGACTATTAGAGATATCGACTCAGACTGTAGGTGGATTCTTATTTCCTATCGACTAGTTCCTTAGTAGATTAGATAGATACTAGTTTAGGCTTGAGTCATATAGTTATAGTTAGATATGTATATTCCAAATGAGTGGTGTAAGTCTACGGTAGCGCTCCGGCCGTCTACAGACGCCAAATGCGGAACATAAACTTTTTAACTGGCGCTATCGTATACTTTAACCCGGATCTTCCATTATTGCTAAACTAACAAACTGTAAAGAGTGTAGAAAGGTTATACCAAACGATCCGAGTCCTTCGTTCTTTAACCATCATCCCACGCTCCGTTGCGGCTGCTCCGATCTCTTCGATCTCCGATCTGCTCATCCAGGTGGCACCACGTCAACGATTCTTTAAACGGGCTCCCGCCTCTGACTCGAGGCAACTCGGTCGTCAAGTTTGCTAAAAGAGACGACCAAGAATGATGTAGAGAATGAGTATAAGACTTTGTTTCACTTCGTCCAAAACCGTGGACGATCGGTTAATGAAGTTGCCACTCGAATCGGGTGATGGAATGAAACGAGATATGAAATTTCCATACACCCAAAACCATAGTCTTTTCTCTCAAGAATGAAATTAATCTCTCTCACTCTTCTCTCAAGGGAGCCGGCCACTTTTATGCAAAGAGGGAGGTGATGGTAGGAGCAATCAAGGAGGTGACCTTAAACAAGAAGCTTATCCTCAACATAAATGAAAAGCATGACTCACTAAGAAACATTGAATCTAAAACCCTTAGTCATCAAGCATTAATGGCACCATTAATGCACTAATGACTCACCAATCCATGTCACCCTCTCTAGAACCATCTAGAACACTGACTCACCTCATCTCAAGAAAAGATAAATCCGTCTTTAACCGAATGATAAAAGACGGCTGATAGAAAACTGGAAACTGGCAACTTCCAAAAGCGATCCTGAAACGATTTTCAGGATAACCCCGTAACTGTATAAATATACCCGCATTTGTATTACGACCGAATACAAATGCAACTGAGACAAAGATATTATTTCTGCTCAATATAATACTCGGATCCGGCTTAAACCAAAGCCGACCGGTATCATCTGTCCGAAAACCGACACGTGCGTAAACGCACGTGCATTTTCCGAACCCTGCCATAAAACCATACGGCCTCTACAACGTTTCGCCCGAACTTAGGAAACTGTCTGTGGGGGACTCTAATGACTCGTCAGTACCCTGGCAGTGGGTTTAACCACAAACCGTCAGCGGCACTAGCTATGCGCAACGGCTGCCCATGGACTGACCTCAAGGGAGGCCGATGAGTGAACTCACCCGGAAACCCTACTGAGCCTAACAGTGACAATGTATATACAGTCCGGTCCGTTCGTCAATGAGTATCGCATATCTGCCTAGGGGCTAGTAACGTCAGACCCCTAATAGCAGTATAAGTCGTGTCGGAGTGTAGCCCAATAACACCCTGAGATACTACTGGAGTACCTACCAGTAAATCTCCTGCCACGGCCGTGGACTTTGTGTAATGGCTCTCCTAGACACAGCACGATCTCGCCCCCAATACCGGGAGAGACGAATCCCATGCCGATCCGCTCACGTGCCTCCATATGGCTCGGGACTGTACCCAAAAACTACCTGTTTGCACGACTCCTTTGAGCCGTGGTAGGGTAGAAATCAAAGCACAGTGGGAACTCACATGAGATAAATGACGACCTCAGGTCAATGAACTAACCTGTACACATGTCACCAGGGAACTGCTATCTGACGATATGTATAATACCAACTAGCAGGTTCCCGGCGAGTCCTGTCCGGTGTACTCATAACCCAATGAGCACCTGTATACATCTTAGGTGATCCAACTGACACCAGTGGCTTATGAGACCGGCCACCGCCCCTCGTCGGGGTCTCGACTGTATACACTAGTCTACTCCGGAGTATCGATGCCCTGTCTCGAAACTCCCACGACTAGGGACCACAAATAAGGATATGCGTATAAACCACCCAACTCTCACATATATGATCGCCATCATACAGTTGGTGGTAAAGCAAGATCCTAAGGGCTCTATCAAAGTGCAACATGTAATCAGTCACCTGAACATGTACACGACTGATAAAGGCAAACCAGATAGCATACTATCATCTCGAGTAAGACTGTCCTACCGGTATAGGTCCTCCGCAATCATTGCAATCACGTACCTGCGATCCAATAATTGACTCTGAGGGCACTATCTCCAACAAGTGGTTAATACACATTCACCTTTATATTTAAATTATAATCATCACGTTGCATGTTCATACATATGTTTCTGTAGTTAATATGAAACTCTGCCTGTTAGGACACTAGCACCATTACCGATGATGCGCATGTTCCACGTACACTCATTTACCGGCTCACACACATCATCATCGGTAATTGCCATGCCACGTACTCTTTAGAACATATTATCTTTTATTGATAGAATCAGCTAAAGTCTATATCAATATAATATTGTGATTACTCTTAGGTGTTAGTCTAGACATTGCATTTGTTACTTAGACGTTTCATGCATTCACATTTTCATGTTATCATGCAGTATTGTGAGGCTTATGCCGATACTTATTATTTACTTACTCATGATTTTAGGATTTTGGATTTCTATGAGATTTCTGGATTTTGGGGAAAACCGCAAGAATATATATAAAAACTTCTCTCTCTCTCTCCCTCTCTTTTTAAAATATAAGTTGCGGTTTTCTCGTGATGTATGTGTCGTCCACCATGAGATTTCATGTTTTCTGTTGGATTTCGAGACCCGATTCGAGGAGTGGATGAACCGTCTCGGGTACATGGTGGGCCTGGTATGGTACCCCGAGGCAAGAAGATCGAGTTGTAGACGATGAGCCTGGCAGGGGAAGACCACCTACCGGTGATGTCTGGCGCGGCGGATATCTGGAGGATACCGACCGTTGTCGTGAGATTTGATGATTTGGGCCGATCCGGACTGACGGAGCCCGAGGTATTGAGATTATGAGGTATTGAGACTTGAGATTTACATGTTTTGTGTCGATGCTTGACACGGATTTCCATGGATTTCATTGATGATGTTTCAGATTACCATACAAATTTTACTATGATAAAGGTTAAAGATTTCTTATACAGATATATCCAGATTTCATGGTTGATTGTTTTACATTCATGGTGCATGCATACTCATACACACGACATGTTACTACTTGAGCTATTGATACGAGCACTGAACATTGCACATGCGCATATTTTATTACCTTGCACTACCAGATGACTAGTGATATATTAAATATATTATTATGACCTAGGACAGGGTCGTGCATTCGATTTCTTCTTGTAGATGTCTTCTACTCACGAGTTGGCAACTCACCCCCGTTGTGCCAAATTTTTCTTATAGGTTTCGATGTACAGGTTTCCTTGGCAGCTAGCTAGCACATCATTTCATTCAGGATGATTTGCTTGGTAGGTTGGTTCACTTGTATCAGGACCGCCGTTGTACCTTTATTATTTCATTTGTATCTAGTAAGCTCCATCAACCAAACTTGTATTCTTGATAGTTTAGAAGACCAGTTGTTTTTATTTCGACCTTAGAGTCGCGCTTGTATTATTATGGTTTCTGGTGGTTTTGGTTTTCTTTTGAGTTTTTGAGCCTCGCCCTTTGGTGTTGTATATTATTATGCATTGTGTGGTTGTTTCCGCCTGTTGGCGTAGAGTTAGCTCCCGCTTGGGGATGCCTTTTTATTGTTTGTATATATTATTCTTGTTTGTACCCGTTTGGGGCCAGTTTTTACAAAGGTGACTCTGCCGAAATTCTTGAGAAAATTTGATGTTTTTTTTTAAACTTGTTTTCGTACATGTTTTCCTTTACTTCTTCTTTTATTGGTTTAGACTCCTGGGCTTCGGCTTATTAGATTACGTCGTGCCTCTAGACGCTGCGTAATTTAAGTGCCGGTCACGTTCCGTACCTTCGGGTCGTGACATAGAGAAAGTCCAATACCTTCCATCAATGGTCGATTTCTGAATAAATAATATGTGTGATGAACTAATAATGCGGTCCAAGACGACCTTAAACTACCGTGGTGCGAAATGACCCTAAACTCCTACCTTGTTCGAAATGACCTTAAACTAAAACTGCTCTACGGCCAGTAAAATAACATGACGTACGCTATCCACCGGCAACCTTCATGATTTAGAAGTCAATCAAACCGTCAAACTTCGTATGGTCCGAGACGACCTTAAACTGCTGTTTGGTCCGGAACGACCTTAAATTGCTGTTTGGTCCAGAACGACCTTACACCACTGTTTGGTCTGAAAGGACTTTAAATTATTGTCAGGTCCGAGATGACTTTAAAATAATGTTGGCCTATGGCAGGTTAATATAAAACAACCTTCCATATACAATCCATAGGCAGCCATCATGACATAGAAGCTAACAAATCATGACATTGAAGTCAACAAGTCTCCCTTACTGCCTATGGAGAGTAAAAGAGCTTTCCATACACTATCCACGAATAACAATGGACACCAAGTCTTTAAAACTGGAACGGTCCGTAAACTGGAATCATGTTATATGGACCTTTGAGCCCTTAAATCCGCAAGCACAGCAGCGAATCCTAATACATATTATCATGGACTCTATTTAACCTCCACATTGTTGAAGTTGATTCCTGATTGGTTGCTTGACGACCATATTGCCTCATTTATAACAATTTGAGCAAAACTACTCGGTCGTCATGATAAGGATGCTCGCCATCCAGAATGGTCAAAGCTGAAAAGTTGTTGATCCTTCTATAAATAATAATGATTTTCAAATGGTGTAATTTCCCAGCCAATTAGGGTTACTATACGATATCACTACTGAAAAAATATGTGACTTGCTATTGAACCATCCAGATCGGCTGTTGCATGGGAAAGAAAGACAAAATGAAATGAAAGTTGTATATGATCAAGACAGCCGTGCCCAGACTAGCGATACACTTATCCATAATTCTGTAACCAGATGTTCAATTAGTAATATTGAAACCTAATCAATATTTTTCATCTACTACCTCTGACAGATTGGAAGTTTCTAGATGATCTCTTGACTATAATAATTGTTGTCACAGGATCACCCTCTCCAAAGAGATGTCTCCAAAGACTGATGAGGAGAGGGCTCGCATGAGCATAATACCCTACGCTTCGGCGGTAGGATCTATAATGTATGTGATGTTGTGTACTCGTCCAGATATAGCTTATGCACTGAGTGTGGTAAGCAGGTATCAATCCAATCCAGGGGAGAATCACTGGACTGCTGTGAAGAATATTCTGAAGTACTTGAGAAGAACTAAAGAAATGTTCTTGGTGTATGGTAACGGAGATCTCCAAATGGAGGCCTTTACCGACTCCAGCTTCCAGAGCGACAAGGATGATAGTAAGTCCATCTCATGGTTTGCATTTACCCTAAATGGAGAGGCGGTATGTTGGAAGAGTTCCAAGCAAGATACCATCGCTGACTCCATGATAGAAGCTGAGTATATTGCTGCTAATGATGCAGCAAAAAAGGCAGTCTGGATGAGAAAGTTCATTTCTAAACATCAGGTGGTTCCATCCAGATAATAATGGATCCATGGTTTTGGCAAAGGAACCGTGGTCCCATCAGAAATCCAGACATATCTTGAGGCGATATCACCTCATCAGGGAGATAGTGGATCGCCAGGACATCGAGGTACGGAGAGTAGACACGAAAGACAACACAGCAGATCCATTCACCAAGGCTATCCCTCAAGTCCAGTTTGCGAAATTGTTCGAGCTGTTGGGCATGCGGCACGCCGGCAACTGGTTCTAGTGTAGAAAGTGGGTACTTATTGCACCATCTATAGGCCTTAGTACAAGTGGGAGATTGTTAGATATGTATGCCCTAGAGGCCTGTATTGTATAGGATACTAGGCATGTATATGTACAGAAACAATCTTTGCTCAAAATGATAGTATGCTATCTGGTTTATCTTCATCTTAACGTGTGATGTGTTGTATTTCATATCTTTATATACATGTTGATGAAGCCCTTAGGATTATGCTTGACTGCCAGGATTATGATATAGATCATACTAGTGGGGCCTGGGCAGTCTATAAGCATATTCTTTAATAGTTCCTAGTCGAGGGTATATCGAGATAGGGCATTGATATTACCAGAGTAGACCAGTGTGTATGTTTCTTAACCCTGGGGGCAATGGTTGATCCCACAACCATTGGTGTTCGACATCAAAGGTTGTACACAGGTGCTCATTGGAGAATGGGTACACCGAACAGAACTCGCCGATAACTCCTAGATGGTATATATACCTATTGTCAGATAGCAGTTCTCTGGTGACACTTGTACAGGTTAGTCTGTGCTTTGATTTCCTCCCTACCATGGCTCTACTGAGTCGTGCAAACAGGTAGATTTTGGGTACAATACCGAATCACATGAAGGCGGTGAGCGATAGGAGGGGTTTCGTCTCTCCTGATATAGGGAGTTGATGTCATGCTATGCTTAATCGGCCATAACAGCAAATCCCTAGCCAGGGTTGTCAAGATTTACTGATAAGAGCTATCGGTAGTTTCTCGATCCATTATGGGCCATAAATCAGCATGACTTATAAAGTTTCTGGGGTCTGACATTGACCACCCCTAGACTACATATGCGACGTATCAGACTAAGAGACTGGACTGTATGGTAAGTGTTGCTTACAGGCTCGTTAGGGTTTGATGAGTTCGATCATCGGCCACCTTTTCGTCATGTACCTGGGTAGCCGTTACGCATAACTAATGCTGCTGACGTGCTTATGGTTAAACCCACTGCCAGTGTACTGTCGAGTCTTTAGAGTCCCACACAGAGGGTTCCCTAGTTCAGGCAAAATATGTAGAGGCCGTAAGTTGTTACGGTAGGGTTTCGATCATGTTCGTGTACTGTCTACAGAAATAAAGATCGAAAGGATAATACTAGCACTGACGTGCTTATGGTTAAACCCACTGCCAGTGTACTGTCGAGTCTTTAGAGTCCCACACAGAGGGTTCCCTGGTTCAAGCAAAAGATGTAGAGGCTGTAAGTTGTTACGGCAGGATTTCGATCATGTTCGTGTACTGGGTATAGGAATAAAGATCGAAAGGATAATACTAGTAGGTTTTGGTTTAAGCCGGATACCGGTATTATATTATTGGATTATTTATATTCAAATTTTTCGGAATAAGGATACGGGTATACTTATACGGTATACGGTGAGGGATATTCTTGTAATTGTATAAGAACACCTTCTAGAAGGAGACGCCTCATAATTGGATATTTATTTTGTGAAAATAAATAAATGAAGTGGAATTTGGAGAAATGTCAAAGCATGGATGAAGGAATGGCTTATATTTATTTTTTTTATTCATTTAGGATTACTATTGAAGCATGGTGCATTATTTGGAGAAAAATAATACATGCTTCAATTATTTTCCTTGAGCCATATCATTTTTTTATGCTTGGTTTTTTCATTGATCACCCCCATCTTCTCTCTCCTTATTATCTCCTTCTTCCTCCTCCTAGCTTTACCCTTCACATGTGTTGTGAATCAAAAGCTAAGGACTAAAAGTAATCCACTACTTAATCTCTACATCATCTAAGTGATCATTTCTAGCACACTTGATTTCTTAATTAACTCTTGAGAAGAGTTTGAAGCTTGTTCTATAACTCTCGGGCGGATCATCTACGTCTTGAGGTGACCGGAGATCGAGGACATTGCAAGCATCCAAGGAGCCTAGGAGTCGCATCCAAAAAAAGACCCGAAGGACCGATTCTCAAGGTATAACCCCTTATCATAGTAAATAAGATCTCTAAATAGGGATTCTAGTTATGGTTTAGCACAAGATCTAGGTTTAAAGTAGGTGTTGCGTGCAAGAAAATTATTGTTTGCCAATTCCGCATCCTCACAAGTGTTGTGAGCGTGTGCAACATCTACTAACAGTATACATGAGCAAAAAGTGAAAAAAAATACTCATTCGCATGGAACATGAAATCATGCAATGAAAACTTGACAAATCAAGACCCAGCAGAGACCCCCCAGCACAAAACTTATGGAGGAGCCCACCATGTAAGGGCTCCGTGCTTTGCTAACATATAGCGGCACCCTCCCATGGGTCCCACTTCAACCAAGTCTTTTGCAGAGACCCCTTGAGGCCTCTGCACTCCTCCAAACACGTGTTGGTACCCTCCGATGGGTCCCACGTCAACCAGGTCTTTGGCAGAGACCCCAGAGGCCTTCACACTCCTCCAAACACGTGGCGACACCCTTCGATGGGTCCCACGTCAACGAAGTCTTTAGAGGAGACCCCCAGAGGCCTCCGCACTCCTCCAAACACATGGCAGCACCCTCCGATGGGTCCCACGTTGACCAAGTCTTTGGCGGAGACCCCCAGAAGCCTTCGCACTCCTGCCAACATATGGCGACACCCTCCGATGGGTCCCACGTCAACCAATTTTTTGGCGGAGACCTCCATAGGCCTTCGCACTCCTCCAAACACGTGGTGTCACCTTTTGATGTGCCCCATGTCAAGAAAGTCTTTGGTGGAGATCCCCAGAGGCCTCCGAACCCTCCAAATCGCTGGCGAAGATCCCTCAGTAGGTCCTGTGTCCTCTAAAGACTTGGCAGAGACCCCTTGGAAGCCTCCGCACCCTTCAAAATCCATGATGACAAGTTAAATACTCCCCCAACCTACCAAAACGAATGTTGAATGTTTTAACAAAAACCTACCATGGTCCAAGATGACCCTAAACTAAAAATGGACTCCTAAGTCTCTAAACTGGATCCATGGACCACTACGTCCCTAAACCGGAGTTTTGCCCTATGGAGAGTAAAATAACTTTTCATATACCATCCATGGTTACCATCATGATATAAAAGTCATCAAAACCACCACCAACCTGCCCTACGGCGGGCTAGCATATATCAGCCTTCCATATATAATCCACGGGCCACTATCATGTCAAAGAAGTCTTATCCTACCATATCATAAATCATATACTCTACCATGGTCCAAGATGACCTTAAACTACTGCCTGGTCCGAGATGACCTTAAACTACTGCATTGTCCGAGATGACGTTAAACTACTATCATGGTCCGAGATGACCTTAAACTAAAAGTAGACCCCCAATTCCCTAAACTGGATCCATGGACCTCTGCGTCCTTAAACTGGAATTTTGCCCTATGGCAGGGTAAAATGATGTTAACTTACCGTATATTACCCATGGGTATCCATCGTGACATATAAGTCAACAAATATATCACCATATCAATATCCTATGACCATTGCCCTATGGAAAATAAAATAATTTTTCATATACAATCCATGAGGTACCATCATTAGCATAAAAGCGGTTTGTCGTAACCTAGAAGTCAATAAAACACTATTATCAAGACATCGTCACACCTACCAATCTCTATACGAAAACTATATATACTAAACCACCCTAAATGTAACCCTTGGTCCGTAATGATCTTTAACTAAAATGCATGTCCGAAATGACTTTAAACTAAAACATATATGGAAAATATACATCCATGGACCACTACGTCCCTAAACTGGTGTTCTGCCTTATGGTAAGTAAAATGACTTGTCATACACCATTCATGGGCGATCCTTGTGGCATAGAAGCCGACTGTCCTTTAAGTCCCACCAGGCATGCACCCTGTGATATACCCCAGCCTCACCAACTCCTGTCGAACGCGCTAGTCAACCATCACTGTCTTTCAACTGTTCACCGCGACACAGAAGTCAACAAAGACTGTACCGCCCACTCATCGCTGCTACGTCCAAAATGACTGCGACACAGAAGTCAACAAAGCTTGTACCACCCACTCATCGCTGCTACATCCAAAATGACTGCAAACTACTACCAAGTCCGAAATACCTTTAAACTCCTACCAAGTCAGAAATGACCCTAAACTATTGTCTTTACCGCACCTGGCCTGGCCAGGTTCATTATACCAACTATCCAAATCTGCCTTATGGTTAGATAATATTATCTATTGTATACAATCCATGGGCAATCATTCATGACACAAAACTCAATCATTCCACCAGGCCTACATCCAGTAACATGTTCCATGATTAAATCCACTGCTGTGACACAAAAGTCAACCGTCCTGCCGAACATGTCAAAACTGCCCTATGATTTGAATCATACATTCTATAAAGCCATATACAATCCAAGGGTGTAAAACAACAGCAAGAATGCATGCCTACTCAACAGTGAAACTGTATACAGCAAGAGATGCAGTTTTGTAGTGCACATAAATAATGCGACCGAATATGTATAAAATGAGCTGTATCTCTACTACAACTATTAATATGAAATATATGTTGTGATTGTTGCTCCTGTTTTATATTTTGTGTTGTTATTGCCATTTAATACTTGTTAGAAATAAACCACTTGTAGAAAGTTCTGTCTGTTTAATGTGGAGGGGTAATTAACTGCAGCGGCTTGCACCTGTCGGAAATCTAGTCCCCACAAACAAATAACCATTTCCAAAGTTTGAATCTGACAATTCATGCAACATTGGTCGTAAAAGTCTGGCCCCTCAGCCACACACCCTGCGTTGTGGTAACACGTCGCATTTCTGAGAAGATAGGTGGATCTGCATCGATCTGACTCCGTAAGCCTCCAGAGAGTTCGTAAGATTTTTGGGGCCTCTTTCGGAGGCGAACATCATCTATTCCCAGTTTAATGAATTAGGGGTCATCTGTTCCCAGTTTATCTACTTAAGGGTCATCTGTTCCTAGTTTATCAACTTAGGGGTCATTTTCAGCGGAAGGTTTGTTTAACGTCTACTCGGATAGATGGTTGTTTAGCAACTACTTAGACGAAGGGTTTAACGTCATCATAGACAGAATGTTTAACGTCATTATAAACGTAAAGCTTAAAGTTTGATTCTCAGAGTGACTTATCATCCGCACTCAGAGGATTTGAATTAGGAATTGGATTTTGGAGTTGGAACTTTGAGGTGAGATTTGGACTGGATTTGGATTTGAATTTGGATCGAATGTTTGGAATTTTGGGGTTAGGGCTGTCATCAGCATTGCTAACACTAGAACACAGGTGCCAGGAGCAATTCATCATTTGCCATTAAGGGACATTTTTTAATTTTTTTAATGAGTTTGCGCCCCTGTGGGTTTTCCCAAGCTTACGGGTAGTCTTGCTGTTTTTACTCACGAAACCTTTTCAGATTTTTATTCGTTCCCTTTTCGCTTATGGACTGACCCTTTTTTTAATCTCTCAGTTTAACGACTTAGGGGTCAACGCTGCGCTTTCTTTATTTAGCCTTGTTGATGCCTTTTTGCAAAATTATTTGAGATTCTTGGAGTTTGAATCTGATGGAGCCGGATCGGTGGCCGAGCCAGTAGACCTTATTTGATCCTCTTATTTAATTCCAAGACTTTCTTGAAAAAGCCTCAGTATGTTCTTCGTCTTTTGGAAAAGCATGTGTCCCACGAAGGTTGTGACATACTTGAATCATTTCTCGAGATGGCCTATTGATTTGTTTACTCCCAAAGGGTTTTGTCTTTTATTTGTGTATCATTGACAGTTGCAGCTTGATTGTTCGCCAGCACACTGAAGGACAGCAATATTTTACCCGTTTTGCGTCTCTCCTCAGCCCAATCCTTGAAAACATTGAAGTCTTCAATGGTATGGCTCAGTATTTTATGGTATGGGAAGTACTTGGGGTTGTCGATCATGTTCACCTCATGCAGTCTTTTAGATTTTGCCAGCTGTAGACCATTGTTAGGGGCATCCTTAAATATCTTGCGGACTTTGTCCCTCCTAAAAGAGTAGATTTTCTGTTTCTTTCTTTCTAAAGTTGATTCTTTTCCCAGTGCTGTTTTTGAAGGCTGATCAGTTTTTGATCCGCTTGATTCTCACTTATGTCTATCGGCAGAATGTAGAAAGAGTAGTTGTTGTCGGGATTTTCGCATTGTCGGTTGTCTTCCTCCGGACATTTGAACTTGTTGTTATATTGGAAGTCTGGAAGAGATTCGGGATCCACATGTTTCAACATCTGCACTCTTTTAATTAGTTCTTAAAGAGTTTTGGGTTCGCCGCTGACTTGCCTTTGATTTTGTCCATTGTCAACCTACCGCAATCATGCGTCAGGACTTCCCTGGAGGCTGGCTGCAGTCGACTTTCTTGAAGGTGCTCTGCTCTTGGATTGGAGAGAACAGATGTTGGCTATTTTAGGGTGTCGATCCTGGGTTCATGGTCCAAACTTTGATTTTTTTTATGATTGCATTCGAATGACTTAGATCGTGAGATTTGCCACGACATTCACTAGATCGTCGGCTTTGGAACAGACCGTGGCTAACTCCTTGTCTCTGTCCAGGAGCTGCTTCTAAAGCCATTAGAATAGTGTTTGTTTAGTAGTTTTGGGGATGACAACTGGGCTATCCTCACTGTCTAAGCTTGATCCTCTAAGAACCAGGGGTTCCTTTTGCTTAACAGCCTGAGAAAGGTCTTTATCATCATCTGAACCTAGCTGGTATTAGGCAGCGGCAACCATATCATCATCATGACCGTGAAGCATAGGAGGATTTGTTTCCTCAGGTCTGACCATGTAGACGTGTATCCATCTTTTTCCTCCTCATTGGTAATGTTATTTGCCGGGATTTTAAATTGTTGTCGTAGTGTGCTCCTTTCAGGGAAGGAAGAACAACTGAGAGCAGTTGGTTCGAGAAAAACTTCAGTCTCTGTTTATATAAAATTTGCGATCACAGCTTGATTATTTGTCAACACGCCAGGGGACAATGAGATTTTCCCAGCCTTATATCGGTCCTCAACCCAGCCCCTTAAAAATGTGGCGGTCTTCGATAATATGCTCCAACACTCGGTAGTATGAACAGTAATTAGGGTTATCAACCATATTCACTACATTTGGCATCTTTGGTTCTGGTAGCCTTAGACCATTATTTAGAGTATCCTTGAATATTTTATGGACCTTTTCTCTTCTGAAGGAGTAGACCCTATTCTTTTTTCCTCCAAGGTTAGCCCTCTTCCCAATGCTGGCTTTCGAAATTTGTTGGTCTTCGACCCGCCCGTTCCTCGCTTGTTGAAACAATCGGCTATTGGAACTTTCGCCTTCGCGGTTGTCATCCTTCTAAAACTTTGGCTTTTTAGTAAATTGGAGACCCTGAGTGGACTCGGGCTTTGAGCGTTCCAACATCTGAACCTTCTTGGTCAGTTCCTGGAATGTTTTGAGACCAGTTGTGCATAGGAAAGGAATCATCAAGTTGCTGAGATTTCCTATAGGAAGGCTGACGGATTTGTCTTGCTCTAACGGCGGTTCACACCTGACAGAGAGATTGCGCCATCCAGCTTTAACATCTGTGTTACTTTCATTGTTGTTTAGCTTGGTCCTCACAATGTCAGCAATAGTTATCTTATCATTGACACTCATGAGTCTTTGCTTAAACAAGGATTGCATTTGAGTGAACGTAGTGACCAAGCCATCCGGTATGCTTGCATACCAGTCAAAGGAAACGTCGGTCAAACTATTGATGAACTAGAGGAGGAAAGCATAATTGCCCCCAGTATTCCCATACAATGATTTAAAGTAGGCAATATGTTGGCTTGCATTTCATGTCCTATTGAACCATCCAAATTTAGGGATGATGTGGCCGCTGGGAAACTCTACGATATCATATGGTGCAAGGTACGGTCTCCCACTACTGCCGGCGTCTTTCTGTGCTTTGGATTCGGCCACCAATGTTTTGACTTTGTTGGTGACCAAGTCCATGATTTTATCTTGAGTTAGTGTGCTATTGTCATCGAGAGTCAAAAACATTTCTTGAAGCTGAATGTGGTCGACTCTATGTAGCTCGCCTATATTTGGACTTTGGGGGATGGGCATCGGTTATTTCGGATCATTATCACCCTGCTTGTGAGCCTTGTGCTTGATTGGGTAGCAGCCGAGCAAATTGGGTCATGAGCTGCATTATGACATTTATCATATCATAGATTTTGGAGTAGAGCTTGGTCATCTCCTTATCTTTGCTTCTAAGCTATTTTTTGAGTTCTTGAAGCAGCAGTTGTTCTGCAGTCCTGGGGCAAAAAGTCGACTCCTCTTCACTGTCGGATCTCGACTCCTCAAGAATTGAAGGATCCTTTTGCCTAACATTCTCATCGAAAGGCTTTTCATTGTCTTCCGAAGGAGGCTAAGTTTGGAAAGTAGCAGCCATATTCAAACCAGATTGGGCTGGGAAGTGGAAGCCCCATCTTTGCTCTTGCTATGAAGGTTATCACTGGAGCACGTGCCTACCATGTAGACCGTGTGGACCAAACATCTGGCCATCCTTTTATCATTGGCGGATGCTTTTTTGACTGTCGTTATGGCCCTTCTTTTTCAGGAAAAGACAAGAGGCTGAAGACGATCGTCCTAGCTAGGTCCTTGGGTGGCACTGGTACCCCTTTTTGGAACTCCCCCCGTTGCTGTCGCACGACGAGAAGCGCTAGGCAGACTCTTGATGAGATAGTTTCTTGCTCTTGAGTCAACGGCTTAGATATGCCTCTTTGTAAGACTCTTCGAATCGCTTGCTTTTTTATTTTAGCGGTCATAGCGTTCTTCTGAACCAGTTTTAATGGATCAAAAGAGTTGGCGATTTTCATGACCAGTTCAGCTTGTGTCGCGGGGGAACCATATTTTTGGAACCTCATGAATTCCAAATGAGCAAGAGCCCTTACCCTTTTATTGGCTCTGTATCTGAGCCATTTCTGCCTCAGCTTCTCAGTTTTGAGGGCCTGATGGACATCTGCTTTCTTGGTAGCTACCGTAAGCCGACTAACACTAAGTCTGAAGCAGACATTTGAGCATGCAGTCGTTAAGGGCATCGCCTGAGCTTGCCCGAGATATCTTTCTATCTCTTTTGGGTTAAAGGTCCTGCCCCAACTAGGACGAAAAAGAGTCGTTTGAAAATAGACTTGCCTTTGGACTCAAAGACCCTTGCAACTACGACATTCAGCCTTATCCCTTTTGAGGCCGGTTTGTCCACTGAGTTTGTTGAAGCCTCCGCGATAGGAGCACTGAAGGCTGAGGTGAATGTGATGGAACCGAATTGAAGCGACGACTCCTCTTATTGCCGCATAAGGTTTGACGGGAGAATCACCCGTGCATTCATCTTCATAGTGTATGAGACTGTGGCTGCATCAAAAATCAAGTTTGTCTTGGGAGACATTATCATTGTGTTTGAAATTGCGGTTGAAAGTTGCTAACCTGCACGAAAGAGCATGATTTCAGTACAAACAAAGATGTATATGTTTAAATAAATTCAAAAGATCGTTTCACCCAAAATATGGGAGGAGAGAAAAAGTCTTACTGGGCGTGCCAGAATTTGTAATGTGTTTTTCGTCACCTTATTAAGATAAAACTGCGCTCGATTGTCAGGCGTTGTACGTATACCCCTTGTCTAGGATAGGCTGTGGTTTATTGATTGTAAGGATCCTAACCTCCGGCAGTCATGGACAAAACTGTCGTTAATTACCTCTCGCTTTGAGGCAAGGGAACCTATGATTAACGGGTCATGTGAATCATGCGAACTCAACGCGGAATGTTTATGCTTAAAACTAAATGCAAATGCGTGTTCATTTCATTTTTTTATTTCTTTGTTAACTTATTTATATTTTTAATTTCATGTTTATTTGTATCATTTGATTTATTTTCATATTATTATTTTTATTTTATCATTTCATTCATTTTTTTATGGGAACCACCCCCTTGGAGAGGGGTGGTCCCCAGGGCAAAGTGGTGTTTACCACTGAAGACCGGTCAAACAATCTGGAATTGGATGTCTAACCTCAATTTGGGGGCAAATGCATAAAGTTTGATCCATCCACCTCTCTGAAAATACTAAGTTGATTTATAGTGCCGTATATCGAAGTTGGAAGGATGCAACTGATATAACCGACTTCAGATTCTCTCTCACGAATGAGAGATTTATTGATTGTGGGGACTTTTTTTATAGGCGCAAGCCCCTATAGTTGATTACGTTGTCGCGTATAAGAATAACTTCCTACACTCCAGGTTCTTTGCTTCGTGTCTTTTTTTTTATTTGTTTATTTTGTGTTGCCCTTGGAATGTATACGGAGGCTAATTTTTTCGTCGCCCGTAGGGCATGGATTAGTCTAAATACATACATATATTATATGATTTGGGTCAAGTATTTGCTTGACAGAGTCCACGTTGGTAGCTTGGTTTGCCAACGTGAGTGAACTCAGATTTCAGTTCTCACATTTATGCGGTCCATCGATTCACATGAGAGTTGAAGCTCTGTATAAGGACGTGTTAGCCTCCTTTGAGAACTAGGGTCAAACTTAGAGGATTTGGAATACATAGGCTTTGCCTGGGGATATGTAGTCTCATTTGAGAACTAGATCAACCTAGGTGGCCTGGTCACATGTTGAGAACATTGTTCTCTATTGATCTTTTAGATCAAAGGAAGCTCGAGGTTCAGGACTTAGCCAAATTGTGCTAAGGTCAGAAGTGCTGACTTGGCATTATACGCACTTGCGCTATCATATTACACATGGCGCATTTTCACATGTGTTGCACGTGGTGCAAATGCGTTGCGCTACGCTTGGTGGGACATAAGAGATTGGCACTTAGCGCACGGCTTTCTTGCTTGGCGCATGGTGCTACGCACGATTTGGGCACTGGCGCTTGGTGCGGTCTTTCTTATTTGGCACATGGCACTACGCATGACTTTGGCGCTAGCACAGTGCTAGGGTTTTTGTAAGCTTAAACTCCATCATCTCTTGAAAGGTTAACCTTTCAAAGTCCATGTTTTTAAAGCTTAAACTTCTGTTTAATGATCTTTTGGCCATTAAAATCATCAAGATCCATTTTTTATGATCTTGGGCTTCGTGTTCATATTTCTTGATGAGAACTAGGGTCTCATGAAGCTTAAGCTTCGGTTTTTTCCATGATCTTGAGGATCTTGCACCTTTTTGGTAAAAGAATACCTAAGTTTCTCCTAGATTTTAGAATTTGAAATCAAACTCCTCCATGAGAGCTTAAGTTCTCGATAAGGGGAAGATTTGACGCATGGATCTTTGATCCAGAGAAAGAACTTAAGTTTTTATGAAGCTTATGCTTCTTTAATATCAAAAGGAAGAAAAAGGGGAGGACTTTGCTCCTTCTTGTCTAAGGTTTTAAGAAGAAGATGAAGATTTTCTTCTCAAGAAATTTAAGTCTCAGTTTTGACCTTATAGGAGGGTCTGATTGAGGAAGATGAAGATCTTTTGTAAAGACTTAAGTCCCCTTTTTTCACCTTATAGGGGTCTTTTTTTCCTCTATTCCTTCCCTCCAACTCCTATTTATAGGAGATGGGATAGTTAGGAAAGTAGAAAGAATCTCTCATTTGAGAGATCTCAAATTGATCTTAAGATCAATCGGTGATGCATAAACATCATTGGATCCTTAATCTAAGAGCTCTCTGTTAACAGATAAAATATCTTTCTTATTTTTAGAAAGATTTAGGAAAAATTTCTTGTTAACAAGTAAATATTTTTCTGTTTCGGGAAGATAAAGGGAAATATTTTCTCATATAGAGCTTAAGCTCTACCTTAAGCATACTCTTCAACAGAGATTGGCGCTGGCGCCACGTGCATTGCACGTGTGACGTTGGCGCCAGGATTTGGAATTGGCATTGTTTGCGCCAGGATGGTATCAGCTCGGCTTGAGCCGGAGATAGCATTGGCGCTGCTTGCACCAAGGTTGACATTGGCGCTTCCAGTGCCAGAGTTGAACTTAAGCTCTTGAGCCCAAATTTGGGCGAGAACAAATGCCCTCCACCACTGCGCTCATGTGCATTTCAGGTGAGGGACGTAATATCAAGCTTATCGCCGTTGGATCCACCTCGTGATTCAGGAAAGTCGAACCAACCCCACTCCCCTATAAATAGAGCTAAGCTCTAAGGGAAGGACTGCGCCTCTCATTTTCTTTTCTTTAAGAACTTAAGTTCTTCTCAGAGCTCGAGCACTCCTCCGAAGCTTAAGCCTCTTCCTTTGAAAGGTCAAATCAAGATTTTTTCCTTGAAAGGTCTTGTCAAACAATTCGGTAAGAACCCAAACTCTGAGCTTAAGCTCTGACTTAAAGCTTAAGCTTCCTTAAAACATAGTTTATACAAGGGTTTTCCTTGTCAAAAACTTGGGTTAGAACCCAAATTGTTAAGCTCCGGCGCTTTTTAAAGCATTCTCTTTTGGGGACTTTAGAGCTTAAGCTCTGTTTCTAATAGAAAATCCTTTGATTTTATATAGAGAACATACTCTGGACTTTTATTGATCAAATTCCAAACATAATGGATCACTTTTTGATCCAGTGGAGTCCTCTAGCTCTGAAGTAGAAACTCTACACTTTGAAATTACATTGCTTTGCCATGTTTCAGGCTGACATTCTTTGACTATCTTTTCAGGTACCATGGATCTAACATCCAACTTCTCGTATGCTCGTCTAGAAGATCAGTCTGCTCATGAGCCCAATGATTTAGAAGTTCCAAAAATGATCTGGGAATATAATCCCCAGCAAGATTATCTTCACTTATGGGCAGGCTGGTATAACTGGATCATACAAGGGCGCTCCAGCTTCACATGTCGGGAAGTGTCTGAACTAATTCCTCCGATGCGTTACACTGATCCTCTACTGGTTGCTTATACGAAGGATTTTGATGACTAGACCGCTTTCGAACTGTTTTAGCCATCTTAAGAATCAGTCCAGTCGACGATGATTGTGGATACTTTAGGGCTTCAAATCTGCCAAGGGGATTCATGCCCATGGGGACAAGTTTACAATATAGGCATGATGCCTCGATCCCTACGTGGCTATACTACTTGGGCCCAATATGTTGGCTATAATGCCCTCAAGTCAATTATTGTGATCGCAGGCATGTGATTGTGATGATTGAGGAGGACCTATATGGGTAGAACAGTCTTACTCGAGATGATAGCATGCTATCTGGTTTGTTTCTATCATCATGTACATGCTTTATACAGTATTACAGATCACTATTACATGTTGATAGAGCCCATATGATTCTTGTTTGACTACCAGCATTATGATGGCGATTATATACGCAGGAGCTGGGTGGTTTATAAGTACATCCTTAAATGTCCTTGGTCGAGGGAATATCGAGACTGGGAATCGATACTTTGGAGTAGACTAGTGTATACTTATCAAGACCCGACGAGGGATGGTGGCCAGTCTCACAAGCCATTGGTGGCATTCAGTCACCTGAGATAGTATACAGGTGCTTATTGGGTTATGAGTACGCTGGACGGACTCGCTGGGAACATACTAGTTGGTATTATACCTATTGTCAGATAGCAGCTCCTAAGTGACATGGGTACAGGTTAGTCTATCGACCTGACATCGTCATTTTTCTCGTGTGAGTTCCCACTATCCTTTGATTACTACCCTATCATGGCTCAAAGGAGTCGTGCAAACATGTTTTAGTTGGGTACAGTCCCGAGCTACATGGAGGCAGTGAGCGGATCGTCGGGAATTTGTCTCTCCTGGTATTGGTAGTTGATGTTGCGAGGTGCACGGGTGGCCATCACCAGAAATCCGTGGCCAAGATAGATGAGAATTACTGATTTGGATCAGTAGTTTCTCAGTGGGTGATGGGCTTCATACCGACACGAAATATTGCGTTATTAGGGGTCTGACTTTATCCACCCCTCTAGGCTCGATATGCGATACTCGTAGACGAACAGACCGGACTGTACAGAGATTGTCACTGACAAGCTCAGTAGGGGTTCGGATGAGTTTGCTCGTGGCCTTCCTTTCGCTCAATACCTGGGTGGCCGTTACGTATAGCTAGTGCCGCTGATGTGCTTGTGGTTAAACCCACTGCCAGCTTATTGACGAGTCTTTAGAGTCCCACACAGAAGGTTTTCACGGTTCGGTCGATATGATATAGATGACGTATATTGGTACATACAGGTATTCAATCGAAAATATCGCACGTTTGATATAACATTTTCCTTAATTTTCTTAAATATTTAAAGATGTTGATTATAAATATAGAATATATTTGGATTTATCTGCAAAAATACTATTTACCATATGATTATATTATAATTAAAATTATGAGGAAAATATATGCATATAATATTTATATAATATTTTTATTATGCATATCATATCAAATAATCTTAATCAAATTGCTTAAAGATTTATTACCATACAACATGATTAAGAGTATATCTCTATAACAAATATTAGTAACATTATTCATGGAGATATTGTGGAAGATTTGGCTCGGGTCAGGAGATCGGGATATCAAGATATCGGGAATCAAAAATCTGCCGATGAAGTTTAATTAAATCATAAAATCAATTCTGGCAGAGATTCAGAGAAGATATGAAGATTCTAGATATCAAAACAATCTCCATGTGTTATTATGAGGCTACAGAAGAAATTTCATCACCTGATCCCACCAAACGGCCATAGTTGTGCGGAAAATATACCCTAAATGCGGCGGATCCGCGGCGCTTCTGTGGAGTTAGGGTTTGGGATTTTATGGGTAGGATCGTCTCAACAAACCCTCATATATGATATATGGTTTGTATCTTCTGTGACTATAAATAAGACCAAGGGCTAAAACTAGAAATCATCACCTTTTACATGAAGCAAATCACCATCAAAGAATAAGTGATCCATGATAGGTCCGCGATTCGACGTGATAAGGCGACGTGAGATTCGACGGAACATCTACTTCCTAGCAGAGATCGAGAGAAACTTCTTTTTCCTCTTGTAATCTAAACTCGAAGAATTGTACTTATGAAGTTGATTAATAAAGGCAGATCATTAGATTAATTAGTTTGCATTTATTTTCTGTATTTGCATTATGATCTCATTCTCTATCCGTTCTTCTTTTATCTCCATCATGTGCGAGTAATTCTCTGCTTGATAGGGTTCGTAGGATTAGGGTAGAACAATGGATAAGAAAATATTTTAACTTCTTATAAGTCTTATGAAGTTTATAAACTTTAGCAAAAGAATCGTTAGCATCCTAATCGGGCGCGCTACCAATTTATTGCTAGTCTTGACCACGATTTGAGATCAGATTAACTATTGTTTTGTTAAGGGCTAGACATGAATAGAGTTCAATGAAAGAACAAGGGTCAATAGAGTGGAAACCCTAGTTTCTTCCAAGAACCCTAATCCCCATTCATCACTATCTATCTAGTTTTAAATCTATCAATAGATAAAAGGAGTAATCTTTATTAGTCATCCATGACTACTAAATCCCAACGAACCCTACAAGCCCTCTTCTTATATATTCTATATCCGTATTTAACATAGATCTAGAATCCATTCTCCCTATTTTTTATTCTAATCAACTTGTCTGAAGCAAGATTAGAAGTTCCATGCATCCCCGAGGACGACCCATACTCATCTCGGCTAGCTACACACGACACTGTTATTGATTAAGGTTATTACTACACACTCTTTCACATAGACATCAATCAACAGGTGTCCGATTAAATATGTGTACAAGCTACAAGAACTTTTATCGAACGGTTGATAATACTAGCGGCTTAGGATTGGGCCGGATTATTAAATCAAGTTTTGATTTAATAATTTATATATATATAATTATTCTACAATTATTTTTCACTATTCATTATCTCTCTTGGCTATTCGTATTTTTATACGAATACGCGTATATGTATTTCGATACATATACCGGGTTGTATTCCGTATTTATACGGAATATCTTCTAGAAGATGGACACTTCATTATATGATTTTCTTTTTAGAAAATCATTTGGAAATGAGGTGGAGGGTGAGGTGGCTGATTGATCGTTTCTCGGTGCCGTTTAGAAATGTGTTTCAAAACCAAAGAAATTTATACCACAATCAATTAACGGTGTCGGTGTAACGCGTTAATGAATACGGATCATCCACTGAGATGTGTGTTTTGATCTATCTTTGATTTAGATGAGTC
This sequence comes from Agapanthus africanus, assembly GCA_030015575.1. Lineage (NCBI taxonomy): Eukaryota > Viridiplantae > Streptophyta > Magnoliopsida > Asparagales > Amaryllidaceae > Agapanthus > Agapanthus africanus. The sequence continues at coordinate 398,861,759 of CM057339.1, forward strand.
GGAATGAAAAGATAAAAAAAATTGCATGAAAATTGATTCAAGATTTGTATGATTTGCTTTAAGAAACATCAAGAAAATAGTGGATCTAGAATCAAGAATCATGAAATGTCCCAATCACTTTGATTTATCAAGATAATGAAGAATAGCTTGTAGGATTCGATTGAGTCAATAGTTAATGATGAATCTAATAATTTCTAATCTTATCTATTGATAATTTGTAGCTAGATTGATGATTATGATGAAGATTAGGGATCTATTGAAGAAACTAGGGTTTCTCCTTCTATCCCTTGTCTTTTCAATCATGATCATTCGAATCTAGCCTCTAGCAAAGAAAATCATCAATCATTTGATCCCTAATTTGCAACGAAATTCGTAAGAATGTGATCTCGATCCAAATTAGGTCATTGATAATTCTTTTTCCTAGAGTTCACAAATCTCATAAGACTTAAGAATTAGTATTAAGATTTGATCATCATTAGATCTATCAATTCTCTAGAATCCTCCACAAGCGGAGATTTACTCAAACATCATGAAATTAAATGAATCAAAGATCAAGAAACTCCACAATGCAATAATGTAAAGAAAGCAAGAATAAAGATCTTCACCTTTTATTATTCAACGTTTCGTTACAATTCATTCAAAGACTACAAGAATTGAGGAGAGGACTCGATCGTCGAACTAGCTTCGCATCGTCTTCGTGAGTCGCGGATCGTCGTGGATCACTTGCTCGGATGAGGATCGGCGTTGCTTCAAAAAGGCTCGATGGATGCTTGCTTTGGCTCGGCACTCGATAAATCTTGATTTGGATCAAATTGTGTCACTCAATTTGATTTAGATTTGATTTGGATCTAAAATTTTTCCCTCCAATTTCAACAACCTTAAAACCCTAGATCTAGATCCAATTTTATAACCATCTCATTTTGAATCTTCCCTCCAAAGCCAGGTTGTTAGAGAGAGTCTTCTAGAAGAAGTTTGTTAGAGGGAATATTCTAGAATGAGATTGTTACAAGGAGGCTTCTAGAAGAAGGTTGTTGGAGAGAGCCTTCTAGAATAAGGTTGCGTAAGTCTATGGTAGCGCCCCGGCCGTCTTTCAGATGCCAAATGCGGAACAAAAACTTTTATACAACTGGCGCTATCGTATACTATCACCCGGATCTGCCATTAAAACTAAACTAACAAAATACAAAGTGGGTAGAAATGTTATACTGAACGATCCGAGTCCTTCGGTCTTTAACCATCATCCCACGCTATATTGCGGCTGCTCCGATCTCGCTCGATCTCCGATCTTCTCGTCCAGGTGGCACCACGTCAACGGATCTTTAAACGGGCTCCCACCTCTGAACCGAGGCAACTCGATCATCAAGTTTGCTAAAAGAGATGACCAAGATTGATGTAGAGAATGAGTAGAACACTTTGTCTCGTTACATCCAAAGCTATGGATGAACGGTTAATGAAGTTGCCTTTTTGGAATCAGGTAAATGAGAATTGAGTATACTAATTTCCATGTATCCATAACCCTAATCTTTTTCAAGCAACCATCATCACCAAGAATGAATGGCCGGCCACTATATGAAGCAAGGGGGTGAGTGTAGGAAAAGAGGAGGTGACCATAAGCAATACTTATCATGAAGAAATATCAAAGCAAAAACAAAATGCATTAAAGGTAAAGGTGACTCACTAATACACCTCACTAATACAATTAATGCAAGAATGAGTCACCTTAACCTAGTCACCAAAACATTTAATGCCATGATGAGTCACTAATCCTAGTCACCATCAAGAAGATTCCACACACAAGACTCACCCAAAAGAAAAGATAAATCCGCATTAAACCGAATGTTTAATACGGGTGATAGAAAACTGGAAACTGGCAACTTCCAAAAGCGACCCCGAAACGAATTTCAGGATAACCCCGTAACAGTATAAACATACCCGTATTTGTATTACGACCGAATACAAATGCAACTGAGACAAAGATATTATATCTACACAATATAATACTCGGATCCGGCTTAAACCAAAGCCCACCAGTATTATCTGCCCGAAAAATGACATGTGCGTAAACGCACGTGCATTTTCCGAACCCTGCCATAAAACCATACGACCTCTACAACGTTTCGCCCGAACTTGGAAAACTGTCTGTGGGGGACTCTAATGACTCATCAACACACTAGCACTGGGTATAACCACTAGCACGTCAGAGGTACTAGCTGTACGTAACGGTTGCCTATGTATTGATTGGAAGGGAAGCTGACGAGCGAACTCATCCATAAACCCTACTGAGCCTGACAGTGACAATATCCGTACAGTCCGGTCCGTTCTTCTATGAGTATCGCATATTGGGCCTAGGGGGCTGGTCAACGTCAGACCCCCAATAGCTGTATAAGTCGGGTCAGAGAGCAGCCCAGAACACCCTGAGATACTACTGAAATACCTTCCAGTAAATCTCGATTACCCTGGCCAGGGATTTCGTGTAATGGCTCTCCTAAACACAGCGCGATCTCACCCCCAATACCGGGAGAGACGAATCCCCGACGATCCGCTCACTGCCTTCATGTGGCTCAGGACTGTACCCAACTAAAACTTGTTTGCACGAATCCTTTGAGCCGTGGTAGGGTAGTAATCAAAACACAGTGGGAACTCACACGAGACAAATGACGTTCTCAGGTCGACAGACTAACCTGTACACATGTCACCTGGGAACTGCTATCTGACGATATGTATAATACCAACTAGAATGTTCCCGGCGAGTCCTGTCTGGTGTACTCATAACCCAATGAGCACCTTTATACATCTTAGGAGATCCAACTAACACCAATGGCTTGTGAGACCGGCCACTGCCCCTCGTCAGGGTCTCAACTGTATACACTAGTCTACTCTGGAGTATCGATGTCCTGTCTCGAAACTCCAACGACTAGGGACACTTTAAGGATATGCTTATAGACCCCAGCTCCCACATATATGATCGCCATCATACTGCTGGCAGTTAAGCAAGAATCCTATGGGCTTTATCATGATAATAAAGACAAACCAGATAGCATACTATCATCTCGAGTAAGACTGTTTTATTGGTATAGGCCCTTCATCGATCATCACAATCACCTGCATGTGACTACGATAATTGCCTTGAAGGCACTATAACCAACAGGTTGTTGCAAGGAGCCTTCTAGAATAAGGTTGTTGCAAGAAATATTCTAGAGTGAGTTTGTTATGCAGATCCTTCTGGAAGAAGCCACGTGGTAATTGAGAGTCTTCTGAAAGCTAGGGTTGTTACAGGGAATATTTCAGAGGATTTTGGAGCGCCAAGGAGCTAACCAGGCCGCGGAACCGCGGCGGATCGGCTAACTCAGCCGCGGATCCGCGGCCATATAATGGGCTCACTACATGAAATTTCTGTGGTCTTCTTCTGACAATGTTAGGATCTTCTTCTGATACCTGGAATCTGACATTTCTTTCTTGGTTGCTGCAAGATCTCAAGTCTTGTACTTGATGCATTTTATCGGCACTTTTGTGATTCCGGCACTTTAACCTGAAGGATTTTCTGCACACAATCTCGAGACAAGTGTTTGATATACAACGATCATGCGTGCAATAATAAACACTCAATTTCCCTCAAAATGCCGGTTATAACGTATAACACATGTTATTTGGTATTTTCCAGACAAATTGCTAATATGTGCTATATTTATACCAAACACCTTTAGATGATTGCAAAGAGTAGGGAAATTGATGTGTTAAAAATGCAATATTTTCGACTGATCAAATTCCCCAAACTTAACTTTGGTTGTCTCGAGCAAACTTTTTTTATTAGAAAGAGAAGGAGAAAATAAAGAAAAAGAAAAACTAACTAGCACACTTTCGTAGGCAACACGATTGCACTGAGCACGTGCAACAAGCCTTTAAACCTCTAGGTGTCCCTAGTAGGAGGAGTGTTGTCTCCTGAGGGTTTTCAGTGGATTGCACCTACAAAATCCCATAATAAAAGGAAGACCGTGAAAGTTACATATAAAAATAAGAAATGTAAAAGAAAGACTTTGAAAATTAGAGTTTCCAACTACACTAGCTTTTCGGTTGTCATGAGCCCTATCTTAATAGTCATGAAAAGATGTTAGAAATCACATCATCCCTAAATAAAACATCGTCTTTATTCTTCATTCCTATCTTTCTTCCAAACACCGATCATATACCCCTACATGTGTGTAAAAGACATCCCTACACTCGGAGAATTCAATTCAAGCTATCATCTCTTGTCCATCACCTCAGTACTTTTTAATTGATGAATATTTAAATGAGATTGCTCACACATTTTTCATGTGACCGTTAATACTTCTTGAGGTACTAACCGACCGATTACTCATGTGCTTGCTGATTAGGTGTATTAATATTTTCCTCGCCTTGCAACACTTAAGGCTTAGCAGTGACTCCCAAACCAGTTGGTCTAAGGCACTAGGTGATGAAGCACCCTCGCTATATTTTTTTTATGCTGCCTTGGCAATAACAAAACCAGTGTTCATTTTTCTTCACCATTTATTTTTTATTCATTTATTATTTCCTTCATACTTTGGCTTTTAGACAAGAGCGTTTCAAGGTATGCTCTACTATCTCGAGTTTCAAGACGTGTGTAAGTGCGTATAGTAGGGTATCAACATTCAAATGTTTGGCTTCCAGTATAGGAACTATTTTTCAGACTTATTTTTATCCTCAGATTAGTGACTTCCTTCATCTTATTAATCCTTGGGAGAACGGCTCATAACTACTTATTACTAGTTCGTTTAAGAAAAATTCTAATTTTCTTGGTTTTCTTAAATTTTTCCAATCTTTTGGATGTAATTTTTCACTGTCTAATCTTTTATTATCTTATTTATGTACAAATTTTTTTTATATGTTTTGTGCTTATGCAAGGTATGCGAAGTGATGCGTAAATAAGCACAAACCTCCCCCAAACTTGTTTTCAACAGTGTCCTCACTGTTGTCTTCTACTAAACCTCAAAAAAACTATAAGCTTGGGAGGACATTTATTAACGGGGGAAAATATATTAAAGTGAAAATCCTCCCCCAAACTTATTTTTGGCTCACATTTTGTGTAAAAATTTTCTTTTCAAGAGCCAGATTATACCCCCCCCCAAACTTGAGTTAAACAATGTTAGGCTTTGAAGATCACAAGAGGGGGTCAAAATTACTGGTCAATGCCAAGCTTTGCAAAGACCGAAAGTCAACACCAATCATTCAAAAATTTTATCAATGTAGTGCATCAGTTAGTGGAATGACATGTTATACGGAGCCAGAAAGACGAGGGGAAAAGGTAAGTGGTGGAATAGAATGTGTTTGCGTCTCGTTTTGGAGAGATGATGCAGTGATTGTGATGGATTACTCGCATTCTCTTTATAGTTTAGAAGAAGGGGTGGAGGTTCAATTTCATTGTTTGGGAGATGATTCATCTCAACACCCTTGTCTTTTAAAAATGCGAGTTCATCAGCGAAGATTTCCTCAAAAGTCTCATTAATACTCCGAAGAATAATGTCATCAAAAAGTGCGGGGTGATCTTCAGACTCCAAAAATGGTTCATAATCAGTGTTAGTTGTTGACCCGGACAACTCGGTGGAAGAGTCCATATGTGTATGATACATAGTTGGGTCAAACAACAACATATGAAAAGAGTCTAGATCAGTATCATGAGGCTCGTCAATTTCGCTGCTGTCGACATCCATTAATTCAACAGAACAGACTCGAGCATGAGGATCGGACGGTTGACTTCCCAACTTGTAAATGTTGAGCTCAATTGACCTATTCCCGAAAGATAGGTTCATATAGCCATTTCTACAGTTGATTACAGCGTTGGAAGTAACCAAAAAGGGACGACCTAGAATCACCGGAATTTGGTTCCGTGGGTTCGCTACAGGCTGTGTATCAAGTACAATAAAGTCCACAGGGAATACAAATTCTCCGATTTTTATCAACACATCCTCAAGTTCACCCCTAGGTTTGGTGATTGATCGGTCTGCCATCTGAAAAGTTATGTTCGAGGGCTTTAACACTCCGATACCTAGTTGCTCATAGACTGAATATGGAAGCAAGTTAACACTAGCGCCAAGGTCAAGTAAAGCACGGTTAATGTGTTTATCCCCAAGGTCAAATAGAAATATTAGGACAGCCAGGGTCCTTACGTTTCCTTGGTAATTGTTGGGGAAAAGCCGTGTCTACAGTACTCGACATGAACACTTTTTTCCACACTTGAGTCTTCCTCTTCCTAGTGCACAAGTTCTTAAGAATTTTCGCATAGGACGGAACTTGTTGTATAGCATCTAGGACAGGGATGTTAATGTTAACTTCCTTAAACATGTCCACAAGCTTCTCCATTTGGGCATTGGTTTTGTTGGGCCTCAACCTTTCTGGAAATGGAGCTCTATCAATAAGTGTTGGGTCCAACATTTGTGGAGAAGATTGTGGGGGTGGAAAGGATGAAGTGGGTGGAGGGTTCGAGCCTTTGGGAAAATGGAGAATAGGCTCGGAAGACAGTAAACTAGACGAAATAGGGTAAGAAGTAGAAGTGGGAGTAGAAGTGGAAGTGGAAACCGGGTGTTAATGATCAATTTGTTCACCCCCATGATTATCTAGCACTCTTCCAGATCTCAACGTGGTAAATGCATCCATATTAGTGTAATGTGAAGGTCCAGGATCAGGTAGGGGTTGAGATGGAAGATTCCCTTTCTCTCCAGCACTCATTCTGACAGTCAGTTGTGCAATTTGTGCTTCTATTGATTTGATACTCTCACCATCGGAGACAATGTTTTGCACTAACGTCTGGATATAAGATGTTAAAATGTCATTCGTTTTCATGGACTGTGTAATGAACATATAGAGTGCAGAGGGTGTAGAAGTACCGGCAAAAGAAGAATCAAAGTTGTTAGCCGGGTTTTGAAAATTTTGTGGTTGAAAAGGGTGCTGACTCGTTTGTGGTGGTTGCTGTTGTGGTGGAGGGACCCATTGAAAGTTATTATGGTTTGGATCAGTGTATTGAGTTTGATGTTGGATCTAAGAAAGATCAGGGTGATTCCTCCAATCTTGATTATATGAGGAAGAAGAAGGATCGTTTTCAGGTCTTTGCTGAAATGCATTAGTGTGACCTTGAAACGGCACATTTAAAGGACATTCTTCCGTCAAATGTGATGGGTTTGAACAACAGCCACACACGGTCTTAGGAAGTGTGTATTGGTTTAGGGAGGATGAGGATAACTTGTTTTCTAAATCATCGAGTTTCCTTTGCATTGCGGCCATTTCGGCTCTCATTGTGACGGAAACATCGAGCTGATTGATATCTCTTCCCTAGGCGGTGGTAGTCTAACACTTTCTCATTGTAATGTGTTTTGAGCTAACTTCTAGATATTTCCAAGCTTCACCATCATCTTTAGATAGGAATTGGCAATGACACATGGTTTCAAGCATCTGTTTAGTCATGAGATCAATACCCTCATAGAGAATTCGACACAGATCCCACCTAGGGATTCCGTGATGAGGGCATTGTAAAAGAAGATCCTTGAACCGTTCAAAGCATTTCCAAAATGGTTCATTGGGAAGTTGGGTAAATTTGAAGATTTCGCTCCGAACACGGGCGGTCTTATGATTGGGATAAAATTTCTTAAGGAATGCTGCAACAAATTCATCCCATTTTGAAATAGAATGTGCGGTTGTATTATAAAGCCACTTGTCGGCTAAATCGCATAAAGTGAATGGGAGAAGACGTAAACGCAGAGCATCCAAAGACAGTTGTGACGTTCCAATCATTGCGCATACATTTTCAAATTTGGAGATAAAAACATATGCGTGTTCATAATCAAGACCGTGAAATTTGGGTAACAGTTTGATGAATTGGGGGTTGATTTCAAAATTGTCCCCATTGACTGGTGGTATAGAAAGACAAGTGAAAAGGGGAACACGTGTTGGATAGCTCTCTCTTGGGAAGAATTGCGTAGAGAATTCTGCGCACCTGCAGGCGGTGGCAGAGTGGTGTAAAATTTTGATGGATATCCGTCCATCGCGGTGGTGGGAAAAAGAAAATGTAGAAATACAAACTTTGGGGTCGATGGGGGAAACACGGACAAGACGGACACTAGAATCCCGTGTCCAGCCGAGCTTGCACTAAAGGGTTTAGCACAAGTGGCAACATTGTTATAATTAGGGGAAAAGTTGGTTGGTGTTTGTTTTGAAATAGAAAATACGGATTTTTGAAAAATCGAATCACAAACAATGCACAAGCAACCCTAAATCTAGTGGTCACCTAGGTCAAGTCTCTAGACTGCTCCTAGACTTCCAGAAGACAGGTCGCAAGATAAATCCTCTACTTCCTCTTTGTCCTTCCTGTGGCCAGGTAAGTGCCAGGTAAGTGGGAGGTTCTCCACTACGTAAGTAGTAGGCCTAATTAAGTAACCACTTGCCTTAGACACACTTGCCTTAAACACCATAAAAGAAACGCGGATAAGCAATAGATTACCCACGACCTCCTTCTGTCCTAAGTGAGCGCGACGGTCCTTAAAGTCTTGTCTAGATATTTTTTAGTTAATGAAGGGTAATGCGGATGCAGTTTTGTGATTTTTGGGGCTTAGGAAGGGTAATGAACTCCCCACCTAATCTGAATTTGGTCTTTGCCCCTTAATTTCCGTGTTAAAAATGCAAACAACCAAGATCAAACACGCACAATTTTTTTCTTTTTGCGGCGCTGCGAATTTTTGCAAAGAATCCTGCAGAAATTGGTTAATGGAGCAGATCAAGGAAGAGATAAGAAAGTCAGAGATATACCGGCGAAGTTTCGTACAGTGAAACCCTTAACACGCTACGGATCCGCCGCGAGATGCACGTTAATGCCGCGGAAACGCGGTCAGGTAGTTTGATCCCTGCACAAAAATTTCAGGCACTGTTCCAATTGCCTTGCTGAGCCTCTGGAATATTCAGAAAAAATTTTCTCTCGCTCCACAGATTTCAGATCTCCTTGCAACAAATCACAACAAATCGTTTAGTGTTTGTGCAAATTTTGATCTAAAAATTCTGATGGATTAATAAATTTTTCAACTCAAATTTCAAAAACGAACAAATTAGCACACGATCCCCAGCAACGGCGCCATTTGATTGATCGTTTCACGGTGTCGTTTAGAAATGTGTTTCACAACAAAAGAAATTTATACCGTAATCAATTAACGGTGTCGGTATAGCGCGTTAATGAATACAGATCGTCCACTGAGATGTGTGTTTTGATCTATCTTTGTTTTAGATGAGTCGAAATGAAAAGATAAAAGAAAATTGCATGAAAATTGCATGAAAATTGATTCAAGATTTGTATGATTTGCTTTTAAGAAACATCAAGAAAATAGTGGATCTAGAATCAAGAATCAAGAAATGTCCCAATCACTTTGATTTATCAAGATAATGAAAAAATAGCTTGTAGGATTCGATTGAGTCAATAGTTAATGATGAATCTAATAATTCCTAATCTTATCTATTGATAATTTGTAGCTAGATTGATGATTATGATGAAGATTAGGGATCTATTGAAGAAACTAGGTTTCTCCTTCTATCCCGTATCTTTTCAATCATGATCATTCGGATCTAGCCTCTAGCAAAGAAAATCATCAATCATTTGATCCCTAATTTGCAACGAAATTCGCAAGAATGTGATCTCAATCCAAATTAGTTCATTGATAATTCTTTTTTCTAGAGTTCACAAATCTCATAAGACTTAAAAATTAGTATTAAGATTTGATCATCATTAGATCTATCAATTCTCTCGAATCCTCCACAAGCGGAGATTTACTCAAACATCATGAAATTAAATGAATCAAAGATCAAGAAACTCCACAATGCAAGAATGTAAAAAAAGCAAGAATAAAGATCTTCACCTTTTATTATTCAACGTTTCGTTACAATTCACTCAAAGACTACAAGAATTGAGGAGAGAACTCGATCGTCGAACTAGCTTCGCATTATCTTCGTGAGTCGCGGATCGTCGTGGATCACTTGCTCGGATGAAGATCGGCGTTGCTTCAAAAAGGCTCGATGGATGCTTGCTTTGGCTCGGCACTCGATAGATCTTGATTTGGATCAAATTGTGTCACTTAATTTGATTTAGATTTGATTTGGATCTACAATTTTTCCCTCCAATTTCAACAACCTCAAAACCCTAGATCTAGATCCATTTTTATAACCACCTCATTTTGAATCTTCCTTCCAAAGCTAGGTTGTTAGAGAGAGTCTTCTAGAAGAAGTTTGTTGGAGGGAATATTCTAGAATGAGGTTGTTACAAGGAGGCTTCTAGAAGAAGGTTGTTGGAGAAAGCCTTCTAGAATAAGGTTGTTGCAAGGAGCCTTCTAGAATAAGGTTGTTGCAAAGAATATTCTAGAGTGAGTTTGTTATGCAGAGCCTTCTGGAAGAAGCCACATGGTAATTGAGAGTCTTCTTGAAGCTAGGGTTGTTACAGGGAATATTCCAGAGGATTTTGGAGCGCCAAGGAGCTAACTAGGACGCGGAACCACGGCGGATCGGCCAACTCGGCCGGATTCGCGGCCATATAATAGGCTCACTGCATGAAATTTTTGTGGTCTTCTTCTGATAATGTTGGGATCTTCTTCTGATACCTGGAATCTGACATTTCTTTCTTGGTTGCTGCAAGATCTCAAGTCTTGGACTTGATGCATTTTATTGGCACTTTTGTGATTCCGTCTCTTTAACCTGAAGGATTTTCTGCACACAATCTCGAGACAAGTGTTCGATATATAACGATCATGCGTGTAATAATAAACACTCAATTTCCCTCAAAATGCCGGTTATAACGTATAACACATGTTATTTGGTATTTTCCAGACAAATTGCTAATATGTGCTATATTTATACCAAACACCTTTAGATGATTGCAAAGAGTAAGGAAATTGATGTGTTAAAAATGCAATATTTTCGACTGATCAGTGGCATAAGCATGGTTGGTGGTATATAGAGAGGTATGGCTTTTGATTGTTTTCTTGCATGGTTGAAAGACCATTAGCCATTCTTTCTACATGAGACACACACTCATTCATTCATACTCTTTGGAGACTTAGCCATCTTCTTGAGTTGCTCATGCCCATGGCTTTCCTCACCTCCTCCTTCTTCTTCTTTGATTGCTCACTTGAGCATGAGGTATGAGAGAAAAAGATAGTGAGATATTCCTACACACCCCACTCTCCATTTCTAGCAACCTTGGAACGTCGGTTGCTTTGCTAGGCGAAGATGGAGCCTGCATCGTCTTCCTCGGGTGGATCATCTTCGACGGAGGAAGACCGGAGGCCAAGCTCGATCCAGGTGGCCTCAAGGAGCTTATGAATATGGTAGAAGACCGAAGGACATGGTTCGTTCGGTACCATTTCTAACTCTTTAGCTTGTATGTCTTTTGTAGCTAGTATAGGTTTATGGTTCGATCTTGACGGGTTCTTTAGCGCCAAAGTTTTTAAACGTCATTTTTGTTCTGCATCGACCACGGTAGATGACCAGGGCGCTATCGTAACCCAACATGGTATCAGAGCCACCCCATAAACCATTGCTAGCTAGTTTGCACGAGGTTAAAATATCGATCGAACAAATTTTCCGAATCGCAAATCCATTTAGCCATGCTTGCTATCGATTTTAAAACCTATTTAAAAAATATTTCAGAGTGTCTTAAAAATACGTGCAGGCATTTATAGGGCACCTCAAGAAATTTAGGCATGTGAGCTAACAATTTGGCCGCAGAATTGCTACAAGACATGCCTATTGGGGGCGGTTTCGCGGTCGTTTTGTGTCCACTGTGCGTCAAATATCTTCTGCAACTCTATAATTTGGAAATGTGATTTTTGGGATATTTGGTTTTGGCCCAGATTTGTTTGAGTGTTGGTTTGCATTTGGGGCTAATATAGCATTGCTTTTGTCAATCGAAATTTTAAGTATGTGTTTATTAGTGCATGTGATAATATCTGTGACTGTGAATATCATTGAGCGGTACAACCCGACTAGTTGCTATATGTTCAACTAGACAGGTTTGCGAACGTGATATTAACGTTGATATTCTGAGTTGTGCTGATATTGTGGTTGGATTGTCGTGGTGGATAGCCAGTGGTGCAATGGTAGTTATACAGTTCAGATTCATTTGTATATTTGTTATTGCGGGGCGAGTGTCGATATGCGACACTCTTAGATGAACAGACCGGACTGTACGGAGATTGCCACAGACAGACTCGGTAAGGGTACGGATGAGTTTGCTCGTCGGCCTTCTTATCGACAGATACCTGGGTAGCCGTTATGTACAGCTAGTGCCGCTGACGTGCTTGTGGTTAAACCTACTGCCAGCATACTGTCGATTCTTTAGAGTCCCACACAGAGGGTTTCCCAGCTTCTGGCAAAACGTGTAGAGGTCGTATGGTTTTACGACAGGGTTCGATCACATACGTGTACTTGTGCACATATGATGTTCGGGCGGACTATACTAGTGGGTTTTGGTTTAAGCTGGATCCTAGTATATCATTATTGGATTGGTTTTGTCTCATTGTATTCGTGTTTCTCGGGATACGGATGCGGATATGTATATACGAATAAGAGGGGTATTTTTGTAATTTGATCTAGATTACAACTTGGAGTGAGACACCTCAATTAGGGTTTTTCTTTTATGATTAATTCTTTTGTGAGGTGGAGGAAATGAGAGAGGAAACTTTGTGGTATTTTAGTGAAATGGATTAGGGTTTCACTTTGACTTTCTTGGACTCATTCGGTATTTGTTGACTTAGATATTTGTTAGATATTTGTGAGATATTTTCCTTTGGCTTAAAAGCCAAAACTCTAAGCATTTTTCATTTAATTCTTTTCGCTAGAAAAACTACAGATACTTTTCTCCTCTCATTTCCTCAAGCTTTTCTCCATCTCCTCTCAAACCCTAACCATCTCATGAGTTGAGAATCCTAGGTTTAAGTGAGACAACTTGATCCCTTATCACTCTCTACACATCCTAAGCTACTTAGTTTAGCACACCAAGTGACCTATTTTCCTCAAATTAGAGGTTAAGCTTAAAGTCGGAACTCTCGGGTGGATCTTCTACGATTTGGAGAAGCCGACGAGGAGGTGCAATCCGTTCTCACTTCGAGGAGCTCACGACTTAGAGAAGGACAGCGAGGAGGTGAAGGACAGTGAGAACTTGAGGTATAACATTCTAACACAGTAGTTAAACATCTAAGTTAGATTGTTAGTTAGGGTTTAATATCGATCCTGGAGTTTAGTCGATGTTACGAAACTTATAAAAATCGTTTTTTGCATACTCTACCTCCCCGCGAACACGTGGGGTGCGTGGCATCGACTTACAGAAGTGGGCTGAGGGTTTGAGCCTAGTGGAAAACGGAAAATAGGCTCGGATGAAATTTTTGGATTAGACGAAGAAGGATCAGAAGTAGAAGCCGGGGTATTATTAATTTCATTGACATCAACGTCATCAACATGTTCTACACTTGGTTGTTCAGCACTCTTCACAATCTCAACGTGGTTATGGCACTCACATTATAACTTTGTGAGTGGCCAGGATTTGATAGAGGTTGAGATGGAAGTTTCCCTCTCTCTCACTCATTGCGACATTTAACTGTGCAAGCTGTGCTTCTATTGATTTGATGCTTTCACCGTGGGATGCGGTGTTCTGCATTAACATTTGGATAGAAGACTTTAAATCAGCCATCATTTGCATAGAATATTTAATAAACGTATCCAAGTTTCGTTCGAGTGCAGAGAATTGTTCGGTACCGGCCATTTGGAAAGAATTATTATAGGGTGCAAAATTGTTCGCCGGATTTTGAAAGGATTGTGGTTGAAAGGGGTGCTGACTCTGTGGTGGTTGCTGTTGCTGTGGAGGAACCCTTTGATAGTTATTTTGGCTTGGGAACGTATTTTGAGTTTAAGTTTGGTTTTGGTTCCAAGCAAAATTAGAGTGATTCCTCCATCCCTGATTATATGTGGAAGAATAAGGATCGTTTCTAGGTCGTTGTTGAAAAGTATCATTAGTATGTTCTTGACCTTGAAACGGAGGATTCAAACGACATTCTTCCGTCAGATGTGATGGGTCCGAACAGCAACCACACACGGTTTTAGGGAGCGTAACCTGGTTTTGGGAGGCTGATGAAAATTTGTTTTCCATAGCTTCAAGTTTTTTCTGTATCGTTGTCATTTCGGTTTCATTGCGATGGAAATATCGAGCTGATGGATGCTTGCCCTAGATGAAGATGATGATGGTCTAACGCTTTCCTACTGTAAAGTTTGTTCAGCGAGATCTTCCAGGAATTTCCAAGCTTCACCATCGTCTTTGGACATGAAATGGCATTGACAAATGGTCTCAAGCATCTGTTTTGTCGCTGGATTAATACCCTCATATATAATTTGGCAAAGGACTCATCTATTAATTCCGTGATGAGGTTATCGGACTAGCAGATTTTTAAACTGTTCAAAATATTCCAAAATGGTTCATTAGGAAGCTGGGTAAACTGGTTAATCTCGCTTCGAACACAGACGGTCTTATGATTGGGATAAAATTTCTTAAGGAATGCTATAACGAATTCATCCCATTTAGCAATAGAGTGTGCAGCAGTGTTATAAAGCCATTTTTCTGCTAGATCGCACAAGGTAAAAGGAAGAAGACATAATCTCATAGCATCCACAGAAATTGTATAGTGCCCGTCATTGCGCATAGTTTTCAAATTTGGTAATAAAAACGTACGTGTCTTCGGATTCAAGCCCGTGAAATTTGGGCATCAGCTTGATGAATTGGGGTTTAATTTCGAAATTATCCCCATTGGCTGGTGGAATAGATAGACAGGTAAGAAAGGGACCGCATATCGGATAGCATCTCTCTCGGAGAGAGATACGCGGTGGATTATGCGCACCTATGGGTGGTGGAAGGGGTGTGTTGGTAAAATCTGATGGAGAACAGTCCATCTCGGTCGATGTGGTGGATGGAGGGGAAAAAGAAGATGAAGAAGTACCGACTTCGGAGTCGATAGCAGAAACGCAGACAGGACGGGAACTAGAATCCCGTGTCCAGCCGAGCATGCACTAAGCGGGTTTAGCGCACGTGGCAGCGTGTGAGAACTAAAAACATTTGTTTTGAAAAGTGTCGAACGTGAGAAAAATCACACAAAAATTGCACAATCAACCCCAGAACTAAGGTCACCTAGGTCAAGTCACTAGACCGCTCCTAAACTTCCAAAGGATAAGTCGCAGGATCAATCCTCTACCGCCTCTTTATCGCTCCTGTGGCCAGGTAAGTGGGAGGTATCCACAATACGAATCACCGAAAATAGCAGGCCTAATTAAGTAACCACTTGCCTTAGTTACACTTGTCTAGACACCACAAGAGAAATGCGGATAAGCGATAGATTATCCATGACCTTCCTCTGTCCTAATTAAGCGCGACGGTCCTTAGAGTCTTGGTCTAGATATTTTTTAATTAATGTAGGGTTATGCAGATTCTCGTTTTGTGATTTATGGGGCCTAACAAGGGTGATGAAATCCCCACCTAATCTGAATTTTGATCTTACCCCTTAAAGTCCGTATTAAAATACGCACAAAAAAACCAATTACAAAACATGCAAAAGATTTTTAAGCGGCGATATTTTACAAAGAATCCTGCAAAAAATCAAATTATTGGATTTCTAGAAGAGAGAGAAAG
The DNA here is from genome assembly GCA_030015575.1 of Agapanthus africanus. Classification (NCBI taxonomy): domain Eukaryota; kingdom Viridiplantae; phylum Streptophyta; class Magnoliopsida; order Asparagales; family Amaryllidaceae; genus Agapanthus; species Agapanthus africanus. The sequence continues at coordinate 398,877,450 of CM057339.1, forward strand.
TTCAGAGCAAGATACCAGAGAAATTTGGGGGCACAACTCCGCCGCCCAACCGCGGAAAATTCCTTGTTATAGTCGCGGTTCCACCGCAATAGGGAGTGGTCTTTTGCTGAATTTTCTATAGTTGCCTCCTAAGCTCCTCTGGACTCCTTTGAAAGTCTCTGAATTCTCAAATTTTTCATTCCAGTGACTCCAGATTCCCTCGCAAAAAGTCACACAATAATCGTTAAATATGCAAGATGCGGTTTTGGTTTTTATTTTTATGATAAGGATCGAATAACAATTCAACCCGAATGGCAAGAAAAAAATTACGCATGTATCCCTGGCAACGGTGCCATTTGATTGATATGTGAAAAGTAGTGTTTGTAGTAATAACCGCAATCAATAACGGTATCGCGTGTAGCTAGATGAGATGAGTACGGGTCGTCCGCAGGGATGCGTGGAACTTTTAATCTTAGTTTAGACGAGTTGATTGAAAGAAGGGAGATTGATTCTAGATCTATGTTGAACACGGATGTCGAATTTATAAGAAGAGGGCTTATAGGGTTCGTTAGAATTTAGTAGTGATGGATGATTAATTAAAGATGACTTCTTTTATCTTTTGATAGATTTAAAATTAGATTGATAGTGATGAATGAGAATTAGGGTTCTTGGAAGAAACTAGGGTTTCCCCACTATTGACCCTTGTCCCTTCATTGATCTCTATTCATGTCTAACCCTTAACAAAACAATTATTAATCTAATCTCAAATCACGATCGAGACTATCAATAAATTGGTAGCGCGCCCGATAAGGATGTTAATGATTCTTTTGCTAAAGTTTATAAACTTCATAAGACGTAAAAGAAGTTAAATTATTTTTTCATCCATTGATATACCCTAATCCTACGAACCCTAGCAAGCTAGGAATTACTCACGTATGGTTGAGATAGAAGAAGAAGAAGATATAAAGAAGGAGATCATAATGTAAATGCAGAAAATAAATGTGAAATAATTAAACTAATGATCTATCTTTATTAATCAACGTTACAAATACAAATCCTTCGAATTTAGATTACAAGAGGAAGAAGTTGCACTCAATCTCTGCCTCGTAGGAAGTATTGGCTTCGTCGATATTCACATCGCTCTATCAGGTTGAATCACGGACCTGTCGTGGATCTGTTGTTCTTTGACGGTGATTTGCTTCGTATAAAAGGTGATGCCTTCTAACTTTAGCCCTCGGTCCTTTATATAGCCCTCAAATCAGAAACCCTAGATCTCATAGGTTAAGATATGCAATAACGATCACCCGCCAAAAATCTCAGATCCAACGGCCACCAAGGAGCAGCGGATCCGCCGCATATATGGCACTTTGGCTGCGTAACCACCACGGTTTGGGGGAGTTAAGGTTCCAAACTTCTGGGGCCATCTCATGTTGACACGTGGAGATTTTTAAGATGTCTTGATTATTCATATCTTCTATGGGTCTCAGTTAGTATTGATTCTACGATTTTATTGGCAGATTTTTGTTCCTGACATCTTGAATATCTCGATTTCTTGACCTGAGCTAAATCTGCACAATATCTCTATGAATAATGTTAGTAATATTTGTTATATTAGAGATATAATCTTAATCATTTTATATGGTAATAAATTTTTATGAAATTTGATTAAGATTATTTGATATGATATGCATATTTAAGTTACCAAAATATTATATGCATATATTTTCCTTCATAATGTTAATTATAATATATAAACATATGGTAAATACTATTTTGCAGATAAACCCAAATATGTTCTATATTTATAATAAACACCTTTAAATATTTAAGAAAATTAAGAAAAATGTTATATCAAATGTGCAATATTTTCGACTGAACAAAAAGCAATGCCTAAACAGAGGCATATGAACTGAAATAAATACAAGTAAAAGCTAAAAGTCTAGCTGCTCTATGACCTGGTCCAAGTCGTCCTGGCTGGGCTCGGTCTCTTAAGGGTCCGGTCCTCCTGACGAACATTCCAAAGAAAGAAATAAAATGAATGTCATCAGCGAACTAGCACTCGGTAAGTTCCAAAAGTAAGAGTAGAATAGAATAGAATAGGACAAGTAGAGAGTATATGACTGGTAATTTGTACAGGTATATGTTTGTTATACTAACATAATTGTTTGTAGCTTGATACATAAGGTATCAGTGTATACGAGAAGAGTCCAACTTGCTCCGTAGACTATAGTAACCCGTAGTACAAGGCCTCGTCAAAACCCACAGGACAACGGCACAGGATATTCAGATAGGTGTCTTTTAGTGACCATCTCGTTCCACTTCTAATACATTCCGTACCAGTTTAGCCCGTTAAACCCCGTAATGTATATTGTATTGATTGTAATTATCAGACTTGCCGAGACCATGGATACAAGTTGTTCATGTAATCAGGTTCAGGATGTATCAAGTAGTCAGGTAGTCAAGTCAAGATATAGTCATGGTTCGATCAAACCAAGTCATGTTTGCATGTTGATATTGTTTTGGTATTCAGGTTTAGGTTCAAATATTCATGTTTGGTATATTGGATTCATGTTTGAATTGGATTCAGATTAGACTTAGACTCAGATTGAGTCAGACACTTTAAAACAGATTTGGATCCTGAATTATATTCAGGTGTTATCGGCAACTGCTGCACATAGACGGCAGAATTTGTGTCTTTTTCCAAGACAATTACCATTGATAACTCTGTTAAATTTTTGTACCTTAAATAGGCAAGCACTCACTTTCTCCGGCTCCCTCAGGCTCAAGAGAATTGATCTCGCTTAAACCTATACTTACTAAGGTCCCTAATGTAATTTTATATAACTCGAAAGGGTTTTATGAAAAATATTTTATATACTTTCAAAATAAATCTCGAATAATTATTTATGTTCTTTAGGGTTTTCATGGATGTGAATTTTAAAGAGTAAGGTATATTAGTGAATATTTACATAGCTTGAATAGTTCGAGGTATTTTAGTGTAAGACTTGTCTTGTATTGATACTTGATGGTATTTTAGTGAAACTTATCATTCTTTTATTTTTAGAAAAATATGGAATTTTATTATAACCTAAAAATATGTGGTTTGATAATATTTATATAATATTAAAAATTAATTTTATTATTAATTATAAAATCTCGTTTTTCTTAAAAATCGTATTAAAAATCTTTCGAGACCAAATGCTCCGTGAAGAGGTCTGCATCTCGCTCTACTAGCCCGAGAATATGTGATAATCCACACCATCCAATAGCAGGTTCCCAAAATGGGTTGTAGAAGCATAATCGCAAAGAATTTAATAATACAATTAAAAAGAAAACCGGGTTTTTATAGTCGATAGTATTTTATTGAAATGTTGTATTCGCCACAAAAATATGTTCAAAAGAGTATCGTGCTATATAAACATGTGTGTAGGTGAGGGGTACCCCATGAAGTTTTCTAGAGGTATGATTAAGCAAAATAATAAAATATGGTAGATACAAAGTTCATAGTATTTAAATGTAAAACTCAATTTAAAGTTATTTAACATGATGATTTAGAGTGAAAGTTGTTTCTAATTATTAGTTTTATGGTTATAAACATATGTTAAGAATATAGATGAGCAACGATTAAGAAAAAGTGTGATTTTAAGGTTTTAGAATTAAAAGTCAGTGTTAACTCCACTTACCGACATGTTTTGAAAAAGAGAACTTTTTATGTAGAAAGAGAAGAATGAGGTGGGACTTACTGGCTAGAAGGGTAGGAAAGAGGTAGAAGAAGATAGCTTGATCGTTGCGGCATCGCGGGGTCGCCGAAACTTGCTAGATTCCTCGCCGGAAGTTGGTCTTGGGCTAACTCCACTTCTACTCCACTTGTACTTAGAAAAATTTGATAATTTTGGCTAGAGATTTCAGAATGAGGAAAGGCTAAGGTATGGGGTTGTATTTATAGTGTGGAATTAGGGTTTTGGAATTGAAAGAATAAATTAAAATACATTTAAATTGGATTTAAAGGTGAAATTGAATTTTCTGTTTTAATTCAGAGTAAACAAACAGTGCAGGGGTAATGGAGGTAGGGGAAACGACAAGTGTGCAAAGCCCGGGCACTTTTGCCCATGGGCTACCCATCACCGCCGGCCCATAGGGTCATCTCGCCGACCAAGGGTGAGGGGAATTCCGGTGGATTTATGCCACGTGTCTTCTTCTGTAAATATATCATTTAACACATGTTTGTTTTTCCTGGCTGTTCATTTTTTGTGTGCAGTGCACGTGTAAACTTTTGGGCTTCCAAAAAGTTTAAAAGAAAAATCAGGAAAAATAATATGTGGCTGATGGAAATCGAACACATGGGCTATGTCATAGCAGTGTAAGGCTTTACCAATGAGCTACAAGTGCTTTCTTGCTGTTCTTAAACAAGAATAACTTTTAAATTGTGCTCAAACTTGCAAACTCCTTTCTGTATTTTAAAAAGAAAAAAATTTGTACAGAAAATTCAGAGTCGTTACAAGCTCACTTCGTGTCATTTGTTATTTCGTTTTTTAAGATTGCCCGTGGATTGTATACGGAGACTAGTTTATGTCGTCACCCGTAAGGCGAGAATTAGTCCAAATCCGTATATTTGAGATTTGGGTTTGGGTCAAGGATTTGCTTAACGGGGTTTTGAACTTAGGTTGTATATTCCTTTATTTCAAAAAAAATCTTTGTTATATTTTAGCACCATTAATTTAGTTTGAGATTAAGATCAATTTAAATATATAAGTGAGCATTTGGGCTCAATTTATTTTTTGCTAAGAATACGTTAGTCTTATTTGAGACTAAGATCAACTGAACAACATTTTAAGATCATTTTTACTTAAGATCTAGCAACAGAGTATTTGAGCTCATCTGTAAGAAAACTTCATAGACTTAGCCAATTTGGGCTTGGTCTGCTTAGTCTTTTCTTTTTTCCCTTTTTTTATTCCAAGAGTGCTAAGAACTTATTTGGACTCTTATTTGAGCTCTAGCGCTCACATGTATATCATATAAATTATTCAGTCATGGGCGCTGCCCAATAAGTGTTGAACACTTTAGTCGTTTTGACTAAACATGAAGTGCTTAGCACTTCTGTATGGCGTCCACATGAAAAGCACGTGAGGCACTGGGCTCTGCCCAATCAGTGCTAAGCACTCAGCCATTTTAGTTGTATATGAAGTGTTAAGCACTTTTTGTATGGCGTCCATGTGAGGAGCACGTGAGGCGCTGGGTGCTGCCCAATCAGTGCTAGGCACTTAGCCGTTTTGGCTGTATATGAAGTGCTAAGCACTTTTTGTATGGCGTCCACGTGAGTAGCACATGAGGCGCTGCCCAATCAATGCTAAGCACTCAACCATTTTGGCTACATATGAAGTGCTAAGCACTTTAACTCAGCGCTCATGTGTGTTTCACATGAGGTGTTGGCCTTTTGTCTTGGGAGCCCACATGTTTTTCACGTGAGGCGCTGAATCCCCCCTTTTTTTATGGAGATTTAATCTCTATTGATGTTTTTCGAGAGGTTAAATCTCTGTTAATGGTATTATGACCATTAACGCTCACAAAAATCACTCTTTTTGAGGATTTTGGATTGCGTTTTAAAAGAACTAAGTTCATGATTTGAAGGAACTAAGTTCCTGGAGTATTATGAACTCCCTCTTCTTTCTTTTAAATTTGTTCTTCCCTGAATGTTTGATTCTTAAGAACAAAATCTTCCTGATGAGAATTAAATTCTCAATTTGTGGGAGACTTGTCTTGTGGATCTCATATCCAGAGAAAGAACTAAGTTCTTTTGAAGGGGTTAAACCTTTAGATGTGATATGATAGGTAAAGGAGACATTTTGATCTTTCTTTTTTTCTTTACCTAGGGTTTTAAGGAGGAAAATCTTCTTCTTTTATTTAGAATTGGATTCTCTGTTGTTTTGAAAGCTTTTGTATGTTTAAGAAGCTTATGGGGGGTTCCCTTTATATGAGACTTGAAGTCTCAGGTCTTTTATATAGTAGAGGCAAATTGTTAATTAGTTTTGAGAAAATCTCTTATTGAGAGATTCCAATTGATTTAATTTGTCTCAAAATTGGTTTGGGGAATTTTACCCACCGTTGAATTTTTTATCTAAGTGTTTCTGTTTTACAAAATATGTTTTCTTGTTTTTTAACAAGATTGGGGAAATATTTTCCTATATATAGAATTTTAATCACCATTGGATTTTTAATCACCATTGGAATTTTAATCCAAGGGTTATTTGTTTTACATAGAGCAATCTTTTCTGTTTGTAAAGATTGAGGACAAATATTCCTCATAATAGAATTTAATTCTATTGTTCGATGATTTATCATCACCATTAGATTTTTGATCCAACGGCTCTGTTTAACAGAGAATATCCCAACTTTTTGTTAGAGAAATATAGAATTTAATTCTACTGGTATAATCTTGGGCACCGGTGCTCACGTGTTTTGCACATGGGCACCACTTAAGAATTAAATTCTTGTTTATGATAGGCGCTTATGTGCTTTGCACATTGTCACCCATGTAAGGAGCACGTGCGGCACCACCATAGGATTTAATCCTACAAGATTGGCGCTGGCGCCGGCGCCCTCGTGGAGAGCACGTGGGGCGCTGCCTCATTAAAATTCAACAGAACTTAGCTCTTTTATTATGTTTAAATATTGGGGGAACACCTACTATTCAGACAGTTGTACCAGCTGTGCTGAGATTATCGAGGTGTCGCTTCCAAAGTTTATGAAGCTGAAGCCACTGGTGTTTACGGGCATGTGTGTGACAGAGGATCCTTAGTCATTCCCGGATATGATGGCTAGGATATTTAGTTGTTTTGATGCTCCGATAAGAGATCGGTGAAGTTGGCTAGTTTCCGAGTGAAGGGTCTTACTCAGACCTGGTGTGAGTTGATCGAGAGAGACCAAGCAGTGGATCTTCCTCCGATAATTTGGAACGAGCTCTCGAGGGTATACTTAGCCAGTTTTCATCCATAGAGTGTCAGAGATGTCGGATTCATACTTTCGAGTCTTTGTGCAAGACTTCGGACATGATCATAGCCGAGTATGATTTGAAGTTCACGTAGCTATCACGATACGCTCCCTACTTGATTGATACTGAAGAGAAGTGGATTATGAGATCTGCGTGACATCTCGAGGTATAGTTGTTCCTCTCCAACGATGCTAGAGATTTGATACGTATGCAGAGGCGTTGGATACGGCCACACTTTCAAAGGATATTGATCAGATTGCAGCTGTTCCGGAACGGAAGTGGATTTATTAAGGAGTGCTCCTTTCCGGGTAGTTCAGTAGAAGTGATATCTGTAGAAGCCATGGCGGGTTCTTTCTGGGATGTTATAGTGATAAAGATTGGACCTATGGCCAGTTGTATAGCGCGTACTCAGAAGGCCAGAGGCTGCCATCATTGACGTGTTATATTGCGAGAGGCCAAGTTACTTGGCCAGAAAGTGTTCGGAGAGGCGTCAGAGCGGTACTGTTTCCATCACTACTCCTCACCAGACGATTGTATTAATAAGCCGTGGTTTTATTGGTCTCTTGAGAGAACAAGGACCTAGAGACAGAGAACGTCATACCATGGGCAAAAGGCAAGTAGAAATCTTTGCTCTGCCATCTTCGGGTGTACAGGCACCTTTCGACATTCAAGAAAGTGTACTTCAGTGTCATTTTTTTTATTTGTGTTTTACTAATCTGAGTATCACATTTTTGACGTTGAAGAGAGGATACTTCGACGTCCGTTATTTTGACTAATGTGTTTTGATGATTTGAGGGTCACACATATTGATTTGTCCACTCCGATACACTTGATATTGATTTCGTGCACCCCGATGCACTTGGTATTGATTTGTGCACCCCGATACACTTGATGTTAATTTCATGCACCCCGATGCACTTGGTATTGATTTTTGCACTCCGATACACTTGATGTTGATTTCGTGCACCCCTATGCACTTGGTATTGATTTATGCACCCCGATGCACTTGATGTTGATTTCGTGCACCCCGATGCACTTGGTATTGATTTGTGCACCCCTATGCACTTGATGTTGATTTCATGCATCCCGATGCACTTGGTATTGATTTGTGCACCCCGATGCATTTGATGTTGATTTTGTGCGCCCCGATGCACTTAGTGTTGATTTCATGCACTCTAGATGCACTTGGTGTTGATTTCGTGCACACTAGATGCACTTGATGTTGGTTCCATGCACATTCGATGTATTGGATGTTGTTGTCGTGCACACCCGTTGCATTTAACGTTGTTTTCATGCACACCTGTGGCATGTGATTTGGTTTACGTGCATACCATTGGGGTCAATTTCATTTTTGTGCATTGCACTTGAAGATATATATTATAGCTTTGATTATATATTTGCGTTTGGTCATGTGCTATAGATATTGCACTACGATTATGACTATGATTGTGTACTTGATTTAAACGGTTGATTTCACGTTTTGTATTTTGCATCATAACTTGTGTGATTCTCATATCATCTACTAGAATTACAGTTATGGGAGTTTTACACTTTTGGTTTTCATGCGCACATGTTGCGTTAGTGTGGTACTAGCTCGTGTGGGCCTTTGGAATCCCGTTGATTAGAATGGACTAAATGTTTTCAGAATTTGGTCCCCGTTGATTTGATTTGATTTGATTGGGCAAAAAGTTTTAAAGATTTGGGGGCTAAATTTAAATTTGGGGACCGAATTTCTTTAAATGGGGGATATTGTAACATTTTGAAAATTATAAATATTAACTTATAATTTAAATATGGATATTATGAGTTTATAAAAATAATATCATGTATGGATTTTGGGTTTTCGGATTGGTATCCGTAAAAATATAATTATTTTGGGAAAAATGAAAATTTTGAGATAATTTAAAGATGGCGTGTATTTTGTTTTGAGAAAAGATATGGGATTTAAATGATTTGTATATGTTTTATTTGTGAGAGAAAGAGGGAATATGTTAGCTTATATTATACCTAACTCTCACCACAACTTCACACAAATATCTAACATAAAAATCTTATATATTATGTTTATCCCTCTCATTCCCTCATTTATCTTCATCTCTCAAAATATCTTTAACTCTCTCAACCCTCATCCAAACCCTAGCCCCACTTCACTAAATCACCTTGGAGCTTGATGATTCCTTCACATATATCATTCAAGACACCAAACTAGGTCTATTCCTCTTCAAAGATCCTCACCAAGTCATCCCTTGAGCTTGATCCCTCTTCTCTTCTCCACAAGAGGTAAAAATCCCTTTCTCTTGTTCAAGTTTTTCATGTTGTTGTGTCTTGTCTAGTGGTTGGGTTTAGATGATAATCGCTACTTGTTTGAGAGAAGATTAAGTTTTGAATGTGTTTTGAGATTTAAAACTAGGATTTCATGAAGTTTTTGATGTTAGATTTGAATCTGGAGCTAGTAGAGTTGTCTTAAAAATAAACTAAGAGTATTGTAATATGGTGAGACCAGTAGAAGACTACCCTTGAAGCCCGAGACCTAACTCCATAATGTGGCCGTAGATTTATTGCCCAAAACCGCAATTTATGGCCCCTGTAGAGTTAGGTCTTGATTTTTGTTCTGTAGCTTCATCTGGTGGTAATTAAGCTACTGTATTGTTGTTTTTGTCTCAGGTTACATGTAGAGAAATCTGGGGGTGTTTTAGTGTGGTTTTGGCGATATTTTCTGGTTTTTAAAACTTAGTTTTATGTATTTCTATACCTCGACTTGATCGTTCGACGTTTGTACATCGACGTTGGGGGTATTTTATCGTATTTAATGTACGTTGATCATAGGTTCTAACATATGTTCGCTTCACTCGTTGTGTCGTTTTCGATTTAGATATATATGTGGTTTCGTTATGATTTCGATTGTAGGTACAATCGCGGGGACTTCCGAGACGGCAAGGACGGGCGAGGCGGTCGTGGGTTTCGACTAGCTCAATATATCGGTGAGTAGATTTATATCTACGGGGGAAGTCGGGTGAATGGCGTATAGCACACCCGCAACCAATTAACTAGGATATCTATACTAGATACCTAGACTATAGTGTTATGTTAGATAACTCAGTCGATAACTAAATTAGTGTATAGTTTGTATCTAGTAGGTCTTATATATGTGTGGATATATCTTAATATATGATTATGGTTATATATGTACGTGACTATAGATCCATACGTTATTGAGTGGACATTTGATGGATATTATACGACAGATAATTTCGTACTTATTATGATGAGGATAGTGTGCCGAATACGGCCAAAATTCATTTGGACTCACGGAGTCATGTGTTTATCCCAATTCGATTCCTTGAGATATACTCTTTTAAAAAACCAACGATTCGTTTCCACTTTTAAATGATAAATGGCAAGGATGAGCTGCAAATTTTAAACAGGTATCTATTTTAAATATACTGCAGCTTCCTTATTTGCAAAATAACGTTTCGTTCTAGTTTAAACTATAACTGTATAGCTCATATTAGTTAGCTACGTTTAACGATTATTCACGTTACGATTAGATTACCTTTTTATACGCTTGTGATTCGATTACTTGTTATATATGCTAGTCGGGTTGCTATTTTCGTACGAACACACTGATAGAACACTGCACAAATGCCAATGATTGCTATGTTGCACAAATCACAGACGCACATATTACACTACACCTCATTGGTACTGACATGACACTGTAGGATTTCTATACTTGATAGCGCTGATATTGTTATAGGAATGCGATGATTCCATATATATGTTATTAATCATCAACTAGCGTAGATGCATGATGCATCATTGATGATTGTGATAGCGATGTATGAACACCTTTGATAGAACACTTGCACGAATACTAATGATTGCCATGTAACACAAGCACAGACGCATATTCTATATTACACATCATTAGTATTGCCATGACACAGTAAAACTGCTATGTTTACTCGTATTCTAGATATCCATAATAGATGGATGATACCTATAATGATTTTGATATACGAATATCATCGTTATGGATATTCATATATCATTGTCGCCAATATGACAAAGATGATATATTTGTTATGATTCTTATGAACTTGAGATGACTTATATATGTGTTCTTCAAAACTTGATATTTTCCATGGATTTGAGAAGCCGCGGTGTGGTTTATAAAACTCGTGAATGTTTTAAGATGTGTTTTTCTCGTGATATGATGATTTGGCGTCCACCATGACTTTTGGTTTTCATGATACGATATCCGAATCGAGCAAGGGGTTAACCGATTACGGGTATATGGTGGACCCAGTACGACTCCGAGGGGTAGGAAGACCATAGGGAGGTACGGGGAGCCTAACGAGGATAATCTGTACCGAAGGGGACATTGGAGCGCGGCGGATATTTAGAGGATTCCGACCGTGGCTGAGTTGATATCTGGAGAGAGCCGATCGGTGAGACGGTGTCTACGATATCAGGATTTTACGTGTCGATGACGGACATGAGATTTATGATGATTTTGAGTGTCGGTGATGGACACTCGGTGGATGATGAGTTTGAGTACCGATAATGGACACTCGTGAGATTTAGAGTGTCGATACTAGACACCCATATGTTAATATTTACGCGATCTTTCGAGATGTGCTGTTATAGATTATGCTATATAGTAGCTGAACAGGACTGATCCATAGGACAGCACCTGAATATTATTTTCAGATATCGATGTACATTAAAGAGATTTCCAAATGGGCTATAGCCTCACTATTTTGACTTGTCTAGGACGACATAAGAATCTTTTAAACAGAAACCCTCTTAACTCATTTCTAAAAGCGAGACGTATACTTTAAACAAAACCCATATGATACTTCATAAAACTATGTCTGCTACTTATGACGTGATATACATATCATTAGGCTATTTTGAAAGGGGTTTTTATATACATCTTTCGGCTACTTTATATGCTTATACATGGATGCATGCTATATATATATACTTATGATTTGATGATATATTTCCATGGTTACGCGATCGATATTGATGCGCTTATAGTACTTGTGCATTATATATACATTAGTACATGATATGATAGTACTATATTTTATGACCTAGGTAGATCGTTATGTATTTCAATTTCTACCTTGCGATATATTTTTATTCACTAAGTTGGCAACTCACCCCCGTTGTGCCACAGTTTCTTGCAGGATTGACCATTCGGATCAGTAGCGGCTTACCGACATACTTCTTGCTTCGGTGATTGCTTTTGGTATGTGGGTTACATATTTGCATCGTAACTACTTTTTGTATATGTATATTCTTTGAATTTAGTTAAAAACTCTATCGACCAAAACTTGTATATTTGTGGACTCAGAAGCGAGACTTATATGTTTATGTGTTTTTGGGTGTCACACTCGTTTGGAGTCGACTTTATATTGTTTTTGGTTATGTTTCGATTTCTATTTCTTGGCCTTGGGTGTCGTATATTAACTGCGTGGTTGCTCCGCCGTTTAGTTGTGGAAGCTAGCTCCCATTGGGGATGCTTTTTATATATTATGCTGTGTATGTGGTTTTATTCAAAATTTACAAAGGAGGTGCTGCCCGATTTTTAAAGTATCGAAAAAAATTTCAAATAAACTTATTTATACTATAAAAAGGAACTTGATTCCATTTAGTAACCCTTTTTAAAACTTCAACTTCACTATTTCTTTAAAAAAAATTAGATTCCGGGTTTTTGGCTTACTTGGGTTACGGTGGGGTCCTATAGATTTCATGTGATTGAAGTGCCAGTCACGTGCCTTTCCGGGTCGTGACAGTTACCTAGGTATTGAACGAAAGGAAGGCCGACAAGTAAATTTGTCTGTATCCCTTCTGAGCCTGAAAGTGACAATTTACGTACAGTCTGGTCTCTTTGTCTAAGTGTATCACATACTGGGTCAAGGGAGGTGGAAAACGCCAGACCCCTAATAACCCAATAGGTCGTGTTGATGTGGCCCAAAACCATCCCGAGAAACTACTGATTTCACAATTAGTAAATCTCAACTAGCTTGGCCAAGATCTTATGGTGATGACCAATCAAACACAATACGACATCAACTCTCTTTACCGGGAGAGATAAAACCTTTCTATCGCTCATGGCCCCCAAGTTCTTTGGGACTGTACCCAACTAAAACCTATTTGTATGAGTCTTTAAAGCCGTGGTAGGGTAGTAATCTAAGTACTATGGGAACACACTCGAGATGAATGACGATGTCAGGTCTAAAGGCTAACCTGTACCTATGTCACCAGAGAACTACTATCTGACGATAGGTATATTATCATCTAGAAGTTCTCAGCGAGTCTGTCTAGTGTAACTCATAACCTAATGAGCACTTGTATACTATCTTTGGTGTCGAACACCAATGGCTGTGGGACAGGCTACCTTCCCTCATGAGAATAAGAAACGTATACACTAGTCTACTTCGGAGTATCGATGTCCTATCTGGAAACTCCAATGACTAGGGACAATTTAAGGATGCGCTTATAAACTACCTAGACCCCACTAGTATGATCTCCATCACAACTCTAGTAGTCAAGCAAAAGATCCTGCGGGGTTTACCAACATGTAGCCCTATCTCGAAACTCCAACGACTAAGGACAATTTAAGGATGCGCTTATAAACTATCTAGACCCTACGAGTATGATCTCCATCAAAACTCTAGTAATCAAGCAAAAGATCCTACGGGGCTTACCAACATGTAATCGAGATACGTAATATAAAATAGAACATATACACATGTTAAGGTAAAAGCAAACCTGATAGCATACTATCATATCAAACAAGATTGTCCTATACATATATATATATCCCAAGCATCCATATGTAATATACAATCATGTATTATTCAATAATGTCCTCTAGGGCATATACATCCAATAATCTCCCACTTACACTAAGGCCATGTATTGGCGAATCGAAGACCAATCATCTCTAATAGCCGCTCGAGCTTAGTCTGAAGAAGTGCCTTCGTGAGTGGGTCCGCCGTATTGTCCTTTGTGTCTACTCTCTTGACCTCGATCTCCCGGCGATCAATGATCTCCCTGATCAGGTGATACCACCTTAAGATATATCTGGATTTCTAATAGGACCGGGGTTCCATTGCTAATACTATAGCCACATTGTTGTCACAATACAAAGGTATTAGATCAACAATAGACGGAACTACCTTAAGTTCATGAATGAACTTTCTCATCCAGACAGACTCTTTTGCGGCATCGCTGGCAGTAATGTATTCAGCCTCCATCGTCGAGTCTGCTACGGTGTCCTGTTTGGGACTCTTCCAACAAACCGTCTCTCCATTGAGGGTAAACACATAACCCGAGACAGACTTGTTGTCATCCTTGTCGCTTTGGAAGCTTGAATCGATAAAGGACTCCATCTGGAGGTCTCTATTACCGTACACTAAGAACATATCCTTAGTCCTTCTCAGGTACTTCAGAATGTTCTTTACAGCTATCCGATACTTCTCCCTTGGGTTTGACTAATACCAGCTTACTATGCTAAGTGTGTAAGCTATATCTGGTCTGTTACATAATATCACATACATTATAGATCTTACCGCCGAATCGTAAGGTATAATGCTCATGAGAGCCCTCTCCTCATCAGTCTTGGGAGACATTTCCTTGGAGATGGTGATTCCGTGACAAGCCGGTAGATTACCGCGCTTGGAATCTTCCATATTATATCTCTTTAGTATGGTATCAATGTACCTGGACTGTGAAAGTTCCAACATCCTCTTAGATCTATCACGATAGATCTTGATCCCCAGAATGTAAGAGGCATCACCCAGGTCCTTCATGGAGAACTTCAAAGACAAGAACGGTTTGACCGACTGTAATATAGGAATGACATTTCCTATCAAGAGAATGTCATCGACGTAAAAAACGAGGAACACGACAATTCTCCCTACAATTATCGTATATATACAAGGCTTATCAATATTTTTGATGAAGTCAAATTTCTTGAATGTTTCATCAAAACAGATGTTCTAGTTCCGCGATGCCTGCTTTAATTCATAAATGGATATAAGAAACTTATACACCTTCCCATTGCTTCCACTGTCTATGAACCCCTCTAGCTGATCTATATAGACACACTCTTCTAAAGCGTCGTTTAGAAAAGCAGTCTTTACTTCCATCTACCATATCTCATAGTCATGGAAGGCAGTAATGGCAAGTAGGA
Organism: Agapanthus africanus; assembly: GCA_030015575.1. Classification (NCBI taxonomy): domain Eukaryota; kingdom Viridiplantae; phylum Streptophyta; class Magnoliopsida; order Asparagales; family Amaryllidaceae; genus Agapanthus; species Agapanthus africanus. Next base: position 398,892,629 of record CM057339.1, read on the forward strand.
TCCGAATGGATTTGAGCATAGCCACTGGAGAAAATGTTTCTTCATAGACCACACATGGTCTTTGACGAAAACCTTTTGCAACAAGTCTAGCCTTATAGGTTTACACCTGTCCATCTACACCAATCTTCTTCTTGAAGATCCATTTGCAGTCGATGAGTTTTACCCCTGGCGATGCAATGTCCAAAGTCCGAACTTTGTTGGTGTACATGGACTCCATTTCGGATCACATAGCATCCAGCCATTTCACAGAGTCCCTACTGAAAATAGCCTGCTCAAAACTAGTAGGATCATCTTCTTCTAAGATGCAATCCTCTCGATTCCCGTCTACGAGAAAACCGTAGTATCTCTCGGGTGGATGAGAAATCCTATCAGATCTGCGGAGTGGCTGATGTTCGTCCAGAATTATTGATTCCTGTTGTTCTGCCAAATCTTAAGTTTGAGTTTGTGTTTTTGGAACTTCATCCAGTTTTACTGCGCTCCCACTAGTTTCTTTTGCAAGAAACTGACATTCTAAAAAGTTGGCGTTGCGAACAATCTTTTGTTCCTCTACATGGTAGAACAGACATCCACTTGAATATTTTGGATATCCTACAAACTTACATAAAACTGATCGTGCCTTGAGTTTATCTGGGTTCTTCTTTTTAACATAAGAAGGGAAACCCCATATCGTAATACATTTAAGATACAGACTCTTACCACTCCATATTTCATATGGAGTCTTAGGCATAGATTTGGATGGAATCTGATTCAATAGGCATGCGGTTGTCTCAAGAGCATATCCCCAGAATGAAAGAGGCAGATCAGTATTACTCATCATAGAGTGAACCATATCCAATAGGGTACGGTTCCTTCATTCTGACACACCGTTGTGCTGTGGTGTATTCGGAGGAGTAAGCTGAGAGAGAATACCATTCTCTTTTAGGTATTCTAGGAATTTCGTGATTAAGTACTCCCCTCCTCAATCAGATCGGAAGATCTTGATACTTTTTCCCTTCTGGTTCTCTACTTCGTGTCTGTATTCTTTGAATTTCTCAAAAGTTTTAGATTTGTGTTTCATAAGATACATATATCCGAACCTAGAGAGATAGTCAGTGAATGTGATGAAGTATGAGAACCCACCCATTGCATGTATAGATATTGGACCATACACATCACTGTGTATGAGTCCCAAGAGCTCTGTTGCTCTTTCTCCATATTCGGTGAACGGAGATTTGGTCATCTTACCTTTGAGACAAGATTGACAAGTTTCATAAGATATAAATTCGAACAGATCCAAATATTCATCTTTATGCAACTTAGCTAATCTTTTCTCATTGATATGACCAAGTCTATAATGCCACAAGTAGGTTTCGTTTGTATCTGAACTTTTCCTCTTGCATGTGTTTTATATATTAAGAACTGTGTTTTGATTTAGAACATGGATACCATTACACAGTGTACATTCTGCAACCAATACCTCTTTAAGGTAAATGTTCATGATATTTCTATCAAGAACAAAGTTATATCCTTCTTTATTTAAATAAGAAACTGATATGATGTTGCCAAGTATGAAAGGTATATAGTAGCTGTTGTTCAAAATCATAGTATTGCCACTTGGCAATACCAGGTGATATTCACCGACGGCAGTAGTATCAGCATCAACTTGTGCTCCATTCCCTACTCTGAGGGACATATCACCAGGTCCAACCATCCTACTTTTTCTCAGTTCTTGTAATAAATTACAAATATAAGATCTTGAGCCGATATCTAGTACCCAGGAGATAGGACTGACCAAAAACAGTTCTCAATAATAAGAACACCTGAAGGAGACGCAATAGTCTGCTTCTTCTTCACCGGGGTCATCAAGGAATTCATGCAATCCTCTTTCCCTTTCTCATGCTCGTGACATGTGTCACAAGTCAGGGCCAAACCGACGTTCCCCAGCCCTGAATAAGAATTCGGGTCGATTAAGTCATACATTTTATTATCTTGATAAAGGCGTGACATGGTAGCTACAATTAGGAGAGAGAAAAGAAACACTCAACGTATGCTCTTGCAAGTTTAGATTGGTTATTATTTTATCTATACAGGATGGCTCCTACCATTTTCTCGAATTCTCCTTCAAACCTTAAAAGAAGAACTAGTCGGGATCATGTACGCTCCACAAGTTCGCTAACCGTTCAGCCTGGCAAGTGTTGATACTCTAAGAGAGGCTTCTCGTGCTTTCGCACGGACCTAATTAAATAACTTCGTTTCTACAAAAGCATAACCTCGTTAACACATTTCTAGACACTAAATGGGTTAGTTAGTTGTAAAGTGAAAATTTCCCGAGAGTAATCCTACTCATCAGTGGAATTGGCACCCAACTATTATCTTGTGATAACCTAGATGGAATCCACTCTTGTCACTACACTTCAGAAGGTATGCAACACAAGAAAGTTTCCTGTATATTTGAAACTCCTGATATGATTTTTACCCTGACCGGCTTATGATCTTGACAGAGGTCAACATATCATAAATCGAAAGTCAAGTTCAACCCGTTATTTTCCTGGATTAATTTAGACCCACCCGCACATGACCTTGACAAATGTCAATATGACTGTCCTAAATAATCGTATCTCTATGCTACAAACAAGCATTGCCTAGCTACCATACATTATGCTTTGACAAATGTCAACATACACAGCATGAATATTAGGTTACACTTGTAAGAAATGACGGAGGGCTACAGTTGGCTTTGGAGAAAAGCCTTTAACATAATGAACTTGATATCGTTGAAGAAAACTAGTGATTTCGAAACGAGTGGTTCAAGCTCAATTTTGAAAACTTTTGGTTTTGTGAAAAACCGAATAGTTTTGAAAAGAACCGAGTGGTTTTGAAATTTGATTCCAATAACATCTTTTAAGGTTTATTTTCTTGCATTAATATGAATTAATGCGGTCCCATCAATTAAGCCTAAACATCACAGAAAATAACCAAGATAGAATGTATGTATATTCCACCCGTATTCGCCATGGGGTCCGGGGACTTCACCGTAAGGTTACTTAACTTACGGCAGTGCATAAGTAGGGCTAGCGCGGGTATAAAATATATACAACATTTATATATATCATCACAAGCAGGTAATAAACATCACAGGCATGCGATAAATAAGATGGAATTAGCGGATAAATTAGGAGTCCCGTGTTTCGTTTGAGCCGCTAACGAAAACCAATATTCTCCGGTCGTGCGGATAGCTCGAACATCACCTGTACCAAAGACCCATACGAGCGTGGCAAGCTACCCGTTAATTCTAGAAGTGAGGCAACCATCACTCAATAAAATGAGTAGGACACCCGCCACTTTATGGAATCCGGAAATTTGAGCACTCCACCGTGGATATATCCTATACCCTTATAAGTGCGGCGAATAGCCTGCCAATTCTAGAGCGATGCGGCTCGAACTCACCACCGCAAGACGACCACCTAGCACACTTTAAAACCCGGCTGTTCGAGCACTTCTCCATGGGTAATCCTAATACATGAATGAATGAATATACAATGATAACATCAATCACAATCTGGTCGTGTTCCAATAAAACAATATACAACAAGCGGTAACGATGGCCATAATCCGGTCGCTCGCCCCGAATATACAAATATACATCTATTACTATGATGAGGGGGTTATCCACCACAACTATCCATCTAATCCATCACAAGATATATACCACCACAACAGAAGCAAGTAGTTGCAACCTCGTCTAATTGACCTATAGCAATTAGACAACGTATACAAACACAAATACAAACTAAAGATATCAACGATACAAAAGTTTTGAGTTTTAAAACTTTCCAAGTTGCCCGAATACAAAAATAACACTAGGTGAAATCTGAAGCAAATCAAACATAACCAAAAATCACAATTCCCAAAACCTAACACACTGAAAAAAACGAAGACAGCTTGAGACAACAAAACCGCCAGAAGCGGGGTTTTTGAAGTTTTAGGCGGTTTTGTTTTCTCTATTATGTCTTGTTTTTGTCCAGTGTCACTTTCATATCAAGAAAACCACTCTGCACTTGTTTAAAAAAATTTAGTGATAAAAAATTTTGACAAAAACATGAAAGTTAGGGTTTTGAAAATGGAAATTTGTCGGTTCGAAACTTTCAACATCGTCTAAACTAGCTTTAGTATTTGGATGGCTCTGATACCATGTAAGTAGATGTTCGTACTTGTGCCGCTAACTAGCGACAAGACGAAATACAAAACAAAAATTTCTATACAAAGAGCACGAACTTCTACGAGCTAGAATCGAAACCAAATACTAAACTAGCAAACTAAAGAAGGTTAACTACTTAGATAAACGATAGCTACCTTTGTAGTCATGTCCTTCATCTTCTTTTCTCTTCTTATACTCCTAGGTCCATCGGGAATGAGTTTGGGGTCGGTCTTCCTTGTCAAAGAATATCCACCCGAGAGAACCCTAACCTAGGCTCTCTCATAATAAAAACCAAGTGAAGCAACTAATGATCAAGACTTACTAAGAGGTGATCACTAGAAGATATAGTAGTTGCTAATCTCTAATATTTTTTCTCTCTTAACCTTTTTCCTTTCTCAAAACCAAAACTCAAGAGAAAGGAAGAAGAAGAAGATGGTGTTTAACTAGTGAGCATGGCATACAAAAATGATCAAAATCTCTCTCTCTCTCTCTCTCTCTCTCTCTCCCCCTCTCTTCTTTTCTTTATTCTTTAATGTGAGAGATGAGTGGTCTTGTGAATCGCCATGGTGAGTCACAAGTCCACACCCTTCTCTCACAATCAAGAAGAGATGAGAAGAAAGGAGAGAGTCACCTCATATGTACACACACATACACTTATACAAGTATATGCTACAAATATATGCACCCGTATTCGTATCAAAATGTATATACCCGTATTCATATAAAATATGAATACCTGTATTTGTATTAAGATATAAATACCCGTATTTATATCAAGACACAAATACACGTATTTATACATATACACATATTCGTATAAATACCATATTTTGTCAAAATACGAATACGAAAACAGAGATACTAAAAAGAGATATTTAATAATAGCTCACATTTCATTCAAATGTGATAACCTGGCTATCTTTCAAACCTGCTAATATTAACAAAATACCCGATTAAAAGTATGTGTATAGAAACACGTATTTAATCGAACCCAAGTACATATCAAAATACGTATACGATATCGTTTCACCTAAGATGGGAAACCCTCTGTGCGGGACTCTAAAGGCTCGACAATACGCTGGCAGTGGGTTTAACCATAAGCACGTCAGCGACACTAGATGTACGTAACAGCTAACCAGGTATTGAACGAAAAGAAGGCCGACAAGCAAACATGACTGTTCCCAACTGAGCCTGAAAGTGACAATCTACGTACAGTCCGATCTCTTTATCTGAGAGTATCGCATACTGGGTTTAGGGAGATGGAAAACATCAGACCCCTAATAACCCAATTAGCCATGTCGATATGGCCCAAAACCATTCCGAGAAATTGTTAATCTCATAATCAGTAAATCTCAACTACTTTGGCCAAGACCTTATGGTGATGACCAATCGAACATAGCACGACATAAACTCTCTATACTGGGAGAGATAAATCCCTTCTATCGCTCACTGCCTCAAGTGCTTTGGGACTGTACCCAACTAAAATATGTTTACACGACTCTTTAAAACCGTGGTAGGGTAGTAATCTAAGTACAGTGGGAACACACTCGAGACGAATGACGATGTCAGGTCTAAAGACTAACCTATACCTATGTCACCATAGAACTACTATCTAACGATAGGTATATTATTATCTAGAAGTTCTCGGGGAGTCCGTCCAGTATAACTCATAACCTAATGAGCACATGTATACTATCTTTTGTACCAAACACTAATGGTTGTAGGACAGGCCGTCTTGTTGCCTCACGGGAATAAGAAACATATACACTAGTCTACTCCAGAGTATCGATGCCCTTTCTCGAAACTCTAACGACTATGGACAATTTAAGAATGTGCTTATAGACTACCTAGACCCTACGAGTATGATCGCCATCACAACTCTAATATTCAAGCAAAAGATCATATGGGCTTTACCAACATGTAATCGAGATATGCAATATAAAATATAACATATACACGTGTTGAGGTAAAGGTAAACCAGATAGCATACTGATTGACCGTGCGAAAAAGTGTTTTGTAAATAACCGCAATCAAGACGGTGTCGCAAGTAGCTAGCCGCGATGAGTACGAGTCGTCTGCAGGGAAACGCGAATTCTTTTCTTGCTTTAGACGAGTTGATGAAATATGGGTGATTGTTTGTCGTTATATTTTAGAACAGATATAAAATTTATAATAAAAAGTCTTGTAGGGTTTATAGGACTTAGTAGTAATGGATGAATAATTTAAAATGACTCTTTTATCTTTTAATAGTTTAAAACTAGAGCGATAGTGATGAATGTAGATTAGGGTTCTTAGAGGGAATAGGGTTTCCCACTACCAACCCTTGTCCTTTCATTGATCTCTATTCATGTCTAGCCTTTAACAAAACAAGTGTTTAACCGATCTCAAATCGCGGTCGAGACTATCAATAAATTGATGGTGCTCCCGATAAGGAGGTTACCATTTATTTTGCTAAAGTTTATAAACTTTAAAATGTTTAAAAGAAATTAAAAGATTTCTTCATCCATTATCCTACCATATCCTACAAATCCTAGCAACTTAGGAATTACTCGCTCATGATTAGTGAAGAAAGGTTGAAGAAGAAAGAAATCATAATTAAGATGTAGAAAAAGTAATGCGTAAAAGTAAATGCAGAAAAATAAATGCAAAAAGAATTAAAATAAAATCTACCTTTATTAATCAACTATTGCATTTACAATTCTCCTTAGAAAGTAGATTACAAGAACCCTAGTTTGGTTTAAATCTCTCTCTTGTTGGAGGTAAATGGATAGATGATGATCACTCGGATACGTGGATCTCTTGGATCTCTTCGATAATAATTTTCAATATACAGCTCTCGGTCACTTATATAGTGCTTGAAACCAGAAACCCTAAATTCCATATAGGAATAAATGCAATTAAGATCATGATCCCAAAATCCCACATCCAACAGCCCAGTTTTGACTACTGAACCGCCGCATAATGCCACGTTTGGCCGCCCTTCCGCCGCGCTTTAGTGGGATCATGACTTGAGATTTTTTCTGGCTTTTTGTGTCGATATTTGGAGATCCTTTTGATATATAGATTCTGAAAATATTGCTCTGAGTCTCTGCCGTTGCTAGATTTCTCGATTTGCTTCTAAAATTGGGCAGATTCAATTTCGATATCCCGATTTGACTCGGATCTCTTACTTGGATTCCATACCTGAGCTAATATCCGCACAATATCTCAAATCAAAGTGTTAGTAGTATTTGGTACTTTTTAGATATTATCCTAACCATTTATATGATATAATATCTTAAGAATATTGATTAGAAATATTTGATATGATATGCATATTTTAATTACTAATATTTCATTTAAATATCATATGCATATATTTTCCCTAATTATATTAATTATAATGAAGAAACATATGATAATAATATTTTTACAAATAAACCCACATATGTTCTATATTTACAATTAACACCATTTAACAGTTAATAATAGTAGGGAAATGTTCATACAAATGTACAATATTTTAGACTAATCAAATACCATCATATCGAGAAAGATTGTCCTGTACACACGCATATATATCCCAAGTATCCATATGTAATATACAATCATGTACTATATAATAATGGCCTCTAGGGTATATACATCCAACACTTCTTCATCATTGTCCCCCATAATTCATCTATAGGTATTTTGTCGTATGCTTTCTCTAAGTCAATAAATATCATATGCAAATCTCTTCTCCTCTCTCGAAAACGCTCAACAAGTTGACGAAGTAAAGGAATAGCCTCTATCATCGATCGTCTAGGTATGAACCCAAACTGGTTCTCTGTTATCTTAACATTCTTTTTTTAGCCTGTATTCAATTACTCTCTCCCAAAATTTCATGGTATGACGTATAAGTTTTATTCCACAGTAGTTTGAGAAACTTTGAATGCAACCCTTGTTCTTGTAGATAGGTACAAGGATAGTTTTTCTCGACTCATTTGGTATCTTTTTGGTCTTCCAAATCTTATTAAACAGATCTGTCAGCTATTTAACGCCTATCTCTCCTAAGCATCTCCAAATCTTGATAGGAATCTCGTCTGGACCAACCGCTTTTCTTGATTTCATTCTCTTCAAAACCACTTTAATCTCAGGTATTCTTATTTTACGCATTAAATCACAGTTTATATCTTGAGATTGAATGACAAGTCCATCCAAATTCTTAGTAAATCTCTCATTGAACAATTTTCAAAATAATCTCTCCATCTTTCCTTGATATCCTCATCTCGAACTAACACCTTCTGATCTTCATTTTTGACACACTTCACCGCACATAAGTCTCTAGTCTTCCTTTCCCGCATCCTGCCAATCCTGTATATATCATTTTTAGCCTTCTTAGTGTCCAACTTCTCGTGCACCTCCTTATAGACCTTAATTTTAGCTTCCCGAACTGTTTTCTTAACTTTCTTTTTAGCCATTTTATACTTTACAAATCTCTCCGCATCCCTACTTTTCTTCAAATTTTTATAAGAATCTCTCTTGATTTTAATAGTATCCTTTATTTCTTCGTTCCACCATGATGTGTCCTTAGATGGTGGAGCACCACCTCTTGAATCACCAAGTAAATATCTAGCTACCCTCTTGATACAACTATCTATCTTGTTCCATATTGTGTCTGAATCATTTTCAGACTGCTAATCCGCTTCTTGAATTATGTGATCTATAAAAGCTTTTTGGTTATCTTTTTTAGTCGCCTCCATTTAATTTAAGACTCCACCTTACGTCTAATCTTCCTAGGTACTCTTTTAAATCTAAAATCCAGAACTAAAAGTTTATATTGAGTGGTTACACTCTCACCTGGTACTACCTTACAATCGATGCAGCAACCTCTATCAATCATTCTCGTCAGAAATAAGTCTATTTGACTTCCACTCGATCCATTCCTAAAGGTGGTAAGGCGAGACTCTCTTTTTCTAAACCAAGCGTTTGCTAAGATCAAGTCATAAGATAAGGCAAATCTAGAATCGAGCAATCCGCTTCATTCCTTTGTTCAAAACTAAAACCTCCATGAATAGTATCAAACCCACTACGACTAGTACCTACATGTCCATTGAGATCACCACCAATAAATAACTTCTCTACACTAAGTATCTTTTGCACCATATCGTGTAAATTCTTCCATAATAGATACTTACTAGCATCATCAAGACCTGTGGTGCATAAGCACTAATAAAATTAAGGATCTCCCCACCAAGAATAAACTTAACCAGTAGAATTTTGTCATCTTTTCTCATAATCTCAACTACATTATCAAGCAATCATCTATCTATGATTACACCTACCCAATTATGATTTTTATCTCTACCCGTATACCAAAACTTATAATCTCAAGGGTCTATGACTCTATCCTTTTTACCTACCTATTTAGTTTCTTGCAAACACATAATACCAAATTTTCTCCTAATCATCACTTCCACTAATTCTATTAGTCTACCCGTAGGGAAACAATGTTTTAAGAAATTAGACGGATCTTATGAAGACCTTGCTTATTTATCACTACACCCAGAGGCCGATGTAGCGCACCGCTTTCAGATGACAACCTAGAAATCTTTGCATACTTAACACTACACCCGGAATCCGATATAGTGCATCACTGAGTAGAAGGACGCCCCAACGATATTCTTATTATGGTTCATGTTATAGAATGTGACAAAGTTTTACGTTGGCTGTCACAAGCCTACCACAACTCTTATCCTTTCTTACGCGGACTTCGGACCGGCAAAGATGAGTTTATATTATTTACATTATATTTTACAACTTTTATTAGATAAGAAGTTGGTAAAGGTCATTTCCTTGCCTGTTTGAGATTTGGTTTGCAAGTAAAACAAAAGCCAATAAATAATGAACAGTAATTCTATTGGCTAATTTCATTGCATACACAAACTGAGGAATGGATTTTCTTCCAAACCGCTGTAAAGTGTTTTTTCTGACGCATTGATTTTCCTTATATTTTTGGTTTTTTGGGTTGTTTGTTTGCTGGAATAAAAAAAAGAAAAATGAATATAGGTGTTACAAACAAAAAATTGTGTCATGAATTGCTATTTCTTTATTTGTTTGTATAGAATTAGAATGGTTTTTGTCCCCTTCATTCTTTTCCTTTGTTTGGTTGAACCAAAAAAGTGAGAATTGAGATTTGGGAATTGGATAAAGAGAAAGAAGAGAAAGAAGAAAGATAGGCAACCATAACTTTTCCGAAATAAAATAACTCCTCCAATACAATGTTTATTTGGGAATGCGCAATTGCATCCAAAAAAGCTTGGATTTAAAATTGCTAAAAAGATGATGGCAATTCCCAAATCTTACAATTCCTATTCCATGTAAACAAACAAAGGAATTACAATTCCATACTTTTTTGTTTTGATGAACAGTGTCCTGCCTCTCAATTTCCATATGTTTTGATAATTCCTCGCAAAAGAAACATACCCTAAGTCTGGAAAAATCTATTATGCTAAGGCTTGCATGGTGCAAGCCCTTGAACGAGCTTTCGCTATATGCAAAAAAAAGCCTATTCTTTTTACAGGCTTGTACCATACAAGCTTTTTTAGAGTAGGTCTTCTACCCAAGCCTTCCTCTAATGTTCCTTTTTGTTGATACGTGGACCAATAGAAACCACAATCCATGTTTCGATTTGCTGCACCTTCTGGAAATATTCACTGCCCTTCTACTCTTCTCCATTTTGTTCCCTCATCCCCATTAGTACATATTTGCCCTCCATCATCAGAAAAGCAACTGCACCCAAAACACAAACGGAGCAAGTTGAAAGCTTTCTTGTCTTGGGGTTACAGTGATGGCGGATTCATCCCGAGCTACAGTTCTCGTCACCGGCGCCGGCGGCAGAACCGGTGAGCTCTTCTCAACTATTAACCCCAAGTTTTCTTTTTCTTTTTCTTTTATAACGATTTTGTTGAGATTCTCGATCCTAGGGTTATTACTGTAGGTGTTATTACTGTAGATTGATAGGATATACGATCTACTGTTGTCAAGATTCGGTTTTTATGAGATGAATTTAGCCAATGGGAATGCATTTGGGGATTTTTCGAAATTTGATTTAGGGTTTTGTATAGAACTAATTCTGTATGTCACTTGGCTATATTTGTTCCTTTGAGCTAACTGTAATTCTGCTCGAACAAAAAAAGAATGAAAAAATTGTTGGGATTCTTAGCGTAACCGTCAATCGAGCCGCTGCGGAACGAAAAGCTTTGACTTTTAAAAAACTTGGTGGTAAAAACCAATACCTGAAATCTAACCAAACATTGAACAGCAAGCTAAACGAAATCTAGCTACCGAGATAGAGAGTTATACTGAAAGATCCGTGTCCTTCGGTCATCAACCCTCTTCCTCAGCTCCATGGGACTCCGTGATCGAGCTTGATCTCCGATCCTCCTCTGTCGAAAATGAACCACCTGAGGGACGTGGTTCATGGCTCTAGGTCCACTCAAAACCTAGTGAAGCAACTAAAGGCTCAAGATTGCTAATCTAGAGTGTCTAGTTATGTAATGTGTTGTTCTAGTATTCATTCTACCTCTCTTCACCCTTGATTCTCAACTCATGAGATCTTAGGATGAAGAGGAAGGAGCTCAAGAATGGAGAGAGAAAGAGAATGGTGTAAATGAAAATCTCATCATGAAACAAAAATTGCAAGCATGGTTTTATCAAATCATTTTAGCATATATAAAATCCAGCCATACTTGAATAGTATAGATAAATGAATTATAGATTCATTTGTTTACCCTATTCAACCATGCTTCACACCATTCACCCTTCCACCTCACCCCTCCACCTCATTTCAATTTTCAAGAAAAGAAAAAACATAGAAATGAGGTGTCCTTCTAGAATGTTACACTTTACCGTATAAATACGGAATACACTTTACTGTATATACATACCCGTATTCATATCAAAATACGAATACCCAAAGAGATATAATAATTCAAAGAATATAATACTAGAATATACATATTGAAATATGCATATGTAAATTATTAAATCAATACCTGGTTTAATAATCCGGTTTAATCCTGAGCCGGCTAGTATAATCAACCATCCGATCGAAAACCCAGCTAACACTAGAATATACATATCGAAATATGTATATGTAAATTATTAAATCAATATCCGATTTAATAATCCGGCTTAATCCTAAACCCGCTAGTATCATCATTCGATCGGAACCCTGCACATATCAAAATACAGCTCCTACATCATTTCGCCTGAACCAGGAAAACTCTCTGTGTGGGATTCTAAAGACTTAACAGTACTCTGGCAGTGGGTTTAACCATAAGCACGTCAGCGGCACTAGCTGTATATAACGGCTACCCAGGTACCTGTCGAAAAGGAAGGCCGACGAGCAAGCTCATCCGGACCCGTACTGAACCTATTCATGACTATCTCCATACAGTCCGGTATTTTCATCTAAGAGTATCGCATACCGGGTCTAGAGGATGGTAAACATCAGACCTCTACTGACCCGATAAGTCATGTTGATGTGGCTCATGACTAATCCGAGAAACTACTGATCTAACCATCAGTAAATCCCAACTGCCTTGGCCAAAATCTTATGGTTCCGGCTAACCGAACACAGTGCGATATCGACTTCCAATACCGGGAGAGACGAATCTCTGACAATCACGCACTGCATCCATGTGGCTCGGAACTGTACTCAACCAAACTCTGTTTGCACGACTCAGTAGAGCTGTGGTAGGGTAGTGATCAAAGCACAGTGGGAACTCACATGAGACAAATGATGATCTCAGGTCTGAAGACTAACCTGTACTCATGTCATATAAGAACCGCTATCCGACGATATGTATAATACCATCTAGAGGTTTTTGGCGAGTCTGTCCAGTGTACTCACCCCCAACGAGCACCTGTATACAATCTTAGGTGATCACACCAATGGCTGTCAGACCAACCACTGCCCCTCGTCGGGGTCCAGAAATGTATACACAAGTCTACTCTGGAATATTGATATCCGGTCTCGATACTCCTGCGACTTAGGACCTTTAAGGATGTGCTTATAGACTACCCAGCTCTCACAAGTATGATTGTCATCATAACGCTGGTAGTCAAGAAAAACCTACGGGCTTTATCAACATGTATCCGCCATATAGGATATCGAGTATAACATATGCACATGTTAAGATAAAGACAAACTAAAAAAATATACTGCTGTAACGAGTTTTTATCAATATGTATAAGCAATACAAAGCAATATGAAAAACAAATACATATGTTCTGATAAAGACAACTCAAATAGTATACTATACAACTGAGCAAGATTGTTCTGTACATACATATCTCTAGCATCCAATACAATACAGGCCTTTAGAGCATACACATCCAACAATCTCCCACTTGCACAAAGGCCTGTAATTGGCGTACCGAACACCTAACGTCTGCTCTAGAGCCAGTTGTTAGCGTATCGCATACCCAATATCTCAGAAAGTCGCTCGAACTGCGGTTGAGGGAGGGCCTTGGTAAATGGATCCGCCGTGTTGTCTTTTGTATCTACTTTCCAGATCTCGATCTCCTGGCGATCTACGATCTCCTGGCGATCTACGATCTCCCTGATCAGGTGATACCGCTTTAAGATGTGTCGGATTTCTGATGGGATCATGGTTCTTTTGCTAAAACCACAGCCCCATTGTTGTTGCAATACAAAGGTATTGGATCAACAATGGATGGAACCACCTCAAGTTCACTAATGAATTTCTTCATCCAGACCGTTTTTTGCGGCATCGTTTGCAGCAATGTATTCAGTCTTTATCGTCGAGTCTGCGACGGTGTCCTGTTTGGAGCTCTTCCAACAGACCGCCCTTTCTTTGAGCGTAAACACAAAATCCGAGACATGCTGTCATTCTTGTCACTCTGGAAGCTTGAGTCGGTAAAGAACTGACCTGGAGGTCTCCATTACCGTAAACCAAGAACATCTCCTTAGTTTTTCTCAGGTACTTGGGAATGTTCTTCACAGTTGTCCAATGATTCTTACCTGGGTTCGACTGATACCGGCTCACCACGCTAAGCGTGTAAGCTACATCTGGTCTGGTATACAGCATTGTATACATTATAGATCTTACCTCCGAAGCGTACGGTTTAGTGCTCATGCGAACTCTCTCCTCATCAGTCTTGGGAGAAATCTTTTTGGAGAGGGTGATTCCGTGCAAAGCGGGTATATTTCCGTGCTTGAAATTTTCCATACTAAATCTCTTTAGTATGTCTCTATGTATCTGGACTGTGAAAGTCCCAACAATCTCTTGGATATATCTCTGTAGATCTTAATCCCCAGAATGTACGAGGCATCATCCAGATCTTTTATGGAGAACTTTTGTGACAAGAACAGCTTGACCGATTGTAGCATAAGAATGTCATTTCCTATTAAGAGAATGTCATCCATGTACAAGGCGAGAAATACGATAGTTCGTCTTACAATCTTCTTGTAAATACACGGCTCATTTTCATTTTTGAGAAAGTTAAATTTCTTGACCATTTCATCAAAACAGATGTTCCAGCTACACGATACCCGCTTTAATTTATAAATGGATTTAAGCAACTTGCACACCTTCCCGCTGCTCCCGCTGTCTATGAATCCTTCCGGCTGATCCATATAAACGCACTTTTCTAAACTTCTATTTAGAAAATCCGTTTTAACGTCCATTTGCCAGATACTATAGTCATGGTAGACAGCAATGACAAGTAGGATCCGAATGGATTTTAGCATAGCCACCGGAGAAAAAGTTTCGTCATAGTCCACTCCTGGTTTTTAACGAAAACCTTTTCCAACAAGTCTAGCCTCACAGGTTTCTACCAGCCCATCTGCACTAATCTTCTTTTTAAAGATCCACTTTCATCCAACAGGTTTTACCCTAAAAGGAGCAATATCCAAAGTCCAAATTTGTTGTACATGGACTCCATTTCGGATCACATAGCAACCGGCCATTTATCAGAGTCCCTAATGGTAATGGCCTGCTTAAAACTAGTAGAATCATTTTCTTCCAAGCTGCAATCCTCTCGATCTCCATCTATAAGAAAACCGTAATATCTCGCGGGTGGATTAGAAATCCTACTAGATCTGTGGAGTGACTGAGGTTCGTTCGGAATTATTGAATCCTCTGGTTTTATTAAATCTTCAGTTGTAGTTTGTGTTTCTGGAATTTCATCCAGTTCTACCACGCTCCCACTTATATTTTTTTGCAAGAAATTCTTTTTCTAAAATTATGGTGTTCCGAGAAACAATAATCCTTTTGTTTCTCTGCGTGGTAGAAAAAATATCCATTTAAATACTTTGGATATCCCACAAACTGACACAAAATTGACCGTGTCTCAAGTTTATCTGGGTTCTGTTTCTTAACATAAGCAGGACAACTCCATATCTTAACACGTTTAAGATACAGACTCTTACCACTCTATATTTCATATGGAGTTTTAGGGTCTGATTTAGATGGAATTTGATTCAATAGATATTCTGCTGTCTCAAGCGTATATCCCCAGAATGAAATAGGTAATTAGGCATTACTCATCATGGAGCGATCCATATCCAATAGGGTACAATTCCTACGCTTCGATACACCGTTGTGCTGTGATGTGTACGGAGGAGTAAGCTGAGAGAATACTATTTTTTTCGGGTATTTTATAAATTCCGTGCTCAAGTATTCCCCTTATCTATCAAATCTGAGGATCTTGATACTTTTGCCAGTCTGGTTCTCTATTTCGTTTTTATGTTCTTTGAATTTCTCAAAAGTTTCAGATGTGTGTCAAAAAATACACATCCGAACCTAGAGAGATCATCAGTGAATGTAATGAAGTGTGAGAACCCACCCCTCGCATGTATAGACATCAGAACACATACATCACTGTGTATGAGTCCCAAGAGCTCTGTAGCTCTTTCTTCGTGTCTGGTGAACGGAGATTTGGTCATCTTTTCTTTGAGACCAGACCGACAAGTTTCATAGGATGGAAATTCGAAAGGATTCAGATATCCATCTTTATGCAACTTAGTCTTTTCTCACTGATATGACCAAGCTTACAATGTCATAAGTAGGTTTCGTTCTTTTGTGAACTCTTCCTCTTGTGTGTGTTCTGTATGTTGAAGGCCGTGTTTTGATTAAGAATATAGATACCATTATACAGTGTGCCTTCTGCAACCAATACCTGATTAAGGTAAATGTTTATGATATTTCTATCTTGAACAAAGTTATGTCGATCTTTATCAAGTAAAAAAACTGCTATGATGTTGCAAAGTATAGAAGGTACATAATACCAGATGTTCAAAATCATAGTATTGCCGCTTGGCAATACTATGTGATATTCACCGACTGCAGCAGCATCAACTTGTGCTCCGTTCCCTACTTCGAGGGATATCATTCGGTTCAACCATTCTACTTTTTCTCAATCCTTGTAATAAATTACAAATATGAGATGCCGATCCGGTATCTAGTACCCAGGAGGTAGGGTTGACCGAAAAACAGTTTTCAATAACAAATACACCCGTAGAAGATGCATTAGAATGCTTCTCCTTCAATAGGGTTATCTGAAATCCTTTACAGTCATCTTTTCCTTACCCATACTCGTGATAATTGTCACAAGTTAGAGCCGAACCGACACTCCCCAGCTCAGTGTAATAAGCTGGTTCAATCAAGTCAAACATTTTATTATCTTGCTTAGGGCGTGATATGGTTGCTAACTGAAGAGAGAGAAAAGAAACACTCAGCGTGCATTCTTGCAAGATTAGATTGGTTATTAATTTATCTAATCAGGATGGCTCCCACCGTTTTCTCGAATTCTCTTCCAAAGCTTAAAAGGAGAATAAGTAGGGATCATTCGCACCTTACAAGTTCGCTAACCGTTCGGCCATGCGAGTGTTGGTACTCCGAGGGCGCTTCCCTGTGCTCTCGCACGGACTTAATTAAAATAAATCTCGTTTCCGCAGAGGTGTAGCCCCGCTAACACTTTTCTAGACACATAATAGGTTAGTTAATTGTGAAGTGAAAAATATCTTCCAAGAGTAATCCTACTCATCATTGGAATCGGGATCCAACTATTATCATGTGATAATCTAGATGGAAGCCACTCTAGTTACCACACTCCAGAAGGTATGCAACACCAGCAAATTTCTTTTATATTTGAAACTTCCGATGTGGTTTTTGCCCCTAGGACCTTAGTGACCTTGACACAATCAACAAATCAAAAGGTCCTAGTTAAGTTTAACCTGTCATTATCTCGATTCTATTAAACCCACCCGTATAACCCTCGACACAGTCAACAAGGTTACAAGACTGTCTTAACCAATTACATCATATGTTACAAACAAGCAGTACATAGCTACCGTACACTACGCCTTGACACAGTCAACAAACGCAGCACGAGCACTAAGTATTACTTGTAAGAAATGACGGAGGGCTATGGTTGTTTTTTCGGCGAAAAACCCTTTAACATAATTTACTTGATATCGTTGAAATAACCGAGTAGTTTTGAAAATGGGTGGTTTAGGCTCCGCTTTTGAAAACTAGTGGTTTTGAAGAAAACCGAGTAATCTATAACAACATAAAATTTTACTCAAGAGGTCACTCCCCTTGAAGGGATCTAGGCTCTTGCTTTCTTGAATGAGGTGCTGGATATTCCTAATCGAATACCATTTTGCAAAGCGAAAGAATATGACTGTAGTTTTTCGAAATTTGTTCCAACATCTTTTATGTTTCTTTTTCCTTGCATTAATCAAGATTAGTGCGGTCCCATAAATTAAATTCTATAACACCAGAAAAGAACGAAAATAAAATGTACGTATATACCATTCGCATTCGCCATGGGGCTTCGTCATACACCGTTATGTTACTTAACTACCGGCAGAGCGGGGGCTGGACTAGCGCGGATGCAAAACATATACATCCACAAGTATATATATATAAATATATCCATTCGTCTCAGGCATAATATAAGCAACATCACAGAACAGCGATAAGCAATATGCAATAGCTAATAATTTAGGAGCCCCCGGCTTTCATTCGAACCGTAAATGAAACTCGACGTTCCTCAGTCGTGTGGATAGCCCGTGCAATGAAGAACCGGGACCTCTACGAGCGCGGCAAGTTACTTGCTAATCCCGGAAGTGAGACAACCCTAATCAACGAAGTGAATGGGCCATCCAACACTTCACGGAATCCGGTAACTTGAGCACCCCACCGTGGGTCATATCCTGTATCCCCTACGAGTGGTGAATAGCCCACCAATTCTAGAGTAAGGCCCCTTCGGTCTTAACGCTATGAGATGCGGGCCCGTGGCCCTCTAGAACCTGACTATTCGAGCACTCCTCCGCGGGGTAAATCTAGTATAGAAAAGAAAAAATATATATACAATGGTGACATCGACCTCAATCCGGTCGTGTCCCAATAAAAGAATATACAAACTGGTGGAAACGACAGTCCACATGTCGAACGCTCGTCCCGTAATAATGAATATACAAATGAATCTAAACTGTACAACTACCATTGCATTAGGGGTTATCCAACACGACAATCCGAATAAACAATCACAGATATAAACATCACAGCAGCAGAAATAAGTATGTGCAACCCCATCTAAATGATATATAGCAAATAGACGACGTTTGAAAACACATACACCACATCACAAAGATCAACGGTGCAAAAGTTTCAAGCTCTAAACTTTCCAAGTTGGTCTAAAGTAAAGATAACACTAAGTGAAATATGTGGCAAATCAAACAAGACCAAAAATACCAATTTCTAAAACCCAAGACACTCGAAAACGAGGACCGGAAGACACTAAAACCGCCGGTAGTGGTCATATTGAGGTTTCTGGCGGTTTTGTTATGATGAATTTGCCTCGTTTTCATTGTATGTCATATACACATTAAGAGCAAGCCTCTGCACTTATTTAAAAAAATTTCAGAGACCAAAATAATTTCGAACGGAGAATGGGTTTTTGAAAATCGGAAATTTTCGGTTTTGAAACTAAAGCATCGTCTACTACTAGTTTCTAATGTTTGGATGGCTCCGATACTATGTTGGGATTCTTAGTGTCCTGGCCGCCAACTGCGGCCGTTGCGGAACGAAAATTTTTGACTTTTAAAAACTTGATATTAGAAACCACTACCTAGAATCTAACCCAACATTGAACTAGCAAGCTAAAGGAAATCTACCTACTGTGATAGAGAGTTGTACCGAAAGATCCGTGTCATTCGGTCTTCTCCCCGGTCCATGAGGACTTCGTGATCGAGCTTGATCTCTGGTCCTCCGTCGAAAATGATCCACCCGAAAGATGTGGTGCATGGCTCTAGCTCCACTCAAAATCTAGTGAAGCAACTAAAGGCTCTAGGTTGCTAATCTAGAGTGTCTAGTAACGTAGTGTGTTCTAGTATTCTTTCTACTTCACTTCACCCTTGATTCTCAACTCATAAAAGGATAGGATGAAGAGGAAAAATGAGCTCAAGAATAGAGAGAGAAAGAGAGCGGTGTAAATGAAAATCTCATCATGAAACAAAAATTGCAAGCATGGTTTTATCAAATCATTTTAGCATATATAAAATCCAACTATACTTGATTAGTGTATAAATACATTTGTCTACCCTATTCAATCATTCTTCACACCATTTTCCTTTCCACCTCACCCTCCACCTCATTTGAATTTTCATGAAAAGAAAAACATGGAAATGAGGAGTTCTCTTTCTAGAATGTTTTCCGTATAAATACGGAATGGACTCTACCGTATATACATACCTATATTCGTATCAAAATACGAATGCCCAAAGAGATAGAATAATACAAAGAACATAATACTAGAATTATTAAATCAATAACTCATTTAATAATCCAGCTTAATCCTAAGCCGGCCAGTATAATCAACCATGCGATCGAAAGCCCGGATATCACTAGAATATACATATCGAAATATGTATATGTAAATTATTAAATCAATACCCGATTTAATATTTCGGTTTAATCCTAAGCTGGCTAGTATCATCATTCGATCGGAACCTTGCACGTATCAAAATACGGCTCCTATATCATTTCGCCTGAATCAGGAAAACCCTCTGTGTGGGACTCCAAAGACTTGACAATACGCTGGCAGTAGGTTTAACCATAAGCACGTCAACGGTACTAGTTGTACGTAATGGCTATCCAGGTACCTGTCGAAAAGGAAGGCCGACGAGCAAGCTCATCCGGACCCGTACTGAGCATATCCGTAGCAATCTCCGTACAGTCCAGTTTCTTCATCTAAGAGTATCGCATACCGGGTGTAGAGGATGGTAAACGTCAAACCTCTACTGACCCGATAAGTCATGTCGATGTGGCTCATGATCAATCTGAGAAACTATTGATCTAACCATCAGTAAATCTCAATTGCCTTAGCCAAGGTCTTATGATTCTAGCCAACCGGACTCGGTGCGATATCTACTCCCAATACTGGGAGAAACGAATTCCTGACAATCACTCACTGCCTCCATATGGTTCGGGACTGTATCCAACCAAAATCTGTTTGCACGACTCAGTAGAGCCGCGGTAGGGTAGTGATCAAAGTACAGTAGGAACTCACACGAGACAAATGATGATCTCAGGTCTAAAGACTAATTTGTACTCATGTCACCTGAGAACCGCTATCTGACGACAGGTATAATACCATTTAGAGGTTCACGGTGAGTCTGTCCAGTGTACTCACCCCCAATGAGCACATGTATACAATCTTAGATGATCATACCAATGTGCTTATGGACTACACAGCTCCCACAAGTATGATCGCTATCATAACGCTGGTAATCAAGCAAAATCCTACGGGATTTATCAATATGTATCCGCCATATATGATATCGAGTATAACATATGCACATGTTAAGATAAAGACAAACCAAAATAGTATACTACTGTAACGAGTCTTTATCAATATGTATTAGCAATACAAAACAGTAAGAAGAACAAATCACATGTTCTGATAAAGACAACTCAAATAGTATACTATACAACTGGGCAAGATTGTCCCGCATATACATATCCCTACCATCCTATACAATACATGCCTCTAGGGCATACATATCCAACAAAAATGGTGCAAAAAAGGGAGGAAAAAAAGAATAAGAAGAAAACAAAACCAGTTGGTGTTAGATTATCTAGATTTAAAATTTTCTTTTATAAATATTTTATTTATTTTGTTTGGAGTTTGGTGGTTCAAAAATAAGTTAATTAAATCTAATAAAAAGGAAAAGGTCCAAAATTGTGTTTATAAAATTACTGTTGAAAATCAGTGTGCGTTGTTAAAGTCCTGGTTACATTACTTGGTAAAATGGCTTCGACTCATTTAAGGCCCATGATGACTTACATTTTAAATCACTTGGACTCTGTACAAGTTTGAATTCAAAATCTGTGGGACCCATTTGTTAATTATTCAAATGAGTTTCAACGGTTCAATCAAAGAAAAGTCGCGACCCATTCTAGCAACTCTTGGTCGCGTCTTTTGGTGATCTTTTAAAGAAGCGTTTCAGAGAACAAAAGGATATTAGAAAAAAAAACTTTTCCCTACTTTAATATTATTCTCAAAAACAGCGAACCACAAAATCTTCTATTACTTTCTCATTTCAACACTGATTTCGGTGTTTTCTTTTACGTTGCTATTGTTTTCACGGGCTTTACAAGACTATGAGATCGAAACCAAAACTTCCTTTGTGATTCGTACTCAATGGAGAAATCAGACGAGCCGATGAGTGATTTACCTTGGAAATGTCTTTGTCGGTACAATGCATACGAGAAGTGGTAGTACGTTCTTAGGGCAGCTCGATTTTATAAATTTTATTTTATTTCCTATATTGTTTATGTGATCATATTTTTTGAACAAATATTTTATAAAATCATATTCTATTTTAAATTATTATTTAGCAATTATTTCCTTATTTTATCCAATAATCTAAGAACGTATTGAGAATAATTGCTTATTGATTAGACTTGCCATATATTTGTTTATTATATTGAATTATTATCCTTTTATAATATTGCTATTCAATTTTATTTATGGCTTCAAGCAAAGAATTATTAGTTGTTTCTAATCCCATAGTTAACATTACTATTTCTCTTGATTGGTGGCTTGATTCCGGCATCAATGTTCATGTATATTTTGATTTATCTTAGTTCATAACTTTTAACGATCAATGTGGGGGAGAAGTAATGTTAGGAAATGAAATGAGAACATCTATTAAGGGGATTGGAAATATTTCATTAAAACCATCCACGGGAAAATCCATTACTTTAAAAGATGTGTTTTTTGTTCCGGAAATTAGGAAAAACTTAATTAGTGTTTCTTTACATCTTAGAATAGGCTATAAACTATTTTTTGATAGTAACCAATTTGTCATTACTAAAAATAATAATTTCATTGGCAAAGGATATTTATATGATGGTTTGTTTAAATTGCTGCATGTTATTTCTTACAATGCTTCTAATTATGCTAATTATAATTCTGTTGTTTTAAATGTTGAAACTTCATGTTTATGGCATGATAGATTAGGGCATGTTAATTTTCATACCATGATGCATATGATGAAACTTAATCTAATTCATATGTGCAAAATTGACTTTAATAATAAATGCCAAGTTTGTGTTAATGCCAAACAAACTAAAACGCCTTTTAAGGAAGTCTATAGAAATACCTAAGTATTAGAATTTATACATTCCGATGATACTGGTACTCCGACTAGAGGTGGTAATAAATATTTTGTTACTTTCATTGATGATGCTTCTAAATTTTGTTGTGTATCTTATAAAAACCAAGAATGAGGTTGTTAACAAATTTAACGTTTATAAGAATGAGGTTGAAAATCAACTTGAGAAAAAGATAAAATTCTTAGATCTGATCTTGGGGTGAATACACCTCTAATGGCTTTACCATATTTTGCGAAGAGCACATCATTAGACATGAGATGACTGCACCATATTCACCTCAGTCTAATGGCGTAGCGAAACGGAAAAAAGAATTTTAATAAATATGGTAAATTCTATGTTATCGAGTTCCGGAGTTCCTAAGAATTTATGGGCGAAGCTCTCTGGTCTTCATGTTATATTTTAAATAGAATACCTCAAAAGCTTGGTAACCAAACTCCTTATGAAATTTGGAAGAATCAACCACCTAACATTAGTTATTTAAAGGTTTGGGGTTGTTTAGCGAAAGTTGCAATTCTGGGTCCTAAAAGGAGGAAAATAGGTCCACAAACTATTGATTCGGTTTTCGTTGGATATTCTCCTAATAGTAATACTTATAGGTTTTTAGTAGTGAAATCTGACATCTCCGATATATTAAATAACACCATTATTGAATCTAGGGATGCAACCTAAAACATTTTTCCATTTAAAACAAAGGTTAGCAACTCTGTAACTATAATAAATAACGATTTGGGGAGAATCCTCATATTCTATTGAACCAAATAGCAATTGTATATTATTAGAAGCTACACCCGAGCCCGAACTTAAAAGGTCTAAGAGGTACGATAAAGAAGAATTTTAGCGATGACATGTACACTTGATTGAAGGAGAACCGACGATTTACGCCGATACTGTCTTCCGATGAAGCGCCGTTTTGGAGAGAAGCGATCCAAAGTGAGATTGATTCGATTTTACAAAATAAGACTTGGATTGCTACCGATTTACCGCAAGAAAGTAAGGCTATATGATATAAATGGATTTTCAAGAGAAAACTCAAAGCAGATGGGTCTATAGAAAAATATAAGGCTAGACTAGTTGCTAACGGTTTTACATAAAGAAAATGCATTGATTTCTTCGATACTTGTTCTCCTGTTGCTCGTATTATTACTATGCGTGTTTTAATTGCATTTGCATCTATTCATAATTTATTAATCCATCAAATGGATGTTAAAACCGCATTTTTAAACGGAGATTTAGAAGAAGAAATTTATATGGAGCAGCCGGAAGGTTTTGTTGTTAAAGGCCAAGAACATAAAGTTTGTAAATTAACTAAATCTCTTTATGGTCTTAAACAAGCTCCTAAACAATGGCACATGAAATTTGATAAAGTCATTTTGAATTATGGTTTCATTATCAATCCATATGATAAATGTTTTTATTATAATGATTGTCATTTTATGCCTTTATGTAGATATATTATTGTTTGACACTCCACTTCATGTTATCGAGCATGTGAAGTAATATTTATCATTTATGTTTGATATGAAAGATTTAGGTCATGCAGATTTTATTTTTGGTATGAAATTAATTAGAGGCAATCATAGTATCGCATTAATTTTATCGAATGCGATAGAGAAAATGCTTAAAAAGTTTAATTATTTTGATGTTAAAGCTGTATCTACACCTTTTGATTTCAATATGCATCTTACTAAGAATATTTGTGAACTAATATCACCACAAAAATATGCACAAATTATTGACACGTTACTTTATATCACCAACCGAACTAGACCTGATATTTCATATGCAGTTTCTAGGCTCAGTATATATAATAGCAATCCAAATAAAGATCATTGGTGTTAACTTGAAAGTATTTTTAAATATTTAAAAGGCGCTTTGGAGTACAGTTTGGTTTATACTGGTTTCCTTAATATAATTGAAGGATATAGCGACACCAGCTGGGTAACTGACTCACATGATATGAGATCTACTAGTGGTTATGTATTCTTACTTGGCGGTGCAGCTGTCACTTGGGGATCAACCAAACAAACTGTAATTGCCAGAAACACACTAGATTCTAAAATGATTGCATTAGATACTGCATGCAAAGAAGCGGAATGGATTAAAAATGTGTTCTCGCATTTACCTTGTGTTCCTAAGCCGATTGCTTCCGTGAGTGTAAATTGTGATAATAGATCCTTATTAGATATATTAAATCAATAAAATTGCAATAGAAAAATGAATATATATTTGCAAATGAGATATGCAACTATAAAGGAACATAAAGATAATAATGGTATCATTATTTTGTTTACTCACAACAAAATTTGGCAGATAATTTGATTAAAGGTCTTAATAAGAACCAGGTTCTCAATTCATCTAGGGGATAAGGCTTAAGCCTATATCTTTATTACCAAGAGCGGGAACCCAAAATTTTTTGACTGGAGATCCTACGATAGAAGTTTTTAATAGAAAAAACAAAACTCTTGATGTGACCGGAAGAACGCATAACTTTTTAAAGGAAATTTTTTCCGACCTATCCTTATGATGAAATGTGCCCTATTGATGCCGTGAGGATGAATATATATTCTTAATGATGTCGAAGTCATAATTATGTTAAGGTATCTTTCGCAGCTTGGTATTTTTTGAGACATCACCTAAGTGGAGCGCCGTGAGACTGCAGCCAGGAGATTTAGACAAATTTCTAGTTGCTCCATGAGAATCAAGGTTTTGTGTATAGCCATTAATAGAGCACACGCACAAAATGAAGATCTCGTTAGTCTCATTTTGTGTGTGTGTGTGACATACAAATGATTTGTGAAAAGGAATAGTTTCCAAGCTCTAACTAATGACTACTATTATCCTTCGGTCAAGCGTAGTCAACACTAAAATGCTTGTTCATGTCTAGACTCACCTGTATTTATGCACAATATGTTTAGTGTTCATATTATTTATTTTTTTATTTTTGTTTTGATTGATTATTTGTTTTATTTTGATTGAAAATTTTGAAATAAGCTTATATTATAATTTTGAACCTTTTGTGAGGGAATGTTAGATTATTTAGATTTGAAGTTTTCTTTTTATAGATATTTTATTTATTTTGTTTGGAGTTTGGTGGTTTAAAAATAAATTAATTAAGTCTAATAAAAGGGAAAAGGTCCAAAATGGTGTTTATAAAGTTACTATTGAAAATTAGTGTGCTTTGTTCAAGTGACGGTTACATTACTTGGTAAAATGGCTTTGGCCCAATTAAGGCTCGTGATGGCTTACACTTTAAAGCATTTGGACTCTGCACAAGTTTGAATTCAAAACCTGTGGGGCCCATTCATTAATTATTCAAATGAGTTTCAACAGTTCAATCAATGAAAAGTCGTAGCCCATTCTTGCAACTCTTGGTCGCGTCTTTTGGTGGTCTTTTAAAGAAGCGTTCCAGAAAACCGAAAGATAATAGAAAAAAAACTTTTCCCTACTAAAATATTATTCTCAAAAACAGCGAACCACAAAATCTTCTATAACTTTCTCATTTCAACACCGATTTCGGTGATTCCTTTTATGTTGCTATTGTTTTCACGGGCTCTACAAAACTACGAGACCAAAATCAAACCTTCCTCTGTGATTCGTACTCAACGAAGGAATCAGACGGGCCGAGGAGTGTTGTACCCTTGGAATGTCTTTGTCGCTACAATCCGTACGAGGAGTGGCAATATGTTTTTATGGCGGCACAGTTATCTGCATGCCTCCCTTCGTCAGGCTCGATTTTCTAACTTTTATTTTATTTCCTATATTGTTTATGTGGTCATATTTTTCAAACAAATGTTTTATAAAATCATATTCTATTTTAAATTATCATTTAGCAATTATTTCCCTATTTTATCCAACAATTGGTACTTCATGATTGATGTAATCATGTCTATGTTTTTCTAGGTATGAAATTTAGCTGGTTAGTTAGGAGAGAGTTGACATGAGATTGAAAGTCGGATTATGAAACTTTATGAAATCTTTCATAGAGGCTTGTTTCCATAGCCTGCCCCGATATGTTGGGAAAAGGCTTAGATGACAATGACGATGATGGGAGAGTTAAATAGTATTTTCGAGAAAAAATCTTGGTACTAATTTAGAGATGTTTGATGTGAGGTTGACAGCTGGTCGTAAAACTTTGCCAAATCTTTCTTAAAGGAAGATAACTTAGATATCAAACTTGTTAGGTTACTTCGGTAGTAAGAACATGGAAACAATTGAAATGCATATTGGTAAATTGTGTTACTGTCGCTAGCTTGTGAGAGCAAAGATGCACTACACATTTGAACTTCTACCATAGATTACACTTGTGATAGTTGAAGTTTGGGGGTTATCTAAGAAACAAGCACTAGTTATGTCAATTTTGCGAAGCCAGCTTGGGGTGATGGGGTTTATGAAAAAAGCAGAATGTAAAGAAAGGATGAATTTGTTTAATAAAATGGTTTCAAGGTAACTTACTGGATAAAGTTTAACATCATATGTTGCGGTCTTTAATTTATACGAGTTGTGTCGACAAATCAACTATTCACTCTCATCTATAGGAAAGGTTCCACTTAACATTGTATACATCACTAGAAAAATTTCATGTATTTGTTTCTTATCATGGTGCTGAAAATCAATTTATGTTTTCCCAACTCAAATAGGACTATAAAAATTTTAATCCTGAAATATATTTATCTGTATTACTTCAGGACAAATTGTTTATAGAAAATTAAAGGAAAGAGCAGACCAGTTTGTTGCAAGGGGTCTTGTAAGAACAGAAGAGAGCAAGGAGAAAATTGGAGGAGCTGATGATGTTTTTGTTGGAGATATAAGGGATCCTGAAAGAATCTCTCCTGCAATACAAGGCACCGATGCGCTCATAATTCTCACAAGTGCTGTTCCAAAAATGAAACCTGGATTTGACCCAACCAAAGGCGGACGGCCTGAGTTCTACTATGAAGAAGGATTATACCCTGAACAGGTAATTACAGATGCCAATTTGATATCATGATGTGTTTTCCATTCTTTTTATTATAGTTGATAATTTGAAATTTGCCATTTTAGGTTGATTGGATTGGCCAAAAGAATCAGATTGATGCTGGTAAGGCTCTTCCTTGTAAATTTTCTTTAATATTTTTTTGAATAATAGGCCATAGCTTGTGGTAAACGGGATTTAATCTATGATATAGTGGTGTTTGTTGTATTTAACTTGATATATGATTTGTGTATGACACTTTTATACAGCCAAGGCTGCTGGAGTGAAGCACATCGTCTTGGTCGGATCCATGGGTGGTACAAATCCTAACCATCCTTTGAATAGCCTTGGGAATGGGAATATATTGGTATGTTTGGTTCATGTACTTGTAATTTTGTTTGCTTTATTCTGTTATTGTCAATTATAATTTACTATGTATGTTTGATGCTCGGCACAAAAAAAGTTATTTAGTTGAAGGTACAACAACAACTGAGCCTTTTATCCCAAGCATATGGGGTAGGCTACATGAACCAACATGAGAATCACGCCGGGTCCAGCACATGAATCCTCCGCCTCCACTCACTCCTATCGAACAATATACTTTCATTGAGTCCTTTGGCAACCATATCGTTTCGTATCACCTCCATCCATATTTTCTTCGGTTTCCCTTTTGCCCTTTTACCATTGCCCATATCGAGAGTATCTATTCGTCGAACCGGTGCTTCCATAGGTCTGCGTCGCACATGACCAAACCATCTTAGCCGGTTTTCCCCCATCTTCTCCTTCATGGGTGCTACACCAACTTTTGCAGAATATCCTCATTTCGCACCTTATCTTTTCTAGTGTTACCGTACATCCAACGAAATATGCGCATCTCCGCTACGTGCATTTTCTGTGTATGATGCTTCTTAGAAGCCCAGCATTCTGTACCATATAATAAGGTAGGCTGAATAGCGCTCTGATAAAACTTTCCTTTCAATTTTAACGGAAAGTTACGATCACACAAAATCCCTGTTGCACTCCATTTCAACCAACCATCTTGGATCTTTTGATTAACATCACTATCGATCTCTCCATTCTTTTGGATGGTAGAACTTAGATATCTAAACCGGTTGCACGGTGATATCTCTTGCCCTTCCAATGTTATACCAATATGGTTTTGATTTCTCTGGTTACTAAATTTGCAATGCATATATGCTGTCTTAGACCTGCTCAATCTGAATCCCCGAGATTCTAATGTTTGCCTCCATAATTCCAATTTGGCATTAACCCTGCTTTCGTCTCATTTACTAGAACAATATTATCAGCGAATAGCATACACCAAGGTACCTCATATTGGATAGTTCTAGTAAGCTCATCCATCACGATGGTAAACATGAATGGACTTAATGCAAATCCTTGATGTAAATCAATTGTAATCGGAAAATCACTCTTTGAAGGTAATAGAACAATAAAATATACGAAAAATGTCATGTTCAGCCGATGTGTGTCTGAATGTCTGAACTCTTTGCTCCCTATTCCGCACCTTGCATTCTTTTGACAGATCAAAACAAATCCCGAAGATAATGGAGGTATCTGTCTTCTGCTGGGGAATTCCATAATATCCTACTTTTCATTGAGATTCAACAATCAAAAGATAACTCTTGCCATATGAATTAGATAGCTGGGTTTTGCAATAGAAGAACAAATTTCACATATAAAAGCACTAGAATCATCATCCTCTTGATTATGAGCTTTTCAATTCAAATGCTGCTGCATATTCAACATTCTGGATTCCTCTAAACTATTTAATGTTGTAGTTTGGTGGCATTTCTGCAATATTTACATTACAAATCAATTGTTACTACGTCATTAACAATTAGACAAAATTCTGAACATGGATCGGCATTGCTTTTTTAATTTACGTTCACAAAGTTCTTTCCAGATTCAATTGCAGTCTATGAAATTTTGTGTCTCTCACGTTTGATTTGTTGTTGCAGACTATACTACTAAGCAAAGATTGTTGTTTTTGATATTTCTAGCTATCCTTGTCCTGCTAGCACTTTTTTTTTAAATTTCAAAATAAATTAATTAATCAATAAAAATTGTGAGTACCTATATAGCATTAGTTTCAAGGTTTCAAAAATCTCAAATCTTCATCTTTCGGGTTCAAATGATGTTCCTTTTGTTTGCAGATCTGGAAGCGAAAGGCTGAACAGTATTTAGCAGACTCTGGAATACTATACACAATTATAAGGTCAGTGATTTAAAAAAAGAAATATCTTATCTTTTTCCTGTTATTGTATTTTTCTTAAGACAGTCTCTCGACAGAAGAAACCATTTAAACTTTATACAGGTAGTCACCTGAGATGCTTTAGCCGACATCTTTGTGATGGTAACAATTTTGGGAAATTTTCATTTGCATCGTCATAAATAAAAATAATCCTTTGATTTTTATTCGCTGTAAGGTGTGATTACTAGTTGTGTTATGATGAATTGAAGATGCCTTCAGGCCCAAAACAGGTTGTAAAACTCTTCACATCTTTCATGGAAACTTGCTACACCGAAAGTGCCATAGATATTGTTGTTCTTGGCTCCTTCCTATCTTCAATTTGTGTGTTGTGTTTGCTTGTGTTGTGAGCATAATGAACACTTCTGTTAAAAAAGACCAGGTTTCTGAAACTCATCTTTTGCGTATACAACCATAGCAAGAAACCATCCTAACTTTTACAATCCCGCAGAAGTTAATGTTTTTGCTTCTCATATGCGGTTCGTTTGAAGTTATGCACTCTTTCTCCCTTTCAGAATTTACCCTATGAAATAAAATGATCTCTGAGATTTTTTTATATAATTAGAGACTAAAATGATGCATAATTATGGAAGAAAAAGGAGAATTTTTTATAATGAAAATAGTCAAATACCAACCTAGCATTAAAATGCAGGACTCGAAGGTTTCGATAGTTTCCTAGTCTACATATATAAGGAAGGTTGAGAAAATATTAAGCATGATTAATGTTGATACATGTATATGTATATCAGGGCTGGAGGTTTACTGGATAGAGACGGTGGGCTGCGTGAATTAACTACCGGAAAGGACGACGAACTCCTACAAACCGATACGAAAACCATCCCTAGGGCTGATGTGGCAGAAGTCTGCGTCCAAGCTCTGCAGTTTGAGGAAGCAAAGTTCAAAGCTTTTGATCTTGGATCGAAGCCCGAAGGAGTGGGCACGCCCACAAAAGATTTCAAGGCACTCTTCTCCCAAATCACTGCTCGATTTTGAGCCATTGTGTGGCATTAAGCTAAGTGTTTACCTGAACATATACCAAGTGTATGATGCTTGTTTAATGATCAATTGACTAAAAAAAATTGCAGCTATTCAAAGGCTAATAATGTTTCCATACATTGATAAAGTTTATACATCAACAAAAGCGTGCAGATAAGTAAATTTTTGATGCTTCTCTTTTTTCTTCTATTTTGTCTTAAAGATCTTAACCCTTGTATATAATGCAATATCAATAGGTATTATATCTGTCTTGTTGATGACTTGTTGATTAGGAAGAATAATTGAAATTAATTACATAGATGCCATCCACGACACATTCGTCACTTGTGTTTTTACTGATCAAGCCACAAGAAATACATTATTGATAACGGAACTCGTGAAAAACAAATTCTCCTCTTACATATGAATGGTTTACACAAAATGGAGTAGTAGTAAAAAATATAGGCAGTAAAATTTTTAAAAAAAACCATTGGTCATTAGTAATTCACCAATTTTTAGCATTTTGGAAGATCGACCTGTGGAGGTGGTAGCTTCTGATTGGGTAGTTTTCCATCCATAACCAACCACGCCATCTTCTGGCCCCAACTTGTGGGACCATGCATAAACCATAAGCCTATAAATGCACCAAAAGAACTGAAACTGAATCATAGTTCGCAAACCCTTGTCCGACCACAAAGAAATTGAATCCGTGCAAACGTAATGGATGACTCTCGGCTCCAAGAATGCTAGCGTCTTGCATCACCAACTCTACGCTTGTATTAAACTTCAACACCATCAATTTAGTCTCGTTGCTCACTAATGTGTTATTTGGTGGATTACCAGTATAATTGAAGTAATGTAAAGGGTTTATAGGAAAATCTGGGCTATATACTCCTTTAGATTTCCCAAAGAAGTGAGATTGTAGAAGAGCCGTAATAGGCATTGTAAAGGACACATTATTAACCGTGGCTGCAAATTTGGTCCCATTTGGCCCTTCGACATGTTTGGTTCCTTGGACATGGAATCGAGCCCAAACCGACTGTGAAGAAAAAATGGTTGCCACTTTGAGCTTGAATGTATCTGATGATCATGTACATCACCGTTGCACTTTGTTAACAGACATGCTAAATATAAAAATATCCAAATGGTATGGTGATGGAGGTCCTTTTCAGATCTCCCTCAGATGTTTTCTTCCGTCGAACTCCCGGTGGATTTGGAAGGTGATCTCCTGTTGCGTGCGGATCTCAATGGGTTTTGAGGAGATTGGTGATTTGAGAAGTTTAACGCCGAGTACCTGCAAAGAAGTCCCGGGATGGTTTGGTACCACCGAGAACCCTCCGACAATCAAGTTAGTACGAGATCCGAGCAAAGTAACGGCTAAGTGGAATTCAAAATGGCTTACTTGACCCCTCTGTGATGTGGGTTTATATAGTGGCGGCAGCACGCAGCAGCAGGCGCGAGAATCTCGCCGGCAGTTACGCTCCCGACGTCACGCCCGCGTAAAGAGCGGATCGCCCATTAATGGGGATCGTGGTGGCGTGGAACGTGGGATATTGCTGGCGGAGAATCTGCGCATGACGAGATCTACGGAGCGGCGGTTACGCCTGTGAGTGGTGGAGTTGGTCGGTCGGAGGACCGAGGAAGATGGCCTCGGCTGGAAGGGCTCGGGAACGAGCGAGAGGGCCGAGGAGTCTTGGTCCTGGGGCAGCTCGGGGTGAGCTGAGAGGCCGAGGAGGCCAAATTTCAGGGGGCTCTGAGGTGAGCCGGCTTGTGCTTGCAGGTCGGGTACAGGGGTGGCCTGGTCGGCCCCTGTGTCCCCTTCTTCTGAGTTCTGGGACACGTCATCTGCCACCTGTGCTGATCTTGGAGACCGCCAATATTGAGCATCATCATTAGCCCCCCACTCTTGTCCCGACCAGCCAGCGGGTAGGATCAGGAGTGGACTGCCGAGCCGTCCGGGGTGAGCTCCCTCCTAAGGTTTCGTCGGGACGCGTCCCCGGACTGTCAGCTGTCTTTTCTGCCAGCGAGTCAGGGCGAGATCTCTGCATTTAAGGAAGGTGTGCCGGTTCGTGCATTCTGTCGCTGAAACGACGGTCCACGTGTCAAGTGTCGGTTGGCCGACGTGACGTGAGCAGACCTGCGATGCCTGATGGGGGTGCGGTCCAGTGTGGGAACGACAAGTGGAGCAATCGGGACCATTGGACGCGAGGGGGCATTTTTGGCGGGAGATGAAGGGCGCCGTTGGATGAGGTCGTTCGCGGGAATAAGTAGAGGCGGAGCCCGCCCCAGTGCCCCTACTCTTTCATATTTCATTTCTTCTAAGTTTTGGCAGCTTGGCGCTCTTCTTCTTTTGGATACATGGTTCGTTCCCACTCTTTGGGTTTCTCGTTCTAGGGGGAGGCCAGCGGCGCGGCCGTGCCCCTCGCTGGCTCATGCCCTGTGCCGAATGTTCCGCCGGCGATAGGGCCGTCCGCTTCGTTGACGGCTCCCGGTGATTGTTCCGGTGGCGGCCAGAGACGTCCACGGTCATCCGAGCCCCAGACGAGAGACAGAGAGGAGGGCGAGGACGGGGTCCCCCTTAAGAGGAAAATGACAATCTCTCGTGCGCCGCCGTCGATGGTTCCTGTGCAGGGGGGTGATGCCGTCTTCATGGCTCCTTCTGGGCTTTCCGTCGCTGCCGTCCTGCTCGCCGGGATGGAAGAGTCGGCCGGGGAAAGGCTTCCGTACGGTACCCTGAGGGTCCAAATGGAGTCCATAGCCCAAGGGGCGGTCCAGGTACGAACTTCTCTACGCGTTGATTTTGACCTTTCTTTCTTTGGCTCGAGCGCCCCCGAGTTTCTCACCCACTTTCCATCAGGTCCTTCAACACTGCGCCCTTGCTATCCGTACGGAGGCCGAGGGGGCGTTCCATGTGCCAAGGCCAGTAGAAGCATTTCCATCGGAGGTCGAGGCCCTGCGGCGTGACCTGCGTCTGGAGAGGGCGAGGGCCGATGTCCTGGCGGCCCATGTAGAGGCTGCGGAGCTCGCCAATTCGGCGAATCGGGGCGCCTACCGTCGCCTGAGTGCATCCCACCGAATTGCCGAGAGGAAACTGGCGGATCTGTCCAAACGTATCGCGGCTATGGAGAAGGAGAGAGACGCCAGCAGGAGGGATGCCGAGGCGGCGCTTTTGGTGGCCGAGACTACCAAGGCTCGGGCTAGGAAAGCTGTGGTCGATTACAAGGTGTCTGAGCAGTTTTACGTCGAGCTTGGCGAGTATTCCGCCGTCGCGTGGAATAAGTCTTTGGATGCCGTGAAGGAGCAGCTTCCTG